>CM076582.1:265037092-265637092 GCA_034641835.2 Pinus albicaulis | reverse complement strand
TTTTCTGAGTGAGCTAGAAAAGAAATGAAAAGGCAGAAGGCTACGAAGTATGGCTATCCATTTCAAATTCCTTGAGGAATAAAAATAGTCATAAGGAAATCTCTATAAATGATATCACCTTGATATGCATAGAGAGGTTAGAGAGTGAGATTATAGAATGCAGAGTATGAAGAGTTGAGGCAGAGAAGATAAGAAAAAGGAAGAGCAAAAAGAGATGCTACAGAACAGAGCTAATATCTAAGGTAAATCAGCAACTATTTTCTTTTGATAAATTGAGGAATTTGGAGCTTCCCTATCAAGTTGAAGCTTGATAGTTATCAGTTGTAGCTGACTAAGGTTGGAGCCTCCTGTAGGTTGTTGCCTGCAGAAAAACAGTGGTGAGAGGGAGTTGGAGCTTGCCTTTTCATCACAACAATAATAAGATATGGTTTTCTCCCTTTGTGGGTTTCCACTTATATCTGATGTCTCTGTGTGTGTTGCCTATGTGTTGATATATTCTATCCAATCTGCTTAATGTTTGCTGCTATCATAATAATTTTGATGTCACATTAACTTAATAATTGCTGCTACATATTAAGACAGTCCACATATTAAGTTGGTTATAAAATTAAGTTGTAAATAAGCTTGATGAAAATTTTAAAAAGCTCATGTATGTGTTAAACTGATTCACCCCCCCTCTCAGTTTAACTAAGGATTCAACAATTGGTATCGAAGCCAGTTCCTTTTGTACCAGTTTAACCACTGAAAGGAGATCCTAGGTTCCCAGGATGGCTAGTCAAGAAGGAAGCTCAATCAATAAAGCCCCTTTTTTCACTGGCGCTAATTATGCCTTCTGGAAAATCAGAATGAGAACATACATAATGTCTCTAGAAATAGAAGTTTGGGCTACTGTGGAATTTGGATATGCCCCAAAGGCAAATAATCCAGAGAAAGAAGCTAAATAAGAATTTGTAGCCAATGCAAAGGCCGTGAATGCAATCTTAAATGGACTATGTGAGGCTAAATTCATCAAAGTAATGCACAACAAAACTGCCAAAGAAATGTGGGATACTCTTGAAAACATCCATGAGGGAAATAAAAAGGTAAAGACAACCAAACTTCAAGTATATAGAGCTCATTTTGAAAATTTGAAAATGAATGATGATGAAGATATTTGCAGCTTCTTCTTAAGAGTTGCAGAAATTGTTAATAATATGAAAGCTCTTGAAGAAACTATACCAGAATGTGTAATTGTAAAAAAGATTCTAGGATCTCTCCCATCTAGCTTTAACCCCAAGGTTTCTGCCATAGAAGAAACAGCTGATTGGGAAACCTTGACGATGAACCAGTTACTTGGAAATCTAACAGCCTATGAGATGAGATTCCCACAGAGGAGCCAAGTGCGAGGGAGGCAAATTTTAAAACAGAAAAGAAGAAAGAAGAAAATGAAGACATATGCTCTTGCTTTGATGAAGAAGAGGCTAAATTTTTCAAGAAACTGGATAGAGGCTCAGGTAAATATAAAGGTAAACTTCCATTCAAATTCTTTAACTGTGGAAGAGTTGGACACTATGCTGCTAAGTGTCCTCATAAGAAAGCAAGGAATCAGGCTCAAGAATCAGAGAAAACTACATCAAAGAACTGGTAGAAAGGAAAGAAATTCAATAGAAAATCCTTATATGCTCAACAAGAGCAGTGCATTTGAAGACTCAGATGAACCCTCAAGTGAAGAAGGAACCTCTAAATTTTTATTGATGGCCATAGAAGAAATTTAAGGAATCCTTCTAGAAGATGAAGAAGAAGGTGAAGTTGACCTTGAGGGGGAGCTAAGAAGTGACCTAGTGGAGATTGACAGACTCAAACTGAAGTGCAAAAAACAAAAAGACATTCTCCTCAAGTATGTATGAGAAGAACAGAATTCAGAAGTCCTCATGCAGCTGAAGATAGAGCTTGAAGAAGCCAAGAAGATAGAAGACATGTTACTTAAGAAAATCAAGGATAAAACTCCAGACCAAGAGAACTTGGAAGAAGAAGTAGTATGTCTACGGAAGAAACTAGAAAATGCTCAGAGGAAAGTGTCTATAAATTATTCTCAAATGACAAGCTCTGGTAAGTTGAACAAAATTCTAGATGCTCAAAGATATCCTCTGATAAAAACTGGGATAGGTTATGAAGCAGAATCAAGTAAAGGCAAAGAAAAGGAAAACAAAAATATTATTTTTGTAAAAGAAAAGAAGGATGATGAAGCAGCTCAAATGATTCCTTCAAAGGAAGAAACACATAATGAAGGAGACAAAAACCAGAAGAAACCTCTAATAACAAAGAATGGAAAAAATATTCAGCCTACAGAAAAAGGCTCATATATCCCTGAGTATGTCAAATTTGGAAGCCATCAAAGGAGATTTTTCCCTCCTATGAAAAATGCCACCTGTTATGCCTGCCACAAGCTGGGACATATTGTTGCATACTGTCATACAAGGAGGAGTAATTCAAACCAGCAAAGGATGAAAACAGTGAAGAGACTGTCTCAAGCAAACAAATGGAGAAGACAACCTCACATCAGGTATGCAAATTGTTTCTATGGCTACTATTTTTATTGTAAGGAATTCGGTCAGAAAATCATTGAGTGCAGAAAATATGGACAAATATTGATGATCAACACCTCAAGGAGGTTTATAGATCATGGAGATTTTACTCATACTCAAAATTTTGCAAAAATTATGATCAAATTTTGTGTATGCAATAAAATTGGACATATGCCCTCCAAATGTCCTCTTAGAGAAAGTGGCTCATCATCCCACAAAAGGTACCAAACAAAAGGATGCTTCCAGTGGAAAAGGAAGGTGAATAAATGTGACTTGGCTCTAACTGCTCAAGACCTGAAAAGTCAATGGTATTTAGATAGTGGCTACTCAAAACATATGACTGGAGATAGAAGCAAGTTTATAACCTTTGATGAAAAGAATTCTGGAAATGTTACTTTTGGCAATGATAAAGCAAGAAAAATCAAAGGAAAAGGCTCAGTCAACCTAGATAATGGAAGAGGAAAGGCCCAAGATGTAATATTTGTGGATGGGCTGAAAGTGAATTTGCTGAGTGTCAGTCAAATGTGTGATAAAGGCTGTGAATTTCTTTTTAGAGCACAAGAGTGTGAAGTCAGATCAAGCACCACAGGAAATACTTTGCTCAAAGGGGTTCAAACAAAGAGTAATGTCTACATAGTGAAAGAGGAGGATGAAGCATGCCATCTTAGCAAACTTGAGGAGTCATGGTTATGGCATATGAGATTAGGAAATCTTAATTTCAACCATATCATCAGACTGAGCAAGAAGAAGGCTGTCAGAGATATGCTAGAAATAAAAAGGCCTTCAAATACCATATGCAAATCTTGCCAATTAGGCAAACAAACCCGCACATCCTTTAAGGCCAAAGATGAGCTATCAACAAGAAGACCACTCCAGCTTGTGCACATGGACCTGTGTGGACCTGCAAGAACTAAAACACCAAGTGGAGAATCCTACTTCATGTTGATAATAGATGATTTCTCCAGAATGACATGGGTTGCATTTTTCAAGAATAAATCGGAAGCACTGGAGAAATTCAAGATTTTCAAAGAATTAGCAGAAAATCAAACAGGATGCAATCTAAAATGCATCAGATCAGACAGAGGAGGTAAATTCACAGATTATGACTTTGCAGACCTATGCAATAAACATGGGATAAAGAAACAATTTACTATTGCAGGGACACCTCAACAGAATGGAGTAGTAGAGAGACAAAACAGGTCTGTACAAAAAATTGCCAAAGCCATGATGCAAGAGAGTAATATTCCTCAAACCTTCTGGGCAGAAGCAGTACACACAGTTATGCATATCCTTAACAAAGCTCATTTAAGGCCAAGAAGTGACAAGACTCCCTATGAACTATGGCATGGTAAACCAGCTTGAATCAAGCACTTTAGAGTCTTTGGAAGCAAGTTTTACCTAAAGAATAATGATGAAAATCTAGGGAAGTTTGATGCAAGAGAAGATGAAGGGATATTTCTAGGATATGAATCCAACAGTAAAGGGTACACGTGCTACAAAAATACTCTTCGGAAAATTGTAGAAAGCATTGACGTAAGATTTGATGAAGAACTTCCAAACAAGACAAGAAGTACAAACTGCAGCAGTCCTTCAGACAATCATGAAGAAGAAAACCAAGATGATGATGATGAAACAAGCAAGACAAAAAAAAATGTTGAACTGAGCTCGAAATCCCCCTCAAGATACACTCAAAAGAACCATCCAGAAGATCAAATCATTGGAGAAAAGAGTGTAGGAGTCCAGACAAGAAGGTAGTTAACTAAACAGATAGAAGAGGTATACATAGCTATGCTATCACAAATAGAGCCAAAGAAGTTTGAAGAAGCCAGCAAGGAAAAGTGTTGGGTGAATGCTATGAATGAAGAATTGGACAAAATTGAGAAGAACAATACCTGAGAATTAGTTCCTAGACCCACTGAGAAAAATGTCATAGGCTCAAAATTGGTATTCAAAAATAAAATGAATGAGCAAGGACAGGTAATCAGGAATAAAGCCAGACTTGTTTGCAAAGGATATTCATAAATCGAAGGACTTGATTACGATGAAACATTTGCCCCTGTAGCCAGAATGGAAGCTATCAGAATGTTTCTGGCTTTTGCATGCTACCAAGACTTCAAGGTATATCAAATGGATGTGAAATCTACATTTCTGAATGGAGATCTAGAAGAAGAAGTCTACATGGAACAACCAGAAGGTTTCTCATTAACAGACAAAGAAGACTATGTGTGCAAACCAAAGAAGGCTCTATATGGACTAAAACAAGCTCCTCGTGCTTGGTACTCAAGGTTGGATAAGTACTTGCAAAAACAAGGCTTTAAGAGAGGAGGAGTACACAACAATCTATACATAAAAGCCCATGAAAATGAACTCGTGATTGTTGTAGTATATGTTGATGACATTATGTTTGGAAGCAACAAAGTTGAGCTAGAAAAAGGATTTGCTGAAGAGATGAAATCAGAGTTTGAGATGTCTATGATTGGAGAGCTCACCTTCTACTTAGGACTTCAAATTTAGCAAAAGAACACAGGTACATTCATCTCACAGGAAAAATACTTAAAAGAGATGTTGAAAAAGTTCAAAATGGAAGACTGCAAACCTGTGTCAACTCCCATGATCACTGGATGCAAGCTATGTGTTGATGATGGATTTGCTGATATAGATCAAAGACTCTACAGATCCATGATAAGAAGTCTACTGTATCTAACAACATCAAGACTAGACATCATGTTGGCAGTAGGACGTGTGGCTAAATATCAAGCAGCTCCAAAGCAAAATCACCTTCTAGCAGTCAAAAGAATACTTAGATATCTACAATGAACTGTATAGTATGGGCTATGGTATCCAAAAGGCAAGAGTTTCACTTTGACAACATATACAGATGCAGATTGGGCCAGCTATGTGGATGACAAGAAAAGCACAAGTGGAGGTACGTTCTACCTGGGAAAAAGTCTGGTGGCGTGGCTAAGCAAGAAACAAACATCTACCTCTCTATCTACAACAGAAGCAGAATACATAGCAGCAGCAACATGTTGCACACAAGTCATGTGGATGAAAAAAACCCTCCAAGACATGAAGGTAAGCATTGATGAACCTATCTCTATCAAATGTGATAATACAAGTGCTATAATTATTTCAAAAAATCCTGTACTTCATTCAAAAACTAAACACATCCCAATCAAGTACCATTTCCTAAGAGAGCAAGTAGCACAAAAGGTAGTGAAGTTGGAGTATGTGCCAACAAAAGAACAAATAGCAGATATATTTACAAAACCTCTTGCTAGAGAGCCATTCGAATATCTGAGAAACAAACTAGGGGTAGTGTCTCCAGATACTACTCTATGATAGAAAAAGAAAGCTTCATTCTAGGGGGAGAACAAAAAATAATACATCATTCAAGGGGAGATCAGTCAACAAAGAGAGTTACAAAAGGGCCAGAGTAACTAAAAAGAGCAGGAAACAGGTCCTCAAGATCATAGAAACATGGACAAGATTTAAAAGCACATTGGGAAATGAGCAACCCTTTTCCATTGATGTCAAAGGGGGAGGAAAAGCAAGCAACAGAAGAAAGGGTCCTAAAAGGCAAGCAGAGGAAGTGTATTGCCATCAATGCCAAAGGGGGAGACTGTTAGAAGTGTTGTCATTGATGGCAAAGGACAACAACAGAGGCAGAGGAGAAGACAGTTTGGTGAATGAGGGTTTGTTTACATTTGACAGAGCAGCAGACTATACATACAGGAAATACAGTGACAGGATATGTACCGAGAATACAGAGACATGGCAGCAGAATAGACAGAGAGTGAAAAGATCCAGAGGGGGTTCCAATGAAGAAGAGCTCACATGCAGAAGAGAAAGAAGCACTATTGACATCTTTACATAGTTCCACCACCTGTTTTTATCTCATCCTATGGAAACTTTTATATATATAAACACAGTGAGGATTTCAGAGAATCTCAAATACAAACCTGGAATGCGCATTGATATTTCTGATAGAACTGTTTGGTTTAGCATGCGGAAGCACTAAAAGTGCAACAGAATGTGTATAATAAAACGTTGAAAGGTCAAGACGAAACCCTGAGGGTAAGAGGTGGAACCGAGCTTTAAGCAATGAAAACCTAATGGAGTTTGGATGATAAATCTTATGGTAGTGTTGTATTAAATTAAGAATGAAACAAGGGTTTATATGTTAAGGCAGAAATAAGAAGTAAAACCTTTGAACGGAGAATAAATATATATATATATATATATATATATATATATATATATATATATATATATATAAAGAAGGCGTGAAGGATTTGAAGGGGAACCATGAATTTAAGCGGAACCCTAATTGTGAACAATAAAACCAGAGGTAAGTAAACCAGCAGTATCGCGCGGTGTCAAAAATGGTAAGTGGATTTCTCAGTTTGAATGCGATTTATGTCTTCAATCAACATGTGTTCTAATGCGGTTTTACAAAACAACTTTTATTGCGTTCGTTTGAGCAGTTAAAGCTCGGCTCAATAAAAAATGCGATATGGTATGACATTTGTTGGATCAACGGAATCGATGCGATAAACTGTCCGTCGTTGGATGCAAGTGGCGTGTTAATGGAGGTGGGCCCCAGGAACGCATATGTATTAAAATATGTATCGGGTTTGATATCTATTATAATATTTGATATATATATTAAATTTTAGTGCACATATAAGAATGGTTTATGTGCGGATTATATGTTTGATGCAAGTTGATACATTATGTTATGCCGAGGGTTAAAACCATGGTCGAGGATTGACTTAGGCTTTTATATATATATGTTCAAAGGGTTATGTCATTTGGAATGTATTAAAAGTGCATACTTTATCAAACATATGTCGGCCCGTGAATACAATACATCATAAAATCTCGTGCTAATGGTATAAGCCTTGGTTGGAGTATTATAAGCACTGGCATATTGGGTTAAAGACACGAACCATTGTTATAATGTTAAGTAATAAAGCTGGGAGGATGAATGTGTTTTATTATCTTTTGCCTTAGAGGGTTGGTTAAAGAGTTGTGTAAACCGGGTTAATTACCATTCAATACATAAGTCAAAGGAAAAGCTCCAAATATATGTAAAGCACTTCATAAACAAGGGACTAAGGTTAAAGTACAAGGCATATATATATATATATATATTACAGTTATCAATGCGCAATTAAAAATACAAAAGGTTTGTTCGGGTTTAAAACAAACAAAGTCTTATAAGGTGGGACCCGAGTCACGAATCACATCGGACAAAAGTTAGCAGCGGAACGTGTTGACAAAAGTTCCAATTGAGATGCGGACCCAATGGGTTTATGAACCATGATTCATATGTGTTTGAGTTCCGGCATCAAAGTGAACCATCGTATCAGAGCGATTCATCGCATAGGCACAATGAAGTGAACAGTGTTACATCGCATCGGAGCGACCCATCACATCAGCGCAGTGAAGTGAACAGTGATTGATCGCATTGGAGGAGAACCGAACATCAGATCATTCTATTGAAAGCAGCGATTGCGATTATCGCATCAGGACTTTCACAAAGGCTCATCGCATCGGAGCAAAATTAAAGTTCGGCGAGTGGGCCCGAAAGGGAATTCTATGTATTAAAATGATATATTATCATTATATCGCCGAAAGTTATTTGAGTTATATAACAAGGCAGTTCATATGTTAAAAACGCCTTATTATTTTTTCGAGAATTGAATTGCATTATATAAAAAGCGCAGTTACATATATGCAGGAGTTACACAACAACAATGAACAGATTTAAGGCATACAGAGAAGAAAAAGACAGACAAAGTCACAGAGAAGAAAAATACGCAGTGATTCAAGAGGCTGAATGAGTTGAGCTAGAGTTCTCATTGTAATTAAATGTAAATGTTTTAATTGGTTTATATTGTTTGTGATGCATTAGCAAGTCTCTGGAAGAAAACAAAAATCCCACTGTAATATTAAAATTAGTACATACAGTTATATTTTCTGAGTGAGTTGGAAAATAAATGAGAATAAGGTAAGGTCATTTTTCTTCTGTCATCGACAAGAATTATGGTGGAGAACCCTTCACCCACATTTGTCACCACAAGAGGTAGCTCCCCTCCTCCTCCGGATCCTCGAGATCCTCCTCCTGAGCTCGTAAATAACTATGGCACCGGGATTCTCATCAATGATCTACTTCCTTTTCATTGCGCTTGTCTTGTTCTCACTCAGATCGAACATCATTTGACTAAAAGCGGGGATTCCTGGGATCAGCGAATGTGGCCCGACACTATCAGTCAGACAGTATTGAGCAGTGAAATTCACACCACTTCCCCGTGTCCTTATTTGGATTTTTGGTGTTGATATGAGTCACTTCGATTTGGATTTTCCCCTTGTTCTGCAGTTCGGGGGCGCCTTTCCTTGGCTTCGGATTTGCGGATCCAATGTCTCGCTTCTTTTGCTTAAATTTTTACTCAATCTTGGCAGCATAGCGATATGCCGTGCCAAGTGAGGTAATGTCGAGGAACCCCATTTCCTCCTGAATATATCTATGCAAAAAATTGCAGTACTTGAGAACCAAATGTCTCTCTTAATATTTAATAATCAACTTTGTGTGGAAGGTTTGGAACATATTTGTTAGTTTGTGCACATATTGATCCCTTGACTGCTACAGCGTGGTCCATTGGATGTACTTGTCCTCATAGCTCCCCACAGGGTAATATTGTTCCTTGATTTCGTCTCGGAATGAATTCCAAGTGGGTGTGGCCAAGAATAGAGAGGGTTACCTCCTCTCCTTTTTCTCACAGTAGATTTCCCACCAGTCTTTGACATGGCGGGCGACTTTTAGGCCCTGAAAAAGCAATATTTTCTCAATTGGATAAAACATGGACCGATAAGTACCCGTCCATGAAATTAACCCATCTATCTATGATGTTTGTATCTATCTAGCTTTTAAATACATGAATTTTGAAATTGACTTGTACCTTGAAAGGAGTGCGCCTCCAGAGTGGCTGTTGGATCCATATGCGTCGCTGGTGGTAGCCGTTGAAGGATCGAGGGATTTCTTGAGAAATAATTTGATAGGATCTCCTGCTCCCTCGTATTTTTTTTTTTCTACCATGGGAGGTTGACGGGGTTTGCGAGGCTGATTTTGAAAATTTTCAACCAGATCGAGCCCTAACTCCTTATACCCTAACCTTGTTGGGGACATGCAAAGAAAAATAGAGAAAGAGTAGATCGCACTGATACCACTGAGTTATGCAGAAACACAATAAAATATAGAAATAGATATAAACATAGAGATGCAAAGGAAATAAAACTTCATTTCATTAAAATCAAATTACTAAAATATGCTTACAAACATAATGGAAATAAACTAGCTACAACATTGGTAACTTATCTCTGAGAAGAGATGTGGCAGCTACAAGCCTCTTAAATATGTTACAATGAGGCTCAAAGGCCTATTTATTGTTTAGAAACAATGTAAAACCATAAACATCCAAAAACCTAACCCTATGAGATGAAGCGCCAAAACTATGGGCCCTGTTTGGGTAAATTGGTACATCAACTTCCCAGGGATGTAACTTTGGCATACGATCCGTGTCTCGATGTATCGAATACCTCAGAAATATATATCCGAGGAATAAAAAAATTTCAAGGAGAAAATCGAAGAAACTTCCATCTTTCCAAGTTTCCCAAAAAATGCTGTTTAGGCCTTAAAATGCCTTCGGAAGTTCAGACCTAAAACCGCTAAAAATAGTAAGCAATACTAAAACTGAAAACCGAAAGAACTGGTTGTACATGTTAGCCCCTTCATCCAAACTTTTGGCCATTAGCCCCTCCTGAAACTTTTCAAATTTCCTATCGGGACCTGAGGAGCTCATGTTCTGCACACCGTCACCGTTCTGTGCTTCCAATTTACGCTGCACAGGTCTGAAAGATCGCACCCGAGAAATACTCTTGATTCAGCCCACTTGACCCTAGCTATGTCTTCCTACTCCACACGACCGAGGGCTGAAACCCTGTGCCAAACCGAAAAGCGCTTACCATACACGGCCGTCGGGTGCATTGTGCACCGTCCGATCGAGCCACAGATCAACGGCCTACAATTCACCCCTATCTGGTGATCCTCGCCGCGCCTTACCCCTAAAATCAGCCTCTTTTCATTGCACTGCTTATCCAAGGCAGGCGGTATTGTTCCAAACGCAGCGATTCCATTCAGCGCTCGCCACGCGTCCTGGTGTACGACAGCAATACCACCCTCCATCGCGCATTATCTCTCGATCAAAGTCGTGCAGCGATATTAACTCTGGCCATCCGATCCGAAGAGCTCAATCCAACGGTGATTATTCTCCAAAGTTGTACAGCCTTTAACCCCCATCTATATCACCCGTGGCCCACTATCTCACCATCGCCCGACATAATATTAACCGTCGATCCCGTTTTTTATCGTATGGCCCTGGATTATTCGCACCCCGTCGGTTGACCGAGTCCACTCCCACGTCACCCCTTCCGTGTAGTCTCTCGTACGCCCACGTGTCATTCGCGTCTGTCTCCACCATTTCCATGCATCGTTCACGTGTCTATGTCGTCTGTCTCCGCCTTTTCCACACAGCGTCATCCCACTGTGTTTCTCATTGCCACCCTCCATTCCTCTGTCACCCTGCTTCTCCTCACCGTTTCACTCAGTCCATATCACCACCTCGTGGTCACTACCTCATCCATTACCCTGGCGCCTCGCTTTCTCTAATCATTTTGTGGTTTTGCAGGTTTATGGCGATGGAGAACCATTATAATTCACGTCCACCACCATAGAAGTCGAGTACGCTCCAGAGGACCCATTATCAAATGCAGAATTATGGAGCAAGGATCCGGGAAGATATGCTGACATGACATCCATTAAAAAGCCAGGGTTTAAATCTATCAAACTCTTCAAGGTCATTCAAATGCACAGGTTGAGCAGTTGAAGAATTAATGGCGCAGATAGAAAATATCAGTGAAGAGCAGAGGATTCAAGAAATATATTTAAGGACTTTGGGGCTTTTACATATCCTTTGGAGGCAAAGTATCAGATCAAAGGCCATGCAGATTACTAGAAAGATCTTTCACAGAAAACGATATCCTCAGGGTTTATTTCAGCCAAATTCTCTTCAGAAAAGTATAGAATGTTATATATTTTATTCTTCATACCTTACCTCTGAAGAGATTTGCACCTACTGCATTTATTTAATAGAGCAACCACAGAGTACTTACAGATCTCTTGCGCCGTCAAACACTTTGGGCGGGCATTTTCTCACCATCTTGTTTCGATGAAATAATTAATTGTTTCACCTACTTCTTTTATGAGTTTTTTCTCCTCCTCCCTCTATAAAAGGGGAGAAGAAAAACATTGTAAGGGTTCCAGACTTTTATCATAAAATTGTGCTATGAAAGGCATTTTTGTATACATTCTGTAAAGCTTTTGTATCGAGGCTCAGAGCCCGTAGGGTCTCAGTGAGGAGGAGTTCTATCTGTAATGAGGATTCTGGTCTTTGTTATTTCACAGTACGTACTTTTCCTTATGTGTTTAATACAATATTCCATTTCATGCATCTTCTTGTATCATGTTTCTGGAATGCGAGTGGCTCACTGGTTTTAGGTAAGGATTCATCCTAGTTGATGCCCATATTTGAATTAGTCAAGCGCTTTAAATAGGCTCAGGTATGATATATTGTTTCATATTCATTTCATCCACTTTTCTGCTATATTAGTTTCTTTGGGAGGGTGCTTTTAAAACGCCATTGTCATGTATGGATTCTTAGAATGATAAGCCCATATGTGGTTCTGTTGTGTATCTGGGTGCCAGACCAAAGTTAACTAGTATCCTCTTGTGTTTCCTTCCCTCCATACACTTCTGATATTTGAGTTCTGTGACATATTATTTGAACTAGCCCTCTTTGCAGTAAATTGTCTCTTAGCTGTCTGAAGCTTTAATAGTTGAGCTTTGCATTGTGCCTCTGCAACATTACTTTCCCTGTGACAGTTTCTATGATTGTTGGTCCCATTTTAAATCAATTTTCTTGTTTAACAAGAGATAGTAGGAGAGCCTTTGGATTGACAACCCAGCCTTATTATATGCCTCCTGCTATGCTAAGATGTCCTAGGCACTGGTCTATGGCAGCTCTAGACTGTCTCTAGGGTAGACAATTATTGTCGACAACATCTTTCTGGCGTTGTTGCCGAGGATCGAATTTAAGAATACCAGTTTCCCTGGGCCTCGACAATATTGATTTACTCTCTAATCAGGTGAGCACAGAGAGTTGAAGAGTTGCATATCTCTCACCTTGGCGACTCCACTGTTGTTTATTTGATAAATCTATTAGTAGTCCTGGCTCCTCATAATCCACATTTAAGGTCAGATACATCTCAGCCAAAGACACCTTCCGTGTCTGACCCAGAAAAGATTATACATAGAAGAAGTTGGAAAGAGAGGAAATCAGCTCGTGCTAAAATCCCTGATTTTTTCAAAGAAGATTATCCTTCTTATTCTTTTCAAGAAGTTCCGGTAGGAAATCCCGACTCCACTGAGGAAAATCCTGAATATTACTCGGATAGCCCACCCAGGGGAAGTGCTAGAACCAAAGAGAAATCTTGTCTTACACCTAAGGCTGAAGAAGTTAAAGAAATCACTGAGGTAGCTGCTGTTAACCGTGAACTATTTCCATCAACACCTCAGGCTGCTGTACAATATATTCCTATTGTTATTCATACTCCACTTCTTCCTCCACTTGTACACCAGAGTGTTGCACAACCCCCACCTCCTCCAATGGCTAATGTTCCAGCCTTTTTGTTAAACAAATATACTCCCCTGGCATTACCTCAAGTGCTGAATGATATGCCACAGGATTATCTGAAGATCTTGCCCAGATTCACTGGGGAAAATGAAATTGATGCTCATAAACATCTTGAGACTTTTTTCTCTTTTGCAGAGAACTTTAATGTAGAACACTTGGATGTAGTCTTAAGACTATTTGTGCAATCCCTGGACGGTGAAGCCAGAAAATGGTTCAAAACATTAGAAAACAGTTCCATAACCACCTGGGATGATATGGAAAATATCTTTCTCAGGAAATGGGGAGAAAAGAAAGATCATGGACAGTGTCTTACTGAGTTCAATACACTCAAGAAGAAACATAATGAAGGGGTGTCAGAATTTATCAAAAGATTTAACAAGTTATATCTAAACCTTCCTGTTGATATGAAGCCTCATCAGAATGCTGCCAAAGTTATTTTCATAGCAGCCTTTGACTCAGATTTTGGTTTCTCTCTCAGGGAAAGAAAGCCTGCCACCCTAGATGATGCTTAGTCAGATGCTCTTGAATTAGAAGCAAACTTT
This sequence comes from Pinus albicaulis, assembly GCA_034641835.2. Classification (NCBI taxonomy): domain Eukaryota; kingdom Viridiplantae; phylum Streptophyta; class Pinopsida; order Pinales; family Pinaceae; genus Pinus; species Pinus albicaulis. The sequence goes on along the minus strand of CM076582.1, from coordinate 265,623,172 downwards.
TCTTCTACTGGAAAATTAAAAGGAAAAACTGAACAGGATGCTAGAAGAAGGGGCAAAGAGGAAGCATCTACTTCTAATCAGGGCAAGGATTCTGATAAAATGGAGGAAATAAGCAAGATGATTAAAATGATGGTCAAGCTAGAATTGGAGGCCAAGAATACAGCCCCCAAGAATTTTTATAATGCTCCAAACAGAGGTTACAATCCTCAGTATGGAAAACCACCCTTTTAAATATTGCCAAGGGAAGCAAAGGAGCAACAGGATCAGGTACCACACCCATTGTACCTGGAAGGCCCAGTAGATGACTCCACTGATGATGCTACTTATGAACTGCAAGATGCAAATCTTGCTTTTTCAAACAATGATGAAATAGAATGCCCATTGCAGGAAGAAGAAGAAGAAATCAGAGACACAGAAGATGCAGAAATTGATCACTACTGCAAACAGTTCAATGATTTCATGCAAGCACATTTTAATAGGAGATATGATCTCAGGTCCTCCAGAAAGAGAACTCGGACTCAGGATCATGAAGAAGAGCCTCCTCAGAAGGAAGCACCTACTCAAAAGGAATCAACAACGAAGAAATTCACAGATAAAGGTAAGAGTCCTCTGAACAAACCTTTGCAATCTGTTGATCAAATTCCTTCTTCTTCAAAAGCAACCACTCCTCCCAATGCTGAGTCTGTATCAAAAGAAGTTAAACCTTCAGCTGAAAATAAAGAGTCAAAAGAAGTTGTAATAGAAAAGCCCCCTCCTGCTTTCAATTTGCAAAAATAACTTGAAAAAGTCAAAATCCGAGTCCCTTTGACTGAACTGTTAAAATAACCTGCATATCAATCTCAAGTTACTTCTTTATTACTCCCTCCCGAAGCACCAATAATTCCAGACAGTCTTAATCTCCAAGAAGAGAGACCCATGGTAGTTTTTGGCCCACATGTCGAGGAGATAGACCCCTCTACTCCTCCTTTCTATGTCTCTCTAGTAATTCATGACCTGCTGTTACAAAATTGTATGCTAGATTCTGGGGCTTCCCATAATCTTATGCCTTTGTCAGTCATGGAGAAACTAGGTCTGCAAATCACACGTCCATATAAAGACCTATATTCATTTGATTCCAAGAGAGTTAAATGCTTGGGGATGATTAAAGATTTAGTGGTCAATCTGGCCCAAATTCCAGCAAAAAGTGTAGTAATGGATATTGTGGTGGCTGACATCCCAGCTCGCTTCGGCATGCTGTTGTCAAGGTCCTGGGGAACAAAAATTGGTGGGTCACTCAAGATGGATTTAACATATGCCACTATCCCTGTTTTTGGTGGCCAGGTGTTACACTAAAAACTGTCATATTGAAATTTTGCTATGAGTATGAGCTCATTATTACTCATAATTCCTCCTTTTACAAGTCTAACATATCAGCTCCTCATGTCAAGCTTTCAAAATCAGAGAAAAGTTCCTAAAAATCCCCTAAACATTGGTATCGCACTTTCTCTATTCATTTCCTGCGGTCCCGCACCTAAAGTTCAGCTTGCCTGCGGAACCATACCGCACGTTCTTTGTGTTATGGGTGCGGACCTCTGTAAAACTCAAAAAGGCGAGAAAGTAAAGATAAAAAGTTGATTTCAGATGAATTCTAGAAGATTCTAGATGGGAATTTTCGGGAATGGATACGCTTTGAGAAGTTTCATGCATCCCTCACTTGATGGAGCTAACCCCTTGATGTAAGGAGCTAATCCCTTTGAAGGAGGATTCTATCCCTTCATATTTGGAATAGAAAACCTCCTCTTTTCCACTATAAAAAGAGGCCTTGGGTAGCCTCAAAGGGAGTTCAAGCTTTAAGATATTTGAAGTTAAATGCTGTTGAGATTCAGACTTAGTTAACTAAGACTTTCTGTGAGGTTAAATCACTCACCTCTATTCGTCTTGGTTCAAAAAGTGCAATGCTTGTCAAAGTAGAAGAGATTCCTACTTCAGACCTCAAGAGGACCTGCACGACATCAAGGCACAGGTTGTAAAGGTTTTCTTTTATTTGAAGTTAATAAAAATATACTCATTTCTCTCATTAAAATGTCTATTCATGGTTTATTTCATAAATTCCTTGATCATTATGATGAGTATGATTTATAATAATGTCTATACAGGTGCTATGTAATATTTTTGCTTGTTTGTGACTGCAGATTCACGAGGAACGTTCTTTCAAGTGCACGGGAAGGACTTCAACGAGATCAAGCAAGCGTTGGACATAAGGTAGGCCTTACACCTATATAGCATTTTTATGAATCTTGTATGCTTAGAGAGAGATTAGTATAATTGGTTGTTTGTTGCTAGTTACTTTTAGTACTAGAGAGATCGGTCTTGTCCGCAAGACGGATTAATCTACACAACAAAATGGTGACTCCGCTGGGGAAAGAACTTGTTGTTTTTGGTTCTCTTTTATTTTTGATTTGAGGAAACATTTTTTCCTGGTTTTTGATTGATACATATCTGTCTGGGTAATTTATATTTTCCCTGTTTTTGAAAATTTAGAAATATTTTAAGTTTTTCTATAATTTTTCCTAGGACCGCACTCTGGCTTATTTTGACAGTGCGGGCAGGGTCGCACTTTCTGTTAAGAACACAGTGCGGGACCGCACCTGTCAATACTGGTTGCCTGCAGACCCCGTAAAAATTTTAGAAAACCTCTAGATTTCTTTCTCTAGTTTATTTTTATTTGGATTTAGCTCTTTGGTTTCTGCCCAGATTGATTATTGTTTCTGTCAAGAATTTTTTGTGAATGAACTCCAACAGTATTGATGTTTTGATGATTTTCTAGAAGATTTTTCATTTTGGATTGTTTTTCCACTTGGTCTTTGTAGCGATTCGAAGCTTTGACAGTTTGAAGTATCTAAGATTACATTGATCTCTTTTTGTCTTTTTGAATCCGACCTGATTGTGAGAACATCCTTTATTGAGAAATAGAGCTTTTTGTTTCTTTGCGAATCTTCGAAAAACTTGGTTGAAAGTTTTGAATTTCATTTTTATAAAAAAAACATATTTTGAGTGTTTTTGATCTGTTTGTTATTCTAAACAAATAGACTCTTAGTTTGCTGAACAACTAAGGAAAACATTCTTCAAAAAATCTTAAAGCTTTTACTCAATTTAGATTGTTTAAAATCATAGTTCTCAAGATTAGATTTTGTAGTTTTGAGTAATTTTTTAATTTTTATAGCTTTCTTTCGAAGGAAAATTGTTTTGTAGTTTCAAGTTTGGAAAGAAAAAGGATTTTGTTATGAGCTTGATATATATCATCGTTGAAAAGACAAAATATTTTCTTTCAATCATTCTTCATGTTTAAAGAAGGAATTGTTTATTAAAAGAATTGCATTCTCCAACTCTTTCTTAGATAGAAGTTCATTGAAAGAAAAAGAATTGATTATCATTCTAGGTGCATTTTAGTGTTTTTTGGAAATCGAGTCTTCACATCATCCAAAGTTTCATTTCCGCACCCATTGACTTAAGAAACAACTCATAAAAGTAACGCTTAATTAAAATTCATCTAGTAATCTTTTATTTATAGGGCTCTTATCACCAACATAGCTTAGGCTAGTATCTTGGAGTAGGGAGTAATTAACTCTCCAAGATAGCTAAAACAAACAAGTAGACAAATCTTGCTGTAGGAAGAAATTCCAATTGTTGCATGTATGCTCTGGGAAGCTCCTCTTAAAGGAGTCAAGCACGAGATCATATCTGAACCAGTGGGGTAATCAATCCTTCCTCATTGGGAACAATAGAAGATATACACGTATTAAAAACGGTAAACCTCGGATAGACCATTGTCGAGGAGCCAGGGGTCACTTGTCGGTAAACCTTGGATTATTTCAAGGAGCCTTCAAGGGGATTGAGCTTTGTTACTCTGCCCTTGCGTGTGTGTCGGATCGTAGACTGTTCCCCCAGGTATATTTGTTTCTATTGGTAACTTTAGTGGCCATAATCTATAGGATTCTTTCCTAAGGTGACGGTGGAGGGAAGATCCCAATGTACCTGGAACAGACGTCGGCTAGACTCACTTGGACTCTCCGGAGGGTTATCTTCACTCAAGATGGTATAGTGGAGAAACTTGCACCCGTCTGTTTCATTAAGCAGGTTGTCGGGGTAACTGTTCCAACCGCCCTTTTCGTGTTAAAATTCTACTAAGTTGGATTTCATCACCAACTAGTGTTTTTAGTACGGAAAGTTACTGTTTGTGTGTGGTTTGAACTCTTAGATTTTTTAAGCGAATGATTCAATTGTTTGTTTCTTAGAGACTTTAGGTGTTTTCATTGAAATTTTTCTTTTTTGCGTGTGATTAGATAATTTTTAATCGTGGCGGAATTGCCGAGACAATCCCGGAGAATACAAGGGAAACCCCCTGAATATTCACCAAGTCAACTTGAAGGGCTTCATGCTCTGGTAGCATCCAGTAGTAGTAGAATTAGATCAACAGAAATTGGAAGTTCAACTATAGTTATACATCCTGATCATCAAATACCTACAACATAATACATTCAAGAACCAATTTCAGTTTCTGAAGTTACTGAAAGTATTTCTCCTTCTGGTGAATTATCTGACGAACCTGAAATCTCTGAACCTGAAACTGAATCTTATGTTTTGGAAACATCCTTAGGATTTATTACACCAACTTCTAGCGATCCAAGTTCACCTAAGGTAAGAAATATCATTACAGAAAATCTTCCCTCTGGACTTATTTCTATTGAAGAACTTACTAATCCAGACAAAGACATATCTCTTCCCGACTCCCCTCAATCATTAAATCTTAGGGAGCGTGAATCTATTTTCTACAGCCCCATTCGAACTAATCCTTGGTATCTCTCTTTAACGAACTTTTTAGAGAATTCGGGTCTTGATTTTTATCCACCTCGAATTCCATTTCATCCTACACCCAGAGGATATTATCCGTCATCTTTTATGGCAGGAGAGTCATCCATGTTTTCTCAAACGCCGGAATCATTTTTACATGGTGGTCCTTCTCTTCCTTCAGGATATCAGTCTTTGTCTGGTACTTTCTCGGGAGCAACTCCTCAACCCATCGAAAACGTGTTATCATCTGGTCTTGATGGACTTAAAATTGAAACATTGAACGTAGAGCAAATTTTTATGATGTTTGGTAATATTCCAAATCCTCAAACTCAAGGCAGTCAGTTTCCTTCTGGGGGGCAACTTCAGGGAACTCATTTACCGCCTGGGGGGCAACCTAAGGGTATTCAGTTACCGCTTGGGGGGCAACCTCAAGATAGTCAGTTACCACCCGGGGCACAACCTCAAGGTAGCTTTTTCCCAGGACAAACTGTGGAATCATATTATTTTGGGGGGCAACCCCAAGGACAGTACATTCATCAAGGTCAACCCCAAGCACAATATGCTCCTCAGGGTCCTTATCAACCCCAGCCTCAGTATGTGCCTCAAGGTTATCAACCTCAAGGTCAGTACCCAATTCAAGGTTTCCAACAGCCTTCTGGTCAACCATCTTTTCAAGGAGCTGGAAATTTACCACTTACTAATCAACCCTACGTTCAACCAGGTTTTGGTCCTTTCGTTCAACCTTCTATGGGACAATACCCCGGAACTATGGTGTGGGATCCATCCCAATATCAACAGCCTTTGCAGCCTAATGTGCAGTTGCCTTAGCAACCTGGACAACCTTTGGTTTCTGGTCCAACCCAGCAACCTGTTCAGCCAGCTATTCAAATTCCTGCACCTAGTTCAGTTCAACAGTCTGGGCCTAGTGCACCCCAAACTCCGCCTCAAACTGCTATAACTGCTGCAACGGCTGTTCAACCTGTCACACCTATTTCTGGAGTATCTGTAGCACTGACTTCTTCTATCCCTGTATCTGTGCAAATCCCTCAAGTCTCTGTACCTCAGTCAGGACCTTCCATTTAGACTACAGTTCAGATGCCTGCAGGACAAGCTGGTACAAGTACAGTTGTTACAAGTCAACCTCAATTTACGTATCAACTGTACCAGGGACAGTCGTAATTCGGTCCCTATGTACAGAACCCAAGCTATCAGTATCAACCGTACCCTGGTTATACTTATCAACAACCTCAGTATGGTCCGGTTCATCCTGGTTTTCTGGGAGGTTACACAATACCTAATGCAAATCCGATTCCTAGTTATCCTGGGTATCCACCTCCTGGATCTGCTTTGGCTTCTCAAGGTTTTCATGACCCTAACCGTCAATTACCGTTTATCGCAACTTTGGACTTACCTGATTTGACGTGCCTTACGAATGATCCCATTTTTTATTATCAAAACTGGCCGCCAATGCCTCATAAGTTGCCCAGTGATATACCAAAATTCGAAGATAAGTCAGGAGAGGATCCATTGAATCATGTTATGACTTATCACCTTTGGTGTGCATCTAATTCAATCATTGATGATTCGATCCGTTTACGTCTTTTCCAAAGAACTCTCATAGGTCTTGCAGCCAAATGGTACATTGAGTTGCCACGAGGCTCGTTTCATAATTTCAGTCAGTTAGCAACTGCTTTCTTGACTCATTTTCAGTTTCCTGTCAGATACGACAATGGCACGGAATTATTAACTTCGCTAAAACAATCTACGTCCACATATATTTCTGATCATATTCATGAATGGCGACGTAGGAGGCGTTTGGTGAAAGTTTATATTCCGGATCAAATTTTGGCAGAATGGTTTGTTAAATCATTGTTACCCAAGATCACTGAAGATGTAGCTAAGGCTGGTGTTGTTACTGAAGAGCAAGTAATTTCCCAAGCTCAGTACCTTGACCTTGTCTATACAGAGTCAAGTACTTTACATGAGAAAATCCCCGATCTTCCAAATGAAGGTCAAATAGCTGCTGCTCCTTCAGGGTCTCTTGCCGCTGACGGTATGATTGGTACAGTCAATTCTAAAAGTAAGAAGAAATCTTCAAAGAATTCTTCTCCTATTATCACTTTACCTGATTCCCCGAAAGGAGAATCTTCCCCCGAAGTTTCTGCCGATATTCATGTTGTAGAGACATCTACGACCAAATCGAAATCCGGTGGTAAAAAGAAAGGGAAGAATAAAAACAAAAAGAATTTGAAAGAGAAAACTGATAAATATGAATCCAATGACGAAAAACGTAAACCTCGCTATCCTTGTTTCATTTGTGAACAAGATCATTTCACGAAATAATGTCCATATCGAGCTGAAGTTACGAAATTCGTTAAAGGATCGCAACAACCTGCTGTCTTGAAGGATCCTTTTCCAATTCAAGATAGTAAGATGATTGGTTCTTCCTCGACTACTTTAGAAGAGCTTATTATGATGATGTCTCATGTAAGGGTTGCGACGCGATCGAAATATTATGGTTCTATGAATCCCGTTGATGGTAAGGAAGCAGAATCTTCTAATGCAAACACATCCACTACACCTCCTCCTGTTTTTGGTTCGCTACAGATCGAGAAAAAAAATCCAGACTTAATAATCAAACCGCTTGCTAAAGGTGTTCTTCGTAAATCAGCTTTCAATCCACATGCGAGAGCTGCTCAGAATTACAACATTGTTGAAGACTTAGCCATTTCTCCTTTAGCAATGTCGGCTTTGGAAGTGCTGCAATCATGTCCAGCACAACGTAAATTATTATTTTCTGCCATAGGAGCTATCGATGTTCAGGATTCTAACCTTATAATCTTTGATTTAGAAAATAGTACACCTCGCCTACCTCATCAAATGGCTTTCTAGATTCCAGTGTTAGTAAAAAACAGACCAATTTTTTGGACTGTGATTGATGAGGGAGCTTCAACGTGTATTATGTCGATTCAGTGTTGGAAATCACTTGGTTCTCCTACACTTAACCAATCTCCGACAATTCTAAAGGCTTTTGATGGTCGAGGTTTTCAACCTTTTGGTATTTTGCAGGATTTACCCATAGGGTTCGAAGGTAAAATCGTTAATCTAGATGTGGAAGTGGTTGATGCCCCTCTAGACTACAACCTTCTTCTGGGTCGTAGTTGGTCCTATGCTATGACTGCTATTGTTTCTTCGGTCTTTCGACTCATAAAATTTCCATATCAAGGAAAGATCGTGACAATAGATCAGTTAACTTATCTCTCGTCCGACCCAGCCTCTACAGAAAAAATCTAGCATGTTGGTAAAACGGCTATCCCTTATAAGGATGTTGGAGTGGGTTTGATTAAAGATTCTGGTTTACTAGGAACTTTTTCCTTTCCTCCTCCTAACGTATCGCCTTCTACTGAAAATATTCACATGATTTCGTCAGACACTGTTATGTTTGATGATCCTTGGATCATACCTTCCGAATCCGAGATTGATTCATTTGATGGCATGATGCTTTTGAGTCCATTTGAAATTGCGTACCAGGCTGTACAGTCATTTTCTGACCCCTCTTCAACCGAAACTGATCCAATGAATGGGATCCATGAGGAATCACTTTCTATATCTAGTTTAGTTACAATGACATTTCCTGAACTTGTTCATACAGATGAGCAAATTCGTGAGTTTTTGTCTATTGATGATTTACCTACTCATTCATTACGTAGGGCCGACCATCCCACTCATTTACGAGTAATTTTTATGAGATGTAGGCATTATCGGATAAGGCTGAATCCGCATAAATGTGTTTTCTGCGTAGAATCAAGTCGATTACTGGGATTTGTTGTCTCGAAAGCAGGCATTCGTGTCGATCCATCGAAGGTCGAAGCCATTGTTAAATTTCCTCCTCCTTCGAATTTACGCCAACTCCAAAGTTTGCAGGGGAAAGCAAACTTTTTACGTAGGTTTATTCCTAACTATGCCGAGCTTACAAAGGGTTTTACCCGGTTGTTGAAACGGAACATTCCGTTCTATTGGGACGAGATCGCTGATCGGTCTTTTGATGCACTTAAACATGTGTTGACCCATGCACCGTTATTGCATCCTCCCAACTACAACCAAGATTACATTTTGTACCTCGCTGCTTCTCATTCCACCATTGGGATGGTACTAGTTCAGGAAGATGAATATCACAATGAACATGTGATTTATTATCTTAGTCGGAATCTGCATCCGACTGAAATCAAATACACACATGTGGAGAAATTGGCCTTGGCAGCTGTTCAAGCTGTTCAACGTTTTAGACATTACATCTTGTTACGTAAAACCAAGGTAATTTCTAATTGCAACCCTATGATGTATATTTTGACCAAACAATTGCTTGGGGGAAAATATTCCAAATGGATAGTTATCCTGCAGGAATTTGACTTGGAATTTGAAAAATCCAAGGCAAAGAAATCTTTGGTATTTGCGGATCTGATGTGTGATTTCCCCTCTACTAATACTGAAACAGTGGCAGAAGAGTCCATTGCAGATGAATCTTTGTTTCTTATCAGTACACTTGATCCATGGTATGGAGATATTATCGTTTATCTCCAAACCCAATCTTTTCGGCCTGACATCTCACGAACTCAGCGACGGAAAATACGCTTCCAATCCCAACAATATAATATCATTGGTGATACACTTTATCGTCGTGGGGCGGATTATGTTTTCCGACGTTGTCTAACTCATGAAGAAGCTGAAAAGGTGTTAAATGACTATCATTCTGGAGCATGTGGCGGTCATATGTCTGGGTATGCCACAGCCCAAAAGATATTGCGTGCTGGTTATTTCTGGCCAACGTTGTTCAAAGATTGTATTTATGCGGTTCGGAAATGCCACAACTGTCAAATTTTTGATTGAAAAATGCGCGCGCCACCCGCTCCTCTTCACCCTATAATTGCTGTTGGTCCTTTCGCGAAATGGGGTATCGATTTTATTACATGTAACCCTCACTCGACCGGGGGGCATGCCTATATTATCTTAGCAGTAGATTATTTTACAAAATGGGCCGAGGCGATGCCTACATTTTCAGCTGACGGCAAGACTGCTGCAACATTCGTATTTAATCACATAATTTCTAGGTTCGGTGTTCCCCAAGCTATTATTACGGATCATGGAAGTCACTTTCGGAATGTCATGATGACCGAACTGACAGACCAACTTGGCCTGCACCACGATAGTTCCACTCCATATTATCCGCAAGCCAATGGTCTGGTTGAAGCTATTAACAAATTTTTAGTCACCATGATCAAACGAATCATTGGTATTCACAAGACGAATTGGCATTCCATGTTATTTTCAGCACTTTGGGCATATCGAACCTCAGTCAAAACATCAACGGGTTTCACTCCTTTTCAACTGGTTTACGGTTTGGAAGCTGTGTTGCCGATTGAATGCAAAATACCGTCACTAAAATTAGCCGTAGAATTACTTCCAGCTACGTCTGAAGAGGAGAAATATTTCTTGTACTTAGCCCAATTAGATGAGAATCGAAGAAATGCTGCAATAGCAAACGAAGCTCATGTTAAAAGGATAAAAGCTCAGTATGATAGAAGTGTGACCCCTCGAAATTTTTCAGAAGGAGACCTAGTTTTACTTTATGATCAAGCTAACGACAAGCTAGGAGCTGGGAAATCCGTGCCTATGTGGCATGGTCCTTACATTGTTAAACGAAAGTTAGCAAAAGGGGCCTACGAGTTGATAGATTTTGATGGTGTCCCTTTGGATAAACCCAGAAATGGGCTCTATCTAAAGCGATATTATGCTTAATGTGGTGTGGAGATTTTTTTAGTTTAGATTTCTTTACTGCTGGTGTGTTTTAGATTAGAAAAGTGTGCCTATTTTAGAGAGTGTTTTTATCACTATCCCTGCTTATTTGAGTTTTACTCTTGATATTGCAGATGTCGACGTCTCTTCAAACCTACATTGGTTTTGCTGATGGTGCTTGTCGTAGTACACGAAACATTTCTTCCGCAGCTTGGGTTATCTATTCACCCTCTAACGAGTTAGTATCCATGCATGGGGTAAGCCTTGGTCAAACAACGAATAACATTGCCGAGTATAGTGCAGTGATTGAGTTATTTTCTGAATCCATATCATTTGGAATTCGGAGTTTGATTGTTAGGTTGGATTCTGAACTTGTTGTATTACAGCTTAACAGGGTTTATACCATTAGAAATCCAGTATTATTACGGTTATTTTTAAGAGTTCGTCTTTTGGAACGTGAATTTGATTATATTGAATATCAACATATTCTAAGACATTTAAATACATTAGCAGATTCAATTGCTTCTAGTATGATAAATAGACATTTGCAATAATCAAAATAGTAAATCAAACGCATTCATATATGTACACAGATAGCCGTCAAATAGTGATATATCATAGTATAGGAGTGTTTTCAAAAAATATACATCGTCTTCGATCATAGGTTGGAAACACCTTATGATCGGCAAAATGATAATACAAAAGTCAAAAATATAATTCTACACGATCATCCCATCACTGATGATGATCACGATAAGAAACCACTGCTCGGGCTACCCTGCATAGGAACCTCCTAAAAGGTCCTAGAACTCCAATCACATATCTCTGCAACCTGAGAGGAATGTCATCTATGCTCGTGTCTAGAATATCTAGAGTCAAATGCTCTAGATGATGCTCTAAATCAGTCAAAATCTCTGCTGATTGGCCTGCTGGGGCTGGTGCGGCCACAACTGGTTGTCTTCTCTCGTAAGGTTGGAGATGGGCTGGTCTTTGTGGACCCACATCTGTATTCAAAAAAAATTTCGTTATTAGTTTTCAAAGACGATAAAAAATTTAAAAAAATTAGAATTTAGCAAACGTTGAAAATGATTGTACCTGACTCATCCCACTGTTCCCCTGCCGGGAGAGCCATCTCTCGGTCGCCGCGGAAATCTATCCCGACGTATGGAAAATCCTCTATCACAAAAATTTGGCGATCCAGCCAACGAAAATATGAAGGAGGAAATCGGACAATCTCAGTACCCTTGATAGCATGACAAGCCATCAATGCGGACCAACGAACCATCCTCGGTTCTCGAAGTCGACCGGCATCAACAACAATAATTTGTGGAGCTAACATGGGGATCCTCTCTAGAGCAAAAGAAACAACAATGGATCCATATCCAAAGTTATTCAGTTTCCCATTTTTTGCTCTGGTTAGTTGGCCTTTTACATTAGCCAACACAGCTTCACACCAGTTAAAGATGGTGCCGCGAAAATAGTCCACGGCAATACGCATTTGGGAACCAGTAGCTACATGAAGCGCAACACTCCCACACAGTTTGGTAACAGTAAAAGCAATAACTTTCAATTCAGGACGGATGATGTGTTTTATGTCAATCCGTTTGTCCCGAGGATTTGCCTGATCATTGCAGAATTCTAGTTGGAGACTAGCGACAGTCTGGCCACCTAGCCTAGTCCCAAACAAAGAAACTTGTCCGCCCCTCTTGGACAAACCAGTCAAGAAATATATATCCTCCAGCTCAATTTCGAGCCAGTGGCCACCAATAAATAAGCACTGGTCCTGCACATTCCATCTGTTCACCAACCATGTCAAGAGTTCTATTTGTGCCCTCATGCCTGAGATGGCCCAAAATTTGTACAGGCCACATGCTCTTAATGCCTGTTGTGTGGGAAATTGGAGCATGGCGGCTTCATCCACTTCCTCGTGCTCACGTTCTCGCCAGATCAGCATCTTGTCAATCCTACAATACATAAAAAGGCAAGTTAGAATAGTCTTATTTGAAATTTTTTGGCAAACAAATGAGAAATGAATGTTTTAAAAACAACCGCGCGGGTACCACACCTACGCTTTGTACACAGTGCGTAGATCCGCACACGTAATGTGTGCCGGGTGCGGAACCCACGACTTTTTCCTTATAGGAAAAATTCGGGGTCCACAGGTAACGTGTGTCCCACCTGCGGACCCCGCGGGCGAATTTTTAACCCATTTTTTGCCTCAAAAATGCAAACTAAGGCCTAAAAAAAATTTTGAAATGGATGAAAAACAAGATAAGGAGGTCATGGATTACCTGGGACTGACGGTTTTCAATTCCAACGGACGGATTTTCCAGAATCTTCACAGGAACTTTCTTACCCAAAAGCTTTTTACTTTTCACTCTGAAATTGAACGGTAAAAATGAAATAGAAAACGTATTTTTTATAAGTTTTTTCGAATATATGAATTTTAAATTTGTTTATTTTTCACTTTAAAAAGGGTATTTTTAAAAGAATTTTTATTTATCTTAAACAGGTATGTGTAATGTTTCAAGTTTTTGTGCAGAAATTGGATTTTTCAGGAGAACTGATCATTTTTCAACAAAGAGCATACTTTTATCACTTTTTCGGACTCTTTCAAAAAATTTACGAAAAAGCGAAACCCTGGAGTCCTCTTTTAAGCCCTTTTCAGACTCTCTAAATATGAAAAGATTGCCGAGTACTTGATTATTCGAACTCGTTAAGTAAATGAATGATCGTCCCTTCAGTATAATTTTACCCCTTTTCCGGACTGAAATGGACTATTTACGAAAAAGGTATACGTTGACTAAATACGGTCAATAGAGTTCTCTCCCGCATTATTTTATCCTTTTTCGGGCTCAAGAGACTAAATTTACGAAAAATTACACCCATGGAGTTTTCTTAAGTTTTTCTTCCGACTCCCTAAAACTGAAAAACACCGAGTTTCTCCTATACTGGACTCGTTAAAACTTAACAGTAAAGGACCTGTTTAATTTTCAACAGGAACGAACCACTCCTTTTTAGGGTTCGAATCTTAAACTAAGTTGGACTCATCCGAAAAATGAGCTTATAATCAAGCAAATGTTATCCTCCTCAAGCTTGTCAAAAATAAAGAGGTACTTGCCAGAAATGGTGGGGGAAAAAAGAGAGAAATGGGCATGTTTGTTATATTTTAAATTTTTCGAAAATTCAGTCAACCAACTCTTGAACACGACACTTTCATTCACCTGGGTTGGGAAATCTTTTGCCTAACAGTTAATCAAACCACATTGAAAGTCTTCAACCGGTTTCTGGGTATTAGCTTTGGGTCAACTATCACCAAGCCAGCTGCAGTGTCGTTATGTGTTCAAGAGGACAGTTCAAATAAACCATTCATCTGCAAAATATCTGTCATCCATTATTGACCATCCCTGAGTCAGTCCTTGCCAATATATTTTCAAAACTTGATCTATGATTTCGTGTTGTGGACTTGCCTACGACAGATCACTTTCTATCGACATCAACACATTATCTAGGAAGTTGATCCAGAAATCGTCAGTACCTTGAAATCTGCATGCCTTAATGGCAGGTTTCTCGCTTTCGACGACAGGTTGCATCAATGACCTTCGATCGAATGACTCCGTGACATGTTCGACTTCAGCTCATTCATTCACATTTCATGGACTGTACTGAGTACTTTGAGAGCCATTGACATTACTGGTGGTTTCTCTCACACTTTTTAACAGTTCACATCATTGACTGGTAATCAAGTGGTTTCTACCATGTTCGACTTCAACACATTTATTCACATGGATAGAATCGTACTAGTTCGAGATGCGGAAATCAAGACCCTGGATCTAGTTTCCACCATCCAGGCTGCGAGGAATTTTATTATTATACAGTAGACTATTCATTACAGATGGTTGTGCCCGTGCTGTGTCTACGCTATTGATGTAATATTAAAATCATTCCTGTATTAGAACGATTTGAGTTAGTTTCTAGTTAGTTTCAATCTGAGTATGGGAATGCCTACCTCAGTGATGACATATATATGTATATATTCAGCATTGAATGTTTTTACAGGTTCCGACTGGGGTGTCCACAGGATGATCTTTGAAATGATAAAGTACTGCACTCTTCATATATGACAGACTACAGCTTCATCTATTCCAGACTTTGCACTTTAGGGGGCAATTTGTTACACTAAAAACTGTTATCCTGACATTTTGCTATGAGTATGAGCTCATTATTACTCATACTTCCTCCTTTTACAAGTCTAACATATCAGTTCCTCATGTCAAGCTTTCAAAATCAGAGAAAAGTTCCTAAAAATCCCCTAAACATTGGTATCGCACTTTCTCTATTCATTGCCTGCGGTCCCGCACCTAAAGTTCAGCTCTCCTGCGGAACCATACCGCACGTTCTTTGTGTTATGGGTGCAGACCTCTGTAAAACTCAAAAAGGCGAGAAAGTAAAGATAAAAAGTTGATTTCAGATGAATTCTAGAAGATTCTAGATGGGAATTTTCGGGAATGGATGCGCTTTGAGAAGGTTCATGCATCCCTCACTTGATGGAGCTAACCCCTTGATGTAAGGAGCTAATCCCTTTGAAGGAGGATTCTATCCCTTCATATTTGGAACAGAAAACCTCCTCTTTTCTACTATAAAAAGAGGCCATGGGTAGCCTCAAAGGGAGTTCAAGCTTTAAGATATTTGAGGTTAAATGCTGTTGAGATTCAGACTCAGTTAACTAAGACTTTCTGTGAGGTTAAATCACTCACCTCTATTGGTCTTGGTTCAAAGAGTGCAATGCTTGTCAAATTAGAAGAGATTCCTGCTTCGGACCCCAGGAGGACCTGCACGACATCAAGGCACAAGTTGTAAAGGTTTTCTTTTATTTGAAGTTAATACAAATATACTCATTTCTCTCATTAAATTGTCTATTCATGGTTTATTTCATAAATTCCTTGATCATTATGATGAGTATGGTTTATAATAATGTCTATACAGGTGCTATGTAATCTTTTTGCTTGTTTGTGACTGCAGATTCACAAGGAATGTTCTTTCAAGTGCACGGGAAGGACTTCAACGAGATCAAGCAAGCGTTGGACATAAGGTAGGCCTTACACCTATATAGCATTTTTATGAATCTTATATGCTTAGAGAGATATTAGTATAATTGGCTGTTTGTTGCTAGTTACTTTTAGTACTAGAGAGATCGGTCTTGTCCGCAAGACGGATTAATCTACACAACACCAGGAGAGGAGGTTATACAGAGAAACCAGGTTTTTCAAGATGGTTACTAAGGCTGACAGCTCAGAGAATTCACCAGTCTACAGCAAGGAAGGAGATTTCTCATGTTTGATGTTAGAAGAAGATAAATATTATGCTCACGAACCTTCCTTCTGTCAAATCAAAACCAAGCAGCCCTTAGATGATCATGAAGCAGGAGTATGGACGTTGCATTTTGATGGAGCAAACTCAAGAGAAGGTAATGGAGCAGGAGTGTTATTGATATCTCCTACAGGAAAATGGGTGCCACTTTCCTTTAAATTGGAATATGAAGCTACTAATAATGTAGCCGAATATGAGGCACTGCTGTTAGGATTGAAAACAACCAAAAGCATGGGTATACAATGTTTAAAGGTTCTGGGAGACTCTGAGCTGGTGGTCAGACGTGTCAGAAATCAGTGTCAAACCAAACACCCTCGGCTGAGAGCTTATATAAATGAAGTATGGGACATGGTGGCGAATTTCTTCTCAGCGTTCAATATCCAATTCACGCCCTAGGAGAAAAATAGAATGGCAGATTCACTAGCTGTAGCTGCCAGTACATTTCATCCTCCTCAGAACCCTCTTTTGAGGTACGAAATCAAGGTACGTTATAGACCATCAATCCCAAATAATATTAAGCATTGGTAGGTATTTGAAGATGATGAACAGATGAAGAAATTCCTGGAGACAGTGGAAGAGTTCTCCAATATGGAGATTGATGATTGTGAGGAAGATGAGGCCAAGAATGTCTCAGGAAATAAGTGGGAAGAGAAAATGGCAGGAAGTAAAGTGTTGCAATTGAAGGGAAATGTGATACCTAGAGGGCTGGTGCCTCTAGAAAGATTGTTTGACAAAAATGATGTCCCTTTGCAACAGAATAAAGTGGTAGAAGAAATTCAAATGGAAGATCTGAATCTGGGTACCAATGTTGAACCTAAGATTGTAAAGCTATCTAAGAAGGTCCCAGAGGAATATAAGGAAAAATACTTGAAATTATTTCAATCTTATAAAGATGTATTTGCGTGGTCCTATCAGGACCTAAAAACATTTGATATTAGTATAATGCAGCATAAAATTCCTCTGAGGGAAGATGCAAAACCTTATAAGAAGAAGCTCAGACAGATAAATCCTCTGCTGCTTCCCTCCATTGAAAAAGAAATCAAAAAGCTGCTAAAGGCCAAAATAATTGTGCCATTAAGGTACTCTGAATGGGTTGCCAATTTGGTCCCTGTCCGAAAAAAGAATGGAGAAATAAGGCTGTGTGTAGATTTCAGGAATTTAAACAGAGCATCTTTAAAAGATAATTATCCACTGCCTAAGATGGACCACATCTTGCAGAAAGTGGTGGGATCCTCTAGAATGTCAATGATGGATGGTTTTTCTGGTTATAATCAGGTGGCTATGTTCCCAGAAGACCAAAAGAAGACTGCTTTCACCATGCCATGGGGAACATTCATGTATGCCAAGATGCCTTTTGGATTGATTAATGCAGGAGCTACCTTTCATAGGGCTATGGACATAGCCTTTGTTGGGGAGCAAGATAAATTTCTGGTGGTGTACCTTGATGATATTACAGTGTTTTCAAAAGGTGATGCTGAACATATTGAACATTTACAAAGAACCTTTGAAAAATGCAGAAGTTATGGCCTTTCTCTCAACCCACAAAATTCTGTATTTGCATTAGAAGAAGGAAAACTTTTAGGGCATATTGTAACTAAAGATGGGGTGAGAATAGATCCTAAAAGAGTAGAGGTTATAAATAAAATCTCTTTCCCCAGAATTAAGAAATAAGTGCAAGTGTTTTTGGGATGAATAAATTTTCTGAGAAGATTCATTCCTAACTATGCTGAGATAGTTAGGCATATAACAGATATGCTAAAGAAGAATAGTGAGGTGAAATGGTCACAAGAATCACGGGAGCCCTTTGCTAGAATTAAAGCTGCATTTGCTGAAGCCCCTGTGTTAGCTGGACCAGATTATGCAAGGCCATTTATGATCTTTTCTTTTGCATCACCTCATACAGTAGCCGAAGTTTTGTTACAGAAAAATGAAGATGGGTATGAGTAGCCTATTGCCTTTTCAGCCAGGTACTCCATGACACTGAACTGAAATATAATATATTGGAGAAGCAGGCATATGCCCTAGTAAAGTCCCTCAAAGCCTTCAGATTGTATGTTTTGCAGTCTCATATTACTGCATATGTCCCCACAACCGCTGTTAAAGACATTCTGATTCAGGGAGACAGTGAAGGAAAAAGAGGGAGATGGATTGCAAAAATACAGGAATATGACCTGGACATCAGACCTACTAAGCTAATTAAAGGGCAGGGACTAGCCAAGATTTTATCTGAATCAAATTATCAGGTTTTAGGCATAAATTTGTCCATGGTAGCAAACGAAGAGTCTGAGAAAGAAAAAGAACAACAAGGGTTGGAGATGGCTACTCAGAAGGTTCATATAAAATATCTCACCAGTCCTTGGTATAAAGAAATAGTAGAGTATCTTTTGACACTCAGCTGTCCTTCCAGTTGTGATAAAGAAAAATACAGAACATTGAGGCTAAAATCAAAAAAGTATATAGTTTCCAATGGCAAATTATATTGGATGGATCCTTCAGGCATACAACTATTATGCCTCACAGAAAATGAAGTGGAAAATATAATGATAGAATTCCATGAGGGAATTTGCGGAGGACATTATAGCTGGAGAGCTACAGCTCATAAAATCCTGGAGGCTGGTTTCTACTAGCCAAAATTATTTGGAGATGTTTTTACTTGGGTCAGAGCATGTGATAAGTGTCAGAAGTTTGCTGAGAAACAGAAGTTGACAGCTCTGCCCTTGATTCCAGTTCATGTGAATGAACCATTTCAACAATGGGGAATAGATTTTATTGGAGAAATACATCCCCCATCAAGTGGGTAGCATAAATGGATATTAACAGCCACAGATTACTTTACAAAATGGGTGGAAGCCATACCTGCAAAAAATGCTGCTGACATTGTTATCATAAAATTCATGGAAGAGAACATCATTTCCAGGTTTGGCTGTCCTGCTAAAATAGTGACTGATAATGCACAGGCCTTCAAATCTGCAAATTTTGTGAATTTTTGTCAACAGTATAATATCACCTTGAAGCACTCCAAAGCCTATTATCCTCAGGGGAACGGTCTGGAAGAATCTTCTAACAAAACTCTAGTGAGGGCCCTGAAGAAAACAATCAATGAAAATCAGAGGAATTGGGATTCCCAATTGAAGTTTGCTCTATGGGAAAATAGAATAACCAGCAAGAGAGCAACGGGAAAATCTCCATATGAGCTGGTGTATGGACGAGCAGCAGTGTTTCCTGTGCAACTGGCTTTTCCAGTGGCACGTTTCATGTAGGAAAGTCAGGAAGAACCAGATGGTATAGTCAGAATAATCAATCAATTGGTGGAATTAGAGGAAACACGAGACCAAGTGAATTAGATATTAGCTGCATATCAGGAAAAAATGAAAAGCCTATTTGATCAGCATGCAAAGGATAGAAAATTGTAGGTTGGAGATCTGGTGCTTAGATGGGATGTCCGGAGGGCTGAAAAGGGTAAGCATGGCAAATTCGACCCCCTCTGGTTCGACCCATTTAAAATTGTAGAATAGGGAGGCAATAACACGTTTATATTGGAGAATTTACAGGGTGACGTGCTAGAGGCCCCTGTAAACGGACAATTTCTGAAACCCTACTTCCAATTCTAATTCAGCTAGAGCAAGCCTGATATACCATACTGTATATTAGTTTTTGCTACATTTTTTGTTTATACAAGTGGAACATGTTGATGATTCGTAAAGTGAAAAGTAAGAGGGCCTGAAGAACAGATTTTACATGATATTATGATCTGGAGGTCTGCAGGTTCTCGATGCGTCCAAGTATGAACGCACCGTCCCCAGATGGAGCCGATGTTGTACATGTTAGCCCCTTCATCCAAAATTTTGGCCATTAGCCCCTCCTGAAACTTTTCAAATTTCCTATCGGGACCTGAGGAGCTCGTGTTCTGCCCACCGTCACTATTCTGTGTTTTCAAATTACACTGCACAGGTCTGAAAGATCGCACCCAAGAAATACTCTTGATTCAACCCGCTTGACCCCAGCCCTGTCTTCCTACTCCACGCGACCGAGGGTTGAAACCCTGTGCCAAACTCGGTGCGCACTTACTGCCACCGCGTTCTGGGCAAGGTATCACAGGGTAATCGTCCGATCGAGTTGCCGCATCAACCCGCCTCACAACGCGCCCCTATTCGTGTCCCCGCCGCGCTCTTACCCCAAAACCCATCAAGCTATCGCATCGGCTATCCAAGGTGTTTTATTGTTCCAAACGCAGTGATTCCATCGAACGATGGACACACGTCTCAATGTACGACGACAATACCACCCTCCATCGCGCATTATCTCTCGATCAAAGTCGCGCAGCGATATTAACTCAGGCTGTCCAATCCAAAGAGCTCAATCCAACGGCGATTATTCTCCAAAGTTGTGTAGCCTTTAACTCATGACTGTATCACCCGTGGCCCACCATCTCACCACCTCCCCACATAATTTCAACCGTCGATCCCGTTTTGATCGTATGGCCCTAGATTATTTGCACCCCGTCGGTTGACCGAGTCCACTTCCACGTCACCCCTTTCGTGTAGTCTCTTGTACGCCTACGTGTCATTCGCGTCCGTCTCCACCATTTCCATGCATCGTTCACGTGTCTATGTCGTCTGTCTCTGCCTCTTCCACACAGCGTCATCCCACTATGTTTCTCATTGCCACCCTCCATTCCTATGTCACCCTGCTTCTCCTCACCGTTTCACTCAATCCATATCACCACCTCGTGGTCACTGCCTCATCCATTACCCTGGCGCCTGGTTTTCTTTAATCGTTTTGTGGTTTTTCAGGTTTATGGCGATGGAGAACCATTAGAATTCACGTCCACAACCACAGAAGTCGAGTATGCTCTAGAGGACCCATTATCAAATGCAGAATTATGGAGCAAGGATCCGGGAAGATATACTGACATGACATCCATTAAAAGCCAGGGTTTAAATCTATCAAACTCTTCAAGGTCATTCAAATTCACAGGTTGAGCAGTTGAAGAATTAATGGCGTAGATAGAAAATATTAGTGAAGCGCAAAGGATTCAAGAAACGTATTTAAGGACTTTGGGGCTCTTACATACCCTTTTGGAGGCAAAGTATCAGATCGAAGGCCATGCAGATTACTAGAAAGATCTTTCACAAAAAATGATATCCTCAAGGTTTATTTCAGCCAAATTCTCTTCAGAAAAGTACAGAATGTTATATATTTTATTCTTCATACCTTACCTCTGAAGAGATTTGCACCTACTGCATTTATTTTATAGAGCAACCACAGATTACTTACAGAGCTCTTGCGCCGTCAAACACTTTGGGCGGGCATTTTCTCACCATCTTGTTTCGATGAAATAATTAATTGTTTCACCTACTTATTTTATGAGTTTTCTCTCCTCCTCCCTCTATAAAATGGGAGAAGAAAAACATTGTAAGGGTTCCAGACTTTTATCAAAAAATTGTGCTGTGAAAGGCATTTTTGTATACATTCTGTAAAGCTTTTGTATCGAGGCTCAGAGTCCGCAGGGTCTCAGTGAGGAGGAGTTCTATCTGTAATGAGGATTCTGGTCTTTGGTATTTCACAGTATGTACTTTTCCTTATGTGTTTAATACAATATTCCATTTCATACATCTTGTATCATGTTTCTGGAATGCGAGTGGATCACTGGTTTTAGGTAAGGATTAATCCTAGTTGATGCCCATATTTGAATCAGTTAAGCGCTTGAAATAGGCTCAGGCATGATATACTGTTTCATATTCATTTCATCCACTTTTTTGCTATATTAGTTGCTTTGGGAGGGTGCTTTTAAAACGCCATTGTCATGTATGGATTCTTAGAATGATAAGCCCATATGTGGTTCTGTTGTGTATCTGGGTGCCAGACCAAAGTTAACTAGTATCCTCTTGTGTTTCCTTCCCTCCATACACTTCTGATATTTGAGTTATGTGACATATTATTTGAACCAGCCCTCGTTGCAGTAAATTGTCTCTTAGCTGTCTGAAGCTTTAATATTTGAGCTTTGCATTGTGCCTCTGCAACATTACTTTCCCTGTGACAGTTTCTATGATTGCTGGTCCCATTTTAAATCAATTTTCCTGTTTAACAAGAGATAGTAGGAGATCCTTTGGATTGACAACCCAGCCTTATTATATGCCTCCTACTATGCTAAGATGTCCTAGGCACTGGTCTATGGTAGCTCTAGACTGTCTCTAGGGTAGACAATTATTGTCGACAACAGAACTGATGATGGGGGTCCAAATGGAATAGGTGGGTGGCCACAAATATCCACCTGGATCATTACTCCACCCTTAGGAAGCAATGGTCCCCATTGTGTTGAGTTCCTCCATGAGATGAGGAAAATTATTCTGAACTTTGTATTGGATTTGTCGAAGATGTTGTGGACCTGCTGGCAAACGCGCTGGATGAGTTCAATAAATTTGGGTGATTTATTAACCTCGAACAGTACATGTGTGGATTCTTTCTATGTGGCCATATGAGGTATGGCAACATCAGGCGACAACGAGCTTGGGGTCAGATCAATGGAGTTCTTAACCTGATAGTGTAGAGGAACCTCTGTGGGTGAGGAGAAAATGTCCTCGTATTCCTCCACGACTTTGTCCATTTTCTGTTGCCATGAAGGGGATCCATGTTTCGAGGCTATGGCCATAATATTCTTCTTTCCCTGTGGGAAAATTGTAATGAAACTAAATTTCCTGGTTTGGGAAACAATGTTACAGTGTTGTTTTGCATTAGTCAAAGAGATGGAAGGAGGCAATACTACCTCCGGTATCCTGTACAATTTATTTCCCAAAGTAATAGAAACAGAATGAGGCCTAGACTCATACACAACATATTTCTTCCACATGTATGGTTGGCCCAATAATACATCAGACACATAAAGAGGAGCAGCATCACACAATACATCATTTGTGAATGGCTTGATGTTGTACGGAAGGCGACACTGTTGGCGGATGCTGAAATATCTTCCTTGGTGAATCCACCCAATGGTATATGGTTGCGGGTGTTCTATGGTCGGTAGGTTGAGCCACTTCATGACCTCTGCTGAAACGAGGTCCTTTTGGCTTCTGCTATTGACAAGGAATTGCATTGGAGAACCCTTCTCCCACATCTGCAAATGGAAGAGGCGCTCCCCCTCCTCTGGATCCGCGAGATCCTCCCTCTAGAGCTTGGTGGTGGTAACAATGGCACTGGGATCCACATCAATGATGTGCTTCCCTTTTTCATCGCCCTTTTCTGGTTCTAACTTAGGATCAGAATATGCATCTGATTCAAGTGCCTTCATTTTGGCCACCAGCGACTGTTTGGCCCAACACTCGTTTGTGCTATGAGTGGGGTTGTTATGAAATTCACACCATTTCCCCATGTCCTTCTTTGGATTTGTGGTGTTTTCCTCAGTCACCCCACTTTTTCTTTACCCCTTAATCTACAGTTCAGGGGTGCCTTTCCTTGGCTTCGGATTCGCGGATCCAAAGTCTCACTTCTTCTGCTTAAATTTCTACTCGAACTTGGTAGCATAGCAATATGACGTGCCAAGCAAGGTAATTTTGAGGAACTCCATTTCCTCCTGAATGTATCTCTGGAAACAAATGCGGTACTTGAGAACCAATTATCTCTCTGAATCTTTAATACCCAACTTTGTGCACAGGGTATGGAACAAATTCGTCATTTCATGCATACCTTGATCCCTTTGTTGCCGCAGTGTGGTACATTGGATGTACTTGTCCTCATAGCTCCCCACAGGCTAATATTGTTCCTTGATGCCATCTCAAAACGAATTCCATGTTGGTGTAGCTGAGAATAGATAGGTTTCCCTCCCATCCTTTTGCTGATAATAGGTTTCCCACCAATCTTTGACATGGGAGGCAAATTTAAGGAGTGAAAAAGTAATCTTTTCTCTGTCAGAGAAATCATGGACTGATAAGTACCCTTCCAGCAAATTCAACCATCTAACTATGGTGTTTGTATCTGTCTGGCCTTCAAATATAGGAATTTTGAAGTTGACCAGTACCTTGAAAGGAGTGGCGCCTCCAAAGTGGCTGTTGGATGCATATTCGCCACTAGTGGGCAGTCGTTGAAGGATCTGGGAAAATTTATCCATCATCACATTCATTTTTTTCTTGAGGGCTTCCTCGAGCAATAATTTGATAGGAGATCCTTCTCCATCATCTTTATTTTCTTCTGCCATGGGAGGTTGTTGGGGTTTGCAAGGTTGATCTTGCAAGGGTTAAATCATATCGGACTTAACTCCTTATACCCTGACCTCGTTGGGGACATGCAAAGAAAAACAGAGAAAGAGAAGGCTGCTTTGATACCACTAATCTGGATTTATGAAAGAACATAATAAAATATAGAAATATACATAAACAGAGAGATACAGTGGAAATAAAACTTCATTTCATTAAAATCAAATGACTGAAATATGCTTACAAACATAATGGAAAAAAACTAGCTAGGGCGGTGGTAGCTTATCTCTGAGAAGAAATGTGGCAGCTACATGCCTCTTAACTATGTTACAATTAGGCACGAAGAACTATTTATTGTTTATAAACAATTTAAAATGCCAAACATCCAAAAACCTAACCCTAAGAGATGAAGCAACAAAACTATGGGCCCCGTTTGGGTAAATTGGTTCATCAACTTCCAGGGGACATAACTTTGGCATATGATATCCGTTTGACGCACTCAATATCTCGTTAGAAAGATATATATAAGGAATATAACTTTTTATGTGAGAGACATCAAATTAATTTCCATGTTTCTCCTGTTTTTCTCAATAAAATAAGTTTAGGGCCTTAAAATAGCTTCAAAAGTTCAAGACCCGTAAAACTGCTAAAAATAGTAAGTTGTGTTGTAACTGAAAAATTGAAAGAACCGATGATGGGGGTCCAAATTGAATATGTGTGTGGCCACCAATATCCACCTATATCATACCATGTATAAATTATGTTGTATATTTTAAATTTCTCATGAATTTTTAACCAAAATCACAAGACACAAACCTACTCTACTATTCTGCGGACATTATTTCACAATTTAGAACAAAAAATTTAGACATGCAATAAGAAATCACACACATGAAAAAAGTATTTTTATGTAGGGAAATAAATCTACTAAAAACCCCAATGCCTATTGCATTAATCAGAATAATAGAGATGTAATACAATTGATTTTACCAACTAAGCTCACCCTACAAGTGCACAATCTATCTCTCCGCTCATTTAAGGCTTTTGACCTAGAATTAGTCAATTTATACCTTGGCTTGGGCTCTTATTTCCTTGTGTTTTTCCTAGAGGAATTAGCCTCTATTTTTAAGGACATTCGCTCAATTGAATTGCACAATTCCTCTAGGTCCTTCCTCTGATTGCATGCAACACTTGTACACTCAGAACTAGTCTACAACTGATGTTACACTGCCTTGGAATCTCCATCTAAACTGGCTAACTCAAAGTCTCTGCATGAACTATATATTTTGGGTCAATTGATAAGTTAAATGGATGATCACTGAGTTTTACTGAATTCCCACTACACAACTTCATCCTCCACTAGTTCTTCCAACAGTTGGAACTAGTTTAACTGAAATCAACCTTAGATAATTTACCTTCATTACTAAAAATTAGCAATCACACATGTTAAACTAAACTCTAACTCCTCCAACTCAAATTTACTGAGTAAACTGGGTGACACAATCCATGTCACTCAAGTTAACATCATCCAAGTTTTCTATTGATGTCTGTTATCACTAGTGTTAGCCACCTATAAAATTTGTTATAGCAAAAGGTGGCTAAGACTTTTTGGAGCCTTCAAGGAACAAATTTTATTACTAAAAAGTGTTGGCTCTTGAAGACTCTTGAAGGCCTCATGCTTCTGTCCAAATATTCAACGCTGTGCCCATTTTTACACTCATAAATCCTGCAGATTTCCAAGACAGTTTACTGTTGCAAACACCATTTTTCCCCCTCCTTCCACTTCCAAAACTAACCTCATTTTAACCCCTTCATCTCCCATGAAAAACCCTCATTTTCATGTTTCTCCCCTTTCCCCTTCATTAAAACCCCTTTGATAAGGATTATGACCCTTTCTTAGCCTTATCGAAACCCCCAAACTCCTTTGAAAATAATTGAAAATCCATAAAAATGCATTTTTTATATATTATAGACTTAAGTCCCCTTGGGCTAAGTCTAAAAAACTTTTCCTCCATATGCCTTGGTGCTAGAACCAAGTGCTAGCCTTCTAAGCGCTTATCGCATTGCCAATTGCGATTAGCCCCTCCTCTTTAAACCCCCGGTCATATGATTCTCCATATAACCCATGGCCCCGCAGACGGGCGCCAAGCCATACTAAATATTAAATACTTCCGCCCAAAGTATAAACCTTCGGTTGTATGTTTTCATCAGTTTTTATTATATTATAAACTTTCCGCCGGTGCAAAAATTCAGTCAATCTCCACCATCGATCTTATCTGCAGATCGATGGCGCGCAGTCTCTCGCCCGGTGGTCCCCGCCAACCACTCACCGTTGCAAAACCACGTGGTATCCATCGCACCACTTTTAAGAGCGGGGCGGTTTTTTCCATTTTGCAGCGATTCCATACACCGTTTGATGCGTGGCCTAAGCACTGTTCACTAAACTGTCGTTCATCGTGCGTTAAAGATCGGACGTGGACCTGACGCGATATTGACATTCACCATCCAATCTGAGGCCGCTCATCGGATGGTGATCGCTCTCCGAAGATGCCCCTGAGATAACTCAGGGTACGACGCAGTGTTAAAAGCATCTCCGCCGTCGATCTAATCTATAGATCAATGGCCCAAAGTTCATCGCCCTGATTCCGTGTCCAGTCAGCATTTCCAGACCCGGGGGTTTTATTCATTCGGATTTTATTAAAATTTTGATGTCCAGGCGCGTTTTCTAACGTTTACTGGCACCCGTCCTTCACCATTGATCACGTGGGCCGATCTCATCCGACGGCCCACGTTTGTCTCGATCCCCAAACAAGATTTTGTGACCATTTTTGTCCAGAACAAAGGTTTTTAACCATTTCCCCATTTTTACTTTGGATTTTTGCCTCCGCTCATGACCGTCGATCTCTGCACAAATTGACGACTCCGATTTAATTCCTTCCTCCATTTCCTTTTGACTCATTCCAATCAATCTCGACCATTGGATGATGCCATCCAACGGCCTTGCTTTCTACATGCGCCTTCTCACACAGAAAACCTATACATGCAGGATTTTATAATTTTTTTATATTTTGCAGGGTTTAAATGGCTTTTCGTCGTGGTGAAGAAAATTCACAGACAGAGGGTGACAATCCTCCCGCTTTCAATTCATCAAAGAAAATCATTAGCAAGTTTCAAATTCACGTTTCATCAATGGTTCATAAGGCATTGATGCCATTCGATCCCTGTGTAGCCCTGCATACCAACGAAAATAGAAAGCCAATCACAAATCAAATAATATCAGTGTCGAAGAAAGAAACGCACCAGCACGGAAGACTGAAGACATATTTAGTACTATGGCTAAGATTGATTATCAAAGGCCAAAACCTCCTAATTAAAACACAGTTAAAAGGAAATCAGATTTTTTTATCAAAAAAAATCCTATGTTGCCACATCAGGGGCTAATTGAATCCCCTAGCTACCACAAAGCCACCTACAGCCTCAAAACAATCAAAAGAAGGCCGAAGTTATTACTAGACCAAGATATATTTTGCATCAATAAAGCTGAATAGTTAATTCAACCAAAGGAACTTATTGTAAACTATCAGAAGAAGTTATTGCAAGGATAACGAGGAGCCTTGAAGTCAACAAATTCTTTCCAGCAAGCCCAATAGTTAATGTAAACCAAATTAATACAGGGGAAATACCACAAATCTTCTCTATTAAGCCCCTCAAAGGCCGAGAGATATTACACTGTATTAATTGAACTTACAAGATATTTTATCCCATTCCACCTCCTCATTCTTCTATAAATGTTACTAGAGAAGATGAGAAAGTGTTGGTTGGTTGATCACTAGTTGTAATACTGAAGCTCTCTGAAATAATACATAGTCTGTTGAAGTTGAAGAACAAATTGAAGTCTTGGAAGCCTTGATGATGTTGTTGCATGCTTGTTCCTGAGAAAGCTCTATCATTGGATCCATGAGCTTGGCTGTTTGTGAAGTATTTTGAACTGTTTAATGTTTTCTTCTGTTTTCATTCTGTTCCATAATTTCTTACTACAGTAGGTTGAAATTTTTAGGCTAAGAAATGACTCCTGGAAGCACCTTAGACCTGTTCATCCTTCACTGTTTCATGTTTTCTTCTGTTGAGGTATTTTAGAGTCTTTAATCTCTCTCTTTAGTCCTCATGCTTGTTTATTTCCTTAAGAGTTCGAACAGTTGGTTTCAGCATGATTTATGGTTCTCCCTGGTTGTCTGCTGCCACTTAAAGGCTATTATTGAAGTCTCCCTTTGAAGTATTTCTATTTATAGTGAGCCAAGGAGGTATGTTATGATCTTGCCCTTTTTCCTTGCTTAAAAATTTGTCTTAAAGGTTTTTATAGTTGTAATCATAGATGTGTTAGGTGTTCCCTCTTCTATGACTGAAATTATCGGCGAATCTTTTATGTTTTCTAAGTCATTTGAAATAAAATCTTTGAGGAAATAGGGTTTTCCCCGAATCTTAGATTTCATTTTAAAAGTTGTTTTGAAATCATTATTTTCTTAAAGGTGTGATTTGTAGAATTCATGGTTAGCCCTGTCTACCAAATAGCTCTTTATTGTTCAAGTTGTGCTTTCAAATTCCCTTTGTTTGAGAATTAAACTTCTCTTTCCAAATCATTGATGTCCATCCCATTCAAAAAACCAAAGGATCCTGTGGCCAAGTTAGATTTTCCCTCTGATATCCCATATCCATTGATAAGTATGTTATGACCTCTTCTTGACTCCATTTCCCAATGAACCAGATGTTTCTCCATTCTATATATATTTCCTAGACCTTTCATGTTATGTTGTATCAATTCAACCAAACAAATAAACAAACACCTGCACTTAATAACTAGTCTAAAACCAATACTCAAAGCACACAGGATAAACCTTTGCAAACAAATATTTGAGAGATCCCTCTCTGAGAATAGGAGGACTAGATCCTGAAACTCTAAAGATTGGTTCTGATGTTTCCTTGTCTTTTGATTTGCCAAACTATCAAAACACCGGACACCAACAACTAGAAAATCGAACAAGCAAAGATGGCATTATTTAATGTCAGGCGAAAGGATTTACAGAGCTGAGAGACATTAGAGAATCTGAATTATTTAAAAATATCTAAGGTCTAACAGGAAAATAAAATTTTTCACTGAAGGAACCAGTGAAATGGGCCTTTGCGCGGATTTTCCTCGAAAATCTGCGCGACCCTGAGAGTGGTAGAAGTCACTTTTTAGGACCACAAGGCACACTCCAGGACATTGATCCTGCACTTGAGGCCACCTAAGTATAGTGGACCAAGCCTCCTTAGGACCTCAAGGGAGCACATAATGGAATAAATATGGCACACAATGGAATCATCCTCCTCTCTTGGGTCACCATCCACAATGTACCAAAAGAGGGAAGGAGGATTTAAATTCTCTTATAAAAGGCCACCAAGAGATGAAGAATATCATAACACATTGTTATGCTGGCTAGAATTTCCACAAGAAATACTAGCAGTGTGTGATCCAGAGCAGAGATAAAGGGGACTCAGTTGTTGGCCATCCAACAACTCCAGTCCAGCATAGTAGAGAGAGGGAGACTTTGCTCCAAGGTAGCTCGAAAGTAAAGACATCCTTGCATCGGGACTTGGAACTCCATAGTTCTAAGGGCCCCTTGGCAAGTGGGTAAAAGTTGCATCCTTCATTCCTACCAAAACTCAATAATAGGGGACGTAAGCACCGCCGTTTGGATTATTGAAGTTTTTTTTATTCTATTCATAGCTTTTGTTTTATTTGTTTTAGTTTAGTTTTTATGTTTGAATATTCATGTTATTTCTCTATCTAGTATGTTTATGTTTTAGCATGTTCTGCTAACTTGCTTGACTCCATATATTTTCTTCCTGTTAAAAATAACTTAAGAGGGAAAAACCACCCCTCTTAAGCAAGTGTGATTTGGTACATTAATGCGCCAAACACACTAACACATGATTGGCGACTCCACTAAATTTTATTTCCAAGTTTATGTGGTTGTGCCTTTTTTTGCAGAGACCTATTTCTTTGCTGAGGAGTTAGGATGGAACTGCCCCCTTTCTCTCCTTCACAAAATGTGATTCACCCTCAGTGATAGGATGAGGCGGAAGATCTCCCAAAAAATTATGTTGCAGGAACTTGCACAGATTTTGTGCAGACAAACGCACCCCAATGCACACATTCAGAGGTGACCTACGTGCGACCTTTGTGCCTGTTTCATCATTTTCCACACAAAAACTAGAAGTAGGATTTTCCCTACTATTTACATCTTTATCTTGCTTGTAAATTGACTGACAGCCCAAAATACATTTTCCAGCACTGGTTGAGGTGCCCCACAACTTGTTAAAGCTCACTTTTAGCTGCAATTGGTAGTTTAGGTGTTAGTTTTATTTCAAGTTGATTTTTGCAAAGTCAACACATAGTTTAAGTAGGAGGAAAATTAACTTGCATTCCGAAATAATTTATGTTTTGTGAATTTAGGTACCAAAACACCTAGTTAATTAGCCAAAGTAAGTGGCCCAATTCCACGCATGCTTAAATAGATCTCTTTGTAGTATTCCCAAATGGGGAATGCAGTAGTATAATGCAGAATGATGGAAAAATAATGTAGATCATCATTTATACAACAAGAGGCCAATATGGAGACCTTTCATATGTATTTATAGTAGCAAAATAGATGTAAAATATGGCCCATAGGATGCAAAACAGGAAATACAAGTCTCCAATGAAGAAAATCCCTCAATATGAGGTGCTGCAACCATATATAAAGATTGGAAAACCCTTACAACATTATTTTATTAGCTCTGCAACAGCATTATATTATACATGAGATATATAGAAAATATGTGCCTCAAAAGTTAGATCTATATCAGATCCATGCACTATATAATCTCCTCTATAGAACCCCCTTGGGGTTTTCAGCAAAAAACCAAGTACAAGTTGTAGATCTGAGATCTAAGATTGCATATCTACTGAAAAATATAGATCTAGAAAGTGTGGCTGATCTGATATGAACAATATAATAGCCTCCTCCAATAGATCTCCAAAGTGAAGGGCAGATCCCCAACACTCAGAAAATCAACTCTCTGAATGGTGTGTTGAACCACCCTACAACTGCACCTACAGAAATAACATATATATGGAAGTATACTATGTTGTAGGGATCAAAATAAGGTTGGACTCATGACAAGATCTGAAAATGATGCTCAAGCCCTCCAATACTGTCCTCCCAATGAAGTAGAAACCTTCTCCACTAAAAAGGAGCACTGAAATGGCCTAGATATGAAAGATCTAGTCTCCACTTATTTCAGCTTACAAAAACAACCAAACCCTCAACAGGATCTACGCTATAGTTGAAAGAAGAAACTTGGACCTAAGCCAGATAGTGGACAATGCAATACAAACTCTCCCAAGAGCTACTCAATTGGAAGAGGTGGGATTCCCAATCAGGAACACCCAATGTTAAACAACATTCAATCTCAGCTAAATAGAAAGAGAAAGATATATGTCTAAAAAGACCATATATTCAAAAAATATGATAAACATCAACAACCTTATAATGTTTTCATCCCCTTCCTTTTATAAGAAAAGAGCTTGCAAACCCTAAACCACTTCCAATGAGATCACTTCTTCCACACAAGGCATCTCCATATAAAACTGTGTTGTGCCTCATTGATGGCCACTCCTCCATGAGAGCGTTGTATATTTGGTCAAGGTTGACCTAGTCAAAATTTTCCAGCCCCTTTCACACCTAAGGGTGCTTGATTTAACAGCCTAGATTTAGCCTTTTCATATTTGGCATCGATTTATTCATTATTAAGGAGTATTATGGACCTCCTTTGCTCTTTTATTATTTAAACAAAGTAATAAAAAAAAAATGAATATTCCAATTAGCTCATGACTAATTGGGAATATTACAGTCCTCCCTTCCCAAATGTTGCTTGTCCTCAAGAAACTGACAAGGTGAGTGCTGCAAACCTCCATCATTGGTGACACCAACATTTTATAAGCTTCCCTCATAAGCTAATTTTTCACCAATCCATCCCTCCATGAATTGCTCCTCCAAAGTTCTCATGATATGTAAATAATCCATCCCATAAGGAGACAATAGCTCAAACGAAACAAACATGTTTTGCCCAATGTTCTCTCTAAAACATGTAGCATAAGGTACATGGAGAATTTCCATCCTGTAGGGCACATACATACCTCCCATCCTCCCTCCATACATTCCCATAAAAAGTACAAGTACATCATCAATGTATGGGATCAAAACTACATACATACAAACATAAATTTGTGCATATGGAGGTGGGTCATAGTACCACATGTGGAACTAGCACAGTGTATCTCCTAACCGCATCAGATCATGATGTGGTAAGTGGTTTCCCCACCACTTACTTGTTGTCCAAGTCATATCACTATGGCTGAAAGTGTGAGATATATTTGGTGCCTTAGGAGTGCACCCATAATGAAACAAAATCTCCCTTTGTCCTCCAAGGGAGTGGCCATGTTCAGAAATTTTTGTGGCCCAAAGTTGGCCATGAATTTTATAAGGTACAATACTCCTCCTTGGAGTTATGGCCTACATATACATGGTGAAAGAATGAAAACAATAATCAAATTAAACATTATTTACATGAGCATATTTTTCACCAAAATTCCTCCTCAAACAAATGGAGTGGTGCATAGATCTATCCCTTCCCTCAAAAAGAGAAAGAGATGGCTGAATTAAATCTTTCATAGAGTCATGTTGCTGTCCCAACTCCACATGGTTCATGCATCTTTGAAAATGCTGATGTAGTTCTCCTCAAAGCCCTTCCAAGTGTAGCTTATCACAATGATGTTGTAGAACCTCATGGAATATGTGTGGCTGAAACATAACTCTTCATAGGCTCTTTGTAGCAACTTCTCCTTGAGTTTGGAGGCTCTAGATAAGAATATTATACCATGATAATAGATGACTGCTTCTTGGACTGCATAGCCCTCTTCATGTAGCTAGTCATCAAGTATCATTCATTTGTGAAGATCCTTGGAGTAATCCACCAACAATTGGGATTTCCAATATGGATCAATATCCCATAGTGACAACATTGATGATCTACCAACATAAATGTCTGTCATATGGTTGCTCTCTTCCTTGACATCTCCCATGACAAAGGTACATGTTGGAAGGTCATTCCTTCCATGCTTCTCTTCCCACAATGTAGAATCTGAAATGAGAGTGGGTAATGATGGTGTTGGGAGAAGATCTCCCTCCTCCTTGAGCCTACCCAAGACTCCCAGTGTTGTATCATTGTCTTCCAATGCTCCCATCCCTCCTGGATCTATGCTTGGAGCATGATTTTTTGAGACATCTCCCACAAGATCTGAATCAGGTGGCCTCCCAGGTGGTTTGCCACTAGATAATAGTGTCCCATCTAGCAATCTCATGAGCATAATAGATGGGACTGTAAGGTCCTTACTTCCACTGCACAAATCCATCTCTGATTTCTGTGTGGAAGTTGTATATGAGGGATACGTATGCATGCCTTTGATCATTTGAATCTTACCACTCTTTTTTTCCACCCATTCCATTTGTAAAGCCTCCCAATCAGTGGTGACTTTCCCCAAAGTAAACAACCATTGAACACCCAATATCACATTGGTGTTAGGTATGTCCACCACAAAGAAGTGATCAATCAATGTATATGTACCCATGGTGACTGATAAGGATGAAACATAATGCATGCATTATATTTTTCTATCTCCTCAGACCAAAACATAGAATCCCTCAAAAGCATTAGTGGGTATTGCCCTCCTTTTCACTAGTTGGGCATCAATAAAATTGTGGGTAGCCCCACTATCAACCAAAACAGAAACCCAGTGATTTAAGATCGAACCTTGAAATATTAAGGTAAAGTACTTAGGTACTCCTCTCAAAGATGCAAGAGGCCCTCCAATAGGATCAAATGATCCATTCCCATCTCCTAATGGTGTTGGTTCTCCTCTTGCAGTGTCAACATTGTGACCTATTCTTGGTTCATCTTCTTCTTCCTCCTCATCGTTTGAGAAGACCTCTATGTAATGTGCTTTCCTAGCTACACATCTATGTCCAGGTGCCCATGATTCTTGGCAAGTGAAGAAAATCTTCCTTCTTCTTAGATCTCTCCGAACATCATCATCAAGAGGTTTTTTATTTTGACTCTCCTTAGAAGGAGCAACCTTTTCTTCCTTTCCTTTGAAGGAAAAGAGGGCTTATGCTGAAATGTCGCCTTTGCTTTTGGCAAGGCATCTTGAAGGTCTCTATCCCTTTCAATAGCATCATGTAGGGTAGTGGGCTTGGTATATTTAACCAACCCATGAAGAGGTTCATCTAACCCATCAATGAACATGTACACCCTTCTTGTTGTAGAAAAATCAGGAACCATAACAAAAAGTGTTAAAAATTCAGAGATGTAAGTTTCTGCATTACCTGATTGTTTCAACTTTTCAAGGCTCATGAATGGTGCTTCTAGATCTCTTCTATAAAATCTTTTCACCAGCCTTCTAGTGAACTCTGAATAAGCAGTCACATTGGCATGACCCTGTTATAGTGTTATTTATCACCTTCATGTACTTGATGATTTACACTTTGGCCTTGGGCACCCTTTCCCCCAAACTTGAATATTTTCTCAAAAAAAAATATCTTAAAACCCATACGTGAATCTACCCATAATTTTCCCCGTATACACGCAAGTCCATTCATAGAGATCCGTGTATACCTTTTTAATTATTAAAAAATATATAAATTCCCTATATTTGAGGCGGGTTTGATGGTTATTCTAGTAATTCAACCACCCAGCCCGTGGCTTAACTGCTCCTAACTGCAAAAACTAATTTTGAGAGAGTATAAAAGCCCCTCAAAGGTATGGCCTAAGACAGGGAGAAAAGATATAGATATTATACTCTATTGGAGCCCTATTCAAGTCTGATATTCCCGTGCCTCCTGCACTTCCCAGGTATATTCAAGAAACCCTTGTTTCCTTGAGATGTTCATCATCTTATATGGCACCTATTGTACACACATCTTGGAAGAATTCTTGCGAGGCTAGGGCTGGACGGATCCAGAGGACGGTATGCTCGAAAGGTTGTGGCAGGATTCAGGTGATCTCTCCATGTTTTGATTACTGTACGTGTCACTCATAATAAGAAGAGCCATCTTGTTCCCAATATTTACGTGTTAATGATGCTTTATAAATGTGTGATAATCATTAATTGAACATTTCATATTATTTTATGATATTATACATGGTTTTTACTAACATCTAGGAACTATATATGCTGTACAACTAGGTTTTTGTGTCTGTTATTTGTGGATCTACAGGTTTTGGAGCACAAAGTGTTGCAGGGGGTTTGTACCCCGCGAGATCTACGTCAACCGAGGGACTTACGGGTAAGCTCTGTAGCCAGTAGCATCTAGTTTTTAGTATAAAATTTGGTTAAAGTGAGTCCCTCTTGAATGGCATGCCCCTGATCTGTGAAGGTTGTCAACCCAAGACCTTTAGGGTATTATTTCCTGAAACAGAAATGGTGACTGCACTGGGGATCAAATTTTTGTGATTTCCCGTTTGGGTTGTTTCATCTGTCTTGAGGGTTCCCAATAGTTTCTATCACTTTCGTCAATATAGCAAGTCCTTCTTCAATCATACAAAAGACCTGGTCTCCTGATCAGGCTTGATTTTTTTTTCCCTTATTTTGTTTACATACGTAGTTTTTTCTTTACACAGTTGCGTATACATGATGTTTTTTGCAAAGGGAACCACATATATGCGAGTTTCCTTTGTTACAGTCGTGTATACATGCTTGTTTCCTTCTGAAAAAATCACGTATGCCTGGGAAAATTTGAAAATTTTAGTTTCTAGACCCTGTGGTTTTGTCTGTCTATGTTGAGCTATTCCTATAGTATCTTAAAGGTATCTGGACTGTGTTTGGAAATTTTTTTTATCTATTTCTCTCTTTCTTGAATGAAAACCTTGCCATTCGATGAAATCCTCATTTTTTGTGTTTGCAATAGCGGCCTGAGCACCAAGATCTTTCTCTGAATATTCTTGGTTGTTATGAACATTCATAACAACGAGCTCTTACTTGTTTTCTCTTCTTGGCCTTATGCGTTGCTTCGAATTTGATTTTTTCCTTCTGGTGTAGCTAGTTTTCTGTTGATCAGTGGTTGTCATTGAGGTCAACCCAAGCAGCACCAGGGGCTAACCCAATCTTTCATGGGAATTTTGACCTACTAAATTAATATATTTTGGGTCAATAATTATTTTTATGGTTTCTACTTGTCGAGATGTTTCTGTTGATATATGGCACGCCATGTAATTCTTCATGGTTTGAGAGATATTCATGTTTGAAGTTTGTACCCCCAGTTAGTGGGCTAAATCCCCATGGGTTTGTGGCTTGGATCATTGAAAAGTCATAATTAATATTTTTTAAGCTCCTAAAATCCCTCCCACATTCACTTTTTGAAACCCCTCTCAACCTAAGCATTTATATAAATTTTGATCCTCATATCCTCCTCGTGTAAAAGGATTTCGCCATCGAAAACAGGTCATCGTGCCATTTTCTCTCTAAATTTTTTTCTACGAAGGTTCAGAAGCTGAAATTTTTATGAGGCAAAGAAAATTTTTTGAGGAAGCTTCTGTGAAACTTTCAGATCAAGGTGCACAACATTTTTGGATATATGATCTGTGGAAGTCAGTGTTTTTGCAGGCTCCTAAAATTCATCTCAAAAAAGTGACCTTGGGAAAATCGTCATAACTCTCTCTTTGAGTATCGGATTGGAATTCCATGAAAATTGGCAGATAGTGCATAGTCTGTAGTTTTTTTTCTATCAATTTTAGAGTCAAATGAAGAAACAGTGACATGTGGCATGCCATACAAGTTCGCTGTGTTGAAATGATCCTTAATTAGGGAATTGTGAGAGATAGGGTATAACTCTCTCTTGAAGAATACAAATTAGGTCAGACCTGTGGCATTGGAAAGAAAACTTAGAGGACTACTATAGTACCAAAAATCACATATTGGGGAACTGAAATAACATATATACACCAGATTCAATATCAAGCTCCTAGAAGGCAAGAAAAAGCTAGATCATGTGTTGTCAAGGGCTGCAAAGGACCAGACTTTCTAGGGAAGCAAAGCAAAGCAAGGTGTAGCAGAGGGTAGCATGACAAGATTAGCAACCAACGTGCATAACAGCAGCAAGAATTTCATCACATGAAGTCTTCAAGTGGGCAGCACTGCATACAATCATTGTAAAGGTATCATTGTACTAAGTCATTGTAAATACATTATTGCACAAATTGTACTAGTGTCTATCTGCCAAGAGTTGAAGAGGCAGTGTCGGGTGGTCTAGAATCATCATTAGGTGGTTGTGTTATAGTTGGGGTTATGTTCTAGTGTGTCTTCATCTTCTACATCATTCTATATCATTGTAAAGTGGACCAGTTTCCCTGGTACGGGAGTCCATTCTTCTTTTATTATTCTACAAGGTGGTAGGGTGGTGCTAGGGTGAGTTGTAGCTCATTGGGTGTTGGGGCATCCATTCATTTGAATACTAAAGAATATCGGGTGTTGGAGCGTCCATCCAGTGGAAGCTGGAGAAGAATGATTTTATAGATTCTAGGAAGTTGGAGCTTTATTTTCAATTGAAGTTTAATATTAAAGAATTATTAGAAAAGCCTTAGGTGGTTTTTTTCCTGGAGTGGGTTTCCACCTTAAAAACTATGTGCATTTGTGTTTATTTTGTTTATGGCTATCATTGTACAAACACTAATAATAATTGAATATTAACTGAAGCTCGAATTAGAAGGAATACTACTTCACCCCCCCCCCCCCCTCTCGCATTTCAACAATTGAACTCGAGCTTGGTTCCCGTTACTGTGTTAGGCTTTTCAGAATGGAGAGGTCATGGAGCATACCAAGAATGGTGTACCTCTGTTAAATGAAAATAATTATGCACTCTGGAAAGGAATAATGGAGGTCTATCTCTTGGTGCAAGGTTACGAAGTATGGGACACTGTTCAAAATCGATTTACATCAACCACGGATGAACAAGGTAAGAATAATTTGGTAAATGATGCAAAAGAAAAGAACATTATTATCAGTGGACTTATTGAATCTGCTTATCATAAGGTGTTGGGTTGTAAAACCGCCAAAAATGTATGGGACAAGCTTGAGAATATATATGTAGGTGACTCAAATGTCAAAGAAGCAAAGCTTCAAATCTATAGAGAAAAATTTGAGCAACTCGGAATGAAAGAAGATTGCAACATTGCTACATACTTCCAATACGTTGATGAAATAACCAATACTCTGGAAGGATTGCGAGAGCCAGTTGATGAGAAGACTATTATATGAAATATTCTTAGAACATTACCAGGGAGATTCAACCCAAAGGTATCGGTCTTAGAATACAGTGAAAATATGGACAAACTCAGCAAAGAGGAATTACATGGAATTCTCATAGCATATGAAATGAGACTTGACGAAGAAGAGGGTACTTCGCATCTAGAAACTGCGTTCGTTGCATCTAAGAAAACCAATAAGGATAAACAACCTTCAATTGAAAATACATGCACCTGCAAGTGTGAAGAAAAGGGAGACAATGAAGAAGTTTTTTCAGATGAAGAATATGCTTACTTCATGAGAAAACTAAAAATTGGTAAGGGAAAATTCAATGGTAAACTTCCATTGATATGTTTCGACTGTGATGAGGTTGGGCATTTCACAACAAAATATCCAAACAAAAGTAATGGAAACTCAAAAGGAAAGAAAGGCTTTAAGAAATTCAACAAGCAAGCATCCAAAAGGAACTTTCTCTCTAAAGAAGATAGCTCATCATCCAATGAAGACAATGACAGTGAAGAAGAAGCCAGTGAGAGAGTATTGTTTATGGCCAAGCACAATAAACAAGAGGTATCAAACAATGAAGAAGAAGGATTGACCAGAGAAGAATTTTATAAGGAAGCAATCAAGCTGATAAAAGATCTCAGGGCAGAGAAGATCCGTTTCAATACTCTTGAATAACAAGCTCAAGGTCTCAAAATTGAAGTTGAAGAACACAAATGCATTGAAGAGTCACTTCAAAATAAGTTGGAAGAAAGCAACCAAGAAAGGGAAGAATTAGAAGCCGAAGTAGTCTCGCTGTGTGAGGAAGTGAAGAAAGGAAAAACTATCCAAAACTATGCCAACAGCTCAAGGGCATTGGAAGAACTCATCAACAATAAACGATCTTACAACGACAAAATTGGCATCGGTTACAAAGAAGAAGAAGTAGGACCTTCTACAACAAAATACAATGAACCTATGAGATCTGACATGCATGTAGACTTCATTTGAAAAAATTCACAAGAAAAGCCTTGGAAGACAATTCCTCGACGATAATTTCCATCCAGGTACCAACATATTTTTTATGGCTACTGTTATTCATGTGGAAAATTTGGTCATAAAGCTGTAGAATGTCGCACGTACCCTAGGAACGAATATAATTCCAAAAGATCTATCAAATATGAACCTCCCAGGGCTCAGTGAAACATCAATAGATTTGAACATTTAAGAAATAATATTGAATGTTACAAATTTCGAAACTTTGGACACATAGCCAAAGACTGCAGACTTGAAAACCCTCCAGAAGAATCTTCGAAGCCACAGAAAGAACGAACATGGAAGAAGAAGAAGACTGATAATTGTGCTCTCACTTTCAAGGCTCAAAACAACAAAGATGTGTGGTATGTTGATAGCGGTTGCTCAACGCATATGACTGGAGATAGAAATAAATTTGTATCTCTGAAAGAGAAGAAGGATGGAACCGTGTCCTTTGGAAATGATGGATCTTAAAATGTTATAGGATCAGGTACTGTCACTCTCGGAAGAAAATATTCTTTAGCCAAGAATGTTCTATTGGTTGAAAACATGAATCACAATCTGCTCAGTTTTGGACAAATGTGTGATTAAGGACACACAATATTATTCAACTCCACAAAATGTGAAATCGGGAAAGGCATTTATGGTGAATTTTTGGCTACAGCAAGTTGAGCTCCAAACGACATATATGTTCTGGATGAAGCAACTAAAGCATGTTTAATAGCTAAAGAGGATGATATAATATTTGGTAGCAATGATGATTGACTAAGTAAGAAGTTTTCTACAAAGGTGAAAAGTGATTTCGAGATGTCTTTACTTGGTGAGATGATATACTTCTTAGGGCTTCAAATTTCTCAGCAAGAGAAAGGAATATTTATATGTCAAGCCAAGTACATCAAGGAAATGCTCAAAATGGAAGATTGAAAACCCATCCTTACTCTAATGGTAACAGGTTGCAAAATGAGCATAGACGACTCATCTAAGAATGTGGATCAAAGGTTGTATAGATCTATGATTGGTAGTCTTCTATATGTAACAGCCTCCCAGCTAGATGTTATGCAAGCAGTTGGACAAGTAGCAAGATTCCAAGCAGCACCAAAAGAATCACATATTATTGCCATCAAAATAATTCTTCGACATCTAAAGGGAACAACAGAATATGGCTTGTGGTATCCCAAGGGTAACAATCTCATTATTCATTCCTTTACATATGCAAATTGGGCAGGAAGTGTTGATTATCGTGAGAGCACTCATGAAGCATTGGAATATCTTCACCAGAAGCTTGGGATTCTCTCAAGTTCTCATTATATTTTCCTTATTCAGAATATAAAGGGGGAGTGGAAGTGTGTACAGGTCCACAAGATGGTTGTGTGTCAGGGTGAGTTACCCTTTTCCAATGATGTCAAAGGGGGAGAGAATGTTGGAGGAAGAGGTGTCATTATCACAGGGGGAGTACTTGTGTTGCCATCAATGCCAAAGGGGGAAATTGTTGATCAACGATTTCCATTGATGTCAAACCAAGAAGCACCATGGGCTAACCCAATTTTGCATGGGAATTTTTACCTACCAAATTAATATATTATGGGTAAATAATGATTTTGATGGTTTCTACTTGTCGAGATGTTTCTGTTGATATATGGCACGCCACGTAATTCTTCACGGTTTGAGAGATATTCATGTTTGAAGTTTGTACCCTCGGTTAGTGGGCTAAAACCCCATGGGGTTGTGGCATAGGTCATTAAAAAGTCATAATTAATATTTTTTAAGCTCCTAAAATCCCTCCCACGTTCACTTTTTGAAGCCCCTCTCAACCTAAGCATTTATATAAATTGTGATCCTCATATCCTCCTCATGTAAAAGGATTTCGCCATCTGAAACAGGTCATGATGGAATTTTCACTCTAACTTGTTTTATACGAAGGTTCAAAAGCTGAAATTTTTATGAGGCAAAGAAAAAATCCCGAGGAAGCTGCTGTGAAAATTTAAGATCAAGGTGCACAATATTTTTAGAGATATGATATGTGGAAGTCAGTGTTTTTGCAGGTTCTTGAAATTCATCTCAAAGAAGTGAACTTGGGAAAATCGTCATAACTCTCTCTCTAAGTATCAGATTGGAAATCCATAAAATGTTGCAGATATTGTACAGTCTTTAGTTTTTTCTCTATCAATTGCAGAGCCGAATGAAAAAACAGTGACACGTGGCATTCCATACAAGTTCGCTCTGCTGAAACAGTCCTTAATTAGGGAACTGTGAGATATTGGGTATAACTCTCCCTTAAAGAATCCAAATTGGGTAATACCTATGGCATTGGAAAGAAGACTCAGAGGACTACTGCAGTACCAAAAATCACATACTAGGGATTTGAAATAACAGAAATACACCAGATTCAATATGGAGCGCCTAGAAGGCAAGAAAAAGCTAGATCATGTGTTGTCAAGGGCTGCAAAGGACCAGACTTTCTAGGGAAGCAAAGCAAAGCAAGGTGCAGAAGAGGGTAGCATGAAAAGAGCAGCAAACAAGGTGCATAATAGCAGCAAGAAGTTCATCACATGAAGTCTTCAAGTGGGCAGCATTGCATATAATCATTGTAAAGGTATCATTGTACTAAGTCATTGTAAATACATTATTTTACAAATTGTACTAGTGTCTATCTACTAAGAGTTGAAGAGGTAGTGTCGGGTGGTATAGAATCATCATTAGGTGGTTGTTTCATAGTTGGGGTTATGTTCTAGTGTGTCTTATTCTTTTACATCATTCTATATCATTGTAAATTGGACCATTTTCCCAGGTACGGGAGTCCATTCTTCTTTTATTCTTCTACAGGGTGGTAGGGTGGTGCTAGGGTGAGTTGTAGCTCATTGGGTGTTGGGGCATCCACTTACTTGACTACTAAAGAATCTTGGGCATTGGAGCGTCCATCCAATGGAAGCTGGAGAAGAATTATTTTCTAGATTCTAGGAAGTTGGAGCTTTATTTTCAATTGGAGTTGAATATTAAAGAATTATTAGAAAAGCATTAGGTGGTTTTTGTCCCAGAGTGGGTTTCCACCTTAAAAAATGTGTGCGCTTGTGTTCATTTTGTTTGCTACTATCATTGTACAAACACGGATAATAATTGAAGATTAACTAATGCTCTAATTGAAAGGAATACTGATTCACCCCCCCCCCCCAAGTATTTCCAACATTTTCTTGATTTCGTAGACTTTTCTTGTTGTGATTTTTGAAAGATCTCTTTTTTTTTTTTTGGAGTTTCTATTTACTGCAAGATTATGCTATTGTACTGAGTTGATTGATTGAGTTTATTTCTTCTTTTAATCGAATAAGCCCCGCTATGAAAGTTGCACAATTGGCTTGTGTTATTTGGAGCCTTTGACTAGAATTCATGTCTGCTTGATTCAGTTTCTGGATAGTTTTATTTGTCTTTTTGAAATCTCTTTTATAAGTTGAAAAGCCCAAAAACATTTTTCGTTTTCTGTTGCTTTTTCCTTCTTAATTTTTCTATGGTTTCTTTTTTATCTTTTGAAGCTTTTTTGTCAAGTTTCTAGGCTTCGATTCATGGCTTGATTTGGAAGGAAGTCTGCTCTTGGTTTCCCTCTTATATGTCAAGTACTTTTTTGTTGTTTTTTTACATAGGAGTTCTGATTTGGAACTAGCCTTGTTGACTGTTGAAAAGTGATTGAACTTTTGGATTTCCCTAGAGACTCCCTTTTTGCTTATTTAGAATTAGCATCTTAGAATTTGCATTTCATTGGTATTTTTCATTTAAGTGCATTTAAGCATCTTTTTTTAGTCTTTTTCATAAATTTCTGAGTTGTGAGTGCTTGAAAAGAAAACAAAACTTTTGTTTATTAAATCACTCTTCATCGAAAGGAAATCATTGCATGTGCATGTATTTTGGTTTTCATTGGTTTCTTCTGTGTCTTAAAAACACCATCAGTTTCACTTTCGTGCACCTCTGACTTAAATAACAGCCCATCTAAAATAAGCGATATAATTAAAATTAACACGTAGTTTTTGTATTATTATCATACACCAAATAGCTAGGTTGTAGGGCCTTGGATTAGGTGAGTGGAGAGTTAAATCTCCAAGGCCGCTCAAACTGTTAAACATAGAAGTTGATTCACGAGTGAAATCCAACACCGTTAAGTGGACCAGGAAAGCTCTCCTCCAAACAGTCAAATGTGAGGGATAGTGCAGGCAGAGAAGAGAGATACCCCCTCTCCTATTTGATGAAT
Source organism: Pinus albicaulis (assembly GCA_034641835.2). Taxonomy (NCBI): domain Eukaryota; kingdom Viridiplantae; phylum Streptophyta; class Pinopsida; order Pinales; family Pinaceae; genus Pinus; species Pinus albicaulis. Next base: position 265,579,362 of record CM076582.1, on the reverse strand, counting down.
CTTGACCTAAAACCGTTCCGCCCGGCTGTCGATATGGATTGGTGCCCACAGTTGCCTATCCTAGGGACCACACAAGTGAATATGGGGGGGAATACCCATGGTACTTGAGGTAGACATTGCATCACTTCCATCAGTACTTCTGGAGGGTGCCCTTGCGAAGCTTGTGTACTTGCACCGGCAAAGGCTATTGTTAGGAGGTCAACGTAACTGTTTATGTTACCTTCTCTAGTAGATCTGGGTCGTAATTACCCCAAACTACTTTCGGAAGGTCCTATTATTTTTCTTTCTTGTATTTTGGTGTCCGGTCCTCATCACCCGAAGCGGAAATACTTGATAGTTGCTTGTTTGGCTAGATCTTAGGAAATTTTTAGAGAGTTCTCTTTGCTCCTAGATTGCTTAGCTTCACATATTTTTGAGTCTAAAATAAACCTCTTAAAGTGGCTGGCTGATTGCCTTGTCGATCGAGGAGGCTTCGTGGGTTGTCTCCCGCGAGTGCCAAGCCTTCCTCAAGAATGCATAAGAGTAATTTGGAGGGTGATTTTCGCCCGGTGGTTTCAAATGCAGTGGAGAGTGATCCTTCGTTAGGGCTTTCTGTTTCTGTGGGTGATTCTAGTGTTGGTGTTAGTTCAGAGAGGATTGCATCACTCATCTCGAGAGTCTTATTTCCCATGGAAGAGGTAGAGGTAGAAGAAGTTCCACAGCCTACTGAGTCTCTTCCATCACCTCTTCCTATTGATCATCCTTTCATCATTCAATACATCGAACCCGAGTCTCAAAGACCCACAAGTCCTTATCCTTCATATTCGCACCTTTCGATGGCCATGACTGGGAACATAGTTGTTATCACAAAAATAGACCTGATAGGTTGCCAATTAAGTTAATCTCATGTAACTATTTCAGACCAATATTTTGGCTGAGGCTTAGCCTCCTCAACCTGAGAGGGCTCTCTCAAGGGTTTATGATTTTTGATAAATATGTAGATGGCTAAATCTATATGGGATAAAAATAGATAAATGATATAAGCTTGTTGTAAATCACATTAGCAAGTGTACATTGGGCTTATGGAGTCATAATAGCTTCAGCAAAACCAAAATAATCTACCTAGCATGGAAGTCAAGGCATATCAGAGTTCAAGTCAAGGAATAAACATGTAGAATAGTGAAACACACAGTCAGTTTGTCTATGAAGGAAGTCAAAGCCTCATTGATGAATTTTGAGTAACATAAGAAAACACCACTACAATATAATATTGAAAAGATGCCATCATAACAAGAACATACAAGAACTCCTTATGAATCTTGAGTTTTCTAAGTAGAAATTCTGTATTAGGCTGAAAAAAGTCACTTACAAGAAACAGATTATTTTTGCTAACAAATGTCCAACCCTTTCTAATTCGACTCCTTGATCTTTTATAGATCATTTAAATCATAAGATAAGCTTATCCAAAACTAGATACATCGAATTCCTATGATTTGACACCTTTTCTAACCACAAAATATGGTATTTATTACAAACACAACTGTAAAACTAATATAGAGTCCTATTACAAATAGAATAAGAACTCTTTTGATTCCACTCAAAGAAATTTTATCTAAAATTAATTACATCATTTTCCACCTATATTTTCATTAAGTCGAATCCTGATGATGAGTTCCAACCTGTTATGACCATAATGTTGATGATGTTGATTTTCTGCAATCTAGTAAACTGCTCCCCTGTTTTTAGGCTTAGGATCCTTTTAGTTTCTTGAGATATTCTGACCACTTCTAACTGATAACTTCAAGGCTAATTGATTTCAGGAACATGATTATCATATTTCCCAAGTCATCTCTTCATGCCAGTTATGTAAAACCACTTTGAACTTCTCAAAACAGTGAAAATAGACCTGCGGTACAAAAGCAACACAGTTTCGTAGCGCAGTCTTTTTACTCATTTTATTTCAAAATTTAGCCTCCTTTCCTTCAGGGTTACTTTGATATTCACTTGGCATAGCTTCTGTAGAAATTTAAAATCAAAATACAATGGTCTTCCCTCCAAATTTTGATAAGAAAAGAGTGAAAAAACTGCTACAGCAGTGTCATAGCGCTTTTCACTGATTTTGCACTACAAGCACTACGAAACTACTGTGTAAGCAGTTTTAACCAGATTTTCACAAAATTTAAAACAAAAAAGTGCCACAACTTCAGAAAATCACTGGCTTCATCAAAACCATCAGCTATTCGGACTAAAAACATAACCTTCACAAAATTTAATCCTCAATTTCCATTTTGAGTTTTCTTCGTATTTGTCATTTTGTACCTCTTCTCTTTAGTTCATCTTGAGAATGTTTTAATTGTATCTCCAAATCCTCCACTTGGCCTCTTAGCTTTCTATTACTGGCTCTCAAATGGGTGTTGATCACTTTAACAAACTTTTCTTCTTTAATGGTTGGAACTGTCCATGTAAAGAACTGTTGTGCACTGTTTGGGATCTCTGACCTAGCAACTATTTGACCTTCCAAAACAGCCTTCATCCTCTTGAATTCTTTCTTTTCAATGTTGTGCTTTCTTGCTCTCTTTCTCATCATTTCCATCTCTTGATTTGTTATCTTTAACCTTTCTTCCAGCAGTTGACACTCTGACATGTGTCCCTTTCCCTTCACTATCTTGCTGGGTACATGCTCCACTATAGGTGATGAGAGATCAACCACCTCCTCAAGGACTTTGGATTCTTCAATAGTTACTTGGATATATATAATTTCTTCTTGGAGTTTCTTTTCATGCCTGGTTAAAGGTTTCCTAGCTTGAAAAACAAAATTTGTATTCTCACCTTCAAATTCCAATTTCTTTGTTGATTTCATTTTTCTCTGTTTGGGTTCATCCACTTCAATGAAATCTGCCTGCACAATAGGTGATTCTTATATATCAATTGCATGAATTATATCATCCAAATTTCCTTTCATCATAGGGTTGTCCTCTGTCACTGAAATAACTGCTTTTCCCTTTGATGTTGCTACTTGACTTCTTGTCTTTCTCTGGATCTCCTGCTTACTGGCCACCTATTTTTATTTTGTTTCTTTGACCATTTCTACTTTCTATTTTGCAAGTGATGGGGTTTCTGCAACAAGCACTGATGCTTTCTTAGTTCTATCTTCAACCTATTTCCTTGGTTTCAATTTTACAAACCTTTTTTCTTTAGTAACCACTGGCTAACTGGATTCTACTACTGGTGGTGAAGGATTCCCCTTAATCTTAGGGTTTCTAGCTGGGGTTAGGGCTTCCATTTCAAATCCACTCATAAATAAAAAGAAATAACAATCCCTATTAATTTTCTGAAGCTTATTTAAAACCAATAACTTTATCAAACCATGATGAAACAGAGATGTTTCACAGCCATTAGATTTAGCTTGGACTTTGTTAGCCATTTTGGCAAGACTTCTATGCAAGTAAAATGATAAATATAATGATATCATACCTGTGAAATGCAACAACAATTTGAAATGATAATTTTAGACTTTATGGTACCTACCTTCACATGTGAAATATATTTGGATGTTGAATAGTAGCTTTGCATAGTTGTCCTTGATACAGCTTCTGGGTATTGCATTGTTCAGGTCCATGTCTACATATTCAGGTTTCATAAAATCCTTGAATGGCTCCATGTCAAACCTAAAACCTTTAAACCATGATTGTTGTCCCCTTGGTATCTCTGTCACAGCAACTATGATCTCAGGTGTAATTGGAATATTTATCATTCCAAATTTGGTAGTGGTTCCACTGAAATGTAAAGAAAACTCTTTGGACACCTAAGTGTGGCAACCCTGCAAATTTTCTCAAAATTTGAGACAACCAGCTTTGCTAAAAGCATCCATTACCATTTGATCCTCCATAATAGCATTTGCATTCTTAGGCTCGTATCTTAGACAATTTCCCCCTCTGTGGACCTTCTTTTCCTCTGCCATGTTTCTTGTAAAGAAAACTTGTTAGCTTCTCTAAAACCTGTAAAACAACCTCTCTTGATTTGATGAACAACCTCGCTTGATATGATCAATAGCCTCACTTGATACTGGTGAGAGTTATCTTTGAATAGAACAACCACAAATTTATCCTTACTGCTTCAGAGCTTGGACAACATATGTGAAGGTAAATGAAATAGAGATGACTCAATTAAGCAAAAAATTTGAATTAGAAATGTCACCCCAGGACCAAATGATGTTTGATTGATATCCTATCATGACTATGGTGACTGTAGGATAGGTTAGTACATCGAATCTGGTAACTAACTGACTCACCATACCCCTATCATGTCATTCCCCAATTGAAATTGATAGATCTCGACTTATTTGACATGAAAGCTAAGAAACCGCGCTTTCATAGTGCTCGCAGTGTAATTTTCACACTTTGCACTACGAAAGTAGCAGTGTTTTCGTAGCACAAAACTCACTTTTTGAACTAACGGCGCTACGAAACTGTGGATTTGTGGCTAATTTCAGAAAATTTTCCAAAAACTTACTTAGATGATCCTTGAATGAAAAATTTGAACTTTTTGACTATGGAATGGACCTTTAAAGACCTTATTTGAATTCTGATGGTGAAAACTAAACCTCTAAAACTATGAAATACCCTTAACCGTGCTAAAATGACTTTCAAAACTATTTAGACCATGATCAAAATAGAGTTGACATACCATGTTTTGAAATATGTATATATATATATATATATATATATATATATATATATATATATATATATATATATTTTAGTGATAACAACAACTTTGGCTGTGAGTGTTGCTAGTGTTCAGACCTCTCTTTCGGAAGAATGAGGGGGCACTATTGATGTATATTCAATCACTTCTAGTAATTTTGTGTTTGGATCTCGTTACACCCAAGCACATGCTTCACAATCTGGTCCCTTTTCTTTTGTAATGCCCGCTAATGGGTTTCCTTCTTTCTCCTTTTCAACTGTTTCAGCAGCATCTACACCCATATCCTCTATGGCTAGTGGATTAGATTATTTTCAAGGGTTCCCCTTTGGGAGTGGGCATATACCTCATTCGACCCCTTCCTTAAGATCTTTACCTTTTGCTTCTCAGACCCAGGGTTTCAATCCATGGTCTAGAGGCCAAATTTCTAACACCTTTATAGGTTGGAACCCTATCTTTACAGTGTTAGCCTTTAGGAGCGGGGAATCAGTTTCTCGCTGGTCAGCAAGGGAATGCTCCTTTCCCTTCATCGAGTACTTCACATGCCTTTTCCTCATTTGAAAATTCTTGGAACCCTTATCAAGGGGTTTCCTCTCCATTCACTACCTCAGTGGGGGGAAATGGTATTATTTATAGTAACTCCATGTTTGGGGGGGGTCCTTCTCTGAATTTTGGATCACAAGGATTTTCCTATGGTCCAGCATTCCCTACGAACAACGTTTGGCAACCTGGTGCCTCAAAAAATCTAGGGTATTCTTTTCAAAACGTTGGGAATCCTTCCTTTGGAGGATGGAATTCCCAGGCTCCTCCTCGTTTAGCATTTATGGAAATGTTAAACTTGCCATATTTGTTGAAATTGACTAACAATCCGATTCGATATAGTCCGGGATGGCCTCCGATCCCCACCAAAATCCCTTCAGACATTCCAAAGTTTGAAGGAAAGAATGGAGAGGATCTGGCAGATCACATCACCACTTTCCATTTATGGTGTTCATCCAACTCCCTGATTGATGATTCGATTAGGTTGAGGTTATTTCAACACACCTTAACTGGAAGTGCAGCCAAGTGGTATATTGAGTTCACTGGGGGTAGTTTTTCCACTTTTGGAGATTTGGCTACCATGTTCCTAAACCAATTTCAGTTATCTATCCGTTATGACGCCGATATTGACCTCTTGGCTAATTTTTAGCAGGATAAGGCAACTCACTTTTCTAACCATATTCAGGAATGGCACAGAAGGAAGAGGCTCATTAAAGCCCATATTCTGAATGAATTCCTTCTGGAATGGTTTTTTAAATCTTTACAGCTAGATATTTCTAAAGATGTATCCCTGTCAGGGGTATTTTCTAAAGAGCAAGCTATTTTCAGGGCTCAACAATTAGAACAGATTTATTCTCAGTCTGGGGCCCTCAATAAAATTTTTCCATATGCTCTTCACTCCAAATTGGACTTGTCCAAAACTAAACTCGGTCCTCATGGTGATGGGATTATTGGGTCGATCGATAGCGGTGCAACTAACCTGCTTAGTCAATTGTAGCAGTTGTCTATACAATCTGCTTCTTCTGGTCAGGTTGTGCCTTTAGTACCTACCCCTTCTCAGTCCTTAGCAATTAATTTCGTCCAAAATTCCAACCCCAAAGGAAATCAACAATCCGATGGGAAGAAGAAAGGATGGAATAACAAAAATAAAGGCAAGGATGGAAAGGGGAATGCAAACAAAACCAACAATAATGTAGGAGAGGGTCAAAAGGATAATAAGAGGAAAGTAAAGTTTCCATGCAAATTGTGCACTAGGGACCATCTTACACACCTTTGCCCTAAAATTCAGGATGCCTAGTGCTTGTTAGCTCAACAGGGTTCTTCCAATTCCCAGGTTGTGCTAAGAAACCCTTTTCCCTAAGGGTAGCAATTGATTGTTGGTGCAAATCAAAATACTGGGGCTCCCTCTAGGGGCAGCCAGGAAGGGGAAATTTTTTCAAACAAATATATGATCCATAAAACATATATATGATCAATGCTCACGCAGATATTGCCACGATATCTCGTGATTATGGCGAAGCTGAGTCTTCGAAAGCTAAGTGTACTCCTGATAGTACTAAACCAGTTCATATTACGAAGCCTACTGTTGAGCCTATACCTCAGATGCCGAAGGCATCTTAAAATTGCACGACGATCAATACAAATGCCAAGGTTGCTCATAACTACTCCATTGTAGAAGATCTAGCCCAGAGTCCTTGTGCTATGTCTACATTAGAGGTGCTCCAGTCTTGTCCTGCTTAGCGAAGTGCTTTTCTCACTACTATTGGGGCAGTAGATCCGAAAAAATCTCTTATGATTACATTTGATATGTCTAATTTTAAAAAGGGACTCCCTCATCATATGGCTTTCCATATTAGATCAAGTTATCTAAAATGTAATTTTTTTTGGAACAGTTTTTTATGAAGGTGCTTCCACATATGTAATGTCTCTTGCATGCTGGAAGGCTATTGGATCTCCCGCAACTATTACTTCGTCCACTCTTCTTACTGCGTTTGACGGTCATTCTCACAAACTACATGGTATTGTTCCGGCTTTGCCCATCTATGTTGGGGGGGGAAATGTGGATATTGAAGTTGAGATAGTTGATGCAAGCTTAGACTATAACCTTATATTGGGGAGAAATTGGATCTATGACATGGATGCGATTACATCCTCTTTATTTCATATTTTTTGTTTCCCTCAAAAAGGGATAATCATCACAGTTGACCAACTGGATTGTTCTCTTATAGAACAGAGTGCATATTTTGACTCAACCATTCCTTTGGTGAGTGATACCAAGGCACCTGCTGAGAATTTGGGAGTTGGAATGTATTCTTCTTTGATGGGTACTTTTGATCTTCCACCTCCCTCGGTTCACATTAATGCAATTTCATCCTCCAGGGCTCCCATTCGAAGAGAGTTCTTCAGAACTCATTATTTTTCGAACCCTTGGACCTTACCTTCTCCTACCTCCACATTAGGAGAAGGTCAAGTGGGTGGAATGGCATTTCCAGTGTCTGCAACTGAGATTGCTTATAGCTCTATTTTTGACTCTGCAGAGTCCATTCCAGTTTCTCTTTCACCAAAGGAATTGGATGGATATGTGGCTCTGGCTTGGACTCTTAGTTCATCTTTAGCCCAGGATTGTCTTGATACCACTCTTCCATCTGAAGAGGCCATCCTGGAAGCAATGACTAGTGTAGAGAGACCGTGGGATGACTTTCATCATCGGTCTTACTTTCTACCAGATTTGAGCGAAGTTGAATCAAGCTTTCCTAGCCCTCAGTCTTATGGTCCTATTCACCCAGTCCTAAACCCTTTAGGACCAACACAGGTGTTTTCTAAAGGGAACATGGCTGTGATTTCTCCTACTATCCCGGTGAACATTTCCAAAAATCCCAACGTTATAGAGAATATTTTCATCAAAGCTGAATGTTCCCCTGAAGAGGTTCAAATTTATACCGATCTCTTTCGAGAGTTTAGGGATGTGTTCACTTGGTCTTATGAGGAAATGTCAGGTATAGATCCATCTATTGTCCAGCATGAGATCAAGGTGTATGAAAATGCTAATCCAGTTAGGCAAAAGCTTCGTCCGGTCAACCCTAGGAAGGCATCAACTATCAAAGCTGAGGTGGAGAAGCTACTTAAGGCAGGGTTCATTTTTCTCGTTCCTTTGACAAAATGGGTTTCGAATCCAGTTCTTGTGGACAAGAAGCAAGGAACAATTCGAGTTTGCATTGATTTCAGGGACTTAAATAAATCATGTCCTAAAGATAACTACCCCACATCGTTTATAGATCATATTATCGATGAGTGTGTAGGAAATGAGATTTTCTCCTTCATGGATGGTTTCTCCAAATATAATCAGATTACTATCCATCCTGAAGATTAGTATAAGACTGCATTTATTTTTCCCTGGGGTACCTTTGCTTACAAGAAGATGCCTTTTGGCCTTAAAAATGCTCGAGCTACTTTTCAGTGGGCTATGTCCAATGCCTTCCATGACATCAAGCATATTATCGAGGCATACTTGGATGATTTAGCTGCTCATTCTCATAAGAGAATTGATCATCCTTCTCACCTTCGTCAAGTATTTGAACAATGTCGATATTACAAAATCCGGTTGAATTTGAACAAGTGTGTTTTCGCGGTCACATCCGGTTGGTTGTTGGGATTTATTGTGTCTACGGAAGGGATTCGGGTAGATCCATTCAAGGTGGAGGAAATAATTTAGTTTCCTCCCCCGTCTTCATTTCATCAACTTCAAAGTCTGCAAGGAAAAGCTAATTTTCTGCGGATATTTATCGTAAATTATGCTGAGATTACGAAAGGGTTTATGAGATTATTAAAGAAAGGAGTTCCATTCTTTTGGGATGACTTTGCTCAACACTCATTTGATGCTTTGAAAAAATAATTGACCTTTGCTCCACTATTCAGTCCACCTGATTATAGCAGGGATTTCCTTTCGTATCTCACGGCAGCAGAATCTACCATTGGTATGGTTCTAGTTTAGGAAGACGGTGCTCTTTTAGAGCATGTTATTTAATACCTTAGTCGAGGCTTGGTAGGACCTAAACTCTGGAACTCTCTGATAGAAAATATTGCTTTGGCAGTTGTCCATGTTGTATAGCGGCTCAGACATTACATTCTTCTTCGAAAAACTTATGTTTTGGAAGCATTCAATCCATTTCAGTTTGTTCTCAGTAGGCGAGTGATTGGGAGAAAATACAATTAATTTATTGTAATTTTGTAGGAATTTGATCTTGAGTTTATGTCTGCCAAGTCCAAGAAATCATTGGTTTTTGCGAAATTGATCTCTGAGTTTCCCTATGGAAAGGAGATGGTTTATGATGAATCCTTTCCGTATGAGCATATTTTTCTCATTTCTTCATAGGATCCTTGGTATGAAGACCTCATAGTATATCTCCAGACTACAAAGTTTCCCTCGGCTTTTTCGAAATATGAGCGATGTAAGTTACGTCACCTAGCTAAAAGCTACTTGATCATTGGTGACACTTTATATCGTTGCGGGGTTGATTCAATCCTTAGGTGGCGCTTAACTCTTGGAGAAGCTGAGTTTGTGCTGAATGATTGCCACAGTGGATCCTATGGTGGTCATTTATCTGGGCTTGCTATAGCCCAAAAAATGTTGTGTGCAGGATACTTTTGGCCTTCAATTTTCAAATATTGTATGGAAGCGATCAAAAGGTGTCATCCGTGTCAAGTCTATACTCGAAAGATGCATGCTCATCCAGCTCCGCTCTTTCCTGTTGTTGGGACAAAATTGTATTCTACGGATAAATTACGCTTCCCTAGACCAGTGTCTAGTCTAGAACAACATGTGAAATACTATACTACCCTTTTTCCTAACTCAAAATAGATACACAAAGAGGATTGGATTCTTACTTGTTTCAGTCGCTTCCAAATGGCTCCTTTCTATCACTTCCACTACAACTTCAAATTCAAGCGGTTTCAAATAGCTGAATGCTTCCTACAAGAAAGAATAATGAAATAGCAAAAGAAGCAATAATATATATATCTACTCAAGCTAGTTAGCTAAATCAGTTAAGCATAAACTACATTCATCAACCAAGATTTTTCAATATGGAAAATCAAAGTAAACATAGATGCATGTAGGGAAAAACAAAAAGTACTCTTTATTGATGATAGAAGGAGAGGTTACAACCTAGTGACTGATTTGTAGTGACCTTCCAACAGATTTCCCAAGTATCATCACAGCATAAGTCTCTCCAGCAGCAGCTCCACAAATCAACTCTCTATTGAAAATTCTCCAGCATATCCCTACTCAAATTCTTCCTCTTAAACACTTAGATCTGTGTTCAATTTATAGATGAAATATAGGTTTTTTTGTAATCAATAACATTCCAAAAATAGGCAAGACATGTTTCCATTCATGTAGATGTCAATTGGACACTTGGACCCGAAGCTTGACACATGTGAACCCTTCTAGAAGACACTGGCCAAGTGAAGATTTCGGAGCAATGAGAATTTCGCTCCCAAAGTGACCAACACACCTTTGAATGTCGTGAAGTACTTTGCAGAGAAGCATTGAATGGGGCTACCTGCATATGCAATGCACTTAGGCCCCTTAGAGCCTGCATTGGTGAGCTCCCACATGTTTAATAATAAGCTTCAAACCGTGGAAAATCCTTGCTTGATGAAAGTCTTGTTTGATTTATGTTGTTCCCTGTCTTAGGGAATATAGAAACTGAGATGATAGGGAATGATAGACCCTTGATCATCGGCCCTGCAGATGATGCCCAGTTAACCAGGTCATTGGGAATGGTGCCCAAATTGACCTATAACAATTTCCCCCTAAAGCATGAGATCCAAATAATAAGAACATTTGATTTAGATGCTTTACACTGTGATGAGCCTGGAAACAAAGCGAAACGGTCACCTGAATCAATCTTACAATACATTACATCATGATATATCCTCTATTGATCATAATTGCTGAGGGTAGGCATTCCCATAGTCAGCAATTAAAATAATCTAATAACATGTACATAATTCAGAAAGTCGTCTACATTGGAACGTTGCCCAGATGTAGACAGGCCTACAGATATAGGGCCATTTTTGGATGACGATCTGTATGTAAGGTCACCGTACAGATGATGTGTACAACAATCCTAAAATCACAGCCCGGATGGCTGAAACTAGATTTGGGGTCTTCTTATCTCATTCGGGTACAAGTCTAGCCATGCGAATATATGATTTGTCATCGAACATGGAAAGACATCGTTTGATTACCAGCCAATAATGAAAGCTGTTAACAAACGTGATAGAACCACCATTAATGTCAATGGCCCTTAAGGTACTGTAGTACATTTCGTAAGGCATGAATAGATGATTTGATGTCGAACGCCAAAAAAAATCTTTCGGTCAAAAGTCTGGAAGTGAGGATCTTGTCGATGTTGTAACAAGCCTCATGGTACTAGAATCTGATGTTTCTAAGTGAACTTCCTAGATATTGATTTGTAGTCGACAGGAAGTCACCTTATTGAAAAACTAGAGTTACTGATTTCAGAGACAAGGGTATGACTTGATATAGCAATTTTTAGAGATGACGGTCATGAAAATGAAGGTTTATGAGTATTGCAGATGGATGAGTTCTTAATCACTTGATGACTTCTCTTGAACATATCAGAGACACTGTGATGAGTTGGCAGCATTGACCCAAAACCAAAGTTAAGGTATGATGAACCATAGGTGTGAATGAACCGTCAAGATGATTACCCAACCCAAACAGTCATGGACATGGAGTGAAAGAAGTGTCATGTTCAAGAGCGACTTGCTACCAAAAAGAAACTTTGCTTGCTTTTCCCAAATTTTCCCCGGTCATTTGTCGACCAGTACCTCTTTATTTTTTAACAAAGCTTGAGGAGGATAACATTTTCTTGATCTATAATTCAACCCTTTGGGTGAATAAAGAATAAAGTATCACTATTTAATAATTTAACGAGTCTAGCGATGAATGAAACTCGATTCTTGCCATGATTGACAAGCCCGTCGCTATTTTATGTTTTAACGAGCTTAACGACAGTGATAGCCCGGTCCTTTTTCATGTTTAGAGAGTCTGAAAAAGAGGATGAAAGAGGACTCCAAAAAGTAATTTTTCGTAAATTTGTCTCTCAGATCCGAAAAAGTGTAAAATGATATCTGAAAGAACCTCTTTGGTCATGTTTAACCAAGGTATTCATTTTTCGTAAATAATCCATCTCAGTCGGGAAAAGGGTTAAACTTATAGTGAGTAGATATCAATTCATTTACTTTAACAAGTTCGAAATGACAAGTGCTCGAAAATATTTTCACATTATCAGAGTCTGAAAAGAGATGAAAGAAGACTTAAGGGGTTCCTTTTTCACTGTTATAGAAGCTCAAAAAAGAGATAAAAGTGTGCTTCAAATCCTTTTTTGTTTTTAACAAAGCTTGAAAAATAAGGAGAAAAAGCATGCTTTGTGGTCAAGTCCTTCTTGAAATAAATCTGCATGACTAACCTGTTCGTCAGTTGTATTTCCTATTCATAACAACATCAAATGGATTAAAAATACTTGTTTCATGATAAAAACATAATAAAATTATAGTCATAGTAATAAATTTAACTTGCAAGTAATTAAATGACTATATAAAGCAGTTTCACTATTCATTTTTACCATTCCATAGTTACCATTTTCATTTTGGAGCTCTAAACCTGATTTTGCCCCCGAACTTCAATTGTTGATTACGGTCGTTTCAGTGGACTAATTTCATTGCCGTTTGATCTAGGTCAGTAGTAAAAACCTCCTCTTTCTTTCAGTATTCATTTCACTACCATTCCTTGTAAATTTTTAGGGCTTTGAGGCACCTAGGATAAATTCTGCCAAAATTGAGGGCAACACACCCCTGAATGTCGAAACCTGCATTACATAGTAGGTACAGTGAAGTGTACCTGCATGTGCAACGCACTATCTCAGCCCAGGGAATGTCCAAAATTTGCCTAGTTTTTTACAATGAATGGTATCTAATGGATCTTATGGTTGGTTTTCAGGTTTCCATCGGATTATAATGATGATTACATGGAGAGAAAGAGAACATGAAGAACAAGATATGATTGCCTTGAATGATCCTGGTACTGTAAGAGCTTTAATAGATTGCAGGCTGCTTAAGTACTTTAAATTTTCGGGAATGAGGCAACAAATATAACTCCTAGAATTCCTTGTTCGAGCATGGGATCCAGCGATAGAAGCATTTCACATAAAAAATAAAGTGTTGTCCATAACAGTTTAGGATGTGTATTTTCTCACAGGTTTGTCGAGGAGAGGTTTACCCATTTCACTCACAGGATCTACCATTGGAGGAGAAATAGTGAGGGATTATGTTATGCAGTATTGCTATCCGGGGTCAGAACCTAGCAAAGATGGAAAAATAAACATCCATGATGTTAGATATTTTCCTTTGAGGACCATCCTATTCACGATTGCTAAACTAGCTGGCACTGTTACACTCCATGTAGCGAACAGATCATATATGCAGTATGCGCTGGAATGTTTAGAGCCAACAATTTTCAGCTGGTCTGAAATTGTTTTATCTCAGATAAAGGAACAACTGAATAAAGAAAAGGGAGGAAGGAAGAAAAATTTCAGTTATGGTTCCATTCTCATTTCCTTTGCTTTGGAACAGATTCCATTAATACAGCCACAACATGTTACATTGGATATATCCAGTCCTACAAATCCTCAAATGCAGAGATGGGTAGAACTCATGGGTCAGCATTTAGGCCAATCAACCATTGTGTTCTCAACTGCATTATTTGCCTGGTTTAGATGACAGATCATTGCCATCGATGAGTATGCATATGCAGGCGTCGATTTCCGAGGAGATCTAGATCTAGTTTTACCAGAAGGCGCTCAGTGGGGTGAAATAGGTAAGATTTATTTGACCATGTTTTTTGATTTTTATAAGGTTTATACAATTTTTTTTGTGTTTTGATTTCTTCCCAAGACTAAACTAAATTTTTTAATGTAATGTAGATAGCGGTCGCGTTCGACTAGTAGAGGAATTAGAGCGTGAAGCGGATGCACCAACAGAGAGAGCTGTCGGGAGAGAAGTCCTTCAGGATCTTGATATGGTTGAGACTCTTGCTAAGCTCCAGCAGCACATAGATGGGTTGACCTTTGGGATTCCGGATTTCCGGATCGAAGAGCTTCCCATGCGATTGCAGTGACACACAATTGGGGTTCCTAACCATTAGATGTGGTTGCTCCGTAGGATTGCTAGATCTATAGCGTGCTACCATGAGCACTACTAGTTTACTTATGACTTTTTTGCATACATTTTTAGGTCAGATGACCAATGTTTCTTGGGCAAAAATTTTGTAAAAAACCTATAACTATCTATCTATATGTTTTTCATATTTTTTCCTATGTTTAATGCGCAGTCCTATTCAATGATGTGAATGTTTTCTTTACCTATGTCGCAAATGTCTGTCTAAAACTTGATTGGTTAATGAATCAGTTAAAGTGTTCAAATTTCTAGAAATGTGTTGATATTGAATGAAATCAAAATGTCTCTCCAAAACTCAAACTCTAAGGAACAATCTAAGCAGTGTTGGATTTCTAACAGTCTAAATACTAGTAAGTTGTAGTACCACAAGTTGTGAGTCTAACCTTATGATTATGCGGTTAATACCAAATGAAATGGAATTAGAGATAATTTCAATCAACGCGCTATACTCAACGATATTATTCATCGATCTACCGATACAAATCCCTTGAAAACTCACTAACTCGTCGTTCGGAGTGAAAATGGCCCATGCTGCAGAGGATAGATTCTGCGTACTACAACTAGCACCATCAGCATATCCAACAAATGGTTCTGAAGATTCAGACATCTGCGATGAAATGTAAAGTGGATTACTAACGTCAAGAAAACTCTAAAAGAAAAATTAAGATAGTGAATGCAAATCAACAACATATAAATAATATAATACAAAAAATTACCATGCTCATGATTAAGCATAGTAACATTTCAAATACAACCCATTTCTAGGCTGTGCCAATGGAATCACATCGTAATCAACTAACTCGTAGGCACCCTTAGCAAGAACTCTTTTGACAATGTAGGGGCCATGCCATAATGGCTCGAATTTCCCTGTACCTATTACATCATCTTCCTGGTCATAAAGAAGGACCAAGTCGCCCTCTGAGTAGATGCGAAGCTGGACATTTTTGTTGTATTGCACCTTTATACATCTCTTATGCTCTTCGTTTGCCAATTGGGCTTCACGATGCATTTCATCTGGATGGATGAGGTTAAGGAGACACGCTTCTTCTTCTGAGGTGTCAGGTAACAAGTCTATCGTGAGTTTTAATGATGATATTTCGCATTGGATTGGAAAGATAGCTTCCAGACCATACACCAATTGAAAAGGAGTAAATCCGGTTGTGTTTCTCACCGAGGTTCGATACGCCCACAAGGCAAAGTACAGGATTAAATGCCAGTTCCTTTTATGGACTCCTATCATTCGTTGAAGCATTCATTTAAGAATTTTGTTAATAGCCTCAACTTGTCCATTCGATTGTGGATAATAAGGAGTAGAATTATCATGAGACAATCCTAACTTGGCTATAAATTCAGACATCATATGGTTGCGAAAATGCTTCCCATGATCCATAACTATAGCCAGTGGGACCCCAAATTGTGCAATGACATGATTGAAGAAAAAAAATGCAACTATTTGTCCTGTGTTGTTGAATGTAGGCATCGCTTCGGCCCATTTGGTAAAATAGTCGACTGCGGAAATAATATAACCATTCCCCCCATACGATGGAGGGTTACAGGTCATGAAATCGATACCCCATTTCATAAATGGTCAAGCAGAGACAACATGATGCATTGGTGCTGGCGGTTTGCGGATTTTATGGTCATATATGTGGCATGCATGACAACTTCTGACTGTGAGGATACAGTATCGAAAAATAGTAGGCAAAAAGTAACTGGCACGGAGTATCTTCTACGCAGTAGCATAACACAATAAATTTCCACCACAAGCCCCAGCATGGCAATAATTTAATAATTTTTCGGCCTCTTCATGAGTGAGGCACCTCATTAAAATGGTATCGACACCACGACGATAAAGTGTATCACCAACGATCAGATAATCTTTGGCTTGGTATCGAATACGTCACTGATCAGAGTGAGAGGTATTAGGTCGAAAAGTTTGGGTTTGGAGATAAATGATGAAATCTCCATACCAGGGATCAGATGATCCGATTAGAAACAGAGACTTCTCTGCTATAGATGGTTCCAACGTAGTTGCATTACTATCACAGGGAAGGTCACAGAGAAGCTCAGCCAAAACTAAAGACTTCTTTGACTTGGATTTGATGAATTCCAAATCAAATTCCTGCAAAATGACGATCCATTTTGAATATTTTCCCCCTAGCAATTGACGTGATAAGATGTGAGTCATGGGGTTGAAATCTGAAACTATTGTTGTTTTTCGGAGCAGGATATAATGGCGAAATCTTTGGACAGCTTGAATAGCTGCCAAGGCAAGCTTTTCTATCTACGAGTACTTAACTTCCGTATCGTTGAGATTATGACTCAAATAATAGATCGGATATTCAATTCCATATTCTACTTGGACCAAAACCACAGCGATGGTCATTTCAGCAGTGGCGATATATAGGAAATAATCATTTTGATAATTTGGAGGGTACATTAATGACGCTCAGACAAGATGGTCCTTGACAGCATCAAAGGAAGCTTGCGCAACTTGGTCCCAATGGAAGGGAACCCCCTTTTTCAATAATCGAGTAAATCCTTTAGCCATTTCGGTGTAGTTTGGAATGAACCTTCTCAGGAAGTTAGCCTTTCCTTGAAGTTTCTATATCTGAAGTAAGTTTGATGGTGCAGGAAAATCAAGAATGGTCTGTACCTTCAGCGGGTCTATTCAAATTCCTTCTTTTGAGACTACGAATCCGAGCAATCGACCAGAACCAACACAAAACACACATTTGTGAAGATTGAGGCGTATCTTGTAGTGTCAGCATCGTAAGAAAATGGCTCTCAAATGCATCGAGTGATCAGTCCATTTTCGTGAATGCGTTGGTAAATCATCTAGATATGGTTGAACAATGTGTTTGATGTCATTAAAAGCATAATCCATTGCTCTCTAAAAAGTTGCCCCAACGTTCTTTAAACCAAACGAGAGTTTCCGATATGTGAATGTGCCCCAGGGACAGATTAATGTTGCCTTATGTTGGTCATCTGGGTGGATATTGATTTGATTGTAGCCGGAAAATCCATCCATGAAAGAAAACATTTCACATCCATCACAATCGTCAATAATTTGGTCGATAAAGGGAGTAGGATAGTTGTCTTTTGGACAAGCATGATTAACATCCCGATAATCGATGCACACTCTAATAATTCCTTTTTTTTTCATAGCAAGAACGATATTGGAAACCCACTCAGTTAGCGGAATAGGTTAAATGAAACTAGCACGCAAAAGCTTTTCAACTTCTGCTTTGATGGCAGTGGCTTTCTTCGGATGAACAGGACGAAGCCGTTGACACACTAGTTTGACATCAGGATACATATTAATAGTGTGTTCAACTATACTAGTATCTATGCCTAGCATTTCCTCGTAAGACCAAGCGAATACGTCATGAAATTCATGAAAAAGTGAGTGATATGAATCAAGTTCTGATGGAGAACAAGATACACTGACATGCATATTTTCTACAACGCTAGGTTTAGTCGAAATATCGATAGAAATCATTTCTTCAATATTTGATAAATTTCGCTCAAATTCAATTGCATTAATCGAAAAAGAATTCGAAAAGAAATTTTGAATGGATGGGTGATATAGTTCACTAAGATTATTTTCTTCATAATCTGGAAGATGGGAATGATGATGATAATCTTCCCATGGTTCTCTTTCTAGCATCATAGCTTCCAAAATATTTTCATTTGTCAAAATTTTTGAGGAAAATGGATTATATGGAGTACCAAAATCTAATGAACGATCAACCCAAACACCCGGTGACGCTGATTTCAGATTTTCCGCCCAAGCCGAATAGATTGATTGCTATTGTAGCTCAATGGGGCTGAGTGGTAAAACATCATCCAACGTAGAAATATCATAATCACCCGTACTCTTCCTTAAGCCAGATAGAGTGGAAGAGATCATGTAGCAGGTCTCTATGCTTGCAATTTCTATCGACGTCGCTGGTGGCGGTAATGGAAAGGTTCCCATAAGAGTGGAATATTTTAAGATTCCTACACCAATGTTCTGGATTTCTAGTTGAGGTAAGTGAATATATGAAACGATTCCAGTTACCTGCAAAGAAGAGGCAAAAAAGGATAATTGATTAATGACTGTAATAGTACCTTTATGAGGAAAGGAAACCATTCTAAAATGTGTAGAAACAATTTCAGTCATTGCATATACCCATGGTCTTTCGAGTAAAATATTATAGTCAAGGGGTCCTTCAACAACCTCAACATCAATACTTACTGTTTTCCCCCCTAATTCAACTTGCAGGTTATTAATAATACCACAAGGTTTATATGTTCTTCCATTAAAAGCCTTCAACGTCATTGATGATTGTGATAATCGCGGCGAGCCAAGTGACTTCCAACAGTTTAGAGACATAATTCAGGTAGATGCTCCCTCATCAATAATAATACAATGAACAAGTTCATTGAGAACATTTACTTGGATGGAGAATGCCAATTCTGCTGGTAGTTGTGGCACATAACCTGTATGATTAAAGATTACAAGATTAGAATCAGTTGGATCAATTCCACCAATGGACGATAATAAAGCCTAGTTCTGGGAGGGACAATTTTGTAATACCTCAAGAGAAGACATAGCTGAAGGGGATTGAGCCAAATCTTAAACTATATTATAATTTTTTGTAGCTCTTGCTCAAGGATTATATGTCGATTTATGAATTACTCCCTTCGGTGGCTTAATCATCAATTCAGGAATAACAGGAGGTGGTACTGATTCATTAGTGGATTCGTTGTCGAGGTAGTAGTGTGATCAGTGGCCAGACTACCATAGTATTTATTCCGCGTCGACACCAAATTATCTTGTGAAGGTTTTGTAGTGGATAACATTAACACTTGGCAACTAGGAGTTGGATCTGTAGCAACCATATTTGTGTCTGGATTTGAAAATGGGTCTGTCAACACAGCTGATGCATTAGAAGTCTTGATGATTTTTGAGACTTCAGCACGATGAGTACAATCCATAACAAAATGTTCCTCATTACAGATTATGCATGGATAACGATGTTTCCGTGGTCCTGACGGTTGATCAGATGATCGTTCCTGCGGGGTAGAAGTTTTCTTTTTCTTTGATTTCCCATTTTTCTTACTTCCTGGTTGCTTATCACTTTTGCCTTTGTCAAATGAGATGGCGTTGATTTCGGAAGTAGGATCAGGATCAGATGCAGTAGTGTTGTGTGTATTTACAGTGCCTATCAAGTTGTCTCCGGCATGAGAGTCCTTTATTTGAGGAGGAACATTGAAATTAGATCGTGACACATTTGGTATTTTCTCATAGAGCGTGCCAGACTGAGTATAAATCAAGTTTAAATAATGGGCACGAGCGATGACTTGCTCTTCTGTGACGATGCCACCTTTAGCCACATCCTCTGTTATGGATGGTAACAAGAATTTTATGAACCATTCAACAACAAGATGATCAAAAACAAATGTCTTAACCATTCGTCGACAGCGACACCACTCATGAATATGATCAGAAATGTGAGTAGCATTACTTTGTTTGAAATTGTTCAAGAGTTCCGTTCCAGATTCGTAACTAATTGGTAACTGGAAATGAGTCAAAAAGGCAGTAGCTAAGGCAGTGAAATTTTCAAATGAAGCTCTAGGTAATTCAATGTACCATTTAGCTACCATACCCGTGAGCGTTCTCTGGAAAAGACATAACCGAACAGAATCATCATTTAGGGAATTTGATGAACACCATAAATGATAAGTCATAACATGAGTTGATGGGTCTTCTCTAGGGTTTCCATTGAATTTAGGAATGTCAGAGGGTAATTTATGTGGTATCACCGGCCACCAAGGAGCATAATTGATAAGATCATTAGTTAACCGGTTTAAATCTGGTAATTCCAAGGTTGCAGCAAAAGGCAATTGTCTATTAAGGTCAGTTTGAGCATAGCTAGGATAAGATGGAATTTCTTGGGCAACAGGTCTTTGAGCACCAGAATATGGGATTTTTTGCTGGTAACCTAGATAGGGGTTGTTTTGCATAGCAAACGCTTGAGAGTTCTGTTGACCAAAACCTGGATATGGTACTTGTTGAAATGAAGTTTGTGGAATTTGCACCTGTGGCTGCCAAAGGGTCTATCCACCAAGATTATAACCCAAATTTGTATAAGTTGGATTCGGTTGATATGTATAACTAGATTGTGTTTGTGACATCCCATAAAATGGTGGACCAGCTTGTGAATAAATGATTCCTGATACAGGTTGTTGTAAATTAACCAAAGGATTTTGAGTCTGTGGACCAAACATGTGATGATATTGAGTTGAAGAACTCGCCTGATAAGGTTGATGTACAAGATTTTGATTCTGTAACAGGGTTATAAATGTATTAACAAGTGGTATTGAAGTGGGTGTAACAGGTTGAATTGGTTGATACGATTGGACAACCGTGTTTGGTTGGATAGGCAGAGCGGGCTGCCATTGACAAACATTTAAATCAAAATTAGTTTGACCAAAAAGTGACTGAGTATTGTCATATTGGGTAACCAAAGGTTGCCCCCCAGCATAAGGAGGATAATAAGACAGAAAATATTGTTCACCAAATGCTGGGAGTCCAGTTGATATGGTATTTAAAGGAATTGACCCATAATGACCGGCTTGATATTGCCTTGATGATGGATTTAATGAATCAAGTTGTTCAGTACTAACTATAGTACTACTAGTTAAAACACCAGATGATGACATTGGCAAAGACCATGAACGTGAAGGTGCACCAGAGAAAGTGCCAGATAGTGATTTGTAACCTGTTGGGACCAAAGGGCCACCGTGCAAATATGACTCTGGTGATGTTGTGAACATTGACGGAGTCATGAGGTTAGGATCTGATGTAATTGGTACAGTAGACCCAACCGAAGATGCTGGTTCAGACATGGTTTTTTGACCAAATGTATACCCTCGAAAATTGATGGGTGATTGAATGGAAATAGGATCAACAAAAGCATATGGAAACGATTGAGGAAATGAATGGTATAGGTAAAGGTCTCCCCCAAAGTGGGTTTGACTTAAAGGTGTATCAAGTTGAGGGATTTCTTCAATTGCGATTAAACTAGGAGGAAGAACTTCACCATCAGGCCCAAATTATATTTCAGATGGTTGACTGTGTGAAATAGGAGTTTCAGTGGCTACAGAACTTTGTGGGATGACCAAGGTAGGAACAAATTCTAGCTGTTCAGATTCAGGATTTAGAGATTCTGGTAAAGAAGAGACAGGATCTGGATCAATGTGTGATTGAACAACTTAGGGTCCAGGAGGTATGGTCTCAATAATTGAATGGATCGTGACCATGGGTAGCTGTGAAGACTTCGTTTCGACAACAGTAGATGAACTGGGATGTGTGGAAACAATTTGAGCTAACTCTGGATTAAATTATGATGTTTCGCCAAAGGTACAAACTATACTTGATTTGGCAGATCGTGATCGCCTTCACCTACCATAAATAACTTCCGGCGGTAAAGGTGGTTTTAAAGCTAATCTACGCGAACGACAGGGGGTAGGATTGTGTTCTTCCATGATTACTGATTTATTTTATCCAAAAAAAAATAAACAAAAAGAGGGTAATGCTAGGCAAAAGGGTTTTACCAGGAAACTGTGAACTACAGAATACCTCTTGGTGAACCAAGAAGTACGGGCAAGTAATCTCCCCGAATGTTGTATTCGGTGTATCACAATTTCAAGGCAGCTAACTCGGTTCACTATGGATGGATAGCACCTAAAATTTGGCCTCCCAAATATACCCGAAGATACGTGGAGGCCCAAGTCTGTATTAGCGCTATCTGATGCGAAACCGCACAGTGAGAGCACCCCTTTATATTTATCGTACTATAACACCGCCCGATATACCCGAAAGTACATGGACGAGCTACAATATACTTACGTACGTGGAGTGAGGTATCACACTCGGAATGTATCACAGACAAGTTAACGATTGCTTCTATGTTTTACGATGCCGGAACACGTCGTTAGCCTAGACCTCTAAATGTTATCGTTAATGTTCCAATGCATTGTTAAGTAAATTGAGATTTATTTTATGTTGATATTGCTTAACATCTTTCCTTTCAGGTTCACCACGATGATGTATATAAAATTCCTAAAATGCAAGCTAAGAATGATAAACAAACTTTCACTTTCAAATTTTTCAATGAAAGACCTAGCTACTAAGGGAAGAGAGCAAATAATTTGAGAGCAAACAAATCAATGAACAAAACAAATCAATGAATCTCAAACTAAATGTAGATTTCCTAATGTTCCTTTTGCAAAAAACACACAATCCTACATGCAAATGCAAGTTTTTCTTTTCAGTTTCCTTAATGTTATGAATGCAGAAAAGAAACTAGGTGCACTAGATCAATAATTGAAATGCTTTTTACTTTCGAGAAACGAAGAATACAAACAACAATTTCTCTTTTGAAGGAAAAACGAGGATTTCAACAATAATTTCTCCTATCAAGGAAATGAAGATTTTACGAAAATTTCCTATTTCGAAAGCAAATGATTCCTAATGCGACCATAAAAAGTACTTTGAAATCAACTTGTTAATGATAATGAAAAACTTTTTTAAAACAAAATTGAACAAATTTTCAGCCAAAGGAGAAGAAATATATAGAGTTACTAGTCAATAGAGCATCAAAATTTTCAAAACAAATCAGCAAAAAAAACTGAAGCAAAGTACAAAGTCAGATTCAAGGGTATTTGGTCCTTCAGGATCCAACGTAGTCTCCAAGGGGAGACAGTGCTCTGCAACGCAGTCTGAGAAGGGAGACAGTGCTCTGCAAAGCACTGTGCCCTGACCAAGGGTGCGTTGAGCGTAGTAAACAAAGAAATAATTACTATTTGGCTCACTAACTTTTCAAATTAAGCTCTGAAAAAGTCTAATATTTATGTGAAATAGCTACTGGGTGGATTTAGAAAGCAGATCAGAGACTAAAACACCTAGAAACAAGAGAAGTTCTCCCCAGTGGAGTCACTAGTTTGTTGGGCCAGAATTGTAATCTACGGATAAATTACGCTTCCCTAGACCAGTGTCTAGTCTAGAACAACAGGTGAAAGACTATACTACCCTTTTTCCTAACTCAGAACAAATACACAAAGAGGATTGGATGCTTACTTTTTTCAGTCACTTCCAAATGGATCCTGTCTGTCACTTCCACTACAACTTCAAATGCAAGCGGTTTCAAATAGTTGAATGCTTCCTGCAAGAAAGAACACTGAAATATCAAAATATGCAATAATATAGATATCTATTCAAGCTAGTTAGCTAAATCAGTTAAGCATAAAATACATTCATCAACCAAGATTTTTCAATATGGAAAATCAAAGTAAACATAGATGCATGTAGGGAAAAGCAAGAAGTACTATTTATTGATGATAGAAGGAGAGGTTACAACCTAGTGACTGATTTGTAGTGACCTTCCAGCAGATTTCCCAAGTCTCATCACAGCATAAGTCTCTCCAGCAATAGCTCCACAAATCAAACTCTCTATTGAAAATTCTCCAACATTTCCATACTCAAATTCTTCCTCTTAAACACTTAGATCTGTGTTCAATTTATAGATGAACTATAGGTTGTTTTGTAATCAATAACATTCCAAAAATAGGCAAGACATGTTTCCATTTATGTAGATGTCAAATGGACACTTGGATCTGAAGCTTGACACATGTGAACCCTTCTAGAAGACACTAGCCAAGTGGAGATTTCGGAACAATGAGAATTTCGCTCCCAAAGTGACCAACACACCTTTGAATGTCGGGAAGTGCTTTGCAAAGAAGCCTTGAATGGGGCTACCTGCATATGCAACTCACTTAGGCCCCTTAGAGCCTACGTTGGTGAGCTCTCACATGTTTAATAATAAGCTTCAAACCATGGAAATCCTTGCTTGATGAAAGTCGTGTTTGATTTATGTTGTTTCCTGTCTTAGGGCATATAGCAACTGAGATGATATGGAATGATAGACCCTTGATCATAGGTCGTGGAGATGATGCCCAGTTAACCAGGTCATTGGGAATGGTGCCCAAATTGACCTATAACACCTGTCATCACTTTCGGCCCCTTTAAAAAGTGGAGTATTGATTATACTACTTGTAACCCGCCTTTGGCTAAAGGTCACAAGTACATTATTGTAGCTATAGACTACTTTACGAAGTGGGTCGAGGCTATGCCTACTTTTGGGAATGATGGTGAGACAATAGTTTTTTTCCTCTTCAATCAAGTCATTTCTCGCTTTGGTATTCCCAAAGAGATTGTCACTAATCATGGAAGTCATTTTCAGAACAACATGATGGTTGAATTGGCTCTAAAATTATGTTTCTGACAGGAGCACTCATCTTCGTATTATCCTCAAGCCAATGGGCAAGTAGAGGCCATAAACAAATCCTTGAAGGCCATTCTTCAATGGACAATTGATAAAGCTCGATCCAATTGGCACATTATGTTGTATACGCTTTGGGCATACTGGATGTCAGTCAAAACTGCAACTGGTTTTACACCGTTTCAACTAGCTTATGGGTTGGAATCTATTTTTCCTATTGAATGTGAAATTCCTTCTCTTAAGTTATCTCTAGAGCTTCTTCCTAACACCTCTAGTCTTGAAGAATGTCTCCTTCATATAGAACATATCGATGAGCAGCATCGGGATTCCACCATGATGAATGAGGCACATAAGAAACGGATAAAGGTTCAGTACGATAAATCAGTAAAACCTAGGGTTTTTTTCGAGGGAGACCTTGTCTTGGTTTATGCCCAAGAGAAGGATGCCCTAGGAGCAGGAAAGTTTAAATCTATGTGGTATGGCCCCTTCATTGTTAAAAAGGTCCTAAAAAAAGGAGCTTATGCCTTGGTTGATTTTGAGGGAACTGAGTTGGCAGAGCCTAGAAATGGGATCTATTTGAAAAAGTATTATGCCTAGGCTTTGGCCTAGCATATTGCTTTTTGTATATATTTTTGTTTTTTATACATATCTAAGTTTTTGGTTTTTGATGTGATTATGATGCATTTGATCTGCTTTGGTAGGTTGTGTTGGATGTCATGAGTCATTTTGGTTTCACTGATGGTGCTAGTAGACTACCCGAAACTTGGCTTCCACGGCTTCGTCTTTATCCATCCGGTCAGTTGTTGGTTTCAAGAGGTATCTGCATTGGTCCTACTTTGAACAACATAGCAGAATACATTGCAGTGGTTTATCTAATCTTGGAAGCAATATCTTCGGGTGTTGATTCGTTAGTAGTGTTCTTGGACTCCCAACTGGTGGTTTCGCAGTTGAGCAAGACATATCAGGTTCGAGACTCATTTTTGCACTGATTTTTTTAGGGTTCGTTTGTTACAGAGATCATTTCAATTTATAACATTCATTCAGATTCCTCGAGCAGATAATTGGATGGCAAAATTATTAGCTAATCAAGCAATTGATTGGCATATTCATCATTCAACATTTTAATCAATATATCAAATACATCATTCATTTTTCATACATTTGAGACATCACATCATATAAATCGTTGTATATATATATATATATATATCGTCAGAGTGTTCAAAAATATACAAAATATAGACCCATCTGTCCTACAAAATTAGGGCTTATGCCCGATCATGTTCAGTATCAAAAATATATTACAGTCATCCGGTAAAATCTATATATCTAATCCTGTGGTCCCTGCCCAACATTCGTGTTCCTATAGAACATGATAGCAGTTGCTACATGGCAGAATAACCACACCTTGTCTCGGGGTACTCCAACTACCCATCTCTGGATAGCCTCTGGTAAGTCCTCTACTGCAAACATAGGCACTTGGCGAGTCAAACTCTCCAAGTTTCTATGGACCACATGGAGGGTCCTACCCAGGTCTTTAGCATCCACCTCACCTCTGCGGCGTTTATGCCTTGGGTATCCCTCAGGGCTGACTGGTCCCATATTTGTATCATGATCATCAATAATATTGTAAGTCATTTGATTTCAATCAAAAATATTTTTTCATTATCATATTTTGAAAAAATCCAAAAAATCATATAATCAAAAAATAAAAAATTGCAATCTTACCAATTGCACCCCATGCTGCACTGATTGGAAGGACTAGATCTAGATCACCACGATATCCATCCTAGCATAGGGTTAATCTTCCACAACAATAACTTGTTCCTCCCACCATTAGAATAACTCGTCATCCCATGTGGTTCGAGGAACTTCACTCCTCCCTAATATCTTCATCAAACCAGCCCACCAAGCTATTCTTGGATCTCTAGGGCTGCTGATGGTAGAGATCACTTTGGGTAGAAGCCCTAGAATCCTCTCAAAGAATAATGTTAGTAAAATGGTTCCATACCCAAAATTTTTATTTTTTCCCTTCTGGATCGAAGTCAACTATCTTTTCATATTGCTCAACAGTGTTGTGCACCAATAAAAGAGGTGAATCAAGCATTCTTTCGCAATGCTCATCTGAGTCCTAGATGTCTGATGTAGGGAAGAAAATCCTTCTACCCTACCAATGGTAAAAAGGATAATCTTCATGTATAATTATTTCAAATATTTGATTGCAATCTGAGTCCCTACTTTTTGAGACCCCTCTATGCAGTAGACTTGGATGTAGTCTTCCATAGTAAGCCCTCCCAAAGGCTTTCAGTGCAAATCTACTGGATCTCCTCTCTGAGAGAGTCCAGTAATAAAATATATGTCTTCCACCTCTATGCGTATAGGCATTTAATCTATCATGAAGCATTATTCCTCCTGTTCCCACTGATCTACTAACGTTTGGAGCAACCGGACATTACTTTTCATATTTGGCATTTTGAAGAATTTGAGCAATCTACAATTTCAAAGGATATCAGGTGAATTTTGATCCTCCATCACTTCATTATCGATGGCACTATGTTCACGCTCCCTCCACCTAATAGACATCCTGAAAAAATTCATCAAATCATTCATTAGGTTCACATTTTAAATTTTCGGTCTGTGCATACATGGCTTCTTTTACACACAGTCACGTATCATACGCAGGTTCGTCCACGGGAACCTACGTATGCGTAGAGGGTTTCATCAAAACAAAGTTTTCCTACAGTCAAATTTCCAAAATTTTCTCTTTAAATGAAACGAAATTGATGGAAAATATGAATTAAGAGCCTACCAGACTGATTTGATGCGATTTGATGGCTGATTGCTCTTGTTTTGAGAAGGGGAATTTTTTCTCCAATAGTTCCTCCTCCACTCCTGCAATGTGAAAATGATCCAAATATGAGGTAAATGGTCTATTTATACCCAAAATTTGAAATTTTTTTGCTAAATTTCTTCGTGCTTATTTTTCAAATCTATTTAAGGCTGTATAACCGTGTTCCTTGTAAGTGTTGGGAAAGGCATTTTTTCAGGGACATTTTACTAAAAGTTGAGATTTTTCCGGTTTCTTCGGATCCATGTCCACTGACCTGTCATGGTAGGTATATGATTTTGAACTGGCATATAGGTTAGGGAATCCACTTTTCGTTGCATTCTGCATACTAGCCTCCACTCTGATCACTTGCCATAGGGTCGATCCCATCTTTTCATGAGTACTTAACCCATTTCACTCGTTGATTTTTTTATCATTACTTGATGGTAGAGCCTTCCTTTACATGGGCTTCCTAGTTAGTTCCTCACTAACATTTTTTTCTTATGCTGCAATTAATGTAGGCTCGAGAGTCCTCTTTAGTGTCGCCTTGACATATACGTTGAAGCTTCATTCTTCTTCTTCTTCGCTATCATTTTTCTGGCCATTACCCTAGAGGCTCCCTTTTGGTTGTCAAGTTGTATTTCTGCATTTCATATTGACTACTTGTTTATCTTGGCCTTTAGCCGGCTTCATTTGGACTCAGTGTTTAAGCCATATTTTTGACCTTGACTCTCTGTACAAGTTAACCATGCAATCACTTAGCTACTGCGACTTGACACCTTGTTACCATGGATGGAACACTCCTTTGAGTATCACTTACTAGTTTCTGCCACCTTGCATTGAGCATAGGATTGTTCCTATCCCTGGAACTAGTGCATATTTTTTATGATACTCATTCTATCCATTGTACTATAGCATTCTTTTATTCTTTTTCAAGATTTGAATATGAAAAAAAAAATTAAATATGTGAAAAAGAGTGGGAACGGGATATTACTTCATATTTTGATGGTAGCTATAGTGTCATTTTTGTCGCCCTTGAACAAAGCACAAAAAACTATGTATTTCCTTCATTTGGGATGGTTTTAGTTTTGACTTAGGAGAAGCCATAACCTTGTCACATGCATCAATTCTCCCCCGGTTGGTTATCTCTTCCAATCATATGGAGGGTTTGTTCGTGCCTCCTGCATGACAAAATTATACAAAATTATCATTTACTGCCATAGTCAACATGAGTCATGCTTTTATTCAAAGGAATTTAACCTGAGTCGGCCTATCTGCGATGTCTCTTGACTCATTTTTCAGTCGACCTTCCTGATCTTGTCAATGTCTTGTTCTATCACATCAAATGTTTGGTCCTATGCTCGTGTTGGTTTGACAAGGTCTCCATTGACTTCTTGTTGGCAGGTTTGTCTCTTATCGACTACGACATATTGCTCTGAGAGCAAACCTAGAGTTGCACCCTGGCCCTATTTACATTATTGATAGGTGACCTTGTGCTCAGCATTTGATCATAATCATGGGTCTTTGACTGAGTGGTTTCCCTTACGTTCGACATTAGCTTACATTATCACACCTGGGATTCGTGCAATACTTGGATTTCCATTCGACCCTATCGGTGGATCTCTCGCCTCTTTGTCAGCTTTCATTATTGGTTGGTTCGAAGGGTTTCTGTCATGCACTATCTTCATTTTGTGCATGCCGGAAATGTACTTCGGGTTGGTTACTTCACTCTAATTCGTCTGATTCCTTCCAAATCTTGGCCTGCGGGTTGCACTCACGCTGGACTATGCCTTAATGTCTTCCTTCCAATAGATAGTTTCCCATCGACGTCGTCTCATTGCTCTGGGAATAAGGTCTAGAGTCCTTTTATCTGTACCTTAGGTTTTGCAGTCATCAGTGGCAGATTCTTCGCCATCGACAGTGAGGATACATCATTTCATCTTGATTGGTGGATTATTTCAAGTTTTGGACTTCAAATAATTTATTCGCACTTGTTGGATTGTACTAGGGCACCTTGACACTCATTATCATTATCGGTGGGATGTCTCACATTTGTTAACGATATACAGCATTGACCGGTAATAAAACGATTTCTCACATGGTCGACTTCAGCTCATTTATTCCCATTGTGTGGAATTTTGCCATAGAGATCTGTGAAGACCTCGGGTTTGCATCAACATGATTCGGTTCACTTAGACAGTTTCTTCAGTGTTCTGCCAATGACACCGTACACCCTTATATGTTGCAGTTTCACCACAGCAGCATCTTATATGTTGGCTCCCGAGTTGCATGTTGTACCATTTGTTCCACCACTTATGATTTGGTACTTGGAGATTCAGTTGTGACTTTTGTGATCAGATATCTATTTGCAGCATCATTGATCAATATTTTATATGTGATACTTGGACCCGATTTTGACTTGTACTTTTGAGCAGTGATCAGCGATCAGATGATTCATTACGTACTTTAAATTTTGTCAGCTATACTTGTATACATTTTGGATTCACTCTATATTTCATATGCAGACATGATTTTTCTTTTACTGAGCATGGGTATGCTCGCATCAAACATGAGGTATCTCTTTGATTTCTCTCACTGGTTTTTTTTGGCAGGCTGAAATCTGGTGAAGTCCTCTCTAGTCCTTGCAAGGTTCTTTCTCTGCATGTAATACATTTCGGCCATCATGTACCCCTTCCAACCTCATACATTAGGGGCATATGTTATAGTGTTATTTATTATCTTCATGTACTTTATGATTTACACTTTGGCCTTGGGCACCCTTTCCCCCAAACTTGAATATTTTCTCAAAAAACAGTATCTTAAAACCAATACGTGACTCTACCTAGAATTTTCTGTGTATACACGCGATTCCATTCATATATATCCGCGTATACCTTTTTAATTATTAAAAAATATATAAATTCCCTATATTTGAGGCTGGTTTGATGGTTATTCCAGTAATTCAACCACCGCAGCTTGTGGCCTAACTGCTTCTAACTGCAGAAACTAATTTTGAGAGAGTATAAAATCCCCTCAAAGGTATGGCCTAAGAGAGGGATAAAATATATAGATATTATACTCTGTTGGAGCCCTATTCAAGTCTGATATTCCCATGCCTCCTGCACTTCCCAGGTATATTCAGGAAACACTTGTTTCCTTGAGATTTTCATCATCCTATATGACATCTATTGTGCACACATCTTGGAATAATTCTTGCGAGGCTAGGGCTGGACAGATCCAGATGATGGTATGCTCAAAAGGTTGTGGTAGGATTCAGGTGGTCTCTCCACATTTTGATTACTATACGTGTCATTCATAATAAGAAGAGCCATCTTGTTCCCAATATTTACGTGTTAATGATGCTTTATACATGTGTGATGATCATTAATTGAACATTTCATATTGTTTTCATGACATTATACATGTTTTTTACTAACATCTAGGAACTATATATGTTGTACAACTAGGTTTTTGTGTCCGTTCCTTGTGGATTTACAGGTTTTTGAGCACAAAGTGTTGTAGGGGGTTTGCACCCCGTGAGATCTACGTCAACCGAGGGAATTACGGGTAAGTTCTGCAACTAGTAGCATCTATTTTTCAGTATAAAAGTTGGTTAAAGTGAGTCTTTCTTGAATGGCATGCCCCTGATCTGTGAAGGTTGTCAACCCAAGACCTTTAGGGTATTATTTCTTGAAATAGACCCAATGTAGACAAGCCATGGAACCACCAGTCATGTGCTTCACCTTCAAGGTGCAGCACTGCAATCTTAATGGCTTCCATTTCTAGGACCCTATTCAACTAAAAGTAGATGTCAATTTTTTCTACCCAAGATTTGGTAGAACACTTGGATGACCCATCAAAATTGGGTAAAAATAATCTGCCCATAGTGTGGTGTCGATCATGATTATGAATGAATCCACCACCTCTATGATGATGCCTTGGTCTTCTATTGTCCTTTATTTGAAAATAATCCTAAAAACTCAAGTGATCTTTGAATCTCTGATTTTGAGACTCATATTCTTCAAAATTGTCTTCAAGGGATTCATGCTCTTGAAACCCTTCATTTCCCACAGCCAAAAATGTAGGCACGGTAGAGCATTGGGAAACTTGTGGCTGATGCACTAGTTGATCATTCCAGTGGTGAGACATGCTAGAGCCTTCTCCATGATGAAATCCTTTAGGGGATTCATTGATTTTGTCCATCCTCATCTCTTTGATCTCTCTAGCAATGTCTTGCATGGCTTTAAGAAGGATCTCAGGGAAATCCTTCTCTTCATCTTCACCTCTAGATAAAGGGGCTTTACCCTTGTCTTCATTATCATTAGTATATTCAAAATTTATGTTCCTTATCTTTTGATACCTCTTTTATCTATCAGTAAGAGGTTCTCCTTCTTCAGAATATATATTGGCTTTAGAATGACAGGTTGTGCCAAGTTGATGCTCTAATACCACTGTAGTATTCCCAAATGGGGAATGCAGAAATATAATGCAGAATGATGGAAAAATAATGCAGATCAACATTTATATAGCAAGAGCCCAATATGGAGACCTTTCATATGTATTTACAGTAGCAAAATAGATGTAAAAGATGGCCCATAAGATGCAAAACAGGAAATACAAGTCTCCAATGGAGAAAATCCCTCAATATGAGGTGTTGCAACCATTTATAAAGACTGGAAAACCCTTACAGCGTTATTTTATTTTCTCTACAACAAAAATAGATTATAAATGAGATATAGAGAAAATATGTGCCTCAAAAGTTAGATCTATATCAGATCCATGCACTATATAATCTCCTCTATAGAACCCCCTTGGGGTTTTCAGAAAAACACCAAGTACAAGTTGTAGATCTGAGATCTAAGACTGTAGATCTACTAAAAAATATAGATCTGGAAAGTATAGTTGATCTAATATGAATAATAGAATAGCCTCCTCCAATATATCTCCAAAGTTAAGGGCAGATCCCCAACGCTCAGAAAATCATCTCTCTGAATGGTGTGCTGAACAACCCTACAACTGCACCTACAGAAATAACGCAGATCTAGAAGTGTATTGCATTGTAGGGATCAAAAGAAGGTTGGCCTCATGCCAAGATCTTAAAATTATGCTCAAGCCCTCCAATACTATCCTCCCAATGAAGTAGAAACCTCTTCCACTGAAAAGGAGCATTGAAATGGTCTAGATCTAAAAGATCTAATCTCCACTTGTTGCAGCTTGCAAAAACAACCAAACCCTCAACAAGATCTATGTTGTGGTTGAAAGAATAAGCTTGGCCCTAAGCCAGATAGTGGAAAATGCAATACAAACTCTCCCAAGAGCTACTCAATGGGAAGAGGTGGGATTCTTGTTCAAGAACACCCAATGTTAAACAACATTCAATCTCAGTTAAACAGCAAGAGAAAGATATATGTCTAAACAAGCCATATATTCAGAAACTATGATAAACATAAACAACCTTCTAATGCTTCCATCCCTTCCTTTTATAAGACAAGAGCTTGCAAACCCTAAACCACTTCCAATGAGATCACTTCTTCCACACAAGACATCTCCATCTAAAACTGCGTTGTGCCTCATTGATGGCCACTCCTCCATGACAGCGCTATAGATTTGGTCAAGGTTGACCTAGTCAAAATGTTCCAGCCCCTTTCACACCTAATGGTGCTTGATTTAATAGCCAATATTTAGCCTTTTCATATTTGGCATTGATTTATTTATTATTAAGGAGTATTATGGACCTCATTTTCTCTTTGATTCTTCAAACAAAGTAATAAAAAAAATGAATATTCCAATTAGCTCATGACTGATTGGAAATATTACACTCTTTCATTTTTCTAGTGTAAAATTCCTTAGTGTAGTTCAATTTTTGCACTAGGATTCAAAACCAGGATCGAATTGTCGATAGAAGAGCAAGTAATCTCTGCTGCCTTTTCACCCTCGGGTGATCCTAGGCAAGCATATGAACACTCTCTATTGATAATTCACCATCTCCCTATAGTTTAAATAGGGGATTTTTAAAAGGATCATCACATATCCATATGTTCAAACTATGTGCTTGTTCACCTTTTGCTCACGCACATCCACACCCTAAGTAAAGTAAAGACACCTAAAACTAACTAAACAAAACTCACTAAATTCTCCCCACAAGGGCCACAAAATAATTTATAGTCTAATTTAGGACCAAGGGGGTAGGCATCCAATAAGCTTCTTTGGTCTGTCTTCATATTGAAACATAGAAGTTGACTATTTAGGGAAATTTCAAATCCTCCTATCCGCCCACGGCAAAGAAATCCCGAGCACAGCAGAGACTCGATTCAGACGGCGTTAGTTTTAGGCCCAGTGTGTGCAGTATCATTTGGGGCTACCTAACCCATATGATACTCGGTACTGGTATTTGAACTACCAAGAAGCTCAAGACTCGAATGTTCACGTGGGATGACGGTGATTAGTGGCCAAAATTAGGGCATCCTTTCCCTATAAGTGACGGTGTAGGCAGCACTAGATCCTTTACCCTTACCTTGGTGGATTTTGTTCGATTGACTGGGGGCATCACTAGTTCTTTTAGGAAATTGTGCTAGCATTCACGAGATATATTCTGAAGGCCAAGTTACATTTGAGCATGTGAGGATGAATAGGTCTTCTAGGATTTGAGTATCATACGCAAACAACAAAAAACCAATTTTTTTTTATTGACTAATCACATAGGATTAATCTAAAGGGAAAATTTATTTTATTTTCGCTTTGTTTTATGTATGAAATCTATTTTTTTCTTTTATTATAATCTATATCCTTAGAAATATTTCCAAAACCATACCTAGTCAATGCTAAAATGGACCCAACGGGACCTCGTCAATCTAGACATCTTTTGGACCTCCACTCATTACTGGGAGGGGTTCCAGGTCTTTCACCATTTAGGCATCAAAGACGGAACATTACCACCCTTATTGGTTCATCTTTTATTGGGGCATCATTAGTTGGGAACCATAGTCGGTGTCCCAATGCCACATCGGTGAACACCCCCACAGGGTCACCACACACCACTCCTCCCACAACCCCTAGCGGGTAGAGGAGTGCTACACATTTGGGAAGCCAGGTGAATGCACAACAGGTTACATCACAGAAAAACCCTATTCCTAAACAGAACATTGTGTTTTCACAAGTCGCAATGGCTACAAACTCACAATCACCTTTTCTAGCTTCGTTAAATCTACAGAATTTAAATAAGTTGACAAACGACCCCATTTCACACAACCCCACATGGCCCCCCATGCCCACGAAGCTCCCTTCAGACATTCCAAAATTCGAAGGGAAGCAAGAGGAAGACCTCAAAAATCATGTTATGACTTTCCACCTATGGTTTTCTTCGAACAACATCATTGACAATGCTATTCGACTAAGACTATTTCAACGCACCCTAACCAGAAAATCAGTGAAATGCTATATGGATCAGCACTCTGCTACACACATAACCTTTAGCTCCCTCGCTACTACATTCCTAACCTGTTTTCAGTTACCCATCCACCATGATTCAGGAATGGAATTACTGACCCACTTTAGGCAAACCCCCGTCGTCCATATCTCAGACCATCTCCATAAATGGTGACGACATCATAGTTTGTGCAAAGCCAAACTTGAAGATCGAGTTATGTTAGACCTGTTCCTAAAAAATCTCACTGAAGAGATTTCAAAGGATGTAGTGTAGAAAAATCCCATATCCGAAGAGGATGCCATCAGTAAGGCCCAACAAATCGAGTTGATCTATATGCAATCAGGTTATATTTACAATATCCTGCTAAACTCCCCGCACCTGCAAACATACAAAGAATTTCCAGGTGTGTCGAAATCTACAGATGGTTTAATTGGGGCGTTGACCCAAAATCACCTAAGCAGCAATGTTCGACACCCCAGTTACGAGTATGATTCTATCCAGAACAATCACAACCCGACTACCAAATTCATCCCATGCCTCCACAAAATTTGACTAGTAGGGCATCATTGTATCACCATCAGCATGGAGGACCCTATCCTCTGGCTCAGGGGACCCAGTACACAACTGGAAATGCTGACGAAAGAGCTCCCCTACAACATCCATTTACAAAATAGGGACTACAATACACCCAATATCTAGCACAAGACCCGCCCATGTAGAATAATGCACAGGTGAACTTTGTGCAGCCCTCCCAAAACCAAGCGCCCCAACCTTAAACTAGGAGAATCCAAATTATCCTCCTAACGTGGTTAAGAAAAAAGGAAAAAAATATTCTAAAGTAAATCCTAGACAGGGGGGCAACAATTAGCAACGCCCTTCGTGATCTCAGGCTCGATGCAACTCCAACCGAAATCAAAACCAGGAGCCAAGAGACCCCCAAAGGCATAATAAGAGTCCAATTCTTTAGATGAACCACTCATGTTCGATCTGTGGTGAGTACAACCATTACACTCACCATTTTCCTGACCTCTCTGAGTTGAAGAAGCTGTAGAGTAACCATCAACAGGGGGGATCCTCCCAGCAGACAGCAGTCATGCAGAAGCCCTTCCCCTATCAAGGGACATTTAGCACGCAACAACAAACTCTCGATGATTCTAGAAAAAACAGCCACGAAATCGACATGAATGGCAAAAAAAAATTTTTTTTAGACATAGAACCGAAATTATGATACCCCACCAGACACCAATGCGTCAAGGGCTAGTACAAGTGCACCAACAACACCTTTGACCATATCAAAGATTCCTATTGAACCTTTGCCAAAAATGGCTAAAGGACCAACTAGGCAGGCAGGAAACTATTCCAAAGCAGCCCATAACTATAGCATTGTGGATGATCTAACTCAATCTCTCGCCACTATGTCAGCTTTGGAGGTATTACAATCATGCCCAAAGTAGCAGAAATCCTTACTTTCCACATTAGGCGCCATCAACCATGCCAATTCGCACCTGATGGCTTTTGATTTAGATAAAGGGGCCCCTAGGCTTCCTTTAATGGTCACCTTTCAGATACCGGTGTCGGTCTAAAACATCACCATTCACTGATGTATATTTGACGAAGGTGCATCCACATGCATCATGTCAAAGAATGTTTGGCAGAAGTTAGGGTCTCTCGAATTAAAGCCATCAAACATCACGCTTAGAGCATACAATGGTTGCCCTTTAACCCCCATCGGTCTCTACCAAAACATCCTAGTTGGCTTAGCCAGAAAGATGTTGCATATAGAAATTGAAGTCTTGGACGCCTAATAGGACTACAATATAATCCTTGGCTGGAGTTATATGTATGCCATTTCAGCCATCACCTCCTCCGTCTTCCTAACTATGATGTTCCCCCATGAGGATCACATCATTACTTTTGACCAGTTGACACATAGCGAAAATCAGCCCCTAACAAATACCAATGTCATTCTACCCTATGTAGACACATCTGCTGACGCGATTACACGGTACTACGAATATGGCCCTGACTAGTTCAAATTGTCGTCCATCCTAGGGTCATTCCTAAGAGATGCCCTTGTTATACCTGAGTCATCATCTGATGTCATAGGGGCTCCAG
The DNA here is from genome assembly GCA_034641835.2 of Pinus albicaulis. Lineage (NCBI taxonomy): Eukaryota > Viridiplantae > Streptophyta > Pinopsida > Pinales > Pinaceae > Pinus > Pinus albicaulis. Next base: position 265,542,176 of record CM076582.1, on the reverse strand, counting down.
TGTGCATGATGTCCACATCAAGCACCGAAGCTAGTCAAGACATTGAGAGAAGCAGTAATGACACCGAGTCCTTAGCCACGGAAGCCTCTCTAGCCTACACCACCTCCCAAACTCCTTTCCTCTTCCCCCCAGCTGGTTTCTTGTCATAGCAGGTCATGGCCACGGTGGTCCTACCAAAATTATCATTTGAAAAACCAGTTTGGTACCTAGTCTCACCCACTTTAATGGGATTTGTGCACATCATCTCTACTGGGTTAATCCCTATAAATTCTAAATTGGCCCCAGTCATTCAGGAGACTTCCGAAAACATCCCTGCAAAGGAAATTCCCATTGCAAAACCAATGATTACGACCAAGAAAACCGAGAGAAGAGGAAATAAGGTGGAGAGTCCCACCATGCAACAGGAATCACCACACTGCACCATATGCGATGTATTAGGACACCCTACCCACATCTGCCCAGAGATGGACGCATTAAAACCACTCCTCAGCTCTGCGATAGGCATCGTAGCACCAAGTTCCCATAAAAAGGAACCTACCACCAAAATTCAAGGCAAAGCATTGCGTACTAATCACGCATGTGCTATCTGCAGCAATTATGGACACTATACCCATCATTTCCTAGAGATCCTACGATATAGGGATGCCTTACACACCATCGAGAAATCCTATCAAGAGGATCCCTCCACCCAATCAGCTGGAGATGAACCTTGCGCTATTTTATACCTGCAGGAGGAACGTCAGTTGCCTGAAAGACTCCCAGGTATTCCCCCTCCTCCCATCGAACGTTATGTACTTTGTGATGAGCGCGATCATTTCATCATCAATTTCCCGGCTATGTAAATGTTCCAATGATGGTATCCAATTCATGTAGTATATCGCACTGACCTAGATACCCAGTATTCATGTCAGATATGTAGTGGTAATCATCCGGTATGCCATTGTCACTACATCCCTAGATTTCATGCAGCGCTAGCTTTTATGCGATCAACTATAGTTCACCTCTCCCAATAAGATGGCTCTAACTCAGAATCTATGAACAGCTCGACAACCCAAGAAGATGTGACGAGTAGATCCATCCTCTTTCTGTTAGTTGAAAAGTAGCCAATCAGGGAACCCTTAGTTACCCCCAACTGCCCTCTGCAGAGAAGACCAACATGTGCATTGTGTAAAATTCCCAGTCATATGGTCGCCACTTTCCCTGACTTAGAAGCGCTATGCCACTGGTACCTAGTCACGCCACCAAGTTAGCAGTACGGGAACCCCATATCTAGGCTATTTTGTCTAGTATGTCAGGGCAATCACCATGAATAGCATTGTACATATATCCCATGAGTACGTCCTCTAATTGATATGATACATACATTAGAAAAGAAATGCGATGATCTCCTCAACCGGTATAGAAGGTATATCACCCCCAGGCCATCAACCCCACACCCACATCGATGTAATGGGAAAATTGGGACGGCGCACCAACCAAGCATGACCCAGGTCCAACCTAGGATAACATGCGGACTATGCAACCTAATTGACCACTGGGTCAATTAGTGAAAAGAACTGAAGCACCTCGCAGACAGTTTTCACACAGTCTCTTCTCTCCCACAAATACTTCTCTCTAACCAAGAGAAAATCACACACACTTATTGTCGGATTCGTTCACACTTTCATCATACAATCAATGCAAGCATCTACTAAAGCTTAGGGTGGCAAGAGTAGCATTATGTCTACACTCCCTAAAAGAGTTAGACATAACCAAGCCAAAAACTCAGAAATGGAAGAAAAATCTCTCGTCTTCTACAATAGATCATTTCCAAGCGTCCACATTTGGCACGAAGAGTAATGTTGATTCCCACACAATCTACTCAGTTGGCATTGTGGTACCATGCACCATTTTCACTAGCCATAACCATGAACTAGAGGCATGCCCGCTAATGGAAACATTCAGGCACCTCTACACCAGGCACAATTTCCACCAACAAGAGATTGACCATCCTAATAGGGGACCCATCCTTGTGCTCATGCAAACTCCCATCACGGAGATTCTCCCCCCACCAAATGCCGATGACACGATACACCATATACGATTCATATCATCCTGTATTATAACTATGACTCGAGATGTCTACTCATCTGACATAGGTGTCGAGTTAGCTACAACTAAGAGAGTAGATGTACCTATGAAAGTGCGGACCCAATATGTCTACACTCTGTCAACTGCATCTAGCTCCACCACGTCGATAATGGAATCCTTCTCATTTCTATCAACTAGCTCCGTGTGGACTAAACCTCTTCGGCACAACTTTGCGCAGGATCAATCCCCCTTAGGATCCCTATTCCATTCATATTAGGACATCCTAGAAGCCATGATGTAGTCGGATTATCCATGGGATGTGATACATCACATTTCACTTTTTCTTCCCAAAAAAGTGTTCAATCCTGACAAGACTAAAGAACAGGAGATCTATGCTATCGAATCAAAATATTTCCTCCCATCAGGGAAAGTCGATTGGCTCAAGAATCCTATCCTGCCTCATGATGCGTTTGAGGAAGGAAACATGTCAAACATATCACCTACCATCAAGGTGAAGATCCCAAAATCCTAGAAAGGTCAAAGAAATCTCACTGGGGGAAACATGCTCTCCAGAAGAAATAAACTCTTATACCCAATTGCTACAAGAGTATATAGATATCTTCGCGTGGGGCTACTCATAAATGTGTGGGCTTAGTCCCACTATCGTAGAGCACCATATTGACACCTGACTCGATGTACCTCCAATATGCCAGAAACAACATCAACTCCACCCATCCAAGGCAAAAGAAATAAAACGAGAAATCAATAAGCTTCACAAAGCTGGGTTTATCTACCCTGTTGCTTACACATCTTGGGTTTCCAACCTTGTTCCTGTCATGAAAAAACATGGCACCATATGTGTTTTCACCGATTTTCTGGATTTGAATGAGCATTTCCCAAGGACAATTACCCCTCCCCATTCATCGACTAGGTAATCGATGCTTCTGCGGACCATGAGGCTCTCTCCTTTATGGATGGATTCTCTGGGTACAATCAAATTCAAATCCACCACACAAACCAGTACAAAACCACATTTATCACCCCTTGGGGCACATTTTCATACAAGGTAATGCCATTTGGCCTAAAAAATGCTGGATCCACCTTCCAGAGGGCCATGAACTACATATTTCATGACTTGGCACACCTTATCCTCGCCCACTTGGGTGACCTAACCATCCAGTCCAAGAAGCACTCAAACCATCTTGCGGATTTGCGATTGGTATTCCAACGATGCCGACAATACAGACTACACTTGGACCCCCTTAAGTGTGTCTTCTATGTCACAACAGGAAGACTCTTAATTTTTATCATGTCCCAGTAAGGGATTCGCGTGGACCCCCTCAAGGTCCAAGCCATCAAAGAGGTACCTCCACCTCAAACCCTCAGGAAACTATAAAGCCTGTAAGGGAATGCCAATTTTCTAAGATGCTTTGTCCCAGATTATACCACTTGCGCTCAAGGGTTCCTACGCCTCCTTCGCCAGGACATCCCATTCAAATGGGATGATAATGCCCAAAAAGTGTTTGATGTGATGAAAGAAACATTGTCTTCAACACCGCTCATTAGTCCCCCAGACTATGATAAAGATCACATCCTGTATTGATCAGCTTCCGAGACTGCCTTGGCCAGAGTATTGATCTAAGAAAGCCTAGATGGGAAGGAGCACGTAATCTACTATGTCAGTAAAACCTTAGCAGGCCCAACATTAATGTATAAGACCAAAGAAAAGACTTCCCTAGCACTAATACATGCAGTAAAAAAGCTTCGTCACTACATCATCTTAAAGACCACTATAGTCATCGCAGATATTAATCCCATCAAATATCTTCTCATGCGCTGCCTAATGAACCACAAATATGCCTGTTGGATAGTCATTCTCTAAGAATACGACATACAGTTTCTCTCTCCTAAGAGAAAAAAGGCACTAATCTTAGCAGAGTTCATTACGGACCTCCCAAGAGATACCAAGGGATCACCAGTAAACGATTCACTACTAGATGAACATCTCTTCTTCGTAGCAACCAATGACCCTTTGTAATATTCCCAATTAGCCATGAGCTAGTTGGAATATTAATTTTTTTTTGTTGTTGTTATGTTTTATGAATAAGAGAACAATGGAGGTCCATAATTCTCCTTAATTATGAATAAATCAATGCCAATATAAAAGGAAAACATCTTGGAAGCTTAATTAAGCACCCTTAGGTGTGAAAAGGGGCTGGAACATCTTGACTAGGTCAACTTTGACAAAATCAACAACATTGTCATGGAGGAGTGGCAATCAATGAGGGATAGCATAGTTTTAGATGGAGACACCTTGCATGGAAGTAGGGTCATAAATAAATGGGGCTTAGGGTTTGGAAGATCATATCTTATAAAAGGAAGATTATGGAAGCCATATTCATTATGTAGTGGGATATGATATTTCTGAATATATGGTATGTTTAGACTTATAGCTTTATTTGGTTGTTTAGCTAAGATTGCAACTGTTGTTTAGCACTGGGTGTTCCTGATCGGGAATCCCACCTCTTCCATTGAGAAGCTATTGGAGGAGTTTTGTACTTCACTTCCACTATCAGGAATTTTGCCAAAGCTTCATCTTACATCTACAGTGCAAATCATGTTGAGGGTTGAGTTGTTTTGCAGGTTGCAGCAGTGGAGACCATCTTTGGGTCACTTCAGTACTTATTTTCAGTGGAGAAGGGTTCCTTTCCATTGCGAGGATAGTAAGGAAGGCCCTTGTGCTTATTTTCAGATCTTGGCATCAGGCCACTTATTTATTTGCCCCTACAGTGCAGTTTCTTTCCATATCTGCATTGTTTTGAGGGAGGAGTTGTGGGGTGGTTTCAGTACACCATTTGGAGAGGAGGTTTGCTAGTGAAGGGGATCTTCCTTTCATCTAGGAGATCTATTTGAGGAGGCTGCATTATTTCTTATATCAGATCAGACAATTTCTAGATCTATATGTTGGATCTTTAGCCCTAGGGCTTAGATTCCCATATTGTACATGGTTTTTTTTTTAAAACCCTAGAGGGGTTCTTCATTGGAGGTTGTATAGTGCCTAGATCTGTATTAGATCTATATTTTGTGGCAGATATTAGCCCATGATATTTTTTATACTCATTTTTTGTAGCAGTGCTTTTAAAACTGCGATGTAGTAGTCTTCCAACTCTTTTGATATATAGTAGCAGCACCTCTTTTGAGGGTTTTGTCCATTGGAGGCTTGTTCTATCTTATTGTACATCTTATGGCCCATTTCTTATGCATATTTTTATGTTGTTATAATGATTATAAGGTCTCCATATTGGCCTCTTGTTTTTACATGATGTTATACACTAATATGCCAACATTTTGCACTATCTTTCTGCTTTTACCATTTGGGAATATTACAGTGGTATTAGAGCATAATCTTGGCATAGCATGTGCATCTTGAAAAGCCAATATGTCATCTGAAGAAGGAGATTATCTTACTGATAGAGATAAGAGGTATCAAATAAGAATAAACTATAATTTTTACTACACAAATGACAAAGAAGAAAAGGGAAAACCCCCTTTATTTGGAGGAGAAGATAAAAAGAAAGAGTTTCCTAAGATTCTCCTGACATTGCTAGAGAAATAAAGGAGATGAGAATGGATAGATACAAGGAATCCCCTAAAGGATTTCAACATGGTGAAGGTGTCAGGTCCTTGTAATTTGGCAGATTGGCAATGACCAAATGAACAAGGGTAACATCAAACCAGTCTTTGGAGTCCTAGGACCTAGCCTTACTGGACTCAGAGAGGGCTCTCTCTATTTTGTGCAAAGGATGTGAACTTGTTTACTTTTAGGGTTTTAATTTAGGTTATTTGTTAAGTTTAGGGTTTGTTTATTTTTTTGGGTTTGGTAGGTGATCAAGTAGAATATATGGAGTGAGATATTTTCAAGTCATTGGTCTATGGAGTCTATAAAAGGTCATGGAATTTTCAACAATGAATCAGGGTGCATCACAGGGAAAAATCTAACATAGTCAAATGGATCTTCAAGGTTTGGGTAAGATGAAATGAACATCAAGTTTGTGAACATAGTAGGTGCAAAAGGGCACCTAAGAATACTTGAACAAATACCTTTAAAAAAGAAAGGTCTTTAAAACTACTCAACATAAAGAAGTAATCATAAGACAGGGAAAACCAATAACTCTTTGATTATACTCAAGCACATAAGCATTTAAGACAAAAAATTCAGTAAACTATAGAAGGCAAGAAACTTGTATAACTTCTAGTGATTTCACCTTCAATATTAGAAAACATTTAAGATAGACATATAAAATAGATAAAATAAAAGGGAACTCATAAACATCATTGATCAGAGCTATAAATACCTCCAAGGAAACCTTTTAAGAATGGACAAAGGGCATGATCAAAACATAAACCTCTTTGACTAAACCTAATTAGTGATACTTCAAAGAAAGATCTTAAGAACAATGTTGAAGTAACATCAAAAAAGAAGAGCTAACCATAAAACCTCTTTGATATCTACTGTATTGAATCACTCATAAGATAAACGAGCATAAGTGGGTCTAGAGAGCAACTAAGAATTCTCTAAACTCACCTAGCAGAAGAAAACATAGAAGTAGTGAAGGAAAAACATAACTAAGGTGCCTCTAAACAACATTTCTTAGCCTAAAACTTCTGTCCTACTGCAATAGAAAGATGAAAAAAATGATAATACAAGAAAACATGAACTAAATAGGAACACATCACCATTTAACAATGCTCAGGGATCCTGCAAGCAAGCCTTCTCCAATGTCAAACAATCCAAGCCATTCACAAAAATCAGAGCCAATTTGTCTTCTATCTCCAAATCTATGTATTACTCTCAATAATTGTCTAACCAACAACCAACAACTACAATGAGGCCTCAATGTTGTATTTAAAAAGCAAGGAGGACAAAAACCCTAAGTAGGTCTTTAAAATCCTATTAATTAATCATAAATTTTTTGTCCTTTAAGACCATGCAAGGCCCAAGGCAAAAATATCTGATGCAAAATATCTTCTCGACCATTTTTGGAAAAAAAATTGACATTTAGGCTCCCAAAAACTTCCAAAATGTTTTCTAGCATAATTTTTTGACTTTCGTTTGCCAAGGCACGGCACTGAGATTTAAGGATGCAATTTCTTGGCCAAGGACACAACACCTCCATAGGAAAACTGGGTCACCTTGCAGCCAAGTTTTGAAGACCTTCCCAATGTCAGAATGGGTTCCGTAATGGCACGTTGGGAAGCTTGTTGAGTATAATTTCCAAAAATGCCATTTTTTTTTCTGATTGGACACATTTAACCTATTCAAAAAGCTAAACACCCAAGGCTGGTAAAGGCGCAGCACCAGCCCTGAAAACTAGGCAGAAAGGTGAAATTTCAAGTGTTTTTGACCCTTTTGGAGGACCAAATCAACTCCAAATGACCTGAAATTTGGTGAGAATGATGTAATTGAGCTGAGGATTCCAAAAATGTAAAATTTACCTCTTGAAGATGCCCTGAGAAAAAGCACAGTGCCAAGGGCTTTGCGCCCTTGGCCCTCCAAATTAGCAAAAACCAAAAAATTCCAAAAAATTCCCAAATTTTGCAATTACCTTCCTCATGGGGTTTTGGATGCTCATAGGGAAGTATCAACTAAGATTTCAAGGTTTTTGTGGCCCTTTTCCTCTTTGAGTGCTTGAATTTTGCAAGGGGTCCTTTGAGCTTGGCCCTTGCAATTTGATTTCTAAATGCATAGTGCTTGGCCATCTTTTTCTGTACACCAAGGTCCCTTTGTGTCTTCTTCAGCTACTCGTTTTCATCCTTATAATACTCAATGATATAATTTTTCATGCCAAGCTTCCTTTGCAAGTCTCTTATCTCAGCATCCTTGCTTTGGAGTAAGATGCTTGTAATCGTCTCCTCATCTTCATTTTCACTGTCGAGGTCAATGAATTAGCACTCTTGTTTAGTTTGATGCTTTCTTTTCTTATCTCCAACAATGAACTTCTCCATGCCTTTGTCAAGCTTCTTAGCTGAGGTGGATGGAATGGTCCCTTTCCTTTTAGAGGCAGCAAACACATGCTTCTTTCCTCTTTAGTATGTGAGAGGGAAAGGCTCAATATTGTTCCTCTGAATGCCCTCATCATGGCTGACCTCATCACTGTTGCTCTCTTCCTTATTGATCTCCACACTGTTGTTTTCTGCACTATTTTCTTAATTTTTTTCGTCAACCTCACTTTATTTTTCTTCCATGCTGACATCACTGCTGTGATCTTCATTTGTATCATCATCCCTTTCTTCTTCACTGATATCAGCTTCATTATCTTCTTGGTTCTATGAGCTATTACCAACCTCATCATCATCATTACCTTGGCTGCTTTATTCATCATTTACCTCATTTTCATTGACATTTAGCTCCATGTCTTCTTGACCTCTTTCTTAATTTGTGCTTTTACTATTAGAGGTGTCATCATTGGTTTCTTCACTATCATCATTACCATTGCGAGGCTCATTGTTTTCACTGCCTTCTTGGCCATTATGACTGTTGTCATTACTGTCACTGCCTCCCTCATTACTGATGCTTGCATCATTGCTGTGATTTTAATTGTTATCATCAGCCTCTTCATTCCCTTCACTGTCATCATTAGCCTCACTAACATTGTGGTCCTTGGTGTCACTGTTGTCATTAGCATCATCATTTGTTTCTTTGTCACTTTCTTCATTTGTATTCATACTGCCTTCTGTCTCTTCATTTTCAACATCATCACTGCCCTTATCATCATTAGGAGCCTCACTATTTTCACTGTCATTATGGCTCTTAGTTTCACTATCATGCTCTTTGTTTTGTTCCTCCTCATTGTGGCTTTCTTCATCATTGCTAGCATCCTCATTTTCTTCTGTTTTCATGCTTTCTGCATCCCCTTCATCATTTTTTTCTTCCATTCCACTTCCCTTTGCCTCTTCATTTTATTCCTCTTTACTGTCCTCTTCTTCATCAGTGCTTGATATATCAGTTCCTTTTCCTTCATGGTCACTTGATTGTTCATTTCCACTTTGTTCATTGCCTGATGTATTAGGAGAAGGTGAGGAAAGAAAGTTGTCCTGAGGTGAAGGTACATGGTTGGATGGTGAAACATGCTCATCAGGATATGATGGAGGAGTTAGGACAGGAGGATGAAATGATGAGGGAAAATTCTATTGAGGATGGGGATCGTGGGTTTGTGAAGACCTCATGGGCAATGAAAACCTCCCATGAAATACCCCATTTCTCTAATTGATGCATTACAACCATCTTAATGAGAGAATGGTGAAAGAGGCTCTGAATTTGTTGTGAAGGGTGTCTCTTTTGCACAATATAATACATATTACCAATACACCTATAGAGATAATAGGGAAAATGTAGTATCTTTACCCTAGTGAAGTGCATGAGCAATCTTATGTGGTATGAATAAAGCCTAGAAAACCTTCCCTCACATGTAAAATATTCCATGATGATTCTCATCAGGGGCACATATCTCTCCAGCAAATGTGAAAAGGGAAAAATGAATTTGCAGTCATCTTTGTATCTAGGTTTTAGGAAAGGTTCATAGTGGCTCAGGTCCAAATTAGCCTTCTTGAACCACCTTTCTCCCACACTAGGTATCTCAGTGGCAATAGAAATGGTATTTGAAGATAGCTCAAAGTTTACCCCCGCTAAATTTACTTGATTTTCATGAAGGTTATGGATAAAAAGCCTGGTCAGCTCAGGATGACTTTGTACCTGTTGTACTATTTCAAAAAATTTAAAACACCCGACATTCTGGAAACATGAAACTGTCATAGGAGATCCCATCAACTCCACGGTGTTTAGTGGTTCAAACCTATTTATTCTTCCACCTCTGCGCTGATGTCTTCTTGGCACTTGGCCTACCTCACCACTATCACTATTACCTTCCCTTGACATTTTTTTTTCACTGTTGCCTTGAAAACGAAAACCCTAACTCTGCTTGTGAAATTATATGAAGAGGGTAAATGAGATGGTGATGAAAAAAGGCAGTTTTTTGCAAGTGGTGTAAATGAGTGAGGGTAGGGTGTATGAATATGAGTGAGACGTAAAGGGAGACAAAATTGATGACCACTCTACTGACTTGTACACAAAAACTCTTATTGGACACACTTAGCACTTATGTAAAACTGAAAATGAAAAAGGGCAATGTGATGGACAAAGCTATTTTTAGCTTGGATGGATGATCAATTTCAAACCATTGCAACCACCCTAATTCACTCTTGTTTCAACTGATATTTATTTGTTTGCAGATGAAGGAAGCCTTAATTAGTGTTTCATCATGAAATTAGTTTGTCCTCCTTAGGTTTACATTTCCTCAATCAAAAATCACCACAGATGCTTTAGAGAAAGGCCTGACATCCACTTACCTCTCAAAGATGTTTTGAGGACCCTTGATGATGACCTGGAGTGATTTTTAGGGCATTTGAGCATCTGAACTAGTGCAAAGGCACTCCTGGCCAAAAGCGCAACACCTGAACATGATGTCGCATGGATAAACACGTTGTTGGGATGGCCAAGGGCATAGCACTGAACGCGCAACGTGGAACGTGCAGCAGTGAATGCAAATGGGAAGTTGGGTGGGCAGAAGGTGCAGCGTTGAATGCGCAGTGGCACGGGCCTGTCGGGTCGTGCTGAATGGCTAAACGTGTGGTGTTTGAATGGGTGTGAGGCCTATCGGGCCTGCCGGGCAAGGCTGTATGCGGAGTTTGAACGAGGTATCGGGCCTGCATGGGTAAATGTGCAACACGCACTTATAGGTGCATAACGCAGAACTATTTTTCATGGGGAGATTGCCCAGGCACGCAGCGCACGACTCTAAGCACGCAATGCTTCTGAACTTGCCAAAATTTTCCATTAACTCACAATTTTCTCTTCAACTGCCTTTGATGATATTTGTAAGAGAAGAGTGAGTTGTTGAAGGGTGGAGAGGGCCTTTATAGGTTTAGAAACTTAATTTTAAACGTAAAACCCACTTTTCTAATGTTTTTCAAGCCTTTTGACCTTTCACTAATATTTCTTTGACCCTTTTTCTGCAGGTGAACAAAATACTTACTTGGCCTTTGCTCTTTGGGAGTTTGACATATTAATTTGATATTTTCTCTGGGGGTTGCACTTAGGAGGATCTTACAAGCTTCTTTTGTTTTTCATCATAATATTAAACTTGTATTTCTCACCCTTTCTTACCAACTCTTTATTATTTTGGTTTGCAGGTGACTTCAAAGGATGAAGTTGGTCTTCTGCTTCTCCCATTGTTCATTTCAACTCAACCATTCTCCTCTTCTTACTGATCCTTTAAATTGTTTGCTTCTGTAGGTTATTAGATGATGAAATTAGACTTTATTTTGGTTCCTTGAGGCATGAAGAGCTCATTCCTACACTTTCGTGAATTTGGCCATACAACAGCCTCTCCAATTTGATGTGAAAAATCTACTATAAAACTCAGTTTAACCCTTTGATCTTCACAGACCTCCTTTCACTGTTTGTAAGAAAATTTGCTCCATTTGGTGAATTTTGACTCTTGTAATTTTTGAGGTTTTGATATGTTTTCCTTTGACAACCCTAGGAATTTAAACACAAATTTACTGATAGTAAAAATTATTGATGACTAACAGTGGCTCCACTTGGGAAGGGCAGCTCCTTTTCAAGAGGTGTCCAGGACCTCAGAGCTCAAATATTTGAGTTTTGAAGACCAGTGCCTTACTTGCACTTGTTAGTCATCAGTAATTTTTTTCTTCATAGATGAATAAATGGTTTCCCTAGATTTATAGAAACAGAGTTCATGAACATTGTGATTTCTATAAATCTCACTACCTTCATCATCCTTAAAGATAATTTTTCACTATTTCATCTTTCCATCATGTCTAGCTTGGCTTACCAGTCCCAGAAAACCCATTAGTGGCTTATGTCACTCTTTCTGTCTATATGCTTTCACCTTTGACCCAAATCCTTTGTTTTGTTTTGCCTAAAAAACCCCCCACTACTACCTAAGCCCACTAATCAAATAGCTTTGTTGTGTATCCCAAGATACTCCCAAACACTGGTGGTCTCAAACTATCTCTGTAGACTCTTTAGATAAGTCAAGTACATTGGATTTTGGATCTTCAATACATTAGTTTATCATAAAATCTATCTTACACTTGATGATCCCAAATTCCAGGTCTCAGTCCAAAAACCAAGTCCAAGAAAGCCTCCACTAGGTCATCTAGGGTTTCACAAAGTCATAGGGTGGATTTGGTGCCCTACAAACTCTGTTTTTCCTGTATAAAGAAACTGCATTCAAAGAAGAAAAGGACGGGTGATATTATCCAAACTAATCAAAAAGGTTATTCAAGGAAGACTTTTTGGCCTAAAGCATGAATCTTGCAAGAGGACAGCTTCACTTTGCTCACATTTCTGCAAGAGGATCAAACATCCATAAGACTAGCAATGGGTAAGGTAAAAGAGAAAATTATCATAAAAATACCATTCATAGCAAGAAGAAAGCAACAAGCATATGTTTGATGAGAATCAGGATTTATGACTGTTTTTACCAAGCAACAAATCAATACTAGGGTTGCAAGAGAAAATATCACCTCAAACTCCATCAATGCACTATTAAAGGTCTATAGACATGATTAATGAGTTTTGAGAAGTTTTTGAGAACTTAGAAGACAACACTAGTTACTTTTTTTTCAAGCAACCCTAAAACCTAGGAGTTTGTAAAAATTGACAAACTGGTCAAAGGTGATGACAGAACCTCCTTCAATAACAGCATAGGGTTTCAGAGGGTTTCAAGCTTCCCTCCAGGTTTTGGCAAAGAGGCTTTGACTCCACATTGCCAAGGGTACAAAGGGGCAAAGAGTATTGGTACAAAAAGTATGAGGTTTCAAAAGGTAAAATCAAAGAACTAAAAGGGATCAAAGGAGGAAAACATGAAAAACCAATACTCCATTACACCAAAGGAAGAAAGATGATAAAGGGTGTCAGCAAAAGGACCAAAAAGCACAGTGAGAAAAAGTAAAGGGAAATAAACTTTAGAAAGAGGGTTTGGGCTCACAAATTTTTTTTTCAAAAGACTATAAAGCCTAATTTCCTTTTCCCTCAACCTCATTTGTCATTTCAAAAGAGAGAGAGAGCTTTTGAAAGCCATTTTTTAGGGTTTTGTGCGAATTTGGTAAACAATTGCGGGCGCTGTGCACCGAGACAGGCGCTACAGACCTGGTCGTCGGTGCTGCACATAGACAAGGCAACAACATTGTAAATTAACATTGCACTACGCACTGGGAGGGCGTCGCTACGTACAGGCTCAGAATGGTCCGACCTACCCACATTTCACCTGACGCTATGCTCCGGCAAGCCCGACGGGCCCATTTATCAACCTGACTTGCCCACAGAAGACCTCAGGCACTGCGCACAGACCTGCCAGCCTGACCCGACCTAAACGTAAAGTAGGGTGGTGCTACTCACCTTGGCAGACGCTATGCACAGACAACCTTTGCTCCAAATTTCTCAAAACAGCCAAAAATTCAACTTTTTTGCCTCCAAATCTCCTGCAATTAGTCAAGCAAGGTTGGCGGCACTTTTTCTTACCTTCCAAGCAGTATTTTTCATAAGCAAGAAGGTATTTAAAGGCCTAATGTGACCAAACCCTAGTCTCCATAAAAATCAAATTTGACCATCTAGAGCAGGGTTTGCAAATTTGAAAGGTTTTTCATAGGTGTAAAGACTCTCAGCACCAACAACCCGCTTTTAAAAATCTAAAAACACTCCTTCAATGCTTCAATTTATCCATCATTTGCAAAACTTCCCCCTAACATCACTCATTTTCCCTCTCTATACCTAAAATCTCTCAACAATTTTGAAATCTCTTTGTTCTTGACCAGTCACCATGTCTGAAGAAGAATTCCATACCAGCAGTGATGAAGGTCAGAGGCCTATCAAGCCAAAGCACAAGGGAGGAAGGGTTAATAGGTTTGAGCCCTTAGACATCATTCAAATCACTTCTTCTCCCATGATCCTTGCATTTTTTCAAGATGTTGGATGTTATCAGTTTTGTGAGAAAGTTAAACAAGTCCAAAGCCACTTAGACATGACTAGGTTGTTCATCCTCAGCTTACAAAATCACCAAGTCAACCTAGCAGGAGTGAATTTTGAACTCTCATCTAAATCCATCGCTAAAGCCATAGGAATACCAGATATTGGTGAGATATGGTTTAAACAGAAGAAATTGGACTTGAGATATTATGAGCCCTACCTCAAACTTAACTGTCAACAAGGCTGCAAGGTTGTTTTCCCCTTCTCCCACCTGGTAGAGAGGTATGCCCTATTGATGAGGCAGATTATCAAGTACTTCACCTATGAGGGGAGGTACTCTAGGGTTTATTCTTATCACATAAGGCTACTAATGCACTTCACCAGGGTTAAATTTCTAAACCTACCATACTATCTCTACTGGATAATTGACAAAATGGCTTCAATGGTCAAGAAGAGGAGTTATGCCCACCAAATGCAGAGCCTTTTTCACCACTCCTTGGTTAATATGATTGTTTTACACCAGCTGGAGGAGAAAGGGATCCCTTGGGAAGTTTTTATCTCACATGATGTATTTTCCAATCCCCAAGCCTTCATTCAGCAAATTTTTCCTTCCACTTCACACCCACCTACCTCCACTCCTCCATCATCTCCACCTATGCCTTCTCCACAAGGAAATTTACCTCCTACTTCTCCTCTTGATGCATCAAATGAAGATGGTGGCAGTAGCTACAATGAGGAGGAAAGAGATGAAAATGGAGAGGAAAAGGACAGTGAGGTAGAAATAGAGTTAGATGAAGAAAAAGAAGAAGACAACAGTGCTGAGGAAGAAGATGATGATGGCATAAATGAGGGTGATGAAGATGGAAGTCAAAAAGAGGAAAACAGTGAGGCAAGTACAGAGCTTAATGAAGAAGATAATGATGACATGGAGGAGGAAGATGAACATGGAAGCCATGAAGGGAAAGACAGTGATGAATTTGAGAAAAACAGTGATAGTGATGACACCAACAAAACAACCTCAAGTGCAGAAAAAGGTGTTGATAGTGAACAAGATAAAAACATAGAGGACAATGAAGAAAGTAATGAGGATGAAAATCAGCAAGAAGGTTCATATGATAGCCAAGAATAATATGTGCTTGAGCATGACAGTGAGCTAATGATAGTGAAAACAGTGCTGGAGAGGATAAAGAAATTGAAGACCAAGAGCAGGCAGATTATGAGGCTAAAACAGAGTTTGAAGGGGCAGACAGTGACCAAGGCAGTGGCACAAATGAGACAGTCAGTGATGAGCAAGGAAATAATTATGATAGTCATGATATCTATCATGACTTTCATGACACAAATAAATGTCTGAATGACCAAAGAACTCAAAGTGACAATGTAGGAAGTGACCAAGAAGAAAACCTTAGTGAAGGACAGAGCCAAAATGAGGCAAGTGAGGAGGGTAGTGATAAGTTTGAAAGCCAAAAATACAACATGGAAAATAGTGAGTGAAATGAAGATGATGATGAGGCTAAAGATCAAGAAATCAGTGACCCAATGGAGCATGAAGTGACCCATGAAATCCATGACAAAGATGAAAAGGCTTGTCACATTGCCAAGGATCAAGGCACCCTCATCACTCCTCTCACATGCACCTACCACAGAGGCAAAAGAGATGTGTTTGCTACCTCAAAAAGGCAAAGGGCCATCTCTCCTCCAGCTATCAAGCACAAATACAAAGGCAAGGAAAATATGGACAAAGGTGAGCAACAGGTAAAGGTAAGGAGACGCAAAAGGATCAAGAAGACTTCTCAAGGGCCTCAATTCATTCATCTAGACAGTGACAATGAGGACAATGAGATGACCACTAGATTGCTTCTCATGGAGAAAGATGCACAACTTCAGGAGTGGGAAAGAGACTTTGAGATGGCACAACGTGTCATCCACTATTAAAAAGAGGAGCATAATCATTTCAAGGCAGTAAAGAGAGGCCTTTCCCTAAAAAAGAAAATGACCAAGCATTATGCAAGGAAAAACATGCTTGCTTGTGCTAAACTGAAGAAGGCCCTCATAGAGCTAGAAGACCTAAAAAGAGAAAAATTACATGACAGCCTTGGATTTTTGGCTGAGGCTTCTCCAAAGGTGTCCAAGTCCTCTTGAGGGACCTCTCCACCAAGTTTGAGGCCATTTGAACAAAATTTTGTTTTTCCGAAATTTTGACCCCTCTGCGCAACACCCTAGGCGCTACGCACAAAATTGGTGCATCCTCAGCTCTCAAAGTTTGAATTTTTAATTTTTTCACATCCCAGCAATCTTCTCACCAATTTTCAGATCATCTGGAGCATTTTTACCCCCCAAAAAGGTCAAAAAACATCAAACATTTGACCTTTCTGCCTCATTTTCATACCAGGAGCTGTGCACAGAGTAGTGTTCGGATATTTGATTTTTGGATAGGTAAATTGCATCCAATCAGCACAACTAAAGAATTTCTAGAAATTATACTCATCATTCTTTCCAATGAGCCATCACAGAGCCAGATCTGATGTCAGGAAGGGGTCCAAAATGCAGTTGCAAGAGACCCTATTTTCTGCTGAAGTGGCGCTACGCACAGAGGCTGCCTAGTGTGTTTTGGACCAAAATTAAAAAAACACACTCATTTATTGGAAATAGATATTTTTGAGTTTCTTGAGGCAAATTAAGCTAGAATTAGGTGCAAATAGTTATTTTATCATTAATTTCTTGGGATATTATGTGCCTTGGGCCTTGCATGGTCTCTTGGCCACAAATGATATTTATGACTACATTTGACATTTTCCTACCACATTTAGGGTTTTAGTCCTCATTTTCTCCATAAATAGAGCATGAGGCCCCTATGTATTTTTTTGGCATTTGATGAGCTTGAAGAACAATATACATGATTTCATGAGCTTGGAGAAGAAATTGGTTTTGTGAAGTGGATGAATGGCTTGTTTGGCTTAATGATGGAGAAGCTTGTTTGTAGGATTCCATAGCTTGGTGAATGGTGATGTCTTCCTAATTTGTCTATTTCTTCCTTTGTTATCATTATGTTCATGTTTCTTGAATGCTATTAAAAAGAAAAGTATAGGTTGAGACATGTTCTTTGAGGCACCTCAGTCCTCCTGTTTTTTATAGCTTTGATGTTTTCTATTTTGGCCATCTTAAGGAATTCTAGATTGCTCCATAGGTGCACCAAAAATTTTTTTTGTTTCATGTATGGTTATTATTCTAGCTTACAAGTATGATTCATGGTATGCCCTGCTTATTTGAAGTTTTCAAAACCCTATCTTGAAGCCTTTCTGTGAAATATTGATTGTTAGGTTAAGTCAAAGAGGTATCGTTCGATCTTGCCCTTTCTCCATTCTTACAAACTTGTTTCAAAGTTCCCAATAACTTGATATATGTTTTTTAGGAGTTCCCTCTCCATAGATTGAGTTATTTGTATTTTCTTATGTGTTTTCCCAAAATCTGAAGGTGAATTTCTAAAGTTAAAAGCTCTTATGCTTTCTATGTTTCACTGGAATGTTTCTCATGGATGTTTATTAGTTTAGAGTAGTGTTTATTGGGCTTAATGGTTTGCCCTACCTCATGAATTGTAACTTTTAAACTATATATGTTTAAGACCTCTTAGTCTTTCCCAGACTTAATGTTCACTACACCTCATTCATCACCTTAAGGATCCATTAACCTTGCTAAATCGGCCCTGCAACACACTCTGTTTCATCATTTAGACACCTTTGAATTCATTTGACTCCATAGCCCAATGGCTTTGACAAACTCTCTCTCCACCTATTTCATTTGACCATCTTACCCATCCAAAACAATCAACAAACCCTACACTTAACAACTAGCCTAAAATCAAAACCCTGGAGCAAAAAGAACACATCCTTTGCACCTAATAGAGATATCCCTCTCTGAGTCCAGGAAGGCTAGGTCCTATGACTCCAAAGCTTGGTTCCATGTTACCCTGTCATTTTTTCTACCAATCTGCCAAATCACGGGACCCTAACATTCTGGCAATCACAGTGGGACCTTTTGATTTAGTGGCAATCTAAGTATTCCTTAGAACTCTAGAAACCCTAAGACCTAGAGTATCCAGTGATCAGTCTGCCACCTCATCGCCACACTAACATTCTGGCGATCACGGTGGGACCTTCTGAGTATATATTTGCCTAGAAAACTCCTATACACTCATTTAAACCTTTCGTTGAGCTTAGAAAATTGACTGATATTATCTAGTGGGTTTTCTGCTACCCCATGAACACACTAACACAATGGTGATCATGATGGACCTTCTAAGTCAGTGACAAACTAAGTAAACCATAGGACTTTAGATACCCTCATCAAATCATTAAGAACACACACTATCAGCCAAAGAGTAGACTCTATTTATTTTATCATCCTGGAAAAATGATGACTCAGTAACAGGACACTCTCACGAACTTTAAGAGACTCAAAAAACCCCAAAACTCCCTTAGATTGGTTTCTTGTAAATTACTGGTGGTGGACCGTAAACATACACTCTTAAAATAGCAAAAAATATCCACCCGGCGACTCCACTAGCCTCTAATAGGCCTATTACTTCATTATCACTCATTTGACTTCCTAAATTTGTTTCACACCAAACATAAGAAGCTTATGAGCCCATTCATATACTGTAATAAGTACCAAGCATTAATAGAGGTAAGCCTTTAGAAACAGTCCTAAACACTTTCAACCTCTCTGAATTTTGAAAATTTGAAAGCTGGCTTCACATAGGATCAGTACCAGATCTCATCCAGACCCAAACCCTCCCAACATAGTTGATGACCCAGAGAATATTTTGTGGAAAACTTCTAGATCTGGAAACTTAACCACTATTAGGACCATCCATAGAACAAGCTCTGTACCTAAAAATCTCACAACTTTGCAAGATCCCCAGTTTGACTTGCACCATACCAGGAACCTCTTCATAAACAAGTCTCAAACTGATATTGACCAAACTCACCTCGAACCCTTAGATTTGCACCAAAGTTCTAGTAGAGAAGCTTCTCCTTCCACACCACCTGAATTTCAGCTTCTCCATCACTTCAACTCTTTCCATACCAAGTCTACTCAAAATCAGTTTGTTGGTCCAAGTACTTCCACCACACCCATCCATACCACCACTGTGAAAACCACTCCACTTCATCATACACCCCCTAATACAAACCCACCTCTTTTAAATCCTCCATGAGCTCCCATCATGGCAGCTTGGTATGCACCTTTGGCCTTACCCCAACCCCTAGTGCCTTTGCCAAATGACTATCAGTCTAAAATCCCTCATTTCACAGGGGCTGAATCCATCACTACCCAACAACATGTAGATAGAATCAATGATACTTTTGATTACATGGAGATAGAGGAAGAAACCATTAAGATGAGAATATTTTCACAAAGCCTGGGAGGAGAGGCCTAAAAATGGTTCAAAGCATTAACTCCTAATTCAATACATGACCTCCCTTCCCTCTACCAAAATTTTATAAACAAATGGGAAATCAAGAAAAACCCCCTCCAAATCCTGTCTGAATACGAAAACCTTAAAAGGAATATATGGGAAAGTGTGCAAAAATATTGCACCAGGTTTAACATTGTGTATAATGCTCTCCCCCCTCACATGAAACCCCCTCAAGGCCTAGCACTAGTGATATTCCCTGAAGGTTTTGACCCAGACATGACTTTCCAAATAAGAGAAAGGTACCCTGAAACCTTAGAAGAAATGAAAAAAGCAGCTATTAGTATAGAAGTAAACTTAATTGAAAAAATAACCAGGCTAAAATTAGAAAGGAGAGTAACCTACAAGGATGAGATCATGCCCTCAACCTCCTCTTCTAATACCAAAATAGACAACCTAATGAGGACTGTGGAGAGAATGCTAGAAAAGATAAATCTAAATGAAAGGGCACCTCCTAGGGACAACCAAGCCAACTCCCAAAACCAAAACAGAACTCAAAACTTCAGAAGGGATACCCCTCAAATCAAACAAAGGGAAAATAACCAACAAATAAGACCTCCCTTTCAAAAAAACCATGTAGATGAGGAAGAAGGAGAAATTATAGAACCTGAGGAAAACCATATAAATCTAATAGGTTCTAATAATGAAGAAGATTTTTTTCTCACCAAAGAAGAACAAGGCTTCTTTTCCTCAGATCAAACTAACACAAACTATGAGGATTCTGAAGACTATCGCTTGGGGTTTGAAAATGCCATCATGGAAATCCATAAGCATTATGATCTTAGGAGCAAAAAATACCTAGATTCAGCCAAGAAAGACCAAATAGATGTTGTTGTTCGGAAAGTACCAAAAAACACCTCTAAGAAAGCAACAAAGAATGTCAACACTATGGTTAAGAAAGCTAAAGAAAACAAAGGAAAAATCATCCTGCCAAGAAAAGACCTTAGTTTTCCTAGTACCTCCACCAGTGACCCTAAGAAAACCATTTTGACTAAAACTTCAAATCAGGATCAACAAATTAAGAATGTAGAAAAGATCATGGTTGATAAATTTGATGTTAATATGTCCAAAAAATTAGTGCCTTTCAGTTTTGAAGGTGAGATTGCCAAAATCAAGATAAATATGCACCTCATTGAACTGGTTACTCAACCCATATATAGGTCTTACATGTTGAAGGTGCTAAACATGGGAAATGATGCTGACACTTTGCACTTGGCTGATGACACACCTGAGTTGTTGTTTGGACCCAATATAGAAGGAAAGTATCAGGAAGGAGCCATTCCCCCTTTCTATATCAGCCTAAACATACATGACAAAATCTTACATAATGCCATGTTGGATTCTGATGCCTCTCACAATCTCCTACCCAAAGTTGTGATGGAGAGATTAGGCCTAGAAATAACTAAAACTTACAAAGACCTGTACTCCTTCTATTCCAGTAGGGTCAAATGTTTGGGCCTTATCAAGGACATTTGTGTCAACCTAGCACAAGTGCCTACTAAAAATCTAGTAATGGGCATAGTAGTGGCAGATATTCTTCCCAAGTATGGCATGATCTTATCCAGATCTTGGGGAGCCAAGCTTCAGGGGAACCTTCAACTAGATATTTCCTATGCAATCATCCCTGTTTTCAATCAAACAAGGAGATTATACCGAGAGTCACTTATGAAGTATATGGTTAGTAGTGAGGACAGACCAGAAAACACTCCTCTTTATTATATTCACTTAGATCTTGATTCTTTCATATTATATAATGAGGAAGATAATGATGAGTAGGTATGTGAAGTTGAAACACATCAAGACACACTGCAATAGTTAAACCAGTCTCTGAATAAAGAACTCAGTATTCAGAACTTTAGCAATCTTGAACAAACACATTATGACAAAATCACACTTGACTCTCTACAAACTAACAATGAAACCTCAAAACCAATGGTCAGTTTGACATATGAATCAGGTTGGTCAAAGGGAGGACAAACATCAGAAACACAACCCTTCCCTTTTACCTATCCAAAAATTCTAACATGCCCTCACAGAACAAAAATATTGGGTGGTATAAATCAAAGGAGTCTTATGTTCTTACCTTATCTAGACACCTCATTATCAGAGAGTCTTGTTCTTCTAGAAAAGCTATTGACTCTCACTGATGTTACCATCAATCCTAAAGGGATGTCTGTTGAAACTGATATAGAGGGATACAATATAGGCAGCCTAAGAAGACCCAATGTAATTAACTTATCCAAAGCCTTGACATTACACACAAAACTCAAATACTTAAGGTTATGCAAGAAATTTTAGGATGCTCTTGTTTACAAAAGTAAAATCTCAAATCTTGATGACATAGACATTGTTCAAACGAGACCTTTTTCCAAGGAGAACTATGAAACCTTTGGGAAAATTCCATCACTAACAAAGAAAACCAAAAGTTACAGACTATGTATAGACTTTAGACACTTAGGCAAAGCCTCCATGGAGTCCAAATACCCTTTTCCCAATATAAATCATCCTATGCCAAGAATAGGAATTTCTAACAAGGTGACATTGATTGGTAGTGTTTCAAGTTTTCATGAGATGATACCACTTCAAATCAATCAACACAAATACATTTTCAAAGTTCCTTGGGATGACTACCTACTTGACCAAATTTTTCCTGGAATAAGGAATGTTGAAGATAGCTTCCAAGAGGCCATGGCACCTATTACCAACTTTCTCACTATGATATACATTGATGACCTTCTCATTTGGTTAGGAGTTGATGAAGAATGCCTTTTTCACCTAGACAGTTTCTGTAATATCCCAAAATCGGGATTACACAAAAACCCTTCTAAAATAATGCACTCCTGATAATTTAGTGCATTGAAATAAGTTTGCAGCTCCTGGATCCCTTAGATCATCTCATCTAAGATCTAAATCCAAAATGAAATCAAAAACAAATCAAACTAGGTGGGTTAAACAGATCTCCCACAACCTAGTCTAGCTAAAAAAACACCCAAAGAGAGGGGCTGCAACTATATGCAATGGAATGCTTCAGAAATGACACAGTTTATCAATTTACAAGTGTGAAACCAACATGGAGGATCATCTTTCAGCTATACATCAGAAAATTAGATCTACAATGCAGCTTATACAGTGTATAACAGAAAGGGAAATATTGTACAAGACAAAAGCCTCAAAATGAGCTGCTACAACAACATGAAATGGAAGAATAATCTTGACAGTGTTATTTTCATTACTGAAGCATGCAGTATATTACAACACAAATCTGGAGTAGATCTGTACTCAAAATGATAGATCTATTTCAGATCTGTGTACAAGATAGGCTCCTTTATACACTCCCCTTGGGGATCTCAGCAAAACATGAACAACAGTGAGTAGATCTGAGATCTAAGTCACAGATCTGCAGAAGTATTCAAAAAATTCTGAATCATAACATATGCAGTAGATCAGATCTGAACTAACATGGATTGGTTGGCCAATCCATGGATCACCATAGTGAAAGGAAGGATCCAATCACTAGAGATCTCTCCTATAAAATGATGCCAAGTCACCATGCAACTCTGCTCTTGAAAATAATGCAGTCATGGAAGAGGGACTATGCTGTAGGCCCTAAGAATTCTTTGGCCTACTGCCAATGTGTGGATCTGAAGCTCAACCCACTAATTCACTCTTCCAAGAGGTTAAAAGACACACTCACTAAGAAGAGGAACTAGTACAAGCTAGATCTGAACAAATCTAGTGTTCCACTTGCTGTAGTTCAAATGGAAAACCCAATCCTAAGGAGGACTATGCTATAGATGCAATATGTGGCTTGGCCAAATTCCAGATAGTGGACTCGGCAAACAAGAGTCTTCCAAGAGTTTCTCAAGGAAGGAGGTGGGATTCCTAAATAGGAAAGCCCAATAAGGGATGTCTAAGTAGACAATACCTTCAAAAAATAATAACATCAACAACCTTTTCCTGTTGTCCTCCTAATTCTTTTATAAGATGAAAGCCTTTCCAAACCCTAAACCACCTCAATGAGTTAGCTCCTTTCACATGTGGAGCCTCCATCTAAAACCACGCTATCTATCCATGAGGTTCATTGCATCTAGACTGTGCTATTGACTTGGTCAAAGTTGATCCAATCTCATGATTCAAACCCATTCACACCTACAGGAGTTTATTTACATGGCCCAGATATGTCTCTATTTACATAGGCATTGATTTATTTTGACTTTTTTAGGAGTTTTACATGTCCTCCTTCAAATTTTATTCATCAACATGAAAATCAAAATAAGACAAAGAAAAATTGAATATTCCCATTAGCTTGGGCTAATTGGGAATATTACATTCCTCCCCTCCAAAATGTTGCTTGTCCTCAAGAAACTGATAGGGTGAGTGCTGCAACACTTCTACTTCCCCATTGATGACACCATCAAGGATCTAGCTCTCTGCATAAGCTGAGTGTTCACCAATCCATCCTCCCATGAGTTGTCTCTCCAAAATCATTATGAGATGTACATAATCCATCCCACAAAGTGTCAAGAATGCCACTGAAACAAACATGGTTGAACCCCTACTCTCCTTGAAATATGTAGCAAAGCATACAAAGAGAGTCTCCATCCCATGTGGTACACACATGCCTCCTATCCTCCCTCCATACAATTCCAAAAATAGGACAAGTACATCATCCATGTATGGAAGCAAAACTACAAATACATAAACAGAAATTGGAACATGAGGAGGTGGGTCATAATCCCATATATGGTACCAGCGCAGGGCATCTCCTACCTGCATTAGATCAAGATGTGGTAAGTGGTTTTCCCACCACTTACTTGCAGCTCATGCCATCTCACTGTAGCTGAATGTGTGAGATATGTTTGGTGCCTTAGGAAAGCACCCATCATGAAACAAGATCTCCCTTTGTCCACCAAGGGAGTGGCCAAGTACAACAATTCTTGTGGCCCCATATTTTCCATGAGACTGACAAGATGCAACACTTACTCTTGGAGTCATGGCCTGCAAAAACATGGTGTAAGAATGCATGAAGTCAAAATATAAAATACATGTATTAGGAGCATGCTCTTCACCAACAATTCTCCTCCTATCAATGGAGTGGTGCATAGATCTACTCTCTTCTTCAAGGGAAGGAAGAGAGGGCTGATGTAATTCTCTCTTAGAGCCATATTGCTACTCCCACTCCACAGAATCCATGCATAACTAACAATGCTGATATAGTTCCCTTTCAAAGCCCTCCCAGTAATAGCTCCTCAATATGATATTGTTGAGCTTTATAGAATAAGTGTGGCTAAGATGGAACTCTTCATAAGCCCTCTCTAGAAGCTTCCCCTTGAGCTTGGATGCTCTAGACAAAAATATTCTACCATGACTATAGATTACTCCATCAAGGATTAAATATCTCCCTTCATGCAACCAGTCATCAAGAATCATGCAAGTATGAAGATCCTTGGAATACTCCACCAATAATTGGGATTTCCAATCGGGATCGCGTGTGCCCAACAATGACAACGCTGATAGTGTGTCATCTGAAGTGTTTGCCATGTTGTGGTTCTTCTCCTTGACATCTCCCATGTCAAAGTTACAAGGGGGAAGGTTTCCAATCCTCCCTTGATGCTTTCCTTTCTCATGCACATGCTCAAAAGAGGAGGGAAGTCCTTGGAAGTTAGCCTCCCTTGGAAGGTTCCCATCTATCCAAAACCTCCTTGGTTTTGCCAAACTATGCTGTGTGTCCACCATCTCTCATCATGTATGGAAGAGGATCCTCCAAACAATCTTGTCCCCAGATTCAAGGATTGCCTCCCTTGCTTCATGATGGTGTCATTCTCCATTCTTGAAGCATCTCCTCTTAGTTCAGTATGGGATGAGAGAATGGATAGTGAAGTTAAGGGAAAAATGCTTTCCCTCTCCTTGTACTTTCCCCATACTCTCAACGCCGAAGCATGGTCTTCTAATGCTCCTTCCCTCCTTGGATCTATGAAAGGAGCATCAATGCATGAAACATCTCCCATCAAATCTGAATCAGGTGGTCTACCAGGTGGTATACCACAAGATAATGATGTCTCATGGCTCATTCCCATGTGAATAATAGATGGGAACATCATATGACTGCTTCCACTATGCAAATCCAACTCTAATTGATGTGTGGAAGTATCATGGTAAGGATAAGTTGGAGCAACTCCTCCATCTTCTTCTTCATGTATAGGATCCCTGGGGCCTTCTTGCAAGGATACAAGAGCCCTCATAGTGGAAGCAATAGCTTCAACTCCATCTCTCAATAAAAATATATTCCCTCCTACTGTCACAACGCTAGAGGAACCTTCCAGTTCTAATTTTTTCTCCTCCTCATCAATGGAGTATGACCCATCAGTAAGAGATCCTTTTCCTTGATCTCTCATTGATGAAAGGACACTCACGTCTTCTTCTTGAGAAGAATGATCTTGCTGAAGTAAGGCCTTTGCCCTTGGCAAATCATGTAGAAGATCTTTAACCCTTCCAACAATGTTCTGAAATGGA
Organism: Pinus albicaulis; assembly: GCA_034641835.2. Lineage (NCBI taxonomy): Eukaryota > Viridiplantae > Streptophyta > Pinopsida > Pinales > Pinaceae > Pinus > Pinus albicaulis. The sequence continues at coordinate 265,516,068 of CM076582.1, read as the reverse complement.
GTTATCTTCATGGATCTTCTTTCTTCTTTGAGTTGACAAAAATGAGGGAAGCCTAAATTCTCTTTGAATCTTTTAGACTGAGATTCATATTCTCATAGGTATTCACCAAGAGTCTCCTCCTATGGTGTCTCTCCATCTTCTCCTCCTCTTGCAAGGAATGCAGGCATGTTGCAATGTTGTAAATAAGATTGTGTGGCTGCATGCTCACACACACCAAATGAAGTAGTGGGGCTTCCCTCATGTGAAAACCTCCTCAAGATATCTGCTGGTCTTTCATTCTTCACTCCCCCGATTTCTTCCTCCAGCTCATGCAAAGCTTGAGAAAGAATTTTAGAGAAATCTACTCCTTTTATTCCTCCATATAAAGGGGTTTCAATGGTGTAATAATTTTTCTTATGTCTCCTTCTATGATACCTCTTCTCTCTGTCAGTGAGAGGTTCTCCTCCCCCTGAAGACATATTGGCTCAAAGAATGCACAGGCTGTGCCAAGCAAGTTGCTTTGATACCACTGTAATATCCCAAAATCGGGATTGCACATCAAGCTTGCTGAAATAATGCACTCATGAGAATTCAATGTACTGAAATGAGTTTGTATCTCCTGGATCCCTTATATCAGCTCATCTAAGATCTAAATCCAAAAGGAGAGAAAAAACAAATCAAACTAGGTGGGTTAAACAGATCTCCCACAACCTAGTCTAGCTAAAAAAGACCCAAAGAGAGGGGTTGTAGCTATATGCAAGGGTGGTGCGAGAGTCCATTATTCTTTTATTCTTCTATAGGGTGGTAGGGTGGTGCTAGGGTGAGTTGTAGCTCATTGGGTGTTGGGGCATCCGTTCAGTGACTACTGAAGAATCTCGAGCATTGGAGCATCCATCTAGTGGGAGCTGGAGAAGAATGCTTTTCTAGATTCTAGGAAGTTGGAGCTTTATTTTCAATTGGAGTTGAAAAGAATTATTAGAAAAGCATTAGGTGGTTTTTGTCCCGGAGTGGGTTTTCACCTTAAAAAATGTGTGCATTTGTGTTTCTCTTGTTTTACGCTATGTTGTAATGCATGATAATAATTGAGGGTCACTAATATGGTCAGAGCAATGGACTGCCCCACCTAGGTATTCCATGTAATTGGTATCTCAAAGACATGGTTCTTCAATAGTGGTTTAATGGTAGGAGGGGTCATAGGGTATACCCAAGAATGGTGTACCTCTATTCAATGAAAATAATTACACTTTGGAAGGAAAGAAAGTGATTATCTTAATTTTGAAAGATTAGAAATGGGACACTGTTCAAAATGGATTTACATCAACCGCGGATGAACAAGGTAAGAAGAATTTGGTAAATGATGCAAAAACAAAGAATATTATTATCAGTGGACTTATTGAATCTGCTTATCATAAGGTGTTGGGTTGTAAAACCACCAAAAATGTATGGGACAAGCTTGAGAATATATATGCAGGTGACTCAAATGTCAAAGAAGCAAAGCTTTAAATCTATAGAGAAAAATTTGAGTAACTCAGAATGAAAGAAGATTGCAACATTGCTGCATACTTTCAATACGTTGATGAAATAACCAATACTCTGGAAGGATTTGGAGAGCCAATTGATGAGAAGACTATTATATGAAAGATTCTTAGAATGTTACCAGGGAGATTCAACCCAAAGGTATCGGTCTTAGAATACAGTGCAAATCTAGACAAAGTCAGCAAAGAGGAATTACATGTAATTCTCATAGCATATGAAATGAGACTTGATGAAGAAGAGGGTACTTCGCATCTAGAAACTGCATCCGTTGCATCTAAGAAAACCAATAAGGATAAACAACCTTCAATTGAAAAGACATGCACCTGTAAGTGTGAAGAAAAGGGAGATGATGAAGAAGGTCTTTCATATGAAGAATATGCTTACTTCATGAGAAAAATACAAATTGGTAAGGGACAATTCAAAGGTAAACTTCCATTGATATGTTTCAGCTGTAATGATGTTGGGCATTTTGCAACAAAATGTCCAAACAAAAGTAATAATAATAAAGAAAAGAAAACTTAAATTCAGCAGCAAGATCTAAAAAGGAACTTTCTCTAAAGAAGATAGCTCATCATCAATGAAGACAATGATAGTGAAGAAGAAGCCAATGAGAGAAATGTGTTGTAATAGCTTCAATAAACAAGCTCAATACCATCTGAGTGCTCAAATGGCAGAAAGGATGTAGCAAGCGAATTTACAACAAGGCAATCCAAATACAAAGAATCATAAAGGCAGAAAATCTGTTCCAACTCTTTGAAGAGCAAGTTCAAGGTCTCAAAATTGAAGTTGAAGAACACAAATGCATTGAAGAGTCACTTCAAAAGAAGTTGGAAGAAAGCAACCAAGAAAGGGAAGAATTAGAAACCGAAGTAGTCTCGCTGCGTGAGGAAGTGAAGAAAGGAAAAACTATCCAAAACTATGCCAACAACTCAAGGGCATTGGAAGAACTCATCAACAATCAACGATATTACAATGACAAAACTGGCATTGGTTACAAAGAAGAAGAAGCAAGACCTTCTACAACAAAATAAAATGAACCTATGAGATCTAACATGCATGTAGACTTCATTGGACAAGATTCGCAAGAACAACATGGAAATTGAACATATAAACTGAAAATTTCATCAGGTACCAACATGTTTTGTATGTCCTTGTTATTCATATGGAAAATTGGTCTCTCAATCGTCAAGTTGAAAATATCGCAAGTACCACAAGGAACGAATACAATTACGGAGATCTGTCAAATATGAACCTCCCAGGGCTCAGCGAAATATCAATAGATTTGAACATTTAAGAAATAATATTGAATGTTGCAAATGTCGAAACTTTGGACACATAGCCAAAGACTGCAGACTTGAAAATCCTCCAGAAGAATCTTCAAAGCCACAGAATGAACGAACATGGAAGAAGAAGAAGAATGATAATTGTGCTCTCGCTCTCAAGGCTCAAAAGAACAAAGATATGTGGTATGTTGATAGCGGTTGCTCAACGCATATGACTGGAGATAGAAATAAATTTGTATCTCTGAAAGAGAAGAAGGATGGAACCGTGTCCTTTGGAAATGATGGATCTTCAAATGTTATAGGATCAGGTATTGTCACTCTCGGAAGCAAAGATATTCTAGCCAAGAATGTTCTATTGGTTGAAAACATGAATCACAATCTGCTCAGTGTTAGAAAAATGTGTGATCGAGGACACACAATACTATTCAACTCCACGAAATGTGAAATCAGGAAAGGTGTGTATGGTGAAATTGTGGCTATAGCAAGTCGAGCTCCAAACGACATATATGTTCTGGATGAAGCAACTAAAGTGTGTCTAATAGCTAAAGAGGATGATACAATAATTGGTAGCAATGATGATCGCCTAAGTAAGAATTTTTCTACAAAGGTGCAAAGTGATTTAGAGATGTATTTACTTGGCTGCAAATTGAGCATTGATGACTCATCTAAGGATGTGGATCAAAGGTTGTACAAATCTATGATTACTAGTCTTCTATATGTAACAGCCTCCCGACCAAATGTTATGCAAGTAGTTGGAAAAGTAGCAAGATTCCAAGCAGCACCAAAAGAATCACATATTAAATATTCGCCAGCATTGGAATATCTTTGCAAGAAGCTTGGGATTCTCCAAAGTTCTCATTAGATTTTCCTTTTTCGGAATATAGGGAGTGAAGCATGTGCAAGTCGCAGGGATAGTTTGTGTGTTAGTACAAGTGAGTATGTATAGGTGGAGTTGGTTTGTGTTTCAGGGGGAGTTACCCTTTTCCATTGATGTCAAAGGGGGAGAAAATGTTGTAGGAAGAGGTGTCATGATCGCAGGGGGAGTACTTGTGTTGCCATCAATGCCAAAGGGGGATATTTTTTATCAGCGGTTGTCATTGATGTCAACAACGACACAGAGAGCCTTGTGTGGAATGGGGTACACACCAAATTAATATATTACTGAGATGTAATAATGTTTATGGTTCCTTTACTCGATATATTTAGTTGATATGTAGCCTTGCTCATGTAATTCTTCACGGTTTAGAAGTGTTGCATGTTTGGTTTACAACACCGATTAGTGTTCAAACCTTCTTTAGGACGTAAGGTCATTAAAAAACCTTATTAATGACACCAAACTCTACGGTCCCTCACTACACTGGTGGGCCCCCTCTCAACTTAAGCATTCATATAAATTGTGATCTTCATTTCCTCCTTATGCATGGGATTTGGCCATCTGAAATAGGTCATCGTGGAATTTTCGCTCTACATTTTTTTCTACGAAGGCTCAGAAGCTGAAATTTTTATGAGGTGAAGCTGAAATCCTGAGGAAGCTTCAGTAAAAATTCAAGATCAATTTGCACAATATTTTTTGAGATATGATCTGTGGAAGTAAGGGTTTTTGCAGGCTCCTGAAATTCATCTCAAAGAAGTGACCTTGGTAAAATCGTCATAACTCTCTCTCTGAGTATCGTATTGGAATTCTGTAAAAAGTGGCAAATAGGTAACATTCTATAGGTTTTTCGCTATCAATTTAAGAGGCAAATGAAGAAAAAATGACACGTGGCATGCCGTACAAGTGCGCTCTACTGAAACAGTCCATAATTAGGGTAGTGTGAGAAATTGGGTATAACTCTCTCTTGAAGAATCCAAATTGGGTCAGACCTATGGCATTGGAAAGAAGACTTAGAGGACTACTATAGGACCAAAAATCAGATATTTAGGATCTAAAATAACAGAGATACACCAGATTCAATATCGAGCTCCTAGAAGGTAAGAAAAAGCTAGATCATGTGTTGTCAAGGATTGCAAAGGACCAGACTTTCTATGGTAGAAAAGAAAAACAAGGTGCAACAGAGGGTAGCATGACAAGAGCAGAAACCAAGGTGCATAACAGCAGCAATAATTTCATCATATGAAGTCTTCAAGTGGGTAGCACTGCATACAATCATTGTAAAGGTATCATTGTACTTAGTCATTGTAAATACATTATTGTACAAATTGTACTAGTGTCTATCTTCCAAGGGTTGAAGAGGCAGTGTTGGGAGGTCTAGGATCATCATTAGGTGGTTGTGTCAAAGTTGGGGTTATGGTCTAGTATATCTTCTTCTTCTACATCATTCTATATCATTGCAAAGTGGACCATTTTCCCTGGTACGGGAGTCCATTCTTCTTTTATTCTTCTATAGGGTGGTAGGGTGGTGCTAGGGTGAGTTGTAGCTCATTGGGTGTTGGGGCATCCATTCAGTGACTACTGAAGAATCTCACGCGTTGGAGCGTCCATTTAGTGGGAGCTGGAGAAAAATGCTCTTCTAGATTCTAGGAAGTTGGAGCTTTATTTTCAATTGGAGTTGAAAAGAATTATTAGAAAAGCATTAGGTGGTTTTTGTCCTGGAGTGAGTTTCCACCTTAAAAAAACTGTGTGCATTTGTGTTCCTCTTGTTTGCTGCTATCATTGTACAAACACTGATAATAATTGAAGATTAACTAATGCTCTAATTGAAATAAACACTGATTCACCCCCCCTCTCAGTATTTCCAACAGAACTAATATGGATTGGTTGGCCAATCCACGGATCACCATAGTGAAAGGAAGGATCCAATCACTAGAGATCTCTCCTCTAAAATGATGCCAAGTCACCCTGCAACTCTGCTCTTGAAAATAACACAGTCATGGAAGAGGGACTATGCTGTAGGCCCTGAGAATGATTTGGCCTACTTCCAATGTGTGGATCTGAAGCTCAACCCACTAATGCACTCTTCCAAGAGGTTAAAAAACACACTCACTAAGAAGAGGCACCAGTACAAGATAGATTTGAACAGATCTAGTGTTCCACTTGCTGCAGCTCACATGGACAACCCAATCCTAAGCAAGACTGCACTGTAGATTCAAGATGTGGCTTGGCCAAATGCCAGATAGTGGACTAGGCAAACAAGACTCCTCCAAGAGTTGCTCAAGGACGGAGGTGGGATTCCTAAACAGGAAAGCCCAATAAGGGATGTCTAAGCAAACAATACCTTTAGAAAATAATAACATCAACAACCTTTTCCTATTGTCCTCCTCCTTCTTTTATAAGATGAAAGCCTTGCCAAACCCTAAACCACCTCAATGAGTTAGCTCCTTTCACATGTGCAACCTCCATCTAAAACTGCATTGTCTATCCATGAGTTTCATTGCATCTAGACTGCGCTGTTGACTTGGTCAAAGTTGATCCAGTCTCATGATTCAAACCCATTCACACCTGCACGAGTTTATTTACATGGCCCAGATATGTCTCTTTTTACATAGGCATTGATTTATTTTGATGTTTTTAGGAGTTTTACATGTCCTCCTTCACATTTTATTCATCAACATGAAAATAAAAATAAGACAAAGCAAAATTGAATATTCCCATTAGCTTGGGATAATTGGGAATCTTACAGTTTCTTTCACAAAAACAAGGTTTGGAAACAAAACTCAACGAAGGAATGTAAAGGAGAACTTGACATGTTTGAAAATTCTTGGCAGAAATCTTGCACTATGCCCTCAAAAATAGATAGTCATGTTCCTTATCTACAAGAACTAAATGAAAAATGGTTGGTAGATGATCCTGTGGAAGACAGGGTAATCAAATACCATGGCCATTTATACTCTTAGTTGGAATTTCTCATTCATTGTACATATCATTGTTTGATGAAAGGATATTAAGAGAAAAACACAAAAAACAGAAAAATGGAAAAGAGGGCAGATTCGAAAAGAGGTAAAGCCCCATACCCAAAAAAATATATATATAGAACTACTGAAAGTGGGTAAGCCTAAATACCACTACTAGTGCATAAAGAAGTCTTGTTTCAAACATCTAGCCTAATCATGGCTGAAGCATGTTTTAAATTTATTGTTGATAAGTTAGTGAAAGATAGTGGTTCAAATTATTAAAGCTTGACTGGTCAAAAGATAGATTAGGTAGAAAGATACTGGTTCCACATGCCCAAAACAAAACCAAAGAGGAAAATCGGGATGAGTAGCAAACAATGTATCCTAGCCCTGATTTTTCTAGTCTTATTTTGTACAAAAATAACATTTGTGTGTAGCTTGTTTTTATGCCACAAACCCATGGTAAATCAGATTATCTAATCCTAATTTAGCCATGTTTTCAATTTCATGTTTTTATCTTAGTGAATAAATCCTTTCAAATAGTTTAACCTTGACATTTGAATAGTATAGGTAGGGAATCAAAGGAGTTCATTAGCATAATCTGAGCTCCGAGAAGAAATAAGGTAGAATTAGATAGTTTTTTTTTCTTTCAAAAAACAAAAAGATGTCAAGGTTCCAAGTCCAAATGCACCTAAAGAAGAAATATTTTTTAGGCAAGTAGGTTGGGTAGGTAGAGATGGATTTGAGCTAATCATGTCTTTTATATTATTGAGATAATAAGCTTCAAGCAAGCACCAGCAAGAGAAAGAGGTAAAAATCTGCCCAATGGTTGAGGCACTAGTTTTCATAAAGCCAAATATCTAAAGTTTTGGACACCTCATGAAAAGGAGCTATCCTCCCCAAGTGGAGCCACTATTATTCATCAGTAATGTTTTCCTTCATAGATGACTAAATGGTTTCCCTAGATTTCTAGAAACAAAGTTCCTAAACATTGTGAGTTCTAGAAATCTCACTGCCTTCATCATCCTTAAAGATAATTTTTCACTATTTCATCTTTCCATCATGTCTAGATTTGCTTACCAGTCCCAGAAAACCCATTAGTGGCTTATGTCACTCCTTCTGTCTATATGCTTTCACCTTTGGCCCAAATCCTCTATTTTTTTTGGCCTAAAAATACCCTACTACTACCTAAGCCCACCAATCAAACAGCTTTGTTGTGTATCCCAAGATACTCCCAAACACTGATGGTCTCAAACTATCACTGTAGACTCTTTAGATAAATCAAGTACATTGGATTTTGGATCTTCAATACATTAGTTTATCATAAACTCTATCTTACACTTGATGATCCCAAATTCTAGGTCTCAGTCCAAAAACCAAGTCCAAGAAAGCCTCCACTAGGTCACCTAGGGTTTCAAAAAGTCATAGGGTGGATTTGGTTCCCTACAAACTCTGTTTTTCCTGTATAAAGAAACTGCATTCAAAGAAGAAAAGGACAGGTGATCTTCTCCAAACAAATCAAAAAGGTTATTCAAGGAAGACTTTTTGGCCTAAAGCATGAATCTTGCAAGGGGACAACTACCCTTTGCTCACATTTCTGCTAGAGGATCAAACAACCATCATACTAGCAATGGATAAGGTAAAAGAGAAAATTATCATAAGAAGACCATTCATAGCAAGAAGAAAGCAGCAAGCATATGTTTGATCAGAATCAGGATTTATGACTGTTTTAACCAAGAAACAAATCAATAATAGGGTTGCAAGAGAAAATTTCACCTCAAACTCCATCATTGCACCATTGAAGGTCTTTAGACATGATTAATGAGTTTTGAGAAGTTTTTGAGAACTTAGAAGACAACACTAGTTACTTTTTTTCAAGCAACCCTAAAACCTAAGAGTTTGCGAAAATTGACAAACTGGTCAAAGGTGATGACAAAACCTCCTTCAATAACAACAGAGGGTTTCAGAGGGTTTCAAGCTACCCTCTAGGGTTTGGAAAAGTGGCATTGACTCCACATCACCAAGGGTACAAAGGGGCAAAGAGTATTGGTACAAAAAGTATGAGGTTTCAAAAGGTAAAATTAGAGAACTAAAAGGGATCAAAGGAGGCAAACATAAAAAACCAATACTCCATTACACCAAAGGAAGAAAGATGATAAAGGGTATCAGCAAAAGGACCAAAAAGGCCAAAAAGCACAATGAGAAAAAGTAAAGGGAAATAAACTTTAGAAAGAGGGTTTGGGCTCAAAAATTTATTTTTCAAAAGACTATAAAGCCTTATTTCCTTTTCACTCAACCTCATTTGTCATTGCAAAAAAGAGAGAGAGACATTGAAAGCCATTTTTTAGGGTTTTGTGCAAATTTGGTAAAAAATAGTAGGCGTTGCGCACCGAGGCCGGTGCTACGCACATGGTCATCGGTGCTGCGCACAGACAAGGCAGCGGGAGTGTAAGTTAACATTGTGTTCAGCACCGGGAGGGCAGTGCTATGCACAGGCTCAGAACGGTCCGAATTGCCCACATTTCACCTGGCGCTACACTCTGAAAAGCCCATTTATCAGCTCGACCTGACATGAACGTGTAGTCGGGTGGCGCTACACACCTAGGCAGGTGCTACGCACAGACAACCTTTGGTCCAAATTTCTCAAAAGGGACAAAAATTCAGGTTTTTTGCCTCCAAATCTCCTGCAATCAGTCGAGCAAGGTTGGTGGCTCTTTTCCTTACCTTCCAAGCAGTCTTTTTCATAAGAAAGAAGGTATTTAAAGGCCTAATGTGACCAAACCCTAGTCTCCATGAAAATCAAATTTGAGCATCTAGAGCAGGGTCTGAAAATTTGAAAGGGTTGTCAAAGGTGTAAAGACTCTCAATGCCAACAACCTACTTTTAAAAATCTGAAAACACTCCTTCAATGCTTTAATTTAGCCCTCATTTGCAAAAATTCACCCTCACATCACTCATTTTCCCTCTCTAGGCCTAAAAGCTCTCAACAAGTTTTAAATCTCTTTTTTCTTGACCAGTCACCATGTCTGAAGAAGAAATCCATACCAGTAGTGATGAAGGCTGGAGGCCTATCAAGCCAAAACACAAGGGAGGAAGGATTAATAGGTTTGAGCCCTTAGACACCATTTAAATCACTTCTTATCCCATGATCCTTGCATGTTTTCAAGATGTTGCATGTTATCAGTTTTGTGAGAAGGTTAAACAAGTCCAAAGCCACTCAAACTTGACTAGGTTGTTCATCCTCATCTTACAAAATCACCAAGTCAACCTAGCAGGAGTGAATTTTGAACTCTCATTTGAATCCATTGCTAAAGCCATAGGAATACCAGATATTGGTGAGATATGGTTTAAACAGAAGAAATTGGACTTGAGCGATTATGAGCCCTACCTCAAACCTAACTGTCAACAAGGCTGCAAGGTTGTTTTCCCCTTCTCCCACCTGATAGAGAGGTATGCCCTATTGATGAGGCATATTATCAAGTACTTCACCTATGAGGGGAGGTACTCCAGGGTTTATTCTTATCACATAAGGCTTCTAATGCACTTCACCAGGGTTAAATTTCTAAACCTACCATACTATCTCTACCGGAGAATTGACAAAATGGCTTCAGTGGTCAAGAAGAGGAGTTATGCCCACCAAATGCAGAGCCTTTTTCACCACTCCTTGGTTAAGATGATAGTTTTACACCAGCTAGAGGAGCAAGGGATCCCTTGGGAATTTTTTATCTCACATGATGTATTTTCTAATCCCCAAGCCTTCATTCATCAAATTTTTCCTTCCACTTCACACCCACCTACCTCCACTCCTCCATCATCTCCACCTATGCCTTCTCCACAAGGAAATTTGCCTCCTACTTCTCCTAATTATGCATCAAATGAATATGGTGGCAGTAGCTCTAATGAGGAGGAAACAAATTACAATGGAGAGGAAAAGGACAGTGAGGTAGAAACAGATTTAGATGAAGAAAAAGAAGAAGACAGTAGTGCTGAGGAAGAAGACGATGATGACATGAATGAGAGTGATAAAGATGGCAGTCAAAAAGAGGAAAATAGTGAGGAAATTATGGAGCTTAATGAAGAATATAATGATGACATGGAGGAGGAAGATGAACATGGCAACCTTGAAGGGAAATACAGTGATGAATTTGAGCATAACAGTGATAGTGATGACACCAATAAAAAAATCTCAAGCGCAAAAAAAGGTGTTGATAGTGAACAAGATAAAAACACAAAGGACAATGAAGAAAGTAATGAGGATAATAGTCAGCAAGAAGGTTCATATGACATCCAAGAAGAAGATGTGCTTGAGCATGACAGTGAGCCTAATGATAGTGAAAATAGTGCTGGAGAGGATGAAGAAATTGAAGACCAAGAGCAGGCAGATTATGGGGTTGAAACAGAGTTTGAATGGGTAGACAGTGACCAAGGTAGTGTCACAAATGAGACAGTCAGTGATGATAAAGGAAATATTCATGACAGTCATGATAGCTATCATGACACAAATCAACCTCTGAATGACCAAATAACTCAAAGTGACAATGCAGGAAGTGACCAAGAAGAAAACCTTAGTGAAGGAAAAAGCCAAAATGAGGCAAGTGGGGAGGGTAGTGATCAGTTTGAAAGCCAAAAAGACAACATGGAAAATAGTGAGGGAAATGAAGATGATGATGAGGCTAAATATCAAGAAATCAGTGACCCAATGGAGCATGAAGTGACCCATGAAATCCATGACAAAGATGAAAAGGCTTGTCACATCACCAAGGATCAAGGCACCCTCATCACTCCCTTCACATGCACCTACCATAGAGGCAAAAGATATGTGTTTTCTGCCTCAAAAAGGAAAAGGGCCATCTCTCCTCCAGATATCAAGCACAAAGACAAAGGCAAGGAAAATATGGACAAAGGTGAGCAACAGGTAAAGGTAAGGAGAAGTAAAAGGATCAAGAATACTTCTCAAGGGCCTCAACAATAGGTAAAGGTAAGGAGAAGTAAAAGGATCAAGAATACTTCTCAAGGGCCTCATTTCATTGATCTAAACAGTGACAATGAGGACAATGAGATGACCACTAGATTGCTTCTCATGGAGAAAGATGCACAACTTCAGGAGTGGGAAAGAGACTTCGAGATGGCACGACGTGTCATACACTATTACAAAGAAGAGCATAAGCATTTCAAGGAGATAAAGAGAGGCTTTGCCCTACAAAATAAAATTACCAAGCATTATGCAAGGAAAAACATGCTTACTTGTGTTAAACTGAAGAAGGCCCTCATAGAGCTAGAAGACCTAAAAAGAGAAAAAGTGCACGACAGCCTTGGATATTTGGTTGAGGCTTCTCAACAGGTGTCCAAGACCTCTTGAGGGACCTCTCCACAAAGTTTGAGGCCATTTGAACAAAAAATTGTTTTTTCCAAATTTTGACCCCTCTGTGCACAACACCCTAGGCACCATGCACAAAATTGGTGCATCCTCAGTTCTCAAAGCTAGATTTCTCACATCACCAGCAGTTTACTCACCAATTTTTAGATCATTTGGAGCATTTTTACCCCCCCCCCCCCAAAAAAAAATGTCAAAAAACATAAACAAATTGACCTTCCTACCTCATTTTCAGACCAGGCACTGTGCACATAGCAGTGTTGGGATATTTTATTTTTGGACAGCTAAATGGCATCCACCTAGCACAACACAAGCATTTCTGGAAATCAAACTCATCAGGCTTTCTAACAAGCCATCACAGAGCCAAATCTGGTGTCAAGAAGGGGTCCAAAACTCAGTTGCAAGAGACCCTATTTTCTGCTGAAGTGGCACTACGCACAGAGGCTGCCTAGTGTGTTTTGGACCAAAAGTCAACAAAACACACTCATTTATTGCAAATAGATATTTTTGAGTTTTTTGAGGCAAATTAAGCTAGAATTAGGTGCAAATAGTTATTTTACCATTTATTTCTTGGGATATTATGTGCCTTCGGCCTTGCATGGTCTCTTGGCCATAAATGATATTTATGACTATATTTGACATTTTCCTACCACATTTAGGGTTTTAATCCTCATTTGCTCCATAAATAGAGCATTAGGCCCCTATGTATTTTGTTGGCATTTGATGAGCTTGAAGAGCAATATACATGGTTTCATAAGCTTGGAGAAGAAATTGGTTTTGTGAAGTGGATGAATGGCTTGTTTGGCTTGATGATGGAGAAGCTTGTTTGTAGGATTCCATAGCTTGGTGAATGGTGATGTATTCCTAATTTTTCTATTGTTTCCTTTTCTATCATTATGTTTCATGTTTCTTGGCTGCTTTTAAACAGAAAAGTATAGGTTGAGACATGTTCTTTGAGGCACCTCAGTCCTCCTATTTGTTATAGCTTTGATGTTTTCTCTTTTGTCCATCTTAAGGAATTCTTGACTTCTCCTTGGGTCCACCAAAACTTGTTTTTGTTTCATGTATGGTTAGTATGCTAGCTTACAAGTATGATTCATGGTATGCCCTGCTTATTTGAAGTTTTCAAAACCCTACCTTGAAACCTTTCTGTGAAATATTGATTGTTAGGTTAAGTCAAAGAGGTCTTGTTCGATCTTGCCCTTTTTCCATGCTTACAAACTTGTTTCAGAGTTCCCAATAACTTGATATATGTTTTTTAGGATTTCCCTCTCCATAAATTGAGTTATTTGTGTTATCTTATGTGTTTTCCCAAAATCTAAAGGTGAATTTCTAAAGTTAGAAGTTCTTATGTTTTCTATGTTTCACTGGAATGTTTCTCTTGGATGTTTATTAGTTTAGAGTATTGTTTATTGAACTTAATGGTTTGCCATACCTCATGAATTGTAACTTTTAAACTATATATGTTTAAGACCTCTTAGTCTTTCCCAAACTTAATGTTCACTACACCTCATACATCACCTTAAGGATCCATTAACCTTGCTAAATCAACCCTGCAACACACTTTGTTTCATCATTTAGACACCCTTGACTTCATTTGACTCCATAGCCCAATGGCTTTGATAGAATCTCACTCCACCTATTTCATTTGACCATATTACCCAACCAAAACAATCAACAAACCCTACACTTAACAACTAGCCTAAAATCAAAACCCTAGAGAAAAAAGAACACATCCTTTGCACCTAATAGAGAGATCCCTCTCTGAGTCCAGGAAGGCTAGGTCCTAGGACTCCAAAGCTTAGTTCCATGTTACCCTATAATTTGGTCTACCAATTTGCCAAATCACGGGACCCTAACAACACTTTACAGGTTTCTTTCCTTCATTTGCTAATGTTCTCTTAAAGGCATGATTTCAAAAAATCTAAAAACGTGATTGCTTCAACCTCATTTCTACCTACCCATCCTACTTTGTCTAACATTTTTTCTTCCTTTGGGTGCACTTGGACTGGAAAAACTTTGACATTCTTTTTCCTTTGAAATCATAAAACAAAAACTATCTACTTGTACCCTTATCACTCCCACGAGTTTAGATTACGCTAATGAACTCTCTTATTCTCTACCTAGTCTACTTATTTGCCAAGATTAAGCTGTTTGACAAAATTTTCTTCTCTAATCTGACATGAAATTGAAAATATGACTAAACCAGGATTGATCAATCTGATTTGTCATGGGTTGTGCCATTCAGACAAGCTGCACACAGACATTATTTTTGTACAATCAAAACTAGAAAATATGAGGGCTGTGATCTACAATTTGTTAGGCATCCCTATCTTTCTCTTTGGTTCATATTTGTGCTTTAAGAACCAACAATATTTTCCTAATCTAATCTACTAAGAAGTCAAGTTTAAATGGTTTGAAAAGTATTCCTTTACTAACCTATTAGCAGAAATTTAAAACATGTTTAGTCATGGTTAGGCTAGATGACTGAACAATATTCTTTCTTTTGAACTAGTAGTGGCATTTGTTGAGATTCAACAAGATGATGAGCTTAGTGAAAAGAGTCGCCTTCATTAAGTGGGCCCGCAGGCTATTTTTGGCGCAAGTCTATTTTTAGACTATGTCTATTTTTAGACATGATGATCATATTTTAGAAGTTGCAGGATGTTATTTTTGGATGGTTGATCAAGTTGGAAAAATAGATGAAATTGTATTTTTAGAATATTGGGCGAAGTCTATTTATAGATCGTCAATCTAAAAATAGATGGCTGCCTAATAAGACATTCTTAAGGTCAACAATTTCTTAAACAACACCCTATTCTCTTGAGTACTGTACTCGCTGTACGATGGCACAATAGATGACAGTAAGGAATTATGCTATTCCCAGTGGCTTACCGGAGCTAATGCATGGAGGACTCAGCTTATAACTCATGGCAGAAGTTATGACACTGAAGAAGTAGCATAGAGTTGTATTCAAGCACTTATGACTTTACTTGAGCTATTTGTATCTAGTTTAACTGATTGATACAATAGTGAGAGTGGTGTGAATTAATTATTAATTAATTCACTAATTATAAACTCATTAATCAACTAAATAATACATCAGTTAACTTCAGTGCATGGATAGTTTCAGTGGAGACCAAGGAGAGATAGGTAGTGGGCGAAGATAGACTATCTACAGGACTATAGTGATGTATTGATTGCATCACCACACTCGCGGAGATGCCAATGAGGATTGCATACCAAGGATGGGAGTAATTAGAATTCACCAGAGTTTATTCTTCTTCAACAAGAGATTGTGCAAGGCAGTAAAGTAAAGGGTGTGGCAAAGATCGGAAAAGTGTGGATTTGCAAGATTGGTCCTGATTAGTGTATGACGATTGTACTGTACTGAGAGATTGTGATAAGATTTGTATGTTTGTATGAGAATGTCATATGATCTCCATGTTACATAATATATATTTGGGGCTGCAAACATGCTTTCCTAGCTAAAAATCAGTTTATGTAAGTGACCATAATTTTTATTTATTATGCTAATTACGTGTGTGCAATTAATTTTTCCGCAAAAGATTAACAAGTGGAATAGATTCAATATCTTGCATAAAGTTAAATAGTGTGAGATTAGGTGGATCTTGGACATATGCATGCTTAGTGCATATAATTTCTACATGGTATCGGAGCATTGTTGATTGAAGATTGCAATTGTGAAGTGAGTTTGTGCTGGTGGACAATTCGAATTTGCTACAGAAGATTCTTGGTGCAGAAATCGAGTATACATTGAAATGTCTTTCAATGGGTTGAGATTGGAGTATGCCCTTGATGGGAGCTCAAATTACATAGCCTGGAAGGATAGGATGGAGGCGGTGCTGGAGAATAATGGGCTGAAGGAGTTCATCGATAGTGATGTTCCTAAGCCGAGATCTAGCGATGCTGCATTACTTGATGCATGGAACAAGAAGATTGCAAAGACGAGGAGGATTATATGGGAAGGTGTGAAGGACCACATTGTGTCCAGCCTTCACGGGAAAGCCACTCCATTCTTAATGTGGAAGGCTTTGATAGACTTGTTCCAAAGCAGAAGTGACCAGAGGAAGTTGGCGCTTAAAGACAAGCTCAGAAAAATAAAAATGGAGAAAGGCGACAGTATTCCAAAATACCTCATGAAGTTTGTCCACTACAAGGATGAACTGGGAAGTGTGGGGGTTACTGTTGATGAAGAAGACTTGGTGAGCTTGGCTCTCCTTGGGCTTCCGAAGAGTTTGCATAGCTACAAAGACTTTGTTAATGAACGGGAGGAACTGCCAGGATGGGAGCAACTTTAGTCGCATCTTAGAGCAGATAAGCAAGGTGGTACTAGGGATGGATCTTCATCGAAGAATGAAGATGAAGAGAATTTCACTTTGCCTACCAAAGCAAGGAAATGGAAGGGGAAGAAAAATCCTTCAAACTGGAGGAAAAGGAAAGAAGAGACTTTTCCAAGGGGAAGTGTTTTCACCGTCACATCTATGGACATTTTCGTCACTAAATACTAACTATCCACAAAAGAAGAAGAATAAGCAGGCTGCTAGATCTACAGCTAGAGAGGCCTTAGCCTCACAATTTGAGCTAGATTTTTCCTTGATCGCATGCTTGGTTTAAAGCTACATGGGATCAGTGTGGTATCTTGATAGTGGTGCGTCTTTCCATATGACGGGAGACAAAGAGTTATTTAGTGACTTGGAGGAGAATGACCTCCAGATGCATATGGAGATGGGCGATGATGGTTGGTACAGTGCTACTAGAATTGGGACCATTAAATTCGAGAGAGAGTCCGGTAATCCATTCTTGTTGAAGAATGTCATGCATGTTCCAGGTCTGAAGAAGAACTTGGTCTCAATCGCAATGCTGGAAGACAAGGGTTATGATGTTGTTTTCAGTGAGGGAAAAGCTTTCCTTCGACATAAAACAATGGATCAAACCAAGAAGATAGGGGTTCGAATTAAGAATATCTACAAGCTGGAGGTAGACGGCTATGCTGCAATGGTAGGCAAAGCAAAAGAAGTGGTGAGCCACGATGAGGGCTAATTATGGCACAGGAGATTGGGCCATCTTCACCATGGCGCTTTGAAAATTTTGCAGCAAATTTATACTGGAATTCCCAAGGGTACTCTTGCACAGTCAGATCAGTGCAAAGGATGTAAAATGGGTAAGCTTTTGAAGACCACTTTTCATGAGAAGGAGAACCGTGCTTCGGTGATCCTGGATAGAATTCACACAGACGTGTGTGGACCATTCTCGGTTGCTTCAACAGTGAAACAAAAGTATTATGTGATATTTGTTGATGACTTTTCTCGTAGATGCTGGATCTTCTTCATGCAGAAGAAGAGTGAAACATTCTCAAATTTCTATGAGTTCAAGGCATTGGTGGAGAAGGAGTCAGGGAAGCAGGTGAAAGCTCTAAGGAGTGATAATGGTGGTGAATACATCTCTGGCGAATTCAAATACTTCTATAGAAAAGAAGGAATTCGAAGAGAACTCATAGTTCCTCATAACCCACAGCAGAATGGGGTCACGGAGAGAAAGAACAGAACGATCGTGGGTGCTACACGAGTGATGCTACATGATCAGGGCCTACCGATGCACTTGTGGGCGAAAGCATGCAACACTGCGGTTTATGTGAAAAATCGTTGTCCTCATACAGTACTTAGCATGAGTACACCCGAGGAAGATTTTACTGGTAAGAAGCCTGATATTTCTCATTTGAATATTTTTGGCTCACCTGTTTAAATTCATGTGATGAAGGATGTCAGGAAGAAGTTGGAGCTGACTGCAAAATTTGGGATATTTGTGGGGTACACAGAAACACCCCATAACTATCGTGTGTATTTTCCAAATAGTCGGATGACTGTTATGTGACTGGATATAAAATTCAATGAGGTGAAATCCATGAAGTTGTCGCTTGAGAGGGAGCTACACTTGCATGCAGAGGAGGAACTTCCTGTTCCCAAAGATGAGTCTCTGGATGTGGATCAGCCACAAGAGGAGATTCATGTAGTGGAGGATTCCACTCATGCAGAACCAAACATCAGACAAGGTAGGAAGAGTACCACAGAAGCTGAGAGATTGAAGGTGGATGCGGCACAGAATGTAGGAGTTCCTACATCACAGCGTAGACAGAGATAGTCACCTGACCGATATACTAGATACATGGATCTTATGAGAAAATGTATTGTGACAGAGCCATCTTCTTTTGAATAAGCAGTGTAGGAGCCCACATGGGTAGATGCCATGATGGAGTATTATGACTCCATTGTTAGAAATAGTGCTTGGGAGATTTTTCCAAGGCCGGTGGGAAAATCAGTTGTAGGATCAAGATGGATCTACAAGGTAAAGCAAGCTACTGATGGGAGTGTTGAGAAGTATAAGGCAAGATTTCTTCCCCAGGGCTTCTCATAGATTGAGGGGATTGACTATGAAGAAACCTTTTCACCTGTCACACGGTATTCTTCCATACGGACCATCCATGCTCTCTCAGCACAGATGGGTTAGCACATTCATTAGATGGATGTGGAGACTACGTTCCTTAATGGTATCATTGAGGAAGAGGTGTACATTGAGCAACCTGAAGAATTTGAGATCTTCAGCAGCGAGTTGCATGTGTGCATGCTCAAAAGAGCATTGCATGGGCTGAAACAAGCACTCCGTGCTTGGTACACTCGGATTGACAACTATTTCACTGGACTTGGCTTCACCAAGAGTGAGGCGGATGCAAACCTGTGCTATATTGTGGTTGAGGGTAAGCATTTGATCATTGTACTTTATGTTGATGATTTAATAGTAACAGGTGATGAGCAGTTGATACACTCATGCAAGGCAGATCTTGTAAAGGAGTTTGAGATGAAGGATTTGGGCCTCCTTCATAATTTCCTTGGATTGGAAATATAGCAGCAGGAAGGTGAACTAATTGTGTCTCAAGGCAAGTATGCCCGGGAGATACTGGAGAAGTTTCACATGCAAGGCTGCAAACCTATCGAAAATCCTCTTCAGGAAGTTGGAAGAAAGAGGATGCTACATCGGCAGAGGTAGTGGATTCCACTGTTTATCGACAGTTGGTGGGTTCACTCATGTATTTAGTCAATACAAGACTGTACATATGCTATGCGGTGAACCAGCTTTCACAAGCAATGGTTAAGCCTACCAAGCTCTTTTGGAAGGCAGGCAAGCATGTCCTAAGATATCTTAGGGGATCTTAGTATGGTTTATGGTACAAACAAATGGATGAGGTGAAGTTGCATGGCTTCACAGATGCAGATTGGGTAGGGATCCCAACAAACAGAAAGAGCACATCAGGAGGGATTTTCAGTATCAGATCTACGGCAGTTTCTTGGTACAGCAGGAAACAAAGATCTGTGGCACTCAGTTCAGCGAAAGCAGAATACATGGTAGCTAGTTAAGCTGCATGTGAGGCTATCTGGATGAGGAAGATCCTGTTTGGTTTGTTTGGTTCACATTTAGATCCCACAGTGATACATTGTGATAATCAGAGTTGCATTAAACTCTTAGTTAATCCTGTGTTTCATGATAGATCTAAACATATTGATATACGGTATCATCATATTAGAGATTGTGTGCAGTGGAAGATCATGTTGCTTTAGTACATTCCTACGGAGGATCAAGATGCAGATATTCTGACGAAGGCGCTCACTAGGATCAAATTCGAATACCATAGAGGTAGGATCGGGGTGAAGGATAATCCCTATCTTGTTGAGAGGGAGTGTTGAGATTCAACAAGATGATGAGCTTAGTGAAAAGAGTTGCCTTCACTAAGTGGGCCCGCAGGCTATTTTTGGCACAAGTCTATTTTTAGACTATGCCTATTTTTAGACTATGTCTATTTTTAGACATGATGATCATATTTCAGAAGTTGCAGGATTCTATTTGTGGATGGTTGATCAAGCTGGAAAAACAGATGAAATTCTATTTTTAGAATATTGGGCGAAGTCTATTTATAGATCGTCAATCTAAAAATAGATGCATGTCGATTATTATTAGCTCTTAATAATAATCAGACTCTAAACAACAACTTATTCTCTTGGAGCACTTCAGTTCAGTGCACAGATGTGGCACAACAACTAACAGAAGGAATTATGCTATTCCTAAGGGTTTATTAGAGCTAATGCATGGAGGACTCAGTTAGAACTCAAGTGGCAGAGTTATGACACAGTTGGAAGAAGTAGTTATGGAGTTGTATTCAGTTTAACTCAGTTAGACTCAGTTGAGCTAGTTGTATCTAGTCTAATTGATTGATACACTAGTGAGAGTGGAGTGAATTAATTAGTTAATTAATTCACAAACAATATCTCATTAATCAAGTGAACAATACAGCAGTTAACTACAGTGCATGGCATTTTCAGTGGAGACCATTGGAGAGATAGGTGAAAGGGAAAGATATACTATCTGTTGGGACTATGGTGATGCATTGATTGCATCACACACTCAGTGAGATGCCAATGAGGATTGCGCAGTCAAGGATGGAGTAATTTGAATTCATTTAGAGCTATTCTTCAGCAGATATTTCGCAGTGGAGGCAAGCTAGCAGGTGGCAAAGATCGGTGCATGGATTTGCAAGATTAGGCCTAATTAGTGTATGACGATTGTACTGTACTGAGGGCTTGTGATAAGATTTGTATGCTTGTATGAGATTTTCATATGATCTCCATGTTACATAATATATAGTTGGGTTTTTCAGCTTCAGGCTTTCCCGGTTAAAAACTGTGTTATGTGCGATTGATAATTTTTGTTTATGCTTCACATGTGTGTGCAATTAATTTTTCAACAAAAGATTAACAAGTGTAATAGATTCAGTATCTTGCATAAAGTTAAATAGTGTGAGATCAGGTGGATCTTGGACATATGCATGCTTAGTGCATATAATTTCTATAGCATTTAGGCTCGCACACTTTCAGCAACACTCTTTTTGGGTATGGGGTTGTACCTATTCTTCTCCTTCCCTCTTTTACTTCCTTTTTTTGTTTTTGTGTTTTTTTTTTCTAATTTTTCATCAATCAATGTTATGTAAAATGAATGAAAGCTTAAAAATAGGAAATTTTACAAAAATAGTGTTTGAGCATCCTGCCATTGACAGTACCTCCAAATACCTCTACTCCATCCAACTCTTGTAAAAAGAAAGCATTTTTACCTCTAACTGAATGAATGATGTAAGGACCTTTCCACAAATTTTCAAACTTGTCGTGTTTGCCTTTGTCTTCTCTCCTTGAATCCCATTTCAGAACTTTATCCCTAATTTGTAAATCATTTTCCTTGGTTCTTCTGTCAAATATCTCCTTTATGTTCTCTTGCACTACTTTGTTCTATTGTAAACTTCCTCCCTTGACTGCTACAGATGAATGGTTTGGTTCAACCTTCTTTGCATGTCATTTTCTTCTGATTGCACTTCTTGAAGAAGCTTCATAACTGGAACTCCCAAGGATCTTGGGAAAATTGCATCCATGCCATACACTAGCTGATAGGGAGACATATTGATAGATTTCTTAGTTGTTAGTTTATCAGCCCATAGTGCATGCACAAGTTTTCTATGCCATGATTTTTTGTTCTCTTCCAAAAATTTCTTAATGATGTTCACCAAACTCTTGTTAGAGGGCTCAGCCAGTCCATTACCTTTAGGGTAATAAGCTATAGAGTGCCCTAGTGTGATGTGATACTTGTAGCAGAAGTCCACCATTCTCTTGGACTTAAATGCTATAGCATTATCAGTGATGATCTTTTTGGGACAACCAAATCTAGACAAGATGTTGGTTTCAAGGAATTTTATGATGACTGAGTTGGTAGCGCTCCTTGAAGGGATGGCTTCTATCCATTTGGTTAAATAATTAGTAGTAGTGAGAATCCATTTGTGTTTGGCAGACAAGGAAGGGTGGATTTCACCAATGAAATCTAAACCCCACTGTTGAAAAGGAGTTTCAACACTGATAGGATGCAAGGACAAAGGGATTAATTTTATCTTGCCATCAAATATCTGGCATTTATGGCAAGTTGCAACTAGCTTGTGTATGTCAGGGAAAAGAGTGGGCCAATAGTATCCAGCTCTAAGGATTTTTTTAGCTATGGTTTTCCAGTAGAGGTGACCTCCACACTCTCCCTCGTGAAACTCATGCATAATTATATTTGCATCATCTTCAAGTAGACATTTAAGCAATATTCCAATAGAAATTTTCCAATATAAAGCTTTATCTATGATGCAGAAATTTAAATCCTTTTGTTTCAAGAATCTAGCTTTTGTTTTGGATAAGGTAGGAGGAGCATTAAGATAAAGCAGCACATATAAAATATGAGCATACCAGTATGAATTCAAAAATAATTCTTCAATGGGTAAAGCTATAAATTATTCTTGTTCTTCTAATGCATCAATAATATTCATGTCTAATGATTGAAAATTTGATTAAGCCATGAGTTTGTGAGTCCTTGTCCTTTAACCAGTTTAGTGGGTCTGGTTTCCAAATCATATTCTAAGATAATAGCAATCCATTTACCCCTTTTACCATCCAGGTCTTGATTTAGAATGTCTTTATCAATTGTATGTGGAACAAAAGCTATGATATGGAAATGAAAAATGTAAACTCTAAAGTCTTTCAATGCTTTGACCAAGACAAAGGCTTGTTTCTCCATGATATTATATTTTAGAGGTGCATCCCTCAATGCTTTGCTGAAGAAAGCTATGGGTTGTTCTCGTCCCATCATGTTCTTTTGAAGCAGTACTACAGCAATAGTATTTTCTGATGCAAAGGAGAAAATGAAGAAATATTTGGTAAAGTCGAGGCTAATTAGAACCGGGGTATTGGTGAGTGCTTGTTTTACCAGCTCAAAGGACTATTTGGCTTACATGGTTCACTTGACACCTACTTCTCTTTTCAACATGTTTGTGATATTTCTTAGAAGTTCAACAAGGTTAGGAATGAACCTTCTCATGAAGTTTATCTTTCCAATGAAATATTGCAGCTCTTTAATGTTTCTAGGATGGTTGATTTGCAGTATACCTTAAATAATTTTGGGGTCTATTTTTATCCCTTCTTCGGAAATGATGTGACCTAAGATTTTTCCTTCTTGAAGACTAAACAATGTTTTCTTAGGATTCAGAGATAGGCCATACTTCCTAAATTTCTCAAAGACCTTTCGCAAATGAACTAGGTGTTCTTCATCAGTTTTATAATAAACAATGATGTCATCAAGGTATATCACTATGAAGTAACCTATGTCTTTAGAGAAAGCTATGCCCATGGCTCTTTGAAAAGTAGCCCTCGCATTCATCAACCCAATTGGAATTTTTACATACATGAATGTGCCCCAAGGTGTTGTGAAAGAGGTTTTGTGCTAATCACTTGGAAATACTAGTACCTGATTGTACCCCGAAAAGCCATCAAGCAATGATATTCTCTTAGAACCTACCACCCTTTGTAGTATATGATCCATTTTGGGTAAAGGGTAGTTGTCCTTTAGGGAGGATTTTTTCAAGTTTCTAAATTCTATGCACAACCTGATCTCCCCTATTTTCTTTCTTACTGACACAAGGTTAGAAACCCATTCTAAGTACCTAAGTGGGTGTACTGTTCCCAATTTTTAGCCTCAAGCTAAAATGGAACATTATAGTTGCACATTTTATTTTTGTTAAATAAAATGGGGAAGGAGACACCTTAGCCCCTTTCTAATGAAGAAATAACACTCCTTATGTGAAAAGGAGGTGAATAAGCAGCTGGAATAAAACACCTAAGGGTGTGAATGGAACCCGAATCACTTTATTTAGTCATATTTGACTAAAGTCAACAACGTTGCCCAAGGAGGAGAGGCTTCCTAGAGAAGCTGCGTAGTTTTGGAGGGAGGACACTCTCATGAGGGTGGAAATCCTAATTGGTGGGACCATGGTGGAGAAAAGTTTCCTTTATCTATAAGGAGGAGATGGTAGCCCATTTGCATCATGTTTTAGAGTTTCAGACTTGGGTCTACAAAGGTTTTCATCCCCGGGCTGTTTAGCAGGGTGATGGTGCCCTCGGGCACTAGGGTGTTCCCGGTCGGGAATCCCTACCTCTTCCTCAAGGAAGGATGAGGAATGAGCTGATTTTCCTCAATTTGGCATTGGCCACAGCTACATTCATCTCCTACAGTGTTAGCTCTGCAGCAGAGAGGACGTTGTGTTGTTGGGTGCAGCAAGAGAGGAACTCATGGAGTCATTCTTGTTTGTTTTCTTCAGTGGAGGAGTGTATATTCATTGGAGGAGCTACAAGGAGGATTCCCGAGCTTGATTTCAGATCTGTTTGAATGGGCCAACATTCCATCATCTCCCACTGTGCATTCCATGGAGGAAACTGCATTATTTTATGGAGGCAGTGAGACAGGGTTTCATAGAGCTCATCAGGAGGTGTTTTTGAGACAAAGGGATCAACCCTTTGTGCTTGGAGACATTATCAGAGGAGGGAAATCAGATTTCAGATCAGCCACAACCTCATTCTCATTTTGTTTAGTTGTAGTGACAACTCAGTTGTCACATTATGTATTCTCCACATTTCTAGAAATCTCTCCTAGATTGGCTAGAAATCTAGTATTTCAGCCCATTCCTTTGTTATTGGGCTATTCTTTGTATTCCTTCAGCCATATGTACATTTATTCATATTCAGCAGCTACTTCTATCATAAATACTACACAGGCATGGCCCTCCAACATTTTTTATAGTTGCAGCAACATTTGTATTTCAAGGTCTAATCATGGGAGGTTGATTCCTATTGCAAAAGGGGTTCATTCCTCATGATATTTCTTGTATTTTATTTTTGATATCATAATACAATGATGGTTGTAGTATCTTCCCTCTTATTATGTATTTTATATTTGCAGAGTTAATGAAATGTTCATGTATTGCTGTAAGCTCTCTCATTGAGCATTGTTTTAGAGACCTAGATTGGGGAGATTTGAATGACCCATCTAGAGTTATTTATTTGAGCTCATATGTATAAGGCATTCTAATAGTTTTTTGTCTTATTTTTGCAGCATCTTCCTTATACAGCGTCCTCAAGGACCCTATAGCAGAAATTCCCGAGGTGGAATATTGCATATCCATAGACAAAGTCTGTGAAGGACCAGCTAGCCTCAAGATCTCTCTCTTCTTTGGAAGGAGACATATCCTGTAAATTCCCCAACATTCAATCTCTGAAATGGACTTGTGATAGCCCACTGAAGAAGGGATTGGAATATCTTAAGATATTCCCGATGGAGCAGCAAGTTCCAGATTTGGAACATTACAGTGGTATCAGAGCATCAATCTTGGCTCAACCTGTGCACAAGATTTCCATCAGCAAGAGGAGCTTCTCTACAAGGAGAGGAGATTGACAGAGGAGACAAGGAAAGAGGAATAAAGGAAGAGGAGGTTTCCCTTCTTCTTTTCTAGACCATTGAGGAGATTATTGAAGATCTTGATGAAAGGGAAAATTTGGATAAATTTTCTGAGAAGGGTTTGTTGATGGGACAAATCCTAGCTACTTCATGAAGGGTGTGAGAATTCAGCCACACATGCAGATCCACAACGTATTCCTTTGTTCACTTGCATTGCAAGGGAGTAGAGGAAGAAATGAGGCCATGGGAGGAGCAGTGCTGCAACTCAAGGTATGGCTCATGATTGTTGGTTTGAAGGATCCATTTTTCATTTTCATGCAAATGCAAAAAAATGTGATGCATTCACCAAGGGTTTGATGGAAAAACTTGGTGAAACTCATTGTGTCATAAACACAAACACTTTGCATACATTGGAAAGAACCAACAACACTATCACATTAGGGGGAGATCCATCACCACATGGAGGTGAAAGGGGAGCCATTGCTTCCACTAGAGGAGCCCTTGTGTCCTTGCAAGGATTTCTAAATATTTTTTCATGTGGGTACCAAGACACAATTCCGGAGCCATATGTAGCATTTACTGGGGATTGTGAGATGGAGGAAGAAGAGTAGAAGGATCAACATGAAGGGATGATGAGCATTCTCCCTTATCTATTTCAGAAATTTTCTGCACATGGGAAAGAGACTGCATTGCGTAGAGGAGAGAGGGACAAATCAGTCCACTCATATATGTAGCCTATTTCAGATCTTGATGTCTCACTTTTTGGAGGCTTTCCACCTGGGAGGCCATTTGATCTAGAGATGATGAGAGGCATCATGCTTTGAGGTTCACCAGTCTTGGATTCTAGAGAGGTGGAGACATTGGAGGAATCAATCACAGTGTAGAGTTTTTGGGGATAAGCACAAGGAGGAGGGATACACTCTCTCATTTTTAGTACCACCAATTCTCATCAGTTTTACTGCACAGATAGAGTTTCTGCAGGGTTGGAGGATAGCATATTCATGATGCAGGTTGACTACTCCACAGGCTTGGAGAGACAGAGGACACTCCCTTTTGGGAGGACTACTCTTTCATGCATAGGAGTAGATGGAGGCCACTCATGCTTTCATTGGCCAGAAGCGGGAGATTCTTTGGAGGTGACAGTCTCTCATGGGAGGCTCATTTTCAGAGAGCCCTATTTCTATTGGAGCATGAGTAGCTGCATGGTGGGAATTGCAGCATTTTGGAGGATGAATTTGGCATGGGGGATTTCAAAGTAGTAGGTAGCAACATGAGGGAGCACCATATTGTAGAACACCAGCACTGTCTATGTGGAGGATTGATCCAGGATGGAGGACTCAGCTTTGGTTGAGTATTCCCCAGGATCTTGGTGCATTGCATGATCTTGGATAGCCCTGATGGAGATGGAAGATACTTAATGGATGATATGATCATCTATCATCATGGTAGACTCTTCTTGACTAGAATTTCTAGTCTCAAGGAGAAATTATTGCACGTTGCACATGAGAACTTCCTAGCTATGCATCTGGATGCATACTTTGCTTTGCTAGAGGAGTTCACTTGGGAGGGCATTCAGTATGATCTACATCAGCATATGGATAGATGCATAGCCTTGTTTATTCTGGAGAGGTTGGCACAACCATTCCCTTACTCATTTGAGGAGAGGGAGAGCATTCAGATGAGCCATTTCAGCTCAAGGTCTCAAGTACATGGTAGAGAAGGTATAATTTCCCATTTGTTACCTCTTTACTTCATATGAGAAGCATATTGTCTCGAGAAGGATCAACCCTTCTTGCATTTGATATGATGTACTTGTAGCTACTTGTAGCTTTGATTTTGGCTATTCTTATGATGGTTTGTGGGGGAAGCCACATGCTTCTTGGTGTGCACCATTGGCACCAAATTGTGATTTCATGTTTCATCTTATGAGGAGATGTTGTGGCAGCAAACAAGTGGCTAGTACAACACTTGTTATTTGTGATTTTGAGGTAGGCCAAGAGGCACTGTGCAGGTTCCATCAGTGGAAATTTGAACCACTCTCCGATTGTCATTTGACAGCTTGCTTTTATTGTGTATTGCTCCTTGCATTTCTGATGTTGGTACACTCATGAGGAGCAATATTTGGAGAGTATTGTATGCACAACCCATTGGGAGCATGATTCTCCCTATTATACATGCTTCATTTTGCAGGAGACACCATGGGAATACCATGAATGCCACATTGCTACTTGCTCTTCTTGTGGAAGGGACCACTTGGAGGATTTGAGGAGGCATTTCATGGCTGGATTTCTTGATGGGGTAGCTTGGGCCATTCTTGAAGGCCATACCATTTCAGCCTAAGTACAGAGGCAGCCCCATGAACCCTTCAAATGGAGAGAAGCACCAACACAACTCTCCATTCAGCCCCAACACATTGCAGAAATCAAGGGTTGAGATTTTATTTGGATGATTGCATGGATGAGAGGATCATCATTGGGAGACAGATTTTCCCATGCATATCATCACTCCTACCTTAAGGAGGCCATAGCATAGCAAGAAGGATTACACTACACCTTCTATCTTTCCATGAGGAGCATCATTTTCAGCTTGTATACTTGGGAGAGAGCATTGGAGGACAGGTTTTATTGCAGCATATTTTGAGTAGTGGAAGAGCTTGTTGATGAGGCCACAAGAGAAGAAGGAGGAGGAATTTTTTTCTCTCTATGCAGTTGCTTGAGGACAAGCAACATGTGGGAGGGGAGGATTGTAATGTTCCCAATTTTTAGCCTCAAGCTAAAATGGAACATTATAGTTGCACATTTTATTTTTGTTAAATAAAATGGGGAAGGAGACACCTTAGCCCCTTTATAATGAATAAATAACACTCCTTATGTGAAAAGGAGCTGAATAAGCAGCTGGAATAAAACACCTAAGGGTGTGAATGGAACCCGGATCACTTTATTTAGTCATCTTTGACTAAATTCAACAGCACTGCCCAAGGAGGAAAGGCTTCCTAGAGAAGTTGCCCAGTTTTGGAGGGAAGACACTCTCATGAGGGTGGAAACCCTAATTGGTGGGACCATGGTGGAGAAAATATTCCTTTCTTTATAATGAGGATATGGCAGCCCGTTTGCATCATGTTTTAGATTTCAGACTAGGGTCTGCAAAGGCTTGCATCCCCGGGCTATTTAGCAGGGTGATGGTGCCCTCGGGCACTAGGGTGTTCCCAGTTGGGAATCCCTATCTCTTTTTCAAGGAAGGATGAGGAATGAGCTGATTTTCCTTAATCTGGCATTGGCCACACCTACATTCATCTCCTACAGCGTTAGCTCTGTAGCAGAGAGGACGTTGTGTTGTTGGGTGCAGCAAGAGAGGAACTCATGGAGTCATTCTTGTTTGTTTTCTTCAGTGGAGGAGTGGTCTATTCATTGGAGAAGTTGCAAGGAGGATTCCCGGGCTTGATTTCAGATCTGTTGGCATGGGCCAACATTTCATCATCTCCCACTGTGCAGTCCATGGAGGAAACTGCATTATTTTATGGAGGCAGTGAGAGAGGGTTTCATAGAGCTCATAAGGAGGTGTTTTTGAGACAAAGGGATCAGCCCTTTGTGCTTGGAGACATTATCAAAGGAGGGCAATCAGATTTCAGATCATCCACAGCCTCATTCTCATTTTGTTCAGTTGCAGTGACAACTCAGTTGTCACATTATGTATTCTCCACATTTCTAGCAATCTCTCCTAGATTGGATAGAAATCTAGTATTTCAGCCCATTCCTTTTTTATTGGGATATTCTTTGTATTCCTTCAGCCATATGTACATGTATTCATATTCAGCATCTACTTCTACCATAGAGACTACGCAGGCATGGCCCTCCGGCATTTTGTGTAGTTGCAGCAACATTTGTATTTCAGGGTCTAATCATGGGAGGTTGATTCCTATTGCAAAAGGGGTTCATTCCTCATGATATTTCTTGTATTTTATTGCTGATACCATAATAAAATGATGGCTATAGTATCTTCCCTCTTATGATGTATTTCATATTTGTAGAGTTAATGAAATGTTCATGTATTGTTGTAAGATCTCTCATTGAGCATTATTTTAGAGACCTAGATTGGGGAGATCTGAATAACCCATCTAGAGTTATTTCTTTGAGCTCATATTCTGCATAGGAGTTGTATGGTGTATTTTCTAAGGCATTCCAGTAGTGTTTTGTCTTATTTTTGTAGCAGCTTCCTTATACAACATCTGAGGTGGAATATTTCATATCCATAGACAAAGTCTATGAAGGGCTAGCTAGCCTCAGGATCTCTCCCTTATTTGGAAGGATACATATCCTGTAAATTCCCCAACAGTCAATCTTTGAAATGGACTTGTGATAGCCCACTGAAGAAGGGATTGGAATATCTTAAGATATTCCCGATGGAGCGGCAATTTCCAGATTTGGAACATTACAATGGGACTATGATACCAACATCATACATCTTCTTTATTTCTTTTTGAACTAAATGTGCTAGGATGAGGTTTATTCTTCTCAATTTTTTCTTGAATGGTTTCTGATTTTCCTTGAGAGGAATTTTATGTTGAATAATGCTTGTGTCGTAGGACTTCAAGTCCTCATACCCCCATGCAAAATTATCTTTAAACTCTTTGAAAAACTCTATATATTTCTGTTTTATGAGAGGAGGGATAGTTTTGGACAGCTTGATAATTTTGGGTTTTTCTATGTTGCCTATGTTGCATTCTTCCACATCAGTTTCGGTGGTTTCTATTTTTGGATTTTTAGCAACATCATTAAATTCAAACAACTCTTATAAAGGGGTAAGACCTCTTGGTAATGAGTCATCTTTGCATTGTAACACCTCGAGGTGTTTTTGATCCGGGTCCCTAGAAAATTCTACCTTATGAAAGTGTCCTAGCATATTTACAGCAACATTAGGAAATGGCTATGTTTTTGCTGTTTTTTTTTCACTTGGGAACTCTTGTTCACATTCTAAGCTTGGTTTTGGTATTGCAGATTCATTCATAGATTGCAGAAAATCATCAATTTTTTTATCACCCTCAAACACTTGCCAGTAATCTATGTTGTCGGGTACTGTAGGCTTGTTTTTTAGTTTTACAGTGTATTGTTCATTGGCATGTGTTATTTGGCAAGTGCTGGCAGCAAAGAAAAGTTCATTGGCAAGGGTGTTTTGAGCTCTAGGAATGGAAGTAAGTTCATACTTCTCAAAAGGTTGCATTCCTATACTCTCTTAACCTAGGATTCTTGGTTGAATATTCACCCTTGATTTTTCTAATGATCAGCTCGGAATCTCCTTGTACAAAAATTTTCTTGGCTCCTATGTTTCTTAGAAAATATAAACCAAGGAGAAGGGCCTCATACTCTACAATATTGTTAGTGCATTGAAAGTCTAGTTTGTAGGAGTGGCCTTCATTGGTGTTATGTATCCAGACACTAGCTCTCGAACCAGATTTTCCACAAGAGCCATCAAAGCTCATGTTCCAAAGTGTTTCAACTTCTACTTCGTCATTATATTATTGTTCAGGGCTGCTAAAGTTTTCGCTTTCAATTTTTTCATTCAGTGTCTAGTTTGACTGTCGTGGTAGGCCTAAATCTTTATCAAGTTCATTTACTTATTCCTCAACGTCATCTTCATTAGACAAGATAAATGAGTCAAGTTCTGAATGGATGGAATAAAGAGGGGTGTTGTTTGGCCTATCTTGGCTACTAACCATATATTTCATATGTGATTCCTGGTACAATCTCCTTGTTTGGTTAAATACCAGGATGGTAGCATAGGACATGTCCATTTGGAGATTCCCTTGAAGCTTGGTTCCCCACGATCTAGACAAAAGCATGCCATACTTGGGGGGAATTTTAGCCACTACAATGTCCATAACTAGGCTTTTGGTAGGTATTTATGCCATATTGACACACAGATCCTTGATTAGACCCAAACATTTGACTCTACTCGAATCGAAAGATTACAAGTCCTTGTAAGGTTTGGTTATTTCTAGGCCTAATCTATCCATCACCACCTTGGGCATGAGATTGTGTGAGGCATTAGAGTCTATCATAGCATTGTGCAAGATTTTGTCATGAATGTTTAAGCTAACATAGAAAGGAGGGACAACTCCTTCTTGATATTTTCCCTCTACCTCAGGCCCAAACAACAGCTCTGGTTTTTCATTAGTTAAGTTTAGAGTGTCGGTGTCATTTCATATGTTCAAAGCTTTTAAAATTTGGGACCTATATACATCCTGAGCTATTAGTTCAGCAAGGGGTATGCTTATTTTGATTTTTGCAATATCACCCTCAAAATTGAAAGGTGCTAGTGTTTTTGGTATATTTACATCAATTTTGTCACACATAACCTTTTCAGCCATTTTGATTTGCTGAGTTTTATTAGGACTGTCATTTAGAGCAGTTTTACTAGGGCCACTAGTTGATGTACTAGGATAGCTCGGGTCACCATTTGATTGGTTGGTTTTATCTTTGTTTGGATCAGATTTCTTAGCCATGGTGTTTTTGTTCTCTATCGTCTTTTTCATTATGTTTACAAGGGTCTTTTTAACATCAGTTTCTTGTTTGTTTGTCTTGGAGGCCTCTTGGTTTTTCTTACTCCTAAGATCATATTGCCTATGGACCTCCATTATGGCATTTTCAAATCCCAATTTATACTCTTCAGACTCCTCATAGTTTGTTCTATCATTTTGGTTTGAGGAAAAGAACCCTTGTTCTTCTTCTGTGAGAAAAACATCACCCTCATTGTCAGAGCCTATCAAGTTTACATGGTTTTCTTCCAACTGTTTAGTCTCTCTTTCCTCCTCATCCACATAATTGTCTTGGAAAGGAGGTCGAATCTGTTGGTAATTTTCCCTTTGTCTGATTTGGGGAGGGTCTCTTCTGAAGTTCTGATTTCTATTTCTGTTATGTGGATTTGGTTGATTTTCCCTAGGAGGTGCTCTTTCATTCAAGTTTATTCTCTCCATCATTCTTTCCATTACCCTCACTAGATTGTCAATCTTGGCATCAAATGTGGAGGCCATGGATTCATCTTCGTATGTGATTTTCTTTTATGAACTCATCTTAGCCCTCTTCTCAATTAGGTTGGCCTCTACACTCACAGCTCCCCTTTGCATGTCTTCTAAGGTTAGGGGGTCTCTCTCTCTCAATTGGTAGGTCATGTCTGGATCAAAGCCTTCTAGAAATTTCACTAGTGCTAGGCCTTGTGGGGGTTTCATGTGAGGTGGGAGGGCATTATACACACTATTGAACCTAGTGCAATAGTCTTGGATGCTCTCTCCGACATCTGTCTTAAATTTATTATATTCTAAGAGGATTTGGAGAGGGTTTTTCTTAATTTCCCACTTGTTTATGAATGTCTGGTAAAGGGAAGAGAGATCATGTATGTTTTTACGAGTCAAGCTTTTGAACTATTTCTTGGCTTCTCCTCCTAAGATTTGTGAAAATATCCTCATTTTTATGGTCTCATCTTCTATATCCTAATAGTCAAAGGCATCATTCATCCTATCTACATGTTGTTGGGCAGTGGTAGATTCAACTCCAGTAAATTGAGGTATTTTGGATTGGTAGTCTTGAGGCATGGACACTAAAGGTTTGGGTAGAACTAATGGGGCAAACCATGTTGCCATGATTGGAGGTAAATGAAACCAAGGAGGTTTTGTGAGAGGAGGTGGAGGGTGAAGTGGAGTGGTTTTCACAGTGGATGGGTGAATGGGAGTGGAAGATGTACTCGGACCAGCAAATTGAGATTGAACAGATTTGGAAAGGAAAGAGCCAAAGTTTTGGAGAAGCTAAAAATCAGGAGGAGTGGAAGGAGAGGCTTATCTACTAGCACTATGCTGCAAATATATGGGCTCAAGGTCTGTTTGGTCAATCCCACTCTTAGAATTAGTCCTAAAATGATTCTTTCTATGGTATAAGTCAAACTGGGAATCAAGCAAGGCTGTGATATTTTCAAGGACAGAACCTGCTTTGTGAATGGTCCTAACAGTAGTTGAATCTTGGGCCCTAGAAGTTTTCCACAAAATCTTTTCTGGGTCATCAACTATGGTAGGAGGGTTAGGATCAGGATGAGATATGGTGCTAATCCTTTGCAAATCCATATTTAAAACTCAATAATGCAGAAAGGATGAAGCTTTAGGAGTGCCTTGAAAAGAGACATGTCTACAAGGATATTAAGCTCACACAAAGAGTGACTGAGTTTTAGATTGTTATGACTGATTAGTGCATTCCCAGGTGAGTGTATGAAAGATAGTGAAGTTAGTATGCCTACTGGAGGCTAGTGGAGTTGCTAGTTGGATGTTTTTTTACTACTTTGAGGATATATACTTGTGGTCCACCACCAAAAATTGACAAAAAACCAATCTAGAGATATTTTTTTTGGGTTTTATG
Source organism: Pinus albicaulis (assembly GCA_034641835.2). Lineage (NCBI taxonomy): Eukaryota > Viridiplantae > Streptophyta > Pinopsida > Pinales > Pinaceae > Pinus > Pinus albicaulis. Next base: position 265,482,295 of record CM076582.1, on the reverse strand, counting down.
AGTTTCTTTATACAACACTAAGACTTTAATGAGTTTTCTCCAGTTGAGACATCATGTTGCTAGTATGGTGAATCAAATACTCTTGGCTAACACTTGATTTTTTAAGTTTGACAGAGGTTTTCTGAGTTCTCTGAGGATGTTTAAGTTTTTTTCTTACTTATGATCCCACCGTGATCGCCATTATGTTAGGTCCTCGTAATTTGGCAGATTGGCAATGACCAAATGAACAAGGTTAACATCAAACCAGTCTTTAGAGTCCTAGGACCTAGCCTTCCTGGACTCAGAGAGGGCTCTCTCTATTTTGTGCAAAGGATGTGAACTTGTTTACTTTTAGGGTTTGATTTTAGGCTAGTTGTTAAGTTTAGGGTTTGTTTGTTTATTTGAGTTGGGTAGGTGATCAAATAGAATAGATGGAGTGAGAGAATTTCAATTCATTGGGATATGGAGTCTATAAAAGGTCATGGACATTTCAACAATGAATCAGGGTGCATCACAAGGAACATCTAACATGGTCAAATGGATCTTCAAGGTTTGGGTAAGATGAAATGAACATCAAGTTTGTGAACATAGTAGGTGCAAAAGGGCAGTTAAGAATCCTTGAAAAAATACCTTTAAACAAGAAAGGTCTTTAACACTACTCAGCATAAATATGTAATCATAAGACAGGGAAAACCAATAACTCTTTGATTATACTCAAGCAAAAAAGCATTTAAGACAAACAATTTAGTGAACTATAGAAGGCAAGAAACTTGTATAAACTCTAGTGATTTCACCTTCAAGATTAGAAAAAGTTTACGATAGAAATATAACATAGATCAAAGAATAGGGAACTCCTAAACATCATTGATTAGAGCTATAAATACCTCCAAGGAAACCTTTTAAGAATGGACAAAGGGCATGATCAAAATATAAACCTCTTTGACTAAACCTAATCAATGATACTTCAAATAAAGATCTTAAGAACAATGTTTAAGTAAAATCAAACAAGCAAGGCTAACCATAACACATATTTGATATATATTGTGTTGATTCACTCATAAGATAAACAAGCATAAGTGTGTTAGGTCCCTATATCACTTGTATAGTCCCTTATTATTGTTAGTGTAACCCCCTTATTGTTATTATTGAACCCTTGTAACCCCCATTTTGTTATTATTGTGCCCTTAAATTATTATTGTTAGGTTGGCTAGGATTACATTGTGGCCCACTAGGATTACATTATGGCCCCATGGACTCCTATATATAGAAAGGAGGTTTTGTAAATTGTGTCATCCAAGAATTGTTCATTTATGTAATGTATTGGAGGCTGCCCCCTCAAAGTGGCTCATTTCTAAGGCGTTGATATCTCTTTTCTTCTCTTTTTGGAGCTGGTTACACAACATTTGGTATCAGAGCTTTGGATTCTAGGGTTTCGCTGCTCCAAACAGGTCATCGTGGCATTTTCACTATAAATTTTTTTCTACGAAGCTTCAAAAGCTGAAATGTTTAGGGTGCAAAGCTGAAATCTTGAGGAAGTTTTTCTAAAAATTTCAGAGCTTGGTTCGCAATATTTTAGGAGATATGATCTGTGGAAGTTAGGTCTTTTTTCAGGCTCCTAAACAGGTCATCGTGGAATTTGCGCTATAAAAAAATTTCTACGAAGGTTCAAAATCTGAAATTCATATGGTGCGAAGCTAAAATCCTAAGGAAATTTTTCAAAAAATTTCAGAGCTTGGTTCGCAAGATGTTTGGAGATATGATCTGTGGAAGGTAGTGCTTTTTCAGGCTCCTGAATTTCATCTCAAAGAGGTGATCGTGGGAAAAGTTCAATAACTCTCTCTCTGGGCATCGGATTGGAGTGCCGTAAAAATTGGTTGCAAGTACACAGACTGAAGTTTCTTGGCTATCAATTTCAGAGATGAAGGACGAAACAGTGACACGTGGAAAGTCGTACAAGTTCTCTCTACTGAACCAGTCCAAAATTGGGTCATTGTGGGAGATTGGAAATAAATTTGTTTTGAAGAATCCAAATCAGATCATACCTGTGGCATTTGAAAGAAAGTTCAGAAGGCTACTACAGCAGTGAATTTCAGATATTGAAGATTCTCAATTACAGAGATAATTCAATTTCAATACAGAGCTCCTAAAAATCAAGTAAAAGGTGTGTATTTTTTTCCGAATTGCATAAGTCTTGTTTGAAGAGTCAAGTTGAATTGATTCCAAGGGAATATTGTAGAATAGATATCAGTATTGGTTTCTAAAATGGCCCCTAAAAATAATTCAACTCCCATTAATCCTTTAGAAGGCTCTACTGTGACTCATGAAGACGAAGAATGGCAACATGACATATCAAAATTACAAGAGCAAGTGCAACAAATTTCGCTCTCGCAAAGAACAACAAAAAATGAAATGGAAGTTTTGAAGAAAGGCATGGAAACTAAGATGGATGGTTTGAAGAAAGGCGTGGAAGTTAAGATGAATGGTTTGGAAGCTAAGATGGATGGCATGGAAGTGGGCATGGAAGCTAAGATTGATGACATGGAAGCTAAGATCGATGAAAACATGAAAGACAACATGGAAAACATGAAGAATGATCTAAAATCATACATGGAAGGCTTGATGACAAGCTTAAAACAAGAAACGATTCCTAATGGCGGAAATATAGTAGAAGAACCTCATGATGAGAACAAAATAAATGTTAATCGTGATTTCATAAACTCTAATGTTGGCGGGAAGAACCACCATATTCCAAAATGGATATGAGGAAGTTTGATGGAAAGGATCCTGTAACATGGATACTACAGATGGAGCAATATTTTGATCTCCATAATGTGCAAAACACACAAAAGGTATGCATTGCAACTTTACAATTAGAACAAAATACATTTGTATGGTATCGATGGCTTTGCTCCCGTAAAAAAATTGTCACTTGGTCAATTTTTACGGAGGAAATGATAGCACATTATGAGAATACAAAGAGCAACACCTTCTTTAGCCAATTGATAAATCTCAAACAAAAGGGTTTAGTGGGGCAGCACATTGAGGACTTCCAAAAATTGAATATAAGGGTAACTGATATTCCAGAGGAACACAGGATTGATTTCTTCATAGGCACTTTAAAGGATAACATCCAACATGAAGTTCACGTTTTGGAACTGGATTCATTGGAGAAGGCATTCAGGTTGGCAAGAAAAGTTGAATGTAAAATAATGGCGACAAGGAAGCCTACCACTCAATTCTATAAAGAATGAAGTGTTGCTACGCCTAGATTTCCACAACCTACAAGGTTGACACCACAACAATTGGAAGAAAAAAGAGCAAAAGGGCTTTGCTACAGTTGTGATAGCAAATACACTAAAGGTCATAAGTGTGCTAAGAAGAAATTATTTTACATAGATTGTGAAGAGGAAGAAGAAAATGAACAAGAAGAGGATATACACCAGGAACCAACCCTAGAAGAGGAAGAAATGAATCCGACCATATCGTGTAATGCATTAGCAGGAATTACCACTCCTCAAACTCTCAAGATACAAGGACAAATCAAGAATGAAAAGGTAATAGTGTTGATTGATTTAGGTAGCACCCATAATTTTATTCATTGTAAGGTAGCCAAGGAATTAAATTGTTTCCTATACCCAGCACCAGAATGTCAAGTGATGGTTGCAAATGGAGGAACTATAAATTGCTCTAAAAAATGCCATAATATCAAGCTAACCATGGGGGAATATGTATTGACTAGTCCAATGCTTTCCATTCCTATGGGAGGTGCTGATGTTGTACTAGGAGTACAATGGTTACAATCTTTGGGGACGGTAGCTTTTAATTTTCAAGAACTTTTCTGGAATTTTTTTTCAGAAGGAAAGGAAGTCGAATTACGGGGTATTGAAGGGAAGCCAGGAAGGATAATAAGCTCTAATGTCATGACAAAGCTTCTAAAGAAAGAACAACGAGGCATAATTGCACAATTATGCTCACTAGAAGTTCCGACATTAAAATCATCTATTTCTGCAGATCTCCAACAAGTCTTGGACAATCATTCCAAGGTGTTTGAAACTCCCAAAGGACTCCCACCTATTCGTGATCATGATCATGCTATTCATTTGATTCCAGGAAGTGTTTCTCCAAACATCAGGCCTTATAGATATCCTTACTTCCAAAAGAGTGAAATTGAACGTATGATTGCAGAAATGTTAGAGGCGGGTATAATTCAACCTAGTCAAAGTTCTTTCTCTGCTCCCGTAGTTTTGGTACACAAGAAGGATGGATCATGGCGAATGTGTCCGGATTATAGGGAGCTCAATAAGCTCACCATTAAAGACAAATTTCCCATTCCTGTGATTGCTGAATTATTGGATGAATTACATGGAGCAATTTATTTTACCAAGTTGGATCTTCGTTCAGGATATCATCAAATTAGAATGAAGACTGAAGATATTCCAAAAACAACATTTCGAACTCATGAGGGTCATTATGAATTTTTGGTCATGCCTTTTTGTCTTACCAATGCACCTTCTACATTTCAAGGGTTGATGAATTCCATTTTCAAACCCTTCCTTAGAAAATTTGTGCTAGTATTTTTTGATGATATACTAATCTACAGCAGGTCTTGGAAGGATCATGTTGAATATGTTGACAGGGTGCTCAAACTATTGCAGGAGAAACAATTATATGCAAAAAAGTCCAAATGTTTCTTTGGAGTACAAGAGGTGGAATATCTGGGTCATATTGTATCTCACGAGGGTGTTAAAGTAGACCCTAACAAAATTGAAGCCATTAAGGAATGGAAAGTCCCCACAACCATAAAGAAGTTGCGAGGATTTCTCGGGTTAACAGGGTATTATCGCAAGTTTGTTAAGAATTATGGGAGAATAGCAGCACCTCTAACAACATTATTGAAGAAAGATGCATTTTCATGAACTCCTGAAGCAACTAAGGCCTTTGAACATCTTAGAGAGGCAATGTGACTAGCACTTGTCTTAGCTACGCCAGACTTCACAAAAACCTTTATTCTGGAATGTGATGCCTCAGGAAATGGAATTGGTGTAGTTTTAATGCAGGAAGTGTTTGGTCAATTTAGTGTGTCCTAAATTGCTACATTAATTTATCAATCCGGGATTCGTAAGCTGATGAAGTGTGGCGCACTATATGTGCAAGATAACCTATCTCTTACTTTTTGTCGTTTTTGGATTTTTATGAAATTCTAAAATACAAGTATGGTTATGGATATTCAAGGCAATGATGTCCTTTATAATGATTTACCAACTTCAAACTTAGAAAGGAATTTGAAACATACAATGACAAAACTTGAAAGGAAATGAAAATGTACTGCTAGCCTAATAAATCAAACAGTGAACTATTGAGCATGAAAACCAAATTATCCTTGCTGCTGTCTAAACACAAAAGAAACTAAGCTTAAAGAAATCCAAGAATTGCAACAAATTAAATCTAAATCAAATTACATCAACTTATATTCTGATCCCTCGCCATTAGTCCAGCTATGGCTTTCGGAGGTAACCATAAACAACTTGAGCAATCTGATATCTAATTTGCAGAAAAAGAAACTAATATCAAACTACACACTCATACTTCAATCCCTCACCATCAGTCCAGCTGTGGCTTTTGGAGGTAACTAAAAATGACATGAGCAATTTAATATATCTAACTTGCAGAAAGTAAACTAATATCAAACTACACACTCATACTTCAATCCCTCACCATCAGTCCAGCTGTGGCTTTCTGAGGTAACTGAAAATGACATGAGCAATTTAATATATCTAACTTGCAGAAAGTAAACTAATATCAAACTACACACTCATACTTCAATCCCTCACCATCAGTCCAGCTGTGGCTTTCGGAGGTAACTGAAAATGACATGAGCAATTTAATATATCTAACTTGCAGGAAGTAAACTAATATCAAACTACACACTCATACTTCAATCCCTCACCATCAGTCCAGCTGTGGCTTTCGGAGGTAACTGAAAATGACATGAGAAATTTAATATATCTAAATCTTACTACTGAAACAAATGTGCAAGACTGAAATAAACAAAGCAGTACTGGAATTAAACAAAAACTAAGAAAAATAAATTAGCAGCAGAACAATATTGATTCCATGTCATTAGTCAAAAGATATGCAAATGCCCGGGCTGCCTATTTGTAATCTAAAACAAGAACACTGATCAGTTAATCAACAACATAAAACATGAAAGATTATGGACAGAAGTAAAATGTAAAGCATAAAAGATTATAAACAGAGATGAAGCATAAATACTATGAAAGATGCAATTTATAAACACATGAATGACTTATGGCACAATGAACTTAAAGAAACGAAACAAGAAACTATACAATAATGCACAAAACCTCAGCGTGTGCAGGGGCCCTCTGCACCAGCCTCGGGCAACAGCCTTCAAATATGAATTACACTTGGAAACAGAGTCTTCTTATATATTAAAATGCAGTCATAACAGAGAGATGATATTACAGCGCAGTGGCAACGCAATTACATTACAGAGCTATATGGAGGCTATGGAGACTAACTATTATGCGTATGCAAACGCATTATTTATAACTGAAGGTGATATAACTAATTCCTTAAAGTTTATGATGATAGAAAACACGTAAACCATTACGTCCAGAGATCTAGGATCATGGCCGCGTTGAGGAGTAAATCTATGAAGAGTGGATGTTGGATTCGGCTTATGGAGCCGTGTACAGGTGTTGATGTGTCTCTCGTAACTCAGAAACGGCCATACAAATCTTCACATGCTGAGAAATAGAGTCCTGCCACCGTGGGACTCTACGGTTGACTTCCACTTGGCCACCTTTGACCGCAGCCTCCTTAGGTGAATTTGCCCGAGCCAATAGGACACAATCCATGTCCACATCATTTCTGACTTGCCCATGTGGCTCAAATTGCCTGAAGACACCTGTAACATAGACTTTCACAAAATGGCTGCGGAAAGTTGCAGCAGCTACGGAAAGTGGCAAGATTCCGCAGCTAAATGAGCAAAAATCTAAATCAAACAGCAGACACAAAACATAGTTAAAAACCATTTTAGATGCTCTTTTACAATTGAAATGCAATGATATTGACAACTTAGAAGGTTCAGGTGAATGAAAAAGGTCTAGAAAGGTGTATAGGAAAGATGCAGATTTGTGACTCAACATACCCCCACTGTGAAGGTGTTGCATGTCCTCGTGCAACCAAAATTTTGATAATCCTTTTTCAATTCATATTCCTTGACACTTCAGCCAGTACATCCAGTCCTCTCCTCCTCTTCCTTGGTGCTGCTAACATCCTGGGCTTTTTCATCAAGCATCTGAATTTGATATTAATCAGTGCTCTGCTTAACTTCTGGCATTTCCTCTTCAATTTCCTGTTCTTCTTCTGCCATAGTCCCAGATGTAGCATGGTATTATCATGAATGATTTTGTCCAATTTTCCTTGTTCCTTCAATGCCTCATTTTCATTTTTAATGTGTTTATTTAAAAGCTCTAGCTCAAATACTTCTTGTTTTAGTGATTGGACTAGATCATCTTGTACTGTGTGAGGCTGAGTGGACGAAGTACTGGGACCCGTAGCTGCTCTTTCTAAAGATTCTATATAATCATATACTTCTTGTTGCTTTGGGTCTATCTCAGGTGTCGTTTTTATTGGGCTGTTCCCAAAATGCCGTGGAGGAGAGTTGTCTTCAAAATCTGGCTGAGAAGGGCTTACATCAACGTCTGGTTGAGAATGGGATGGACTATGTTCAATGTCTGACTGAGAATGAAATGAACTAGGTTCACTGTATGACTGAGAGTGAGATGGACTATGGCCAGCTGGGGATTTTTCAGATGTTTCTTCCCCCAAATCAATAAAATGGGGTCCTTTCATTTGCGTTTTCCTCAACTTCCCCTTAAGCCTGGAACTTCTTCTCACACGCTGTGGACCACTATCTTTTTGCTTTTGTTTTCCTTTCCCTTTCTTCTTGGCCATAGATGATTGTTCTTGAAGGTGAACTAGTCTTTCAGATAACACTTGATGATCTTCTTCGAAAGAAGGGGTTTGATGCATAGCCTCAATACTTTTTCTCTCTTTTGATGTTATTGGCTTTTTACCCTTGGTTTCTTTCTTCTTCCTTTTTGACAGTCTCTCTTCCTTACTAGTTCTTTCAATTGTAGTAGTAGGAGTACTTTGAGTTTCATCATTTTTTCTTTTTCTCCTACTCCTTCTTGATGTGCTACCTTCAGGAATTTCTTGAGGTTCCTCAAAGAAATTTCTAATCAAAAATTGTTCCCATGTGTCCTTCTTCTCCTTTAACTATTTTTCAATCAAAATTTTTACAAGACCATGGTGATATAGATGTGGTTCTACATCCCCTAAATGCTTCTGAACAGTCACAGACATCTTCTTCAAACTATTTAATAGAAAATATGGCAGATTGAGGGTTTGGTTATCTAGAAAGTTCATCAGCAATCTGGTATGGTACATATACATTGACCCAAAACGGCCTTCACAGGTGATAAATTTTTGAACAACTAGCAGCAAAGTAGCCCATTCCTCTTTTAAAAATAGTTATGTCCATACCTGGGTTATGTAGAATCACTCTCCAGGCTTCATCATTAATGATTTTGTTCTTAAACCAACGTTCACCCTCTTGAAGAAGTTCTGTGGCAGATGCTATAGATGCCTCATTCACTGTAAACTTAAGGTCTCCAATCTCTACCTCCAGGCCATTGAAAGATCTTGCAAACGCTTTTGTCACCTCTTTATGGTAGCCTCTAAAATTTTGGATAAACCGCAGCCACTTTGCCTTCTTCAATATATCCCCTGACTTGCGGGTATCCTTCCATGAATTTAGGTCCCTCTAGTTCTGCTCTCAACAATTTACCCATCCTTCTTTCTGTTCTTTTAAAAACTTGCCTGCGTGAGGAAGGTTCAATGGAAGTAGGACGGCTGAATGAACGGAAATGAGCACGATGACTGTAGGAGTGGGTATACAGACTGTAGCGTAACAGAGAATGAAATGGGGTGAAGCGGAATAGAGAAGGGTTACGTGAGCACGGCGGAAATGCGGTTGTGAGATTAATAGAACGATAGGAGGAGTATAACACATCCGGCAGTGTTTTAAAATTTGGTGGCTGCAAAATAAATGTAAGCACGTTTATACAACGGCTACGGATTTTATGCGGCTGAAAGAAGCCGTAGTCAAATCAACTATGTTTCATTGTCACAGGTGGAATATCGGAGTATGAGTGAAAATCGGAGGTTTAATTATGGGACTGTTTGAGAATGAATGCGAAGATTGTGGGAAGATTGTACAGAGATCATGGAGTGATTACGGAGTTTGTTAATATAATCATTGCACATAATGGATGGAGCTTATGGTTTAGAACTATATAAATATGTGTTTTAAATGCCATTTGAAATAAATTTTTACTCATACCTTGGAATTCTTGCCATTTTTCCTTGATCTTCAATTAGTTGCTCCTCATTGATATCTTGAATGCTCCATGTCTTCATAATTGGTCCTCATACCTGCATTTGATTTCATGATTATGGAAATAACATCTTGCTGTACATTCTTTTGAAAAACAGAGTGGCAGCTGCGGAATCTGCTTCTGGCTACGGAAACTGGTGTCAGCTGCGGAAACAGATGTCAGCTGCAGAAACTGACACAGCTATTATTTGGGTGAATGGAAATGAACGGATGACAATTGACTAAATGGAAATGGTCATGAAAGAGAATTTTATTGGTAAAATGGAACGAAAAAATGAAGTGAAATGGAATGAAGTGGAGTGAAATGAAGTGGAATGAAGTGGAATGGAATGGAGTGGGTGGTCACAAAACTTGTGAAATGAAAGAGAGATTTTTTTTTGGAAAATATAGGGTGTCAGGTGTTCCTGATTTTCACCCAATATTTTCTGTATAAGACTGCCAATTAGTGATTGGTTTTCAGGCTTATAAATTTTTATTTTTATTTTTTTTTAACTGAAAAGAACAAAAGCTAGGCTGGTGGAGAAGAAGAATTCTTCTGTACCAGGCTGATTGCAGAATTTTCTTGAAACATTTTGACAAATTCCTCTTTTGAGAGTGGCTTATGATAAACTTTCAATCTGTGGCCATTCGCAATAAGAGGAGTTTGAAACTCATCAATGGTCTTGATTCTTACTGCTCCATTGCTAAAGATCTTGTCAATCTCATATGGCCCAAGCCAATGAGTTTGAAATTTTCCTTGAAAATATTTAAACTTGGAATCAAATAACAATTCCCAATCTCCTTCTTGAAACTTCTTCTCTTTGATGTACTTGTCATGCCATTTAGCTCTTTGATATTGAACTAGATCAGTTCTTAAAATTGCTTCTTGTCTGATCTCATCTAGCTCGTTCAACTGCTTCATTCTATGCTTTTGGGCTTCTGATAAGTCCATCCCCAACTGAACTGCTATCTTGAAGGTCTTGACTTGGAACTCAATGGGGATTAGGACTTCCTTCCCATAAACAAGTTCATAGGGAGAATGTCCTGTTGTATTTCTCCATGTAGTTCTGTAGGCCCACAAGGCTTCAGGAAGCCTTTCTGCGCAATCTCTTCTATGTAGATGAACAGTTTTGGTGATGATACTTTCGAGAACTTTGTTGGTAGACTCCACTTGAACATTTTATTGCGGATGGTAAGGAGTAGATCTTCTATGCTTGATTTTGTATTCTTCCATCAGCTTCTCCACCAGGTTGGATGTGAATTGGCTTTCTTGATCTATCACAATTTCTCTTGGAACACCAAAGCGAGTAAAAATATCCTCATAAAGAAAATGAACAACTGAATTTTCAGTAGTAGATACTAATGCTTTGGCTTCTACCCATTTAGTAACATAATCAGTACAAACCAATATATACTTCTTTTGCTTAAATGGTGGATTAATAGGTCCAATGAAATCTAAAGCCCATTTTTCAAAGGGTTCAATGAGTACTTGTGTTTGCAATGGCATTTCATTTGAAAGGGTAGGTTTCCCTACTCTTTGGAAGCTGTCACACCTTTTGACATATTGTTTTGCATCTTTGAAGAGGGAAGGCCAATAATATCCTAAAGAGAGGATTTTATAGGCCGTCCTTTTGTCTGCAAAGTGTCCACCGCATGGTTCATCATGACATGCCTTAAGAATATCAGGCATTTCATCTTCCCCGACACATCTTCTGATCACAAGATCTGGCCCTGTTTTAAACAATTCGTTAGAAATCCATGAATATTTTGAACTCTCCTGAATAATTTTTCGTTTTTCACTTGGAAATAAATGTGAAGGAAGTTTCCCTGTAACCAAATAGTTAGCAATATCTGCATACCAAGGAGTCTTAATAGTTACTGCAAACAAGTATTCATCAAGAAACTTATCCTCTACAGGAGAATCTTCTAATTCAGCTGTTTCTTGAATTCCAAGAATCTTAAGGCTAGGGGTAGATGGTGGTGAATCTTTTCTAAGCCTTGAAGAAGATGGAGTTGTGAAAATCAAACTTTTGGCTTTAGCTATAAACCTTCCCCTAGAATCTCTTGCTCTATGCATGTCATTTTTTTTTTTTTAAAGTAGGGCTAATAATTCTCTTTCTGATCTTCCAGGTCACACTAGGTGCAAGAAGAGAGCATACTTAAGAAATTACTAAACCAATAATTCTCTTTTCTGATCCTCCAGATCACACTTGGTGCAAGAGGAGAGCATACTTCAAGAAATTATCAAGTTTTCCCTTCTTTTATTATTTTGTTTTTTTTTTTTTAAGAAATTGGCTACCTAGTTACACTTCCCCGGCAACGGCGCCAAAATGTTTGGTCAATTTAGTGTGTCCTAAATTGCTACATTAATTTGTCAATCCGGGATTCGTAAGTTGACGAAGTGTGGCGCACTATATGTGCAAGATAACCTATCTCTTACTTTTTGTCGTTTTTGGATTTTTATTGATCTTGGTTGGTTTCCTAATGTGAAATGGAAATTCTAAAAGACAAGTATGGTTATGAATATTCAAGGCAATGATGTCCTTTATAATGATTTACCAACTTCAAACTTAAAAAGGAATTTGAAACATACAATGACAAAACTTGAAAGGAAATGAAAATGTGCTGCTAGCCTAATAAATCAAACAGTGAACTATTGAGCATGAAAACCAAATTATCCTTGCTGCTGTCTAAACACAAAAGAAACTAAGCTTAAAGAAATCCAAGAATTGCAACAAAGTAAATCTAAATCAAATTACATCAACTTATATTCTGATCCCTCGCCATTAGTCCAGCTATGGCTTTCGGAGGTAACCATAAACAACTTGAGCAATATGATATCTAATTTGCAGAAAAAGAAACTAATATCAAACTACACACTCATACTTCAATACCTCACCATCAGTCCAGCTATGGCTTTTAGATGTAACTGAAAATGACATGAGCAATTTAATATATCTAACTTGCAGAAAGTAAACTAATATCAAACTACACACTCATACTTCAATCCCTCACCATCAGTCCAGCTGTGGCTTTCGGAGGTAACTGAAAATAAAATAAGCAAATTAATATATCTAACTTGCAGAAAGTAAACTAATATCAAACTACACACTCATACTTCAATCCCTCACCATCAGTCCAGCTGTGGCTTTCGGAGGTAACTGAAAATGACGTGAGCAATTTAATATATCTAAATCTAACTACTGAAGCAAATGTACAAGACTAGAATAAACAAAGCAGTACTGGAATTAAACAAAAACTAAGAAAAATAAATTAGCAGCAAAACAATATTGATTCCATGTCATTAGTCAAAAGATATGCAAATGCCCGGGCTGCCTATTTGTAATCTGAAACAAGAACACTGATCAGTTAATCAACAACATAAAACATGAAAGATTATGGATGGCAAATTGGCAAAATGTAAAGCATAAAAGATTATAAACAGAAATGAAGCATATATACCATGAAAGATGCAATGTATAAACACATGAATGAATTATGGCACGATGAGCTTAAAGAAATAAAACAAGAACTATAGAATAATGCACAAAACCTCAGTAGCCTTCACCAAATTTCTGCAAATTTTCAAATACGAATTACGCTTGGAAACGTAGTCTTCTTATATATTAAGTAGCACTATAATGTAGAGATGAGGATTGATATTACAAATACAGTGGCAACGTAATTACATTACAGAGCTATCTGGAGGCTAATGGAGACTAACTATTATGCGTATGAAAACGCGTTATTTATAACTGAAGGTGATATAACTAATTCCCTAAATTTTATGCTGATAGAAAACACGTAAACCATTACGTCCAGAGATCTAGGATCATGGCCGTGTTGAGGAGTAAATCTATGAAGAGTGGATGTTGGATTCGGCTTATGGAGCCGTGTACAGGTGTTGATGTGTCTCCCGTAAATTAGAAACGGTCATACAAATCTTCACGTGATGAGAAACAAAGTCCTGTCACCGTGGGACTCTACAGTTGACTTCCACTTGGCCACCTTTGACCACGGCCTCCTTAGGTGAATTTGCCCGAGCCAATAGGACACGATCCATGTCCACATAATTTCTAACTTGCCCATGTGGCTCGAATTGCCTGAAGACACCTGTAACATAGACTTTCACAAAATGGCTGCGGAAAGTTGCAGCAGCTGCGGAAAGTGGCAAGATTCCGCAGCTAAATTAGCAAAAATCTAAATCAAATAGCAGACACAAAACATAGTTAAAAACCATTTTAGATGCTCTTTTACAATTGATATGCAATGATATTGACAACTTAGAAGGTTCAGGTGAATGAAAAAGGTTTAGAAAGGTGTATAGGAAAGATGCAGATTTGAGACTCAACAGGAAGGAAGACCCATTGATTTTGAAAGTCATCCAATCAAAGGAAAGTATTTACAGAAACCTATTTATGAGAAGGAAATGTTAGAAATACCGCATGCACTAAAGAAATGGAGAACTTACCTAATGGGAAGACACTTCAAGGTAAAAAATTATCATGATAGTCTTAAACACTTTTTGGAACAAAGACTATCTTCAGAAGAGCAGCAAAAATGGGTCACAAAGATGTTGGGTTATGAATTTGAAATAATCTACAAAAAAGGAAAGCTTAATGTTGTTGCAGATGCACTCTCAAGAAAGAATGAAGAGGTGAAGCATTGCTTTGTGCCATTTCTATTATCCAACCAGATTGGATAACCGAAGCAAGAGATGAATGGAAGAAGGACAAAGATGTATGGACACTCATTCAAAAGTTGAAGCAAGATCCTAGTACATCTGATACATTTAGTTGGAAAAATGATTCCTTATGGTACAAAGATCGCTTATATCTTTGTAAGAATTCCCAACTAAAACAAAATATTCTTCTCGAATTGCACACTTCTCCTTTAGGAGGACACTCAGGATTTTTAAAAACTTACCACAGGGTGAAGAAAGAATTTTTTTGGGATGGCCTTAAATCTGATATTCAAAAGTTTGTGGCGGAATGTTTGGTTTGCCATCAGAATAAAGTGGAAACAATTAAGACCCCGGGACTTCTACAACCTTTATCCATTCCAAGTCAACGTTGGGAGGAGATTTCAATGGATTTTATCACAGGTTTACCTAAGTCCCAAGGAAAGAGTGTCATCATGGTGGTAGTTGATAGACTTACCAAGTATGCACACTTTTGTGCATTATCTCATCCATTTAAAGCAAGTACAGTTGCTACTACATTTATGGATAGACTTCAAAAGCTACATGGAAGCCCAAGGGTTATTGTGAGCGACAGAGATCCCATTTTTACTGGAAATTTTTGGACGGAGTTATTTTTTTGTTTGGGTACTCAATTAGCTCATAGCTCATCTTATCATCCTCAATCTGATGGTCAAACTGAGATAGTAAATAAATGTTTGGAAGGATATCTTCGTTGTTTTGTATCCGATAAACAAACACAATGGGTCAAGTGGTTACCTCTTGCTGAATGGTGGTATAACACTTCCTTCCATACTGCAGCAAAAATGACCCCATTTATGGCACTTTATGGATATCATCCACCATCCATCGCATCATATTTAAGAGAAAATTCGAAGGTTCAAGCAGTGGAAGATCACATCGAGCATCAGGAAGAAGTTCTCCAACTCTTAAAGGATAACCTGAATTTGGCACAAAATCGAATGAAACAACAGGCAGATCAACATCACAGCGAGAGAAGTTTTGATGTAGGAGGTTGGGTATTTTTACAGCTGTAACCATACAAACAAATGTCCCTCAAGCAAGCTAAGAAGGATAATAAATTATAACCAAAGTACTATGGTCCTTACAAGGTGTTGCAAAAGATTGGTTCTATGACATACAAATTGGAGCTTCCTGCTTCTTCGCGAGTACATCCAGTTTTCCATGTTTCATGCTTAAAGAAGGTTATAGGTGAAAATCTTCTAGTTCAAACAATATTGCCAGAACTTGATGAGGAAGGAAAATTCATATTGGAACCAGAAGCGGTCACGGAAACAAGAACTCGACAACTACGGAATCGATCAATTTCAGAGTATCTCATCAAGTGGAAGAACTTACCCACCGAAGATTCTACATGGGAGGATGAGAATTTTATACAGAAGCACCCAGAGCTACTCAAGTGTTGAGGACAACACTTTTTTGAAGGAGAGGGGCATGTTAGGTCCCTATATTACTAGTATAGTCCCTTATTGTTGCTAGTGTAACCCCCTTATTGTTATTATTGTACCCTTGTAACCCCCATTTTGTTATTATTGTGCCCTTAAATTATTATTGTTAGGCCGGCTAGGATTACATTGTGGCCCACTAGGATTACATTATGGCCCCATGGACTCCTATATATAGAAAGGAGGTTTTGTAAATTGTATCATCCAAGAATTTTTCATTTATGTAATGTATTGGAGGTTGCCCCCTCGAAGTGGCTCATTTCTAAGGCGTTGATATATCTTTTCTTCTCTTTTTGGAGCTGGTTACACAACAAAGTGGGTCTATAGAGCAACTAAGAATTCTCTAAACTGACCTAGCAAAAGAAAACATAGAAGCAATGAAGGACAAACATAACTAAGGTTCCTCTAAACAACATTTCTTAGCCTAAAACTTATGTCCTACTACAATAGAAAGATGAAAAAAATGATAATACAAGAAAAAATGAACTAAATAAGAACACATCACCATTTAACAATGCTCAGGGATCCTGCAAGTAAGCCTTCTCCAATGTCAAACAATTCAAGCCATTCACAAAAACCAGAGCCAATTTGTCTTCAATCTCCAAATCTATGTATTACTCTCAATAAGTGTCTAACCAACATCCAACAACTACAATGAGGGCTCAATGTTGTATTTAACAAGAAAGGAGGACAAAAACCCTAATTAGGTCTTTAAAAGCCTATTAATTAATCATAAATGTCACTTTTGTTCTTTAAGACCATGCAAGGCCCAAGGCACAAAATATCTTATGAAAAATATCTTCTCGACCATTTTTGGCAAAAAAAAATGACATTTAGGCTCCCAAAAACTACCAAAATGTTTCCTAGCGTACTTTTTTGACTTTTGTTTGCTAGGGCGCAGCACCTGCATAGGAAAATTGGGTCACCTTGCAACCAAGTTTTGAAGGCCTTCTCGATGTCGAAATGGGCTCCGTAATGGCTCGTTGGAAATCCCGTTGAGTCTAATTTTCCAAACTGCCCTTGGTTTTATGATTTGACCCCTTTAACCTATTCAAGATAAACTCCCAAGGCTAGTAAAGGTGCAACACTAGCCCTGAAAACTAGGCAAAAAGGTGAAATTTCAGGTGTTTTTGACCCTTTTGGAGGACCAAATCAACTCCAAATGACCTGAAATTTGGTGAGCATGTTTTACTTGAGCTGAGGATTCAAAAATTGTAAAATTTACCTCCTGAGGATGCCCTGAGAAAAATCGCAACACCAAGGGCGTTACGCCCTTGGCCCTCCAAATCAACAAAAACCAAAAATTTCCAAAAAGTTCCCAAAATTTGCAATTACCTTCCTCATGGGGTTTTGGATGCTTGTAGGGAAGAATAAACTAAGATTTCAAGGTTTTCTTGGCCCTTTTCCTCTTTGAGTGCTTGAATTTCAACAAGGGCTCCTTTGAGCTTGGCCCTTGCAATTTGATTTCTAAATGCATAGTGCTTGGCCATATTTTTCTATAGGCCAAGGTCCCTTTGTGTCTTCTTCAGCTGTTCGTTTTCATCCTTATAATACTCAATGATATACTTTGCCATGACAAGCTTCCTTTGCAGGTCTCTGATCTCAGCATCCTTGCTTTGGAGAAAGATGATTGTAATCCTCTCCTCATCTTCATTTTCACTGTCAAGGTCAATGAATTGTCACTCTTGTATAGTTTGATGCTTGCCTTTCTTATCTCCAACAGTGACCTTCTCCTTGCCTTTGTCAGGCTTCTTATCTGAGGTGGATGGCATGGTCCCTTGCCTTTTAGAGGCAGCAAACACATGCCTCTTTCCTCTTTGGTATGTGAGAGGGAAAGGCTCAATATTTTTCCTTTGAATTCCCTCACCATGGCTGGCCTCATGATTGTTGTTCTCTTCCTTATTGATATTTGCACTATTGTTTTCTACACTGTGTTCTTGACTTTTTTTATCAGCCTCACTTTCTTTTTCTTCCATGCTGACATCACTGTTGTGATCTTCATTTGTATCATCATCCCTTTCTCCTTCATTGATATCAGCTTCACTATCTTCGTGGTTCTGTGAGCTATTTCCAACCTCATCATCATCATTACCTTGGTTTCTTTCTTCATCATTTTCCTCATCTTCATTGACATCTAGCTCTTTGTCTTCTTGACCTCTTTCTTCATTTGTATTTTCACTGTTAGAGGTTTCAGCATTGGTTTCTACACTATCATCATTACCACTATGAGGCTCATTGTTTTCACTACATTCTTGGCCATTATGACTGTTGTCATTACTGTGATTGCCTCCCTCATTACTATTGCTTGCATCATTGCCATGATTTTCACTGTTATCATAAACCTCTTCATTCTCTTCACTGTCATCATCAGCTTCACTGACATTGTGGCCCTTAGTGTCACTATTGTCATTAGCATCATCATTTATTTCTTTGTCACTTTCTTCATTTGTATTCATACTGCCTTCTACCTCTTCATTTTCAACATCATCATTGCCCTTATCATCACTAGGAGCCTCACTGTTTTAACTATCATTATGGCTCTTAGTTTCACTGTCATGCTCTTTGTTGTGTTCCTCCTCATTGTTGCTTTCTTCATCATTGCTAGAATCCTCATTTTCTTATGTTTTCATGTTTTTTTCATCCCCTTCATTGTTTGTTTCTTCCATGCTGACATCACTACCCTTTGCCTCTTCATTTTCTTCCTCTTTACTGTCCTCTTCTTCATCAGTGCTTGATTTATCATTGCCTTTTCCTTCATGGTCACTTGATTGTTAATTTCCACTTTTTTCATTGCTTGAAGTATTGGGAGAAGGTGAGGAAAGAAGGTTGTCCTGAGGTGAAGGTACATGGGTGGATGGTGAAACATGCTCATCAGAAGCTGATGGAGGAGTCAGGATAGGAGGTGTTAGGTCTCCGTAGTTTGCAAGATTGGAAAATACAAACGCTACAAAGCCTACATCAAAACCACTTTGGAATCTGAGGATCTAGCCATCCTAGATTCAGAGAGGGATCTCTCTATATATTTGTATCTCAAAGATGTTTCTTTATGCTTGAGTATGATTTTAGGTGAGTTATAAGGCACGAGGGTTTTGTTTGTTTTGGTTGGGATGAATATCATTAAAATGAAGGAAGTATTTTGAAGGGTAAAGTTGTGAGTAGGTTGAAAATTTTTCAACTTATAAGATAGATAAGAAACAGTGTCAATCCATTGGGCTGTGGAGTCATAAAGGATTTAATTGCACAACAAGTTTCAAGAGTGGTCTATGGGGCAAGTCATCTATGTCAACAGATCGCTTTGAGTTGATTTATTGAATGAAACATTAAGAAGTGGTGAAAGAAGCAAACATATAAGAAAACAAAGAGCAACTTAAGATCAAGTAAGGACTTTTAACCTAGCCTGCTTTCAACATACTCAAAGGAAAGACACAAAGAAACCTAAGATCAGGTAAGTACTTTTAAACTAGCCTACTTTTGATATACTTTTTAAAGGAAAACATTTAAAAACAAAGAATAGATTAAGATCAAGTAAAGACTTTTAACTTAGCCTTCTTTCAGCATATTTAAAGGGAAACATTCAAGATAAACATAAAAAGTAGTCTAAGATCAAGTAAGGACTTTTAACCTAGCTTGCTTTTGACATACTTTCAAGGGAACTTTTCAAAGCAACCATTGGAGAAGAAACTAGAGGACAGGGCTAACCATAGACTTCCCTAGTTCAACTTTACTAAGCAGACTTTTCAAGAACATTCAAAGACAATATCTCAAGTTGTACTCAGGAAACATGGGCTTACCAACACTTCACTGGTTATACTCTATTGAATTATCCTCAAATACACAATTAGCAGAAAACATAAAGATAAATATTTATCAATGAGATTTAGGGTACTTGACAGTAAATCCTAATCTATATTTGTTGTTCTTTATCAGAGAAGATGGACAATATGGCAAACATGAGAAAAATAAAAATTTACAATAAGAAAAACATCACCATTGACATAAACTAGGATCCCATAAATCAGCTTGTATTTGATGTTCAAACCAGTTACAATCCTCAAGTCCAGTGGGTCTTTACAGCTTCAAACTTCTCATCTCAGCCTATCTTTCTTCTATTACAAAACAGAGCTTCAGCAGCTTTAAAACTATTTACACTCAATGAGTATTCAAAGACCAACCCCAATACTGTCTTCTAGAGAAGTATTTATAGAAGAATGAGGAGTTGGAGTGAAGGAAAGGTCTATCTATTCAATTAATGCAGAGTAAGTGCTTCTCGGCCTTTGAAGGGACAAATGGAGAAGTTTTACAAATGTTTTAACTCTGCTAATTGATTATTACATTAAATTTCATCAACTTTAGTCACCTTTGTTGACTTTTGGGGCTCTTGGTAGGCTGGCAATAAATTCTGAGCTGTCTTCAGAAATATCTCTGACTGTGTAATTAATATGAACTCTTTTAGATGAAATCAGCTGGTAGGTGGCATTTTGAGGAGTAATAGCTTCAATGATGTGGCATTCAGAGGCTTACTTTATTGATTTATCTGTCCTAGTGGCTTTAAACATTGATTAGGCCCTAATTCTCGCTTTAAGGTCTTATAATCATTTTCGAGCCTTTAACCTTTTTCTGCTGACTGTTTAACTGATAAATATCCCTTTTTCTTTGTCTTTCAGTCTTCATTTTTGGGTTGAGTTCCTTAATATTCCATATGAATATATTTAACCCTTTATCTTTATGTGTAAATCATCTTTAATCCCTGTCTTTCTATTCTTTGTTGTTGAATAGGTATCTTGGCGTGCTGAGGGTTTTTATTTGAATGATCAATGCTTATGCAACATCGATAAAAAACCATACAATTTTTACCCTGGAAACCTTTAATCTGTTTAGGCTTCAGAGGTGGCAATCTTCGGTCGCGTTCCTTTCTGAACCATGAGGAGGCTCTTTGGCCTTTGAAACTATCTTCGAACCCTACAAAAACCAATAAAATGTTATGAAACCCTACAGGGTTGGAAAAAACTACTTACAACGGCTAGCGGAGGGCGAGAGGGGAAATATACAGAGGAAATGCATGCAGGAAGGGGTTGACTGGAGGAAACCCACGGAAACTGGTTTAAAAACCATATTTGGCGCAAAAACGGGAAAAGTTGTTTTGCGAAAACCGCGAATGGTTTTCGTGCAATGATTGAGTGGTAAGCGTTTTATGTTGAATCGAAAGTGATCCAATTAAAAAGGGACATGTGGCTTTTGTAAAACCGGCGATATCACGCAATTTTGGATCGTTAAACCTTGGACAGCAAATTCATGCGATATGCAATATTGACCGTTGGATGAGGAGGGGCGAATCCAATGGTCGGGAGAGAACGCGATGGGGGCTTAAGCATAGGTGTTGGGGTATGGTCACGTGGAGGGGAAAGGTGCTTATCGCGTCGGGATATCACATCAGGGGGAAGAAAAAGAAATGGGAGATGAGAAGCAGCAAGGGCCGATGCGATGTAACATGTTGCGATGCGATAAGTGCTAGCATTAGGTCATGGGGCTCGATCATATGATGGAGAAAGAGCTGGGGGCTGAGCCGAAAGGGGCTAAAGCCTGTTTATAAAAAAAGGGTGCTTTTTAGGCAAAAAAGAAGGCATTTCAGGGGTTTTTTGAGGTTCCGATAGGCAAAATAGGACAATTTAAACCATAAAACAAGATTTTTTATGAGTTCAAAAGGGATTTTTTGAAGGTTTTTAAGGATAATGAAGGTAAATGAAAGGGGAAAAAAGGGGTTTTTAGAAAGAAATGAGGATAAGGAAAAAGGGAAAAATGAGTGATATGGGGGGTGAAAAGATGTAAATGGGACCTTTTTAGGAAACAATTTTCTTTGGGAACAACAGGTGCTCTTGGTGGATTTTTGAAGGGAACAACAGGCTTTTGAAGGGAATAGCAATAAGGAACAGCATTGCTAGGGAAAAACACTGTTTAAGGAACAACACTATTAGGGAAAAACAGACTTCAAGAATGAGTAATTTTTCTATGAAAATAATCTTTTGAAGGATCAAGACCTATTTTTAGCCATCATTTGCTGTGACTAGTGGCTCCACTTGGGGATGGAAGCTCCTTGGAGGTGTCAAAATTTTTTTTAGAAATTTATCTTTGGGATGCAGACTTGTGCCTTAATCCACTGACAACCTGCTTCTTCTCTGGTCTTGCTGCTTAGAAAAGATGATCAGTATTTCATTTCAGCAAACTAATTCCTCCCAATATTTCTACCTACACAGCCTACATTTCCTAACATTTTTTCTTCATAAGGTGCATTTGGACTTGCAAACCTTTGTCATTAACATTTTATTCTTTTAAAAATAGGAAAATCTAATCTAAATCTACCCTTATTTCTTCCATGAGTTTAGATTAGACTGTTGAACTCATAAATTCTCTACCTAAACTACTATTTGCCAGGATTAGACTATCTGGCAGATTTTATTCTCTATTTTCTAAAACAAAAATTGAAAGACAGTCAAACCAGGATTAAGCAGTTTGATTTGTTGTGGGACTATGGCATAAAAACAAGCTGCACATAGACTGAAAATTGCAAAAAAAACAAAATGTGAAGGCTTCAGATTTGAAAATCAAAAAGCATCCTTCATTCTTTTTTGCAGCTCTGATTTTGATCTTTTTAGAGTTGTTCTTTCTTTCTATTGGTTCATATTTTGAGCATATTAGAACCAATTCCTCATCAAACTTTACAGGTTCAGGATTTAAACTTGTTTGAACCACTATTTTTCTATCCTAATCTATTCTACTGATAAGCCAAGATTAAACAGTTAGGAAAATCTTCTTCACTAACCTATCAACAGAAAAATGAAATCTATTTTAGTCATGATTAGGCTATATGACTAAAATAGCAGGGTTTTCTTAATTAGTGGCATTTAAGCTTGCACACTTTCAGATTTTTTTTTTTTTTTTTGGGTATGGGGTTGTACCTTTCTTGTTTTGTTTCTTCCCTCTTTTCTTTTTCTATTGTTTTTGTGTTTTTTCTTTTTCTAAATTGAAAAGCAGTGATATATACAATGAACAGAAAGCTCTGAAACTAAAATATTATCTAACAGAAGTAATGTTTGAGCATCCTGCCATTGATAGGACCTCCAAAAAAATCAGCTCCATCCAAGTCTTGAAGAAATAATACATTGTTCCCAATATCATATTGAATAAGATAAGGGCCTTGCCATAAATTATCAAATTTTCCATGTTTTCCCTTATCTTCTCTCCCTGAATCCCATTTTAAAACTTTATCACCAATTTTAAAATCACTTGCCTTGGTTCTTTTGTCAAACAACTTCTTGATATTTTCTTGTAGTTGTTGTGCTCTGATGTATACTTCTTCCCTGGTTTGTTGTAGATGTATAGTCTGATTTATTCTTCTTGTCATATCATTATCTTCAGACTGTACTTCTTGGATCAGCTTCATGAAAATGAAGTAACCTATTTCTTCTGAGAATGTTATATCCATGGCTCTCTGAAATGTGGCACTAGCATTCATTAAACCAAAGGGAATCTTCAAATACATGAAATTACCCCAACGTGTAGTAAAGGATGTTTTGAGTTGATCATCAGGATGTACCAAAATCTGATTGTACCCTGAGAAGCCATCTAGCAAAGAAATTCTCCTAGAACCAACTACCCTTTGTAAGATATGATCCATTTTGGGTAAAGGATAATTTTCCTTTAATGAGGCTTTGTTTAAGTTTCTAAAATCAATGCAAAGCCTTATCTCTCATGTTTTATTCCTAACTGATACAAGATTAGACACCCAATCTGAGTATCTAACAGGGACTATAATTCCAACATCATACATTTTTCTAATTTCTTTCTCTACCAGAGGTAATTGAACAGGGTTAATTCTGTGCAATTTCTGTTTAAAAGGTTTCTGGGTATCTTATGTTGAATTATTTCTGTATCATACGATTTCAGATCTTCGTAACTCCATGCAAAAACATTAGAAAATTCTTTAAAAAGCTCAATGTATTTCAGTTTGATATGAGTTGGCAGTGTTTTTGACAGTTTGATCATTTTGGGTTTTTCCTCACTACCTATGTTGCATTTTTCTACTTCAGTTTCTATGGGTTCCAACATTGGCTTCTTGGCCACGTCATTCAAGTCAAACAATTCCTCTAAAGGGACCAATCTTTTAGGCAAGCTTTGGTCTTTAGATTGCAGCACTTCTAAGTCTTCATCTTCTAAATCTGTGCTACTTTCTGTCATATGTTTGAGTTCATTTGTTATCAAATTTATTTCAGCAATCTCTGGAGACTCTTCTTCTTCAATAAGTGGGTTTTCTTCAGCAGGAAAATCTTCATCATAATCTGAATCTAAGTTTGGTGTTTCAAATTCATTTTTGGACTATAGGAAGTCTTCTATTTGTTTATCTCCATCAAAAACTTGCTAGTACTTTTCATTATCTGGGACAACTGGTCTATATTTGATTTGGGTGGTACATTTCTTGGTTTCATAAGGTGTAAGACAAGTTCTAGCAGCAAAGGCTAACCCATTGGCAAGGACATTTTGGTTTCTTGAGACAAAGATAAGTTGAAATTCACTAAAAATTTTTAATAAATCCATGGCATCATCTCTATAAGCTCTAAGTCTGGGATTTTTAGAACTGTACTCCCCATTTACTTGCCTAATTATCAACTCTGAATCTCCATGGACTTTTATTCTTTTGGCCCCTAGTTTTTTCAATAAATGTAGGCCTAAAAGGAGAGCCTCATACTCAGCTATGTTGTTTGTATATTGAAATTTTAATCCATAGGAATGCCCCTCAGCATGATTTTTTTCAATGTTGTGTAACCATATGCCAGCTCTTGCATCATTTTTAGCGCAAGACCCATCAAAATTCATGCTCCAAAGAGGAATTTTTTTATATTTGTCATTTATTTCATTGTTGTCCTCTCTGTCTTCTTCATCATTCTGTTCTGTACAAGGGTCTGCACTACGTTTTTTTTTGTTTTGTTCCTTAAGGTTTTCAATGTTTTGAGGTTTTACTCCTTGATTTTCATGATCTGCGTTATTTTTATGACTGTTTTGAGCCTCAAGACCTTTAATCTATTTTTTGTAAATTTCTGAATCAACAAACTGCCTTTCAATTTCCTCTTTGTTTTCATCCTTATCTATGGTTGTAACTATGTTTGAATGTGAAGTGATTACAACATTGGCTAGTGTGTTATTGACTGACTCTTGCTCATTAGGAATATCATCATTGTAAAGAATGAATGAGTCAAGGTTAGTGTGTATGGAATAAAGAGGAGAATTTTCCGGTCTTTCTTGGCTACTCACCATATATTTCATGTGTGTTTCCTTATAGAGCCTTCTAGGTTGACAGAAGATAGGGATGGTGGCATAA
Source organism: Pinus albicaulis (assembly GCA_034641835.2). Taxonomy (NCBI): domain Eukaryota; kingdom Viridiplantae; phylum Streptophyta; class Pinopsida; order Pinales; family Pinaceae; genus Pinus; species Pinus albicaulis. The sequence goes on along the minus strand of CM076582.1, from coordinate 265,457,315 downwards.
GTCATATCCATCTGCATTGTACCTTGCAACTTAGCACCCCATGACCTTGAAATAAGCATGCCATATTTTGGGGGTATATCAGCCACTACAATTTCCATCACTAAGTTCTTGGCTGGTATTTGGGCTAAGTTAACACACAGATCCTTTATTAGGCATCTCACCCTACTTGAATCAAAGGAATATAAATCTTTGTAGGGTCTAGTTACCTCTAAGCCTAATCTTTCCATTATTATCTTGGGCATGAGGTTGTGTGATGCTCCTGAATCAAGCATGGCATTGTGCAAAATATTATCATGTATGTTCAAATTGATATAAAATGGAGGGGTGGTTCCTTCTTGAAATTTTCCTTCAATTTTTGGTCCAAAAATGAGCTCTGGGGTATCATCATTTAAGTTTATTGTGTCATGAACATCTTCTATGTTCAAAGATTTCAAAATTTTACCTCTATATACATTTTGAGTGACTAACTCAGCAAGCGGGACAGAGATTTAGATTTTGGAAATTTCATTCTCTAAGCTAATAGGAATCTGATTTTTTAAAATGTTTGATTCAACCTTGTTAGTCACTCCTTGTTCAACAAAATCAACTTGTTGATTTTTAGTATTTACAACAGTTAAAATGGTTTTTTCAAGAGCATTAGCTAAGATGCTAGTGCTGCTGGGGTTAACACTCTGTTTTTCATTGGCTTGGGTGTTTATCCCTTTGTTTGGATCAGAATTTACAGCCACTGTTTTATGAATTTCTACTGTCTTTTTGGAAACATTTTCAGGGCTATTTTTGGTAGATTTATCAGAGTTTTTGTTCCTGGGAGTTTCTTGATTCTTTTTACTTCTTAAGTCATATTGTTTAGGTGATCCTATGATGGAATTTTCAGAGTATTGTTCATAATAATCAGTTTCTAGTCTTATGTCATCATAAGGTGTATATAGACCTTGTTTTCTTTCATGGAGGAAATCAGAATCCTCATTGCTTACTCCCAGCATGTTTATATTGTCATCCTTTGTTTTTTCATTGGTTTCTTCATCCTCATTCACATAGTTTTCTTAGAAAGGAGGTATGATCTGTTGATCATCCTCTCTTTGTCTGTTTTGAGGTTGATTTCTCCTAAAATTCTGATTCTGATTTTGAGATTGATTTCTATTCTGGGGAACTGATTGATTTTCTCTAGATTGTGCTCTCTCAAGTATGCTCATCTTCTTCATCATTTCCTCCATTATTCTCTCCATTTTTGAGCTAGATGTGGAAGGTGCAGTTTCCTCCCTAAATGATACTTTATTTTCATTCCTCATCCTAGGTATTTTTTCAATCAGATTTACTTCCATAGCAAGGGCTCCCTTCTGCATGTCTTCCAGAGTCAAGGGATCTCTTTCTCTTAGCTAATAGGCCATTTCAGGATCAAATCCTTTAGGGAATTTGGCCAAAGCTAAGCCTTGTGGAGGTTTCAAATCTGGGGGTAGTGCATTATAAACACTATTGAATCTAGTGCAATAATTTTGAACACTTTCCCCGGTGTTTCTTTTGAGGTTGTTGTAATCTGAAAGTATTTGGAGAGGGTTTTTTTTTACTTACCATTGGTCAAGGAATGACTAATGGAGAGCTTGGAGGTCATTAATACTATTAGGAGTTAAGACTTTGAACCATTTTCTTGCTTCAGCCCCTAAAATTTGAGCAAACAATCTAAGTTTGACAGTTTCATCATCTATCTCATTTCTATCAAAATAGTCATTCATCTTGTCCACATGTTGTGAAGCATTAGTAGCACCACTGGCATCATATAACGGAATCTTGGACTAATACTCCTGTGGAAAATTGACTAAAGGTAAAGGAAGGACTAGGGGGAGCATACCATCTTCCCATGATAGGAGGTTGTGGAAAAAATGGGGGGTTTACAGGTGGAGGATGTAAGATAGGAGGGGATTGATGGAATGGAGTAGTTTAAATAGTGGAAGTATGGATAACAGAAGTGGATGGACCAGAAAGGGACTGTTGAGCAGATCTAAGATGAGAAAAACCAAAGTTATGAATGAAATGAAGGTCAAGTGGAGCAGTTTCTCTACTACCAGGATGTTCACCACTATGTTGGGGTGAGTGTGGAGACTCAAATTCTATCTAATCTATATCATCAAGTGACCTAGTTCTGAATGGTTTTCTTAAGTCAACTTGTGAATCTTGTAGAGTTGTAAGGTTTTCAAGGACAAAATCAGCTCTATGAATTGGTCTGAAAAAAGTTGCAGTTTTTAGATTTAGGGGATTTCCTAAGGATAATTTTTGGATTATCAACTGTCTCAAGAGGATTTGGGTCAGGATAGGCTCCAGTATAAATTATTCTAGAAGCCACTATGTTGTGTTTTCAGACCCAAATGATAAGAAAAGTTTAACCAAGTATGACAATCTTTAATAGGCTAACTGATATTTAAACAAGAAAACTTAATCCTCGAAGTTTCCTTGACTGATTTTGTATGATGTTATGATAGAAATGGGTTTCCTAGTGGATTCTTTGGTCAATTAATAATTGTGGAGTCGCCAGGTGGAAATTTCTAGCTTTGGAAGGTAAAATGTTTTATGGTCCACCACTAGTAATTTATCTGAATACCAATCTGAAATTTTTTGGGTTTTTCTGAGTTTTTTACAGTCCTGTGGTTGTGAGAGTGTCCTATATCTATTTCAACACTTAGCTACGATGATGAGACAAACAGATTCTACTCTATGGCTCACTGGCTAATTTATTCAAGGTTTAATGAGGGTCTGTTAGAATCCTAAGGGTTACTTAGATTGTCACTGATTCAGACAAATCCTATCATAATCACCAATATGTTGGAAGTGCTTGAAGAAATATATTCTTACTTGAATGAATCTGAGTGTTTTTTTTTAAGGATTTTACTCAGAAATCTCCCCAGTATGGTCACAAGTCTGTTAGGTCTCCGTAGTTTGCAAGATTGGAAAATACAAATGTTGCAAAGCCTACATCAAAACCACTTTGGAATCTGAGGATCTAGCCATCCTAGATTTAGAGAGGGATATCTATATATATGTGTATCTTAAAGATGTTTCTTTATGCTTGAGTATGATTTTAGGCTAGTTATAAGGCACGAGAGTTTTGTTTGTTTTGTTTGGGATGAATATCATCAAAATGAAGGAAGTATTTTGAAGGGTAAAGTTGTGAGTAGGTTGAAAATTTTTCAGTTGATAAGATAGGTAAGAAGCAGTGTCAGTCCATTGGGCTGTGGAGTCATAAAGGATTTAATTGCACAACAAGTTTCAAGAGTGGTCTATGGGGCAAGTCATCTATGTCAACAGATCTCTTTGAGTTTATTTATGGAATGAAACATTAAGAAGTGGTGAAAGAAGCAAACATATAAGAAAACAAAGAGCAGCTTAAGATCAAGTAAGGAATTTTAACCTAGCCTGCTTTCAACATACTCAAAGGAAAAACACAAAGCAACCTAAGATCAGGTAAGTACTTTTAATTCTAGCCTGCTTTTGATATACTTTTTAAAGGAAAACATTTAAAAACAAATAATAGCTTAAGATCAAGTAAAGACTTTTAACTTAGCCTGATTTCAGCATATTCAAAGGGAAATATTCAAGATAAACATAAAAAGTAGTCTAAGATCAAGTAAGGACTTTTAACCTAGCCTGCTTTCGACATACTTTCAAGGGAACTTTTCAAAGCAACCGTTGGAGAAGAAACTAGAGGACAGGGCTAACCATAGACTTCCCTAGTTCAAATTTACTAAGCAGAATTTTCAAGAACATTCAAAGACAATATCTCAAGTTGTACTCAGGAAATACACAATTATCCTCAAATACACAATTAGCAGAAAACATAAAGATAAATATTTATCAGTGAGATTTAGGGTACTTGACAGTAAATCCTAATCTATATTTGTTGTTCTTTATCAGAGAAGATGGACAATATGGCAAACATGAGAAAAATAAAAATTTACAATAAGAAAAACATCACCATTGACATAAACTAGGATCCCATAAATCAACTTGTATTTGATGTTCAAACTAGTTACAATCCTCAAGTCCAGTGGGTCTTTACAGCTTCAAACTTCTCATCTCAGCCTATCTTTCTTCTATTACAAAACAAGCAACATGACATATCAAAATTACAAGAGCAAGTGCAACAAATTTCACTCTCGCAAAGAACAACAAAAAATGAAATGGAAGTTTTGAAGAAGGGTATTGAAACTAAGATGGATGCTTTGAAGAAAGGCGTGGAAGCTAAGATGAGTGGTTTGGAAGCTAATATGGATGGCATGGAAGTGGGCATGGAAGCTAAGATGGATGACATGGAAGCTAAGATCGATGAAAAAATGAAAGACAACATGGAAAACATGAAGAAAGATCTAAAAGTAGACATCGAAGGTTTGGGAAAGTTGATACAAGAAATGTTTCCTAATGGTGAAAAGATAGTATAGGAAACTCATGATGAGAACAAAATAAATGTTAATCGTGATTTCATAAACTCTAATGTTGGCGGGAAGAACCACCATATTCCAAAAATGGATATGAGGAAGTTTGATGGAAAGGATTCTGTAACATGGATACTACAGATGGAGCAATATTTTGATCTCCATAACGTGCAAAACACACAAAAGGTACGCATTGAAACTTTACATTTAGAACAAAATACATTTGTATGGTATCGATGGCTTTGCTCCCGTAAAAAAATTGTCACTTGGTCAATTTTTGTGGAGGAAATGATAGCACATTATGAGGATACAAAGAGCAACACCTTCTTTAGCCAATTGATAAATCTCAAACAAAAGGGTTTAGTGGGGCAACACATTGAGGAATTCCAAAAATTGAATATAAGGGTAACTGATATTCTAGAGGAACACAGGATCAATCTCTTCATAGGCACTTTAAAGGATAATATCCAACATGAAGTTCGCGTTTTGGAACTAGATTCATTGGAGAAGGCATTCAGGTTGGCAAGAAAAGTTGAATGTAAAATAATGGCGACAAGGAAGCCTGCCACTCAATTCTATAAAGAAGGAAGTGTTGCTACGCCTAGATTTCCACAACCTACAAGGTTGACACCACAACAATTGGAAGAAAAAAGAGCAAAAGGGCTTTGCTACAGTTGTGATAGCAAATACACTAAAGGTCATAAGTGTGCTGAGAAGAAATTATTTTACATAGATTGTGAAGAGGAAGAAGAAATTGAACAAGAAGAGGATATACACCAGGAACCAGCCCCAGAAGAGGAAGAAATGAATCCAACCATATCGTGTAATGCACTGGCAGGAATTACCACTCCTCAAACCCTCAAGATAAAAGGACAAATCAAGAAGAAAAAGGTAATAGTGTTGATTGATTCAGGTAGCACCCATAATTTTATTCATTGTAAGGTAGCCAAGGAATTAAATTGTTTCCTATACCCAACATCAGAATGTCAAGTGATTGTTGCAAATGGAGGAACTATAAATTGCTCTGGAAAATTCCATAATATTAAGCTATCCATGGGGGAATATGTATTGACTAGTCCAATGCTTTCCATTCCTATGGGAGGTGCTGATGTTGTACTAGGAGTACAATGGTTACAATATTTGGGGACGGTAGCTTTTAATTTTCAAGAACTTTTCTTGAAATTTTTTTCAGAAGGAAAGGAAGTTGAATTACGGGGTATTGAAGGGAAGCCAGGAAGGATAATAAGCTCTAATGTCATGAAAAAGCTTCTAAAGAAAGAACAACGAGGCGTAATTGCACAATTATGCTCACTAGAAGTTCCGACATCAAAATCATCTATTTCTGCAGATCTCCGACAAGTCTTGGACAATCATTCCAAGGTGTTTGAAACTCCCAAAGGACTCCCACCTATTCGTGATCATGATCATGCTATTCATTTGATTCGAGGAAGTGTTCCTCCAAACATCAGGCCTTATAGATATCCTTACTTCCAAAAGAGCGAAATTGAACGTATGATTGCAGAAATGTTAGAGGCGGGTATAATTCAACCTAGTCAAAGTTCTTTCTCTGCTCCTAGAGTATTGGTATACAAGAAGGATGGATCATAGCAAATGTGTCCGGACTATAGGGAGCTTAATAAGCTCACCATTAAATACAAATTTCCCATTCCTGTGATTGATGAATTATTGGATGAATTACATGGAGCAATTTATTTTACCAAGTTGGATCTTCGTTCAGGATATCATCAAATTAGAATGAAGACTGAAGATATTCCGAAAACAACATTTTGAACTCATGAAGGTCATTATGAATTTTTGGTCATGCCTTTTAGTCTTACCAATGCACCTTCTACATTTCAAGGGTTGATGAATTCCATTTTCAAACCCTTCCTTAGAAAATTTGTGCTAGTATTTTTTGATGATATACTAATCTACAGCAGGTCTTGTAAGGATCATGTTGAACATGTTGATAGGGTGCTCAAACTATTGCAGGAGAAACAATTATATGCAAAAAAATCCAAATGTTTCTTTGGAGTACAAGAGGTGGAATATCTGGGTCATATTGTATCTCACGAGGGTGTTAAAGTAGACCCTAACAAAATTAGAGCCATTAAGGAATGGAAAGTCTCCACAACCATAAAACAGTTGCGAGGATTTCTCGGGTTAACGGGGTATTATCGCAAGTTTGTTAAGAATTATGGGAGAATAGCAGCACCTCTAACAACATTATTGAAGAAAGATGCATTTTCATGGACTCCTGAAGCAACTAAGGCCTTTGAACGTCTTAAAGAGGCAATGTGCCTAGCACCGGTCTTAGCTACGCCAGACTTCATGAAAACCTTTATTGTGGAATGTGATGCCTCAGGAAATGGAATTGGTGCGGTTTTAATGCAACAAGGAAGACCCATTGCTTTTGAAAGTCGTCCAATCAAAGGAAAGTATTTACAGAAACCTATTTATGAGAAGGAAATGTTAGCAATACTGCATGCACTAAAGAGATGGCGAACTTACCTAATGGGAAGACACTTCAAGGTAAAAACTGATCATGATAGTCTTAAACACTTTTTGGAGCAAATACTATCTTCAGAAGAGCAGCAAAAATGGGTCACAAAGATGTTGGGTTATGACTTTGAAATAATCTACAAAAAAGGAAAGCTTAATGTTGTTACAGATGCACTCTCAAGAAAGGATGAAGAGGTGGAAGCATTGCTTTGTGCCATTTCTATTATCCAACCAGATTGGATAACTGAAGCAAGAGATGAATGGAAGAAGGACAAAGATGTATGGACACTCATTCAAAAGTTGCAGCAATATCCTAATACATCTGATACATTTAGTTGGAAAAATGATTCCTTATGGTACAAAGATCGCTTATATCTTTGTAAGAATTCCCAACTAAAACAAAAGATTCTTCTAGAATTGCACACTTCTCCTTTAGGAGGACACTCAGGATTTTTAAAAACTTACCACGGGGTGAAGAAAGAATTTTTTTGGGATGGCCTTAAATCTGATATTCAAAAGTTTGTGGCATAATGTTTGGTTTGCCAGCAGAATAAAGTTGAGACAATTAAGACCCCGGGACTTCTACAACCTTTATCCATTCCAAGTCAACGTTGGGAGGAGATTTCAATGGATTTTATCACGGGTTTACCTAAGTCCGAAGGAAAGAGTGTCATCATGGTGGTAGTTGATAGACTTACCAAGTATGCACACTTTTGTGCATTATCTCATCCATTTAAAGCAAGTACAGTTGCTACTACATTTATGGATAGAATTGAAAAGCTACATGGAAGCCCAAGGGTTATTGTGAGCGACAGAGATCCCATTTTTACTGGAAATTTTTGGACGGAGTTATTTTCTTGTTTGGGTACTCAATTAGCTCATAGCTCATCTTATCATCCTCAATCTGATGGTCAAACTGAGATCGTAAATAAATGTTTGGAAGGATATATTCGTTTTTTTGTATCTGATAAACAAACACAATGGGTCAGTGGTTACCTCTTGCTAAATGGTGGTATAACACTTCCTTCCATACTGCAGTAAAAATGACCCCATTTATGGCACTTTATGGATATCATCCACCATCCATCACATCATCTTTAAGAGAAAATTCTAAGGTTCAAGCAGTGGAAGATCACATCGAGCATCGGCAAGAAGTTCTCCAACTCTTAAAGGATAACTTGAATTTGGCACAAAATTGAATGAAACAACAGGCAGATCAACATCACAACGAGAGAAGTTTTGATGTAGGAGATTGGGTATTTTTACGGCTAAAACCATACAAACAAATGTCCCTCAAGCAAGCTAAGAAGGATGATAAATTATCGCCAAAGTACTATGGTCCTTACAAGGTGTTGCAAAAGATTGGTACTATGGCATACAAATTGGAGCTTCCTGCTTCTTCGCGAGTACATCCAGTTTTCCATGTTTCATGCTTAAGAAGGTTATAGGTGAAAATCTTCCAGTTCAAACAATATGTCTAGAACTCGATGAGGAAGGAAAAATCATATTGGAACACGAAGTGGTCATGGAAACAAGAACTTCGACGGTATGGAATCGATGATTTGGAGTATCTCATCAAGTGGAAGTGGAAGAATGGTTTTCATGAGGGTCATTATGAATTTTTGGTCATGCCTTTTGGTCTTACCAATGCACCTTCTACATTTCAAGGGTTGATGAATTCCATTTTCAAACCCTTCCTTAGAAAATTTGTGCTAGTATTTTTTGATGATATACTAATCTACAGCAGGTCCTGGAAGGATCATGTTGAACATGTTGACAGGGTGCTCAAACTATTGCAGGAGAAACAATTATATGCAAAAAAATCCAAATGTTTCTTTGGAGTACAAGAGGTGGAATATCTGGGTCATATTGTATCTCACGAGGGTGTTAAAGTAGACCCTAACAAAATTAAAGCCATTAAGGAATGGAAATTCCCCATAACCATAAAGCAGTTGCGAGGATTTCTCGGGTTAACAGGGTATTATCGCAAGTTTGTTAAGAATTATGGGAGAATAGCAGCACCTCTAACAACATTATTGAAGAAAGATGCATTTTCAGGGACTCCTGAAACAACTAAGGCCTTTGAACATCTTAAAGAGGCAATGTGCCTAGCACCGGTCTTAGCTACGCCAGACTTCACAAAAACCTTTATTGTGGAATGTGATGCCTCAGGAAATGGAATTGGTGTTTTTTTAATGCAGGAAGGAAGACCCATTGCTTTTGAAAGTCGTCCAATCAAAGGAAAGTATTTACAGAAACCTATTTATGAGAAGGAAATGTTAGCAATAGTACATGCACTAAAGAAATGGCGAACTTACCTAATGGGAAGACACTTCAAGGTAAAAACTGATCATGATAGTCTTAAACACTTTTTGGAACAAAGACTATCGTCAGAAGAACAACAAAAATGGGTCACAAAGATGTTGGGTTATGACTTTGAAATAATCTACAAAAAAGGAAAGCTTAATGTTGTTGCAGATGCACTCTCAAGAAGGAATGAAGAGGTGGAAGCATTGCTTTGTGCCATTTCTATTATCCAACCAGATTGGATAACCGAAGCAAGAGATGAATGGAAGAAGGACAAAGATGTATGGACACTCATTGAAAAGTTGCAGCAAGATCCTAGTACATCTGATACATTTAGTTGGAAAAATGATTCCTTATGGTACAAAGATCGCTTATATCTTTGTAATAATTCCCAACTAAAACAAAAGATTCTTCTGGAATTGCACACTTCTCCTTTAGGAGGACACTCAGGATTTTTAAAAACTTACCACAAGGTGAAGAAATAATTTTTTTGGGATGGCCTTAAATCTGATATTCAAAAGTTTGTGGCGGAATGTTTGGTTTGCCAGCAGAATAAAGTGGAAACAATTAAGACCCCGGGACTTCTACAACCTTTATCCATTCCAAGTCAACGTTGGGAGGAGATTTCAATGGATTTTATCACGGGTTTACCTAAGTCCGAAGGAAAGAGTGTCATCATGGTGGTAGTTGATAGACTTACCAAGTATGCACACTTTTGTGCTTTATCTCATCCATTTAAAGCAAGTACGGTTGCTACTACATTTATGGACAGAATTCAAAAGCTACATGGAAGCCCAAGGGTTATTGTGAGCGACAGAGATCCCATTTTTACTGGAAATTTTTGGAAGGAGTTATTTTCTTGTTTGGGTACTCAATTAGCTCATAGCTCATCTTATCATCCTTAATCTGATAGTCAAACTTAGATTGTAAATAAATATTTGGAAGGATATCTTCGTTGTTTTGTATCTGATAAACAAACACAATGGGTCAAGTGGTTACCTCTTGCTGAATGGTGGTATAACACTTCCTTCCATACTGCAGCAAAAATGACCCCATTTATGGCACTTTATGGATATCATCCACCATCCATCACATCATATTTAAGAGAAAATTTGAAGGTTCAAGCAGTCGAAGATCACATCGAGCATCAGCAAGAAGTTCTCCAACTCTTAATGGATAACCTGAATTTGGCACAAAATCGAATGAAACAACAGGCAGATCAACATCGCAGCGAGAGAAGTTTTGATGTAGGAGATTGGGTATTTTTACGGCTACAACCATACAAACAAATGTCCCTCAAGCAAGCTAAGAAGGATAATAAATTATCACCATAGTACTATGGTCCTTACAAGGTGTTGCAAAAGATTGGTACTATGGCATACAAATTGGAGCTTCCTGCTTCTTCGCGAGTACATCCAGTTTTCCATGTTTCATGCTTAAAGAAGGTTATAAGTGAAAATCTTCCAGTTCAAACAATATTGCCAGAACTTGATGAGGAAGGAAAAATCATATTGGAACCTGAAGCGGTCATGGAAACAAGAACTCGACAGCTACGGAATCGATCAATTTCAGAGTATCTCATCGAGTGGAAGAACTTACCCACTGAAGATTCTACATGGGAGGATGAGAATTTTATACAGAAGCACCCGGAGCTACTCAAGTGTTGAGGACAACACTTTTTTGAAGGAGAGGGGCATGTTAGGTCCCTATATCACTAGTATAGACCCTTATTATTGTTAGTGTAACCCCTTATTGTTATTATTGTACCCTTGTAACCCCCATTTTGTTATTATTGTGCCCTTAAATTATTATTGTTAGGTCGGCTAGGATTACATTGTGGCCCACTAGGATTACATTATGGCCCCATGGACTCCTATATAGAAAGGAGGTTTTGTAAATTGTATCATCCAAGAATTGTTCATTTATGTAATGTATTGGAGGTTGCCCCCTCGAAGTGGCTTATTTCTAAGGCGTTGATATCTCTTTTCTTCTATTTTTGGAGCTGGTTACACAACACTTACAGAGGCTGGCAGAGGGCGGGAGGGGAAATATACAGAGGAAATGCATGCAGGAATGGGTTGACTGGAGGAAACCCTCAGAAACTAGTTTAAAAACCATATTTGGCGCAAAAATGGGCAAAGTGGTTTCACGAAAACCGCGAATGGTTTTCACGCGATGATTGAGTGGTAAGAGTTTTATGTTGAATTGAAAGTAATCCAATTAAAAAGGGACGCATGGATTTTGTAAAACCGGCGGTATCGCGCGATTTTGGATCGTTAAACCTCAAACGGAAAATTCACGCGATATGAGATATTGACCATTGGATGAGGAGGGGCGAAACCAACATTCGGGAGAGAACACGATGGGGACATAAGCATAGGCACTAGGGTATGGTCATGTGGAGGGGAAAGGTGACCAAGGGCGGAGGAAAGGTGCTTATCGCGTCGGGATATCGCATCGAGGGGAAGCAAAAGAAATGGGAGATGAGAAGCAGCAAGGGCCGATGCGATGTAACATGTTGTGATGCAATAAGCGCTAGCATTAGGTCGTGGGGCTCGATCATATGATGGAGAAAGAGCTGGGGGCTGAGCCGAAAGGGGATAAAACCTGTTTATAAAAAAGGGTGCTTTTTAGGGAAAAAAGAAGGCTTTTCAGGGGTTTTTTAAGGTTCCGATAGGCAAAATAGGACAATTTAAACCATAAAACAGGATTTTTTATGAGTTTAAAAGGGATTTTTCGAAGGTTTCTAAGGATAATGAGGGTAAATGAAAGGGGAAAAAGGAGTTTTTAGAAAGAAATGAGGATAAGGAAATAGGGAAAAATGAGTGATATGGGGGGTGAAAAGATGTAAATGGGACCTTTTTAGGAAACAACTTTCTTTGGGAACAATAAGTGCTCTTGGTGGATTTTTGAAGGGAACAACAGGCTTTTAAAGGGAACAGCAATAAGGAACAACACTGCTAGGGAAAATCACTGTTTAAGGAACAACACTGTTAGGGAATAACATAATTCAAGAATGAGTAATTTTTCTATGAAAATAATCTTTTGAAGGCTCAAGACCTGTCTGTAGCCATCATTTGTTGTGACAAAATTTACTGATGGCTAACAGGAGGATGAGATGACGAGGGCACATTCTTCTGAGGATGGGGTTGTGGGTTTCTGAAGACCTCATGGGCAATGAAAACCTCCCATGGAATACCCCTTTGCTCTAATTGATGCATTACAACCATGAGAGAAAGGTGAAAGAGGCTCTACATTTTTTGTGAAGGGTGTCTCTTTTGCATAATATAAGACATCTCATCAATACTCCTATAGAGATAATAGGGAAAATGCAGCATCTTTACCCTAGTGAAGTGCATGAGTAATATTATGTGGTATGAATAAAGCCTAGAAAACCTTCTCTCACATGTAAAATATTTCATGATGATTCTCATCAAGGGCGCATATCTCTTCAGCAAATGTGAAAAGGGAAAAATGGATTTTCAGTCATCTTTGTATCTAGGTTTTAGGAAAGGTTCATAGTGGCTCAGGTCCAAATTAGCCTGCTTGAACCACCTTTCTCCCACACTAGGTATCCCAGTGGCAATAGAAATGGTATTTGAAGATAGCTCAAATTTTACCCCTGCTAAATTTACTCAATTGTCATGAATATTAACAATAAAAAGCCTGGTCAACTCAAGATGACTTTGTACCTGTTGTACTCTTTCACAAAAGTTAAAACACTTCACATTCTAGAAACATGAAACTGTCATAGGAGAGGCCATCAACTCCACGATGTTCAGTGGCTCAAACCTATTTATTCTTCCACTTCTGTGCTGATGTCTTCTTGGCACTTGGCCTACCTCACCACTGTCACTATTACCTTCCCTTGACATTTTGTTTTCATTGTTGCCTTGAAAACCAAAACCCTAACTCTGCTTGTGAAATTATATTAAGAGGGTAAATGAGATGGTGATGAAAAAAGGCAGTTTTTTGCAAGTGGAGGAGTAAATGAGTGAGGGTAGGGTGTATGACTATGAGTGAGAGGTAAAGGGAGACAAACTTAATGACCGCTCTGCTGAATTGTACACAAAAACTCTGTTGGGACACACTTAGCACTTATGTAAAACTGAAAATTAAAAAGGGAAATGTGATGGACAGAGCTATTTTTAGCTTGGATGGATGAACAATTTCAAACCACTACAACCACCCTGATTCAACCCTGTTTCAACTGATATTTATTTGTTTGTAGATGAAGGAAGGCTTAATTAGTGTTTCATCATGAACTTAGGTTGTCCTCCTTAGGTTTTAATTTCCTCAACCAAAAATCACCACAGATGCTTTGGAGAAAGGCCTGACATCCACTTACCTCTCAAAGATGTTTGGAGGACCCTTGATGATGATATGGAGTGATTTTGAGGTCATTTGAGCGTTCGAACAGGTGCAGAGGCCCTCCTAGCCAAAATCACATCACCTGAATGTGTTGTTGGGTGGCTGAATGCGTTGTCGGGTCGATCGAGGGCGTAGCATTGAACGCACAGCACAGAACATGAAGAGGTGAACGCAAATGGTCAGTCGGGTGGGAAACAAGTGTAGTACTGAACACGCAACGGCACGGGTCTGTTGGGTCGTGCTGAACGGCTAAACGCGCAATGTTTGAACAAGTGTGAGGCCTCTCAGGCCTGTCGGGAAAGGCTACATGCAGAGTTTGAACGTGGTGCCGGGCCTGCACGGGTAAACGTGCAACACACACTTACAGGCATGTAGCGCAAAGCTATTTTTCACGGGGATATTTCCCAAGCACGCAGTGCTTTTGAACTTGCCCAAATTTTCCAAAAACTCACAATTCTCTCTTCGACTGCCTTTGATGATCTTTGTAAGAGCAGAATGAGTTGTTGAAGGGTGGACAAGGCCTTTATAGGTTTACAAACTTAATTTTAAACATAAAAACCACTTTTCCAATGTTTTTCAAGCCTTTTGACCTTTCACTAATATTTCTTTGACCCTTTTTCTATAGGTGAACAAAATACTTACTTGGCCTTTTCTCTTTAGAAGTTTTACATATTCATTTGATATTTTCTCTGGGGGTTGCACTTAGGAGGATCTTCCAAGATTCTTGTGTTTTTCATCATAATATTAAACTTGTCTTTTTCACCCTTTCTTACCAACTCTTTATTATTTTGGTTTGCAGGTGACTTCTTACCAACTCTTTATTATTTTGGTTTGCAGGTGACTTCAAAGGATGAAGTTGGTCTTCTGCTGCTCCCATTGTTCATTTCTACTCAACCATTCTCCTCTTCTTACTAATCCTTTACATTGTTTGCTTTTGCAAGTGATAAGATGATGATCTTATAATTTTTTTTGGTTCCTTGAGCCATGAAGAGCTCATTCCTACACTTTGGTGAATTTGGCCATACAACGACCTCTTCAATTTGATGTGAAACCTATACTATAAAACTCAGTTTAACCCTTTGATCTTCAGAGGCCTACTTTCATTGTTTGTAAGCATATTTTCTCCATTTGGTGAATTTTGACTCCTGTAATTTTTTAGGCTTTGATAGTTTGCCTTTAACAACCCTAGGAATTTAAACACAAAGTAGTATCTTCAAAACTTACTTTGTTCCTTTGAGGCAGTGAGACATCACCTTGGCAAACTTTTCGGGATTCTTGTTCACAGAAGCTCCCTAAAAATCTTCCTTTTATGCATCATGATATTTAATTTTATCATTTTAATCATTTTTAGGCATGACAGATCTCTTTTGTAATTTTCACACAATAACAATTCCAACATTTCTCTCATTCCATTATGAGGTCTAACTTAACTCTTTATTTTCTTTGAATGACCTTTTACTCTATTTGTGTGAAGGTTTTCTTAAATGGTAAAGCTGACTTCCTTCTGGCCTATTGATGCCTTTCAGCATTTTCTTGACAGGTGACTATGAGAACCCTATCTTCACCTTTCTCACTGATCCTTGGGCATGATAAAATCACCTTTTGACAAGCATTATGAAATTCAAAATAATGCTTATTACCTTTTTTGGCCACTTCTGTTTTGCAGGTGCCTGAATTTATAATTTAAAACTTGCCCATTGATACTCTTGACCTCCTTGTTTTTCAGATTTAGTTTGAGTCACATGATTGACTGTGCTTTGGATTTTTATGTCCTTCAACATTCTCACTCAATAGGTTTCATGAAAACCTTGAAGTGACTCATCCCCTCTTATCTTTGAAACATGCTAAATTCACTTTGACACCTTAGGCACTTACACAATAGCAATATCTTCAAGACTTCTCTATTCTTACCTTGGAGCTCATACCATGTTTTTCCATCTTTTGACCACTGATTGTAAATGAATGAAATGATGTCTTAACCCTCCTTTATGTTATTTGTTGCATTGGATCCTTGTCTAGCGCACTGCTAGCCCAATCAAGCTTAGAAACCCTGATTCTTCTTTAACAAAAATTTCTCCCTCTATCTTTGCTATGAATGTCTTCATTGAGGAGCAAGCCTCTTAGCTTACCAATTCTCTATTGTTAGTCACTTTAACACTCCTGTAGAAATTTCAAAATGCACAATTACCTTTTGCAAAATTTGAACTTGACAAGGTGGTATTCTTAGGAGATTCTCTGATCTTTCTTGACAACCATGTGTTGATCTTGTTTTTCATTTGAACCAGGTCCTAGTATAAGAAGAAAAAAGCTTAAAACACCAATGAAGACCCTACAACCTATGAAACCATAATAACCTAGTGGGAGGGTTTTTAACTTGGTCTTTGACTGAAATTAGGCTTGGGATCTAAATAGTGTGAAAACAAAGTTTTTTACCAATTGATGTATTTGAATATATAGAAATTGATGTACTTGATTTATCTAAAGAGCCTACAAAGGTAGTTTTGGGACCATCAAGGTTTGAGGAACCTGATGAATATGGGAATGAATAGGTTGATTGGTAACCCTAGATGGAAAGTGAAGGAGTGAGGCAAAGGAAAAACAAAGTGTTGGGGTTATAGGTGGGAAAATAGAATATAGATGAGTGGCATAATCCCATGAGTTGCCCTTAAGGAATGGCAGGTTAAACATGGAATGGTAAAATAGTAAAATAATGAAAAATGTGATAAGGATAATGAAGGAAATGATATTTCTAAAACTCAAAATATTCAGGAATCTTGTTTTTAGAAATCTAGGACTGATATTTAGTCATCTACTAATAGTAAAAATTACTGATGACTAACAGAAGGCTCCGACATTTCTCATCACTGGATTGATCAACCAGTGCAGCAACAACAAGTTTCCCAACACTCTACAATGCCTACATTCTTAGCAGTGGGAAATGAAGGGTTTCAAGAACAAGAATCCCTTGAAGACTATTTCATGGAGTATGAGTCTCAATATCAGAGATTTGAAGACCACTTGAGTTTTCAAGAATTTTGTCAAATCAAGGATAATAGGAGACCTATGCATCACAATAGATGTGGAGGATTCATTCAGAATCATGATCTACACTGCACTATGGGCAGATTTTTCTTACCCAACTTTGATGGGTCATATAAATGCACTGCCAAATCATGGGTATACAAGCTTGACATCTATTTCCATTTGAATCTTGACATCTATTTCCAGTTGAACAAAGTTCCAAAGATGGAAGCCATTAAGATAGCAGCTCTGCACCTTGAGGGTGAAGCACATGATTGGTGGTTCCATGGCTTGTCTACATTGGGTCATGCCAATGTGACTGCATATTCAGAGTTCACAAGGATGTTGGTGGAGAGGTTTGGTAGAAGAGATCCTAAAGCACCATTCATGGGGCTTGCAAAGCTAAAACAATCAGGTAATCCAGAAACTTATATTTCTGAATTTTTAAGACTTTCTGTCATGGTTCCTGATTTATCTATAGCAAGAAGGGTCTATATGTTCATTGATGGGTTTAATGAACCTTTTCATGAGTTGGTTAAGTTTACCAAGCCCACTACCCTTCAATATGCCATTGAAAGGGCTAGAGATTTACAAAATGCCTTGCCAAAAGAAAAAGAAACATTTCAGCATAAGCCCTCTTTTCCATCAAAGGGAAAAGATGATAAGGCTCCTTTCTCAAAGGAGAGCCAAACTAAAAAACCTCTTGATGATGATGTTCGAAGAGACTTGAGGAGGAGGAAGCTTTGCTTCACATGCCAAGAATCTTGGGCACCCAGACACAAATGTGCAACATGAAACACACATTACATAGAGGTCTTCTCAGATGATGAAGAGGAAGAAGAAGATAAACCAAGAAGAGGTCACAGCGTTGACACAGCAAGAGATGAACCAACACCATTAGGATATGGGAATGGGGCATTTGCTCCAATTGAAGGGGCTCTTGCATCATTCAAAGGAGTACCTAAATACTTGACCTTGAGGGTTAAAATTTCCATCTTAGATCATAGGGTTTATGTTTTGATTGACAGTGGGGCTACCAGAATTTTATTGATGCCCAACTAGTGCAAAGGAGGGCAATACCCACTAATGATTTTGCAGGATTTTCTGTCTTCGTCCCATGAGATAGAACTATGCAATGCATGCATTATGTTCCATCCTTATCTGTCACCATGGGGACATATAAATTGACTGGTCAACTATTTGTGGTTGACATACCTGACACCATTGTTATATTGGGTGTGTAGTGGTTGATTACTTTGGGAAAGGTCACCACAGATTGGGAGACTTTGCATATGGAATGGGTGGATATAAAGAGTGGAAAAACTCAGATGATTAAGGGCATGCACACATATCCCTCACATACAACTTCCACACAGAAATTAGAGATGGATTTTCACATTGGAAGCAAGGACCTAACAGTCCCATCTATTATGCACATGACTTTATCTCATGGGACATTATTATTTTGTGGTAAACCACTGAGGAGGTCATCTGATCAAAATTTTGTGAGATGTGTCTCACATCATGATGCACCATTCATAGATCTAGGAGGAATGGGAGAATTAGAAGGCCATGATACAGCGCTGAGAGTCTTGGGTAGTGTTGGCCGGATAAATCAATCTTGCGGACAAGACTGATCTCCCTAGTATCATAAGATAGTCTAGCAACAAACAGACAATTAAATCTATCTTTCTATAGATATATCACGATTTATATGTAAATTCTACAAAGGTGTTACGATCCTACCTTGATCCAACGCTTGTTTGTAGTAGTTGTCCTTCAGTCACCTAAAAGAGTTATCTTCGAAGATCTGCAATCACAAACAAACAAACATCAAATAGCACCTGCATAGAATATATTCATAAATCACATCTATTATGGTGATCAAGGAATCCATAAAACAAACAATCAAATGACAGCTTATTGAGAAAAACAAACTTATTTTTATTAACTTTGAAATAGTAGAATAACCTTACAACCTTTTCAGCCTTGATGTTGAACAGGTCCTTCCAGGGTCCGAAGCAGGAATTTCCTCTACTCTGATAGGTCTTGCACTCTTCCAACCGAGATACATACAGGTATGTAATCTTTCCTCATAAAATCTCAGCTAAAGGAGTCTAAGTTCCAACAGCACATTACCTCAAATAACACTAAAGCTTCAACTCTCTTTGAGGCTGCCCAAGGCCTCTTTTTATAGTGCAAAAGAGGAGGTTACAGTTCCAACTATGAAGGGATAGGGTCCTCCTTCAAAGGGATAAGCTCCTCATATCAAGGGGTTAGATCCTTAAGGCATGGGATACATGAACTTGAAAAGAGCGGTTCTACCACCGCAAGATTCCTTCTAGAGGCTTCTAGAAATGACTGATAGTGAGCTTTTTGAGTTTACTTGCACCTTTTTAATCTTTTACAGGGGTCCGCACTCTTAACACAAAGAAAGTGTGGTCAGGTACGTAGGAGACATGACCATTAGGTGTGGGACTGCAGGAAAGACAAAGAGAAAGTGCGATACCAGAGTTTTAGAGACTTTTGAGAGATTTTCTCTTATTTTTAAGGCTTGACATGAGGAACTAATGTTTTAGACTTGCAAAGGAGGAAAGTATGAGTGATAATGAGCTCATAAAGATAGCAGAATGTCAAGGTGACAATTTTGAGTGCAACAGGTAGACTCAAGGAGGAGGGAGACATTCTCCCACATCGTCATTACCCACTATCATTTCAGATTCTGCACTGTGGGAAGAGAAGCATGGGAAGGATAACAGCCTTCCAACATATACCTTTGGCATGGGAGATGTCAAGGAGAAGGGAAGCCATATGACAGATGTTCTTTGTGATATATCATTAGCGTTGTCACTATGGAAGATTGATCCATATTGAAAATCCCAACTTTTGGTGGATTATTCCAAGGATCCTTTTACATGCATGATACTTGATGACCGGCTTCAAGAGGAGGGTTATTCAACCAAGATGAAGTCATATATTATCATGGTAGGATATTTTTATCTAGAGCCTTCAAGCTCAAGGAGAATTTGCTACACAGGGCATATGAAGAATTCCTTTTCAGCCATACTTATTCCATGAGAGCCTACAACACTATCATGGAGAGATACATTTGGGAAGAACTATATCAACATTTTTAAAGATGCATGAACCATGTGGATTTGGAGGAGATATATAACTCAATGAAGGAGTTATCACAACCACCTCTTTCCTCTTTTGGAATGAGAGGGGATCTATCTATGGACCAATCCATTTGTATGAGCAGAAATTTTGGTGAGGAACATGCTTATGTACATAATGTTTTATTTTATGATTACTTTCATTCCTTTACCATGTATATGCAAGCCATTTCTCCAAGGAAGCGCATTATCCCATATAAAATTCACGGCCAACTTTAGGCCATAAACATTTCTGAACATGGCCACTCCCTTGGAAGATATAGGGAGATGTTGTATCATTGTGGGTGCACTCCAAAGGCACCAAACATATCTCACATCTTCAACCATTATGAGAAGACTTGGGAAACAAGAAAGTGGTGGGGAAACCACTCACCATATTACTATCTGATGCAGTCATGAGATTTAATGCGCTGGTTCCACATGTGAGACTATCACCCACCTCCATTTCTACATATTTATGTTTGTATGTACTTAGTTTTGATCCCATACATTGATTATGTGCTTATTATTTTTATGGGAATGATTGGAGGGAGGATGGGAGGATTGTATGTGCCCTATGGGAGAGAAATTATCCATGTTTATTATGCTACATGTTTCAAGGAGAACATTGGGCAAACCATCTTTGTTTCATTGGATCTATTGCTTCCTTGTGGGATGGATCACTTGCATCTCATGAGAACTTTGGAGGAGCATTTCATGGAGGGATGGATTGGGAGACACTTAGCCTATGAGGGAAGCTTATCACATGATGGTGTCACCAACGATGGAGGAGAGGATTTGCATCACTCACCTTTTCAGTTGCTTGAGGACAAGCAACATTTGGGAAGGGAGGACTGTAATATTCCCAATTAACCATGAGCTAGTTGGAATATTATTTTTTGTTTTTCTGTCTTTTTTAATGAATAAGAGGACAATGGAGGTCCATAATTCTCCTTAATTATGAATAAATCAATGCCAATATAAAAGGAAAACATCTTTGCAACTTAATTAAGCACCCTTAGGTGTGAAAAGGGGCTGGAACATCTTGATTGGGTCAACTTTGACCAAATCAACAGCATTGTCATGGAGGAGTGGCAATCAATGAGGGACAACGCAGTTTTAGATGGAGACACCTTGCATGGAAGTAGGGTAATAAATGAATGGGGCATAGGGTTTGGAAGCTCATATATTATAAAAGGAAGAGGATGGTAGCCATATTCATTATGTATTGGTATATGATATTTCTGAATATATGGTATGTTTAGACATATAGCTTTCTTTAGTTGTTTAGCTAAGATTGCAAGTGTTGTTTAGTACTGGGTGTTCCTGATCGGGAATCCCACATTTTCCATTGAGAAGCTCTTGGAGGAGTTGTTTACTTCACTTTCACTATCAGGCATTTGTCCAAAGCTTCATCTTACATCTACAGCACAAATCATGTTGAGAGTTGAGTTGTTTTGCAGGTTGCAACAGTGGAGACCATCTTCGGGCCACTTCAGTACTTATTTTCAGTAGAGAAGGGTTCATTTCCATTGGGAGGATAGTAAGGAAGGCCCTTGTGCTTATTTTTAGATCTTGGCATCAGGCCACTTATCTAATTTCCCCTACAACATAATTTCTTTCCAGATCTGCGTTATTTTGAGGGAGGAGTTGCTGGGTGGTTTCAGTACACCATTTGGAGAGGAGGTTTGCTAGTGAAGAGGATATTCCTTTCATCTAGGAGATATTTTGGAGGAGGCTGCATTATTTCTTATATCATATCAGCCACACTTTCTAGATCTATATATTGCAGTGGATCTTTCACCCTAGGGCTTAGATTCCCATCTTGTACATGGTGTTTTGCTGAAAACCCTTGAGGGGTTCTTCATTGGAGGTTATATAGTGCCTAGATATATATTAGATCTATCTTTTGTGCGATATACCAGCCCATGATATTTTGTATACTCATTTGCTATAGCAGTTCTTTTAAAACTGCGTTGTAGTAGTCTTCCATCTCTTTTGATATATAGTAGTAGCACCTCTTTTAATGGTTTTGTCCATTGGAGGCTTGTTCAATATTATTGTAAATCCTATGGCCCATTTCTTATGCATATTTTGATGTTTTTATAATGACTAGAAGGTATTCATATTGCCCTCTTGTTTTTACATGATTTTATACACTGTTATTCCGGCATTTTGCACTATATTCTTACTTTTCCCATTTGGGAATATTACACCCTTGGTATGGAGATATTATCCTCTTCGTACGAACCCAAAAGTTCAGACCTCATCTCACTCAAAATGACCATCAACGCATTCGCCATCAAGCCCCCCGAAATCTCCTCATGGGAGATGTTTTGTACCGACGGGGCATCGACACCATTTTACGCTGATGCCTTACTCACGACCAAGCAGAAAAAGCCCTTAATGATTGCCATGGCAGAGCTTGCGGTGGCCACCTTTCTGGGATGGCCACCACCCAAAAAATCCTACGAGTAGGATATTTTTGGCCCTCCCTGTTTCACTATTGCATCGTAGCAGTCAAGAGATGCGATAAATGCTAGTGCCTCGCTCTTAAAGCAAGAGCCCCTCCCACTCCTCTGCACCCTGTCATTGTCGCTAGCCCCTTTTGCAAATGGGGAATCGACTTCATGACTTGCAACCCCACATCATCCAGAAATCATAAATACATCATAGTGGTTGTCAATTATTTCACCAAGTGGGCCGAAGCCATGCCTACATTCGAAAACACCATAGAAACCATCGCTCAATTTCTATTTAACCATGTTATTTCCTGGTTCAACATGTTGAGATTCAACAATATGATGATCTTAGTGAAAATTAAGCACCTACACTAGGTGGGGCGCGCGGGCTATTTTTAGGTGTATGTATATTTTTAGAATGGTGAGCAAATTCTATTTATAGTGGGAGTCTATTTATAGATGGTTGAGAATATTATATTTATGGATGGGGTTCTATTTTTGGAATGCATGTGCGAAGTCTGTTCATAGATCGCATGTCTAAAAATAAAATGCATGTCGATTATTATTATCTCTTAATAATAATTAGACAATAAATAATAATCTATTCTCTTGAAGCACTTGATTTTAGTTAACTGATGTGGCAATCCAGTTGACTGAAGGAATTTCTAGTTCTAAGGTTATATGGTGGGACTTGCAAGTGGAATTCGATGTAACTGAGTGATACAAAGTTGTAACAGAGTTGGATCTATAGTTATGTGAGTTGTAAAGTAGTTTAACTCAGTTAAGTGAGTTAAACTCAATTGTGCTAGTTGTAACTAAAGATACACTAGTAAGATATCAGTGAATTAATATTAAATTAATTCACATGGAGTGATCTCACATGCAATAGAAGATTTACTATTGTTAACTACATGCATGTCAGATTCAGTGGAGACCCAGTTGAGAGATAGGTGAAAGGGACAATTTGACTATCAATTGTGACATTAGTGGGTGCACACTTGCAACCAAACACACATTGGAGATGCCAATGAGGATTGCGCAGTAAAGGAAAGGAATAATCGAATTCATTCAAGGATTGTGATCAGTATGGATTGCACAGTGGAGGCAGGTTGTCAGGAGGCAGTAAATTGACGCAATGTATTTGCCAATTTTTGTATGACAGTGTGAGATGATTGTATATTGTACTGAGAGCTCTTGGATTAGAGTTTTGTATGATATTGTTTCATGATCCATGATATATACATAATATATGATAGTGGGGTTTTTAGATTTATGCTTTCCCAGTAAAAACATTTGTGTTATGTGTGATTGATATTTCTTCATGTGCTTGCAATTGGCGATTAAATTTCCGAAAAGATTTAAGTAGAAGGATTATGTATTTAATAGTGACATATAATTGTTAGATTAGGAGAATCCAGGAAATACATAATTGTATTAAAATTTCTACATGGTATTAGAGAAAATAAGATTGCAATATTGAAGAAATAGCTAAGTTTGTTGGTGGAAACAATTCGAATTTGCTGCAAGAATTTCTTGGTGCGACAGTTGAGTAAACATCGAAATGGATTTCAATGGTTTGTGGTTAGATTATGCACTTGAGGGAAACTTGAACTACATTGCATGGAAGGATAGGATGGAGGCAGTGTTTGAATATAATGGCTTGAAGGAATTCATCGACAGTCATGTTCCTAAGCCCACTTCGACTAATGCTACATTACTTGATGCCTGGAAAAATAAAGTAGCGAAGACAAGAAGGATTCTAATGGAAGGTGTGCGAGACCATATTGTCTCAAGCCTTCATGGGAAATCCACTCCATTTTCAATGTGGAAGGCTTTGATGCATATTTTCCAAAGCAGCAATGACCACAATAAATTGGCAATGAAGGATAAACTGAGAAAGATCAAGATGGAGAAGGGAAAAAATATTCCTAAGTATCTCACAAAGTTTTTCCAATGTCAGGATGAACTGGGGAGTGTGGGAATCACAATTTATGATGATGGTTTGGTGAGATTGGCTCTCTTGGGACTTCCTAAGAGTTGGCACAGTTATCAATACTATGTCAATAGACGGGAAAAACTGTTGGATTGGGAAAGATTGTGATCGGATCTAGTGTAGGATGAGTTCAAGCGAAACACTAGAGATGGCTCTTCATCAAAGCATGATGATGAATACGATTGTGCTTTGTATTCCAAGGCAAGGAAAGCGAAGGGGAAGAAATTCCACTCAAAATACAAGGCTAAAGGCAAGAACTTGGATTTGTCCAAGGTGAAGTGTTTTCACTGTCACAAACATGGGCATCTCGCCACTAACTGCCCACAGAAAAAGAAGAACAAGAAGGTTGTTGGAGCTGCAACTGGTGAGGCCCTTGACTCAAAATTTGAACTTGATTTATCCTTGATCGCATTCTTGGTTTCAAGCGCAATGGTATCGGTGTGGTATCTTGATAGTGGTGCTTCCTTCCACATGACAGGACATAAGGAAATTTTTAGTGACTTGGAGGAGAAAGATCTCCAAATGCATATAGAGATGAGTGACGATAGACGATACAGTGTGACCGGAATTGGTACCATTACCTTTGAGAGGGAGTCATGTAAATCATTTTTTTTGAAAGATGTTATGCATGTTCTAGTTCTGAAGAAAAACTTGGTCTTAATCACGATGTAGGAGGACAGGTGTTATGACATTGTTTTCAGCGATGGAAATTTTTTCCTATGACATAAAAAAAGGGGTCAAACCAAGAGGATACGGATTCGAGTTAAGAATATCTACAATATGGAGGCATATGGCTACGCTGCAATGGTGGGAAAAGAAGAAGAAGTGGTGAGCCAGGATGAGGGCGAATTATGGCACAGGTGATTGGGTCATCTTCACCATGGCACCCTGAAAATTTTGCAGCAGATTTCTACTGGACTTCCCAAGGGCACACTTGCGTAGTTAGATCAGTGCAAGGGATGTACTATGGGTAAGTTTGTAAAGTCCACCTTTCATGAAAAGGAGAATCATGCTTCGATGATCCTAGAGAGAGTTCACACAGACGTGTGTAGACCATTCTTGGTTGCTTCAACAACAAAACACAAGTATTATGTTATTTTTTTTTATGAATTTTCTCATAAATGTTGGATCTTCTTCATGCAAAATAAGGATCAAACATTCTCAAAGCTATGTGAGTTTAAGGCATTGGTTGAGAAAGATTCAGGGAAGCAAGTGAAGGCTCTGCAAAGTGATAATGGTGGATAATGCATCTCGAATGAATTCAAAGACTTTTGTAGCAAAGAAGGAATTTGGAGAGAACTCATAGCGCCTCATAACCCATGGAAAAATTGGGTCACAGAGAGGAAGAAAAGAATGATCATGGGTGTTGCACGAGCTATGTTGCACGATCAAGGCCTTCCAATGCATTTGTGGGCAGAAGCATGCAACACTGCGGTTTATGTGCAAAACTATTGTCCTCATAGAGTACTTGGCATGAGTACACCTGAAGAAGCTTTTACTGGTAAGAAATCAGATATGTCTCACTTTAAGATTTTTGGCTCATATGTTTATGTGCATGTGACCAAGAACACCAAGAAGAAGTTGAATCTGACTGCTGAAGTTGGGATATTTGTGGAGTACACAGAAACACCCCATAATTATTGTATGTATTTTCCAAACACTCAAATGACTGTGGTGGGACAGGATATAAAATTCAATGAGGAGAAATCCATGAAGTTGTCGCTTGAGAGGGAGCTATATTTGCATGCAAAGGAGGAACTACTCGTTCCCAAAGATGAGTCTCTACATGTGTATTAGCCACAGGAGGAGGTTCATGGAGTGGAGGAGTCCACTCACGCAGAGCCAAACATCAGAACTGGAAAAAGGCATACCACAGAAGCTGAGAGGTTGAAGCTTGATGAGATACAGAATGTAGGAGTCCCTACTACATAGCACAGATAGAGACAATCGCCTGACCAATTCTGTAATATTCCTAAATTAGCCATGAGCTAGTTGGAATATTAAATTTTGTTTCATTGCTTTGTTTAAAGAATAAGAGGACAAAGGGGGTCCATAATTCTCCTTAATAATGAATAAATCAATGCCAAATGTGAAAGAGACAAATCTTGGCAGCTTAAATAAAGCACCCTTGATGTGAAAGGGTTTGGATCAATTTGACTGGGTCAACCTCGACCAAATCAACAGCGTTGTCATGGAGGAGTGGTCATCAATGAGGGACAGTGTAGTTTTAGATGGAGATGCTTTGTGTGAATGTACTGACCTTTTTGGATGGGGCTTAGGGTTTACAATTTCATATCTTATTCAAGGAAGAGGATGGCCGCCATTTTTTATCATGTATGGGTTTATTATATTTCTGAATATACGGTATGTTTAGACATATATCTTTCTCTTATTGTTTATCTGAGATAGAGTGTTGTTTAGCACAGGGAGTTCCTGATTGGGAATCCCACCTCTTTCCTTGAGAGGCCTCTTGGGAGAGTTTGTACTACATTTTCCACTATCAAGCTTAAGGCCAAGCTTCATCTTTCTTTTACAGCGCAAATCCTATTGAGGGTTTGGTTGTTTTTGCAGGTTGCATTAAGTGGTGATTAGATCTCTAGATCTAGGCCATTTCAGTGTTCATATTCAGTGGAGGAGGCTTCCTTTCCATTGGGAGGATATTATTAAAGGCCATTGAGCTTATTTTCAGATCTTGGCATCAAGCCAACCGGTTATTCAGCCCTACAGCACAGTTTACTTCCAGATATGCGTTATTTTTTTAGGAGGAGTTGCAGGGTGGTTTGGCACACCATTTGGAGAACTGATTTTCTAGTGAAGGGGATCTGCCTTTCACTTAGAGGATCTATTGGAGGATGCTATTGTATTGTTCAAATCAGATCAACCACACTTTCCATATCTATATTTTTTAGTAAATCTGCAGTATTAGATCTCAGATCTACAACTTGTACTTGGTGTTTTGCTGAAAACCCTTAAGGGGTTCTTTAAAGGAGCTTGTATAGTGCTCAGATCTGATATAGATCTATCTTTTGAGGCACATATCAGCCCTAGATATGATGTATGATCATTTTTTGTAGCAGAGCTAATAAAATAGCATTGTAAGGGTCTTCTATCTTTTCTATATAGTTGTAGCACCTTATCTTGAGGATTTTGTCCATTGGAGGCTTGTACTTTCTTGTTGTGTATCTTATGGGCCATTTCTTATACATATTTTGCTAATGTTATAACATATGAAAGGTCTCCATATTGGCCTCTTGCTTTATTATGATGACCTGCATTATTTTTCCAGCATTTTTCACTATATTCCTGCTTTTCCCATTTGGTAATATTACAGATTCTCTAGATACATGGCTCTCATGAGAAAATGTGTTGTGACTAAGCCATGTTCCTTTTAGGAAGCAGTGCAGGAGCCCACATGGGTAGATGCAATGGTGGAGGAGTATGACTCCATTATCAGAAATAATTCTTGGGAAATTGTTTCAGGCCAGTTGATAAATTAGTGGTAGGTTTGAGATGGATCTAAAAGGTAAAGCAAGTTGTTGATGGGAGTGTTGAGAAATAAAAAGCCAAATTTGTGGCCTGGGGCTTCCCACAAATTGAGGGGATTGATTATGAAGAAACCTTTGCACCTGTCGCACGGTATTCTTCCATAAGGACCATCCTTGCTCTCTCAGCGCATATGGGTTGGCACATTCATCAAATGGATGAGAAGATTGTGTTCCTTAATGGGATCATTAAGGAATAAGTGTACATTGAGTAGCCTGAATGATTTGAGATCTTTAGCAGTGATTCACATCTATGCAGACTCAAAAGAGAATTCTATGGGCTAAAGCAAGCACCTTGTGCTTGGTACACTCGAATCGACAACTATTTCACTGGACTTGGATTCACCAAGAGTGAGGCAGATGCAAACCTATACCGAATTGTTGTGGAGGGTAAAATTTTAATCATTGTTCTTTATGTTGATGATTTAATATGGACTGTGTTGGTGTCCTGTGTTTTGATAGTTTGGAAAATCAAAAGACAAGGCAACATCAAAACCAATCTTTAGATTTCCAGGATCTAGTCCTCCTGTTCTCAGAGAGGGATCTCTCAAAAGTTTGTTTGCAAAGGTTTATCTTGTGTGCTTTGAGTATTGGTTTTAGACTAGTTATTAAGTGCAGGTGTTTATTTTTTTGTTTGGTTGGGCTGGAATGATACAGCAGAACATGAAAGGCCTAGGAAAAATATATAGGACAGAGAAATATCTGGTTCATTGGGCAATGGAGTCAAAAAGAGGTCATAACATACTCATCAATGGATATGGGATATCAAAGGGAAAATATAACTTGGCCACCGGATCCTTTTTTTTTTGGAATGAGATGAACATTAATGATTTGGAAAGAGAGGTTTAATTCTCAACAAAGGGAATTCGAAAGCATAATTTGAACAATAAAGAGTTCTTTGATAGACAAGGCTAACCATAAATTCTACAAATCACAGCTTTAAGCAAATAATGATCTCAAAACAACTTTTAAAATGAAATCTAAGATTCAGGGAACACCCTGTTTCCTCAAAGGTTTTATTTCAAATGATTTAGAAAACATAAAGATTCACTAATAATTGCAGTCATATAAGAGGGAACACCTAACACATCTATGATCACAACTATAAAAGACCTTTAAGCCAACTGTTTAAGTGAGGACAAAGGGCAAGATCAAAACCGACCTCTTTGATTCACTGTAAGCAAAGAACTTCAAAGGGAGACTTCAATAACAGTTTTTAAGTGGTAGTAAACAAGCAGGGAGAACCATAAATCACGCTGAAACCAACTGTTCGAACTATTAAGGAAATAAACAAGCATGAAGACTAAAGAGAAAGATTAAATCCTCTAAAATACTTCAGCAGAAGAAAACATGAAACAGTGAAGGATGAACAGATCTAAGGTGCTTCCAGGAGTCATTTCTTAGCCTAATAATTTCTATCCTACTATAGTAAGAAGTTATGGAACATAATGAAAACAGGGGAAAACATTAAATAGTTCAGAATACTTCACCAACAGCCAAGCTCATGGATCCAATGATAGAGCCTTCTCAGGAACAAGCATGCAACAACATCAACAAGGTTTCCAAGACTTCAATTTCTCCTTCAACTTCAATGGACTATGTATTTATTTCAAAGAGTTTCAGTATTACAACTTGTGATCAAACAACAACCAACCCCTCACTCATCTTCTACAGAGGTATATATAGAAGAATGAGGAGGTGAGATCTGATAAAAGATCTCTAATTACAATTAATACAGACTTAATGGCTTCTTGGCCTTTGGGGGGCTCAATGAAGAAACTTACATGGGTGTACTCTGTATTAAATGTTTTTATGTAAATATTTAAGCTCGGGGGGAGCTTTGGTTGACCTTTGAGGCTTTGTGTAGCGTCGAAGTAACTCTGCAGATATTTCTTGCATTGAAGTCCCTTGCAGAAGTAACTCTTCGGCTATGTTTTGAGACAAATATCTGATCCCGATCAATAAATTCAGCTTCTGATTGAATAATTTGAGGCACAGGTGGCGTCGTGGTAGCTAGAGGGATCAATTTGCCTCAATTTGTGGCGGTGGAGGATTTTCTATTGAAGAAACCCTTGATTTTGTCTTTAAACTATGTTTTACTTGGGAATTAGGCTTTTGATAAGCATCTTAGATGTAATCCCCGCAAAATCTGTCCTTTAATCCTTTGCTCTGATAAATTTTGGTCTTCGTCACTGATACTCTCTGACTGCGCCCGATTCATGGTTTTTTCTGATGTACATGACTACGCAGGGGCGATATGGAATCAATACCTGAAGGAAAACTGATGAAACGTGTTGTCAACACCATGTGATGATTTTCTTTGGTGAGTCGAAGGCGGGAGGATTGTCATCCTCCGCCTTCAAATTTTCCTCGAAAAAAGGCAATAAAACCTCGAAACCCTGCAAAATACAAACAACTTATTATAAAATCCATGCATTTATAGGTTTATTGTTGCGGGGCATGTGGAGGAAGCGTGGCCGTTGGATGGTATCATCCAATGGTCAGGATTGATTGGAGAAGGCGGAAGAGAGATTAAATCAGAACCGTCGATCGCGCAGAGATCGATGGTCGAGAGTGAGGGAGAAAGTCAAAACGGAGAATCGTTGACTGGGTGACGGAATCAAGGCGATGGAATAATGATCATCGATCTGCAGATCAGATCGACGGTGGAGATTAACTAGATGGCACGCCAGGACCACGTTAAGCATCGAGCATCTTCGGCGAGCGATAGCCATCGGATGACCCGCCCCAGTTCGGACGGTGCACAGCAATATCGCTGGGCGTCCACGTACGAATGATAACGCGCGATGAGCAAGCGGTTTTGAAAAAGTACACAGGACGTGTGTCACGCGATGTATGGAATCGCTAGCGATCGGGGAAAAACTGCCTTTGCCCAAAGGCGGTGCAATGGATACCGCCGGTTTTGGGAAATTGGCTTATGGACGGCGGGGACCACAGGGAGACGGACTCTACACCGTCGATCTGCAGATCAAATCGACGATGGAGATTAATTTGAAGTTCAGACTGGCGGAAACTTTGTAATATAATAAAAATCGAAATTTTAACAAAACCAAAGGTTTTAAAACTTTGGCCGGGTGCGTTTAATATTTAAAATGGCTTGGCGCCCGATTGCGGGGCCGAGGGCCATATGAAGGGTTATACGACCAGGGATTTATGCGGGAAGGGGCTAAGACCCATATATGTACAAAATGTGGGTTTTTATGGTTTTCCAATGATTTTCAAGGGAAATTGAGGGTTTCGATAAGGCTTAAAAGTGGGTTTTAAACCTTATAAAAGTGGATTTTGATGAAGGAAAAATGGGAAAAACATGAAAATGAGGGTTTTCATGGGAAATAGAGGGATAGGAAATGAGGTTAGCTTTTGGAAAAGGGGAAAAGGGAAATGATGCTTGTTGCGATATTACGACTTAAATGGCGAGGATTTGAGTTTTGAAGGAAATACTTTGATGTGAATATCTAAAAGGATAGGATATTATCAAAAGACTTTAAGTATCAGCAATTTTAGCAATGAAATTGTTTCTTGAAGGCTATCCAACATCATTTAGCCACCACCTAATATGACAAAATTTATGGGTGGCCCTAACTTAATTTACAGTGTGATGAGCAGTTGATACACTCATGCAAGGAGGATCTTGCAAAGGAGTTCGAGATGAAGGATATGGGTCTCCTTCATTATTTCCTTGGATTGGAAATATGGCAGCGAGAAAGTGAATTGTTTGTGTCTCAAGGCAAGTATGTGGCCTGGCCGAAGGTAAGTTTCATGGTGGGTTTGCAAACCCATGGATACTATATTCGAGGAAATATTTGGAGAAATAGAAGGACTTTACATTGGCAAAGGTAGTGGATGCCACTGTTTATCAACAGTTGGTGGGTTCTCTCATGTATTTAGTTAATACACGACCAGAAATATGCTATGCGGTGAAACAACTTTCACAAGTGATGGTTAAGCATACCAAGATATTTTGGAAGGCAGGCAAGCATGTCCAGAGGTATCTCAGGGGCACATCTGAGTATGGCTTATGGTACAAACAGACAGATGAGGTGAAGTTGCATGGCTTCACGGATGTAGATTGGGTGGGAAACCCAATGGACATAAAGAGCACATTAGGAGGGGTCTTCAGTATTATATCTACCGTTGTTTCTTTGTACAACAGGAAATAGAGATCTGTGGAACTCAGTTCATGTAATGTTCCCAAATTGGGATTACACAGCAAGTCTGCTGAAATAACGCACTCCTAAATTATTGTTGTATAGAAATGAGTTTTCAGCCCTTGGATCCCTTAGATCAGTAGACCTGGAGTCTAAATCCAAAAGGGGAGAAAAAACAAATCAAACTAGGTGCGGTAAACAAGTCTCCCACAACCTAGTCTAGCTGGAAAACACCCTACAAGAGGGCTCCAGCTATGCACAACAAACTGCTTCAAGAATAACGCAGTCTTGGACAATATGAGTAGGATGCCATCAAATATGATTAAAAAATGAATGTACAGCAACAAATCAGAAGTAAAGTGAAGCTCTTTCAATATACAGTAGATTACATGAGACAATAGAGCAAGATATCTTCAGAAAAGAGAGCTATAACACATATATACCAGCAGAAATGGCTCAAAAGTATTATTTTCAGGAATTGTAGCAGTTGCATATTAAAACTCAGATCTAGGATAGATCTCTAGACAAAACATCAGATCTATATCAGATCTGGAAACTAGACAGTTTTCTTTACAAGATCCCCTTGGGGTTTTGACTAAATCATGCATAAATAAGAGTAGATTTGAGTTACAAGTTGCAAATCTGTGAAATACTACAGTAATTTCTAAATATAAAATTACATTTCAATATATCAGATCTAAACAAAACATGGATCAGCAAGCTAATCCATGGATCACCAAAGTGGAAGGCAAAGCCTAGCACCAGAGATCTCTGATCAACACTGGAATCAAAACACCATAAATAACCTCATATCAAAATAACGTAGTCCATCAGTGGAAGCAGTGTTGTAGCTCAAATGATATAGATGGCCCACTTCCAATTTACAAATCTAAAGTAAAAATAGGAGAGGCACTCTTCCAGGAGGTTAAAAGACACACTCCATGAGAAGAGGCTCCCAAAACAAGCTAGATCTCTACAGATCTAGAATCCCACTTGCTGCAGCTTGCAAGAGCAGCAAAACCCTCAATGGATCAGTGCTACAATTGTAAGTAGAGCTTGGCCTCAAGCTTGATAGTGAATCAATTCACCAAACACTCCTCCAAGAATCCTCAAAGGAAGAGGTGAAATCCCTGCATAGGAACTCCAAGTACAATCCTCCACTAAACAGTAGAGAATAGTATTTGTCTAAACATACAAGATAGTCAAAAATATGATCAATAAACAACCTTCTCTTATTTCCTTCCCTTTCCTTTTATAAGATGAAATCCTTTTCAAACCCTAAACCACCTTGATGAGTTATCTCTTTTCACATGAGGGGCCTCCTTCTAAAACTGTGTTATCGCTTTAGGAGATACATTGAACCTAGACAGCGTTGTAGATTTGGTCAAGGTTGACCCAGTCTCACAGCTCAAACCCCTTTCACACCTGCAAATGATTATTTACATAGTCTTTATTTATCTGTGTTCACATGGGCATTGATTTATTTAGTCTTCTTAGGAGTTTTACATTTCCTCATTTATTCATTTATTCATGCAATAGAAAGTAAAACAAAATTGAATATTCCTCTTAGCTTAGGCTAAGTAGGAATATTACAGTCCTCACCTCCAAAATGTTGCTTGTCCTCAAGCAACTGATAGGGTAAGAGTTGTAGTCCTTCTCCTCCTTCATTGATGACATCATCAAGGATCAAGTCCTCATCATAAGCCAAGTGCTCAACAAGGCAATACATCATGTATTGTTCCTCCAAGGCCAACATGATATTTGCATAGTCCATCCCTTCAGGAGTGAAAAACTCAACAGAAATAAACATGTTTAGAGCAATGCTACATCTAAAACATGTATCATGAAGTACAGGTAGAAGTTCCAAACCATGTGGTACATATACACTGCCCATCCTCTGTCCATACAACCCCATAAACAATACAACTATATCATCCAAGTATGGAAGCAAGACTACATATATGCAAACTGAAATTTGCAATCGAGGAGGTGGGTCAAAATCCCACATGTGATGCTAGCACAGTGAATCTCTTGTCTTCATTATATCCAGGTGTGGCAAGTGGCATTCCCACCACACTTTTGCTGCATGAGTCACCTTAACATGGATGAAGGTGTTACATAAGTTTGGTGCCTTTGGGAAGCACCCATCATGAAAAGGAGTCTCCCTTTGCACATCAAGGGAGTGGTCAAGTTCAAAATTCCCATTGGCCCACAACAACCTATGAGATCCACATGATCTCTCACCCCCTTTAGGAGTCATATCCTGCAAAAACATGGCAAAGGAATGTAATAGATCAGAAAATACAACTTGCTTGTCATGATCAAATCATTTACCATCATAGTCTTTCACACACATGGAGTTGTGCATGAGCATTCCCTTCCTCTCAAGCAAAGGAAGAGCTGGCTGAGATGACTCTTGCAAAGATTCCATTGGCTGCCCCAATCCTCCATAGCTATTGCACTCTTGAAAGTGCTGATGTAAGCCCTCTCTCATGCCTTCCCAGTCAAAACTCTTCATGATCAGGGAATAGATCTTCATTGAATAAATATGGCTGAGGAAGAATTCTTTATAGGCTCCTTGTAGGATCTTCTACTTGAGCTTGGAGGCTCTAGCAAAAAATACCTTACCATTATAATAGATGACTCCCCCTTGGACTAAGTAGCCCTCTTCTTACTGCATGCCATCTAGTATCATACCTGTGTGGAGATCCTGGGAATACTCTACAAGAAGTTGAGATTTCCAATAAGGATCCATGCTACTCAACAATAACAGTGTTACTGATACATTCATGGAAGTGCTTTTCATGTTGCTGATTTCCCTTTTGACATTACACATGCCAAAATTGTTTGTTTGAAGGTTGATCCTCCCATTCTTCTCCTCCCACAGCGCAGGTTCAGAAAAGTGAGAGGGTGATAGTGAAGCGAGAAGAATATCTGCCTCATTCTTGGGCGGTCAAGCCTCCCAGCACTATAACTTGGTCTCTCATTGCTCCAATCCTTCCTGGCTCTAGATTTGGAGCAACACTTTGTGGAACCTTCCCCACAAGATCTGAATCTGATGGCATTCCAGGTGTCTTGCCATGAGATAAGAAGGTCCCTTACAGCATCCTCATAAACATGAGAGAAGGAACTGTGAGATCCCTGCTTCCACTATGCAAATTCATCTCTGTTGTTTGTGTGGAAGTACTAGGTGAAGGATAAGTATGCATGCCTTGAATCATTTTTGGTTTCCCACTCTTCAAGTCCACCCACTCCATTTGAAAAGCTTTCCAATCAGTGGTAACCTTCCCCAAGGTAATCAACCATTGGACACCCAAGATGATGTTGGTGTCTGGTATGTCAACTACAAAGAAGTGATCCACCAAAGTGTAGGATCCCATAGTGATAGTGAGTGATGGAACATATTGCATGCACTACATGTTCCTATCTCCTGGGACCAAGACAGAAAATACCTCAAAAGTATCAGTGGGGATTCCTCTCTTTTGCACAAGATGACCATCAATAAAGTTGTGGGTTGCCCCACTATCAATCAGTACAGATACTCTCTGATTCATAACTGAACCTTGTACTCTTCGGGTCAAGTACTTAGGCACTCCTCTCAAAGAAGCAAGAGTCCCACTGGTTGGAGCAAAGGCTCCCTTCCCCTCTCTGGATGGTGTTTGATCTTCCTCATCATCATCAGCATTGTGATCCCTCCTAGGTTCATCATCTTCATCGTCCTCCTCAAAATATGAGAATAATTCTATGTAGTGTGCTTTTACATCAGCACACCTATGTCCTGGTGCCCATGACTCTTGGCAAGTGAAGCACAACTTCTTCTTCCTCAATTCCCTCCTGAGGTTAATATCAAGAGGCTTCTTCAAAGAGCTCTCCTTGGGAGGAGCATCTTTCCCATCTTTCCCCTTAGAAAAGTGAGGAGCCTTGCTTTGGAAAGTTGCCTTTGCTTTTGGCAAGGCATCTTGGAGGTCTCTAGCCCTCTCAATGGCATCATGAAAAGTGATGGACTTGGTAGATTTAACCAACCCATGCAAAGGTTCCTCCAGGCCATCAATGAACATGTAGACCCTCCTGGCTATAGATAGATCAGGGACCATGACTGATAATCTCATAAACTCAAAGATATAAGTCTCTGCATCTCCTGACTGCTTCAGCTTTGCAAGGCTTATGAAGGGTTCTTCAGGATCCTTCCTGTCAAACCTCTCCACCATTATTCTAGTAAACGCAGAGTAGGTAGTCACATTGATATGTCCCAATGTAGACAACCCATGGAACCACCAATTGTGTGCTTCTCCCTCAAAGTGCAGTGCTGCAATCTTGATGGCTTCAGTTTCAGGGACCTTGTTCAACTGGAATTAAATATCCAAATTTTCTACCCATGCCTTGGAAAAACTGGAGGATGATCCATCAAACTTGGGCAAGAAGAATATTCCCATAGAGTGGTGTCTATCATGGAATAATCCACCATCTCTATATTGTTGCCTTGGTCTTCTTTTGTCCTTGAGGTGACAAAAAACTTGGAAACTCAAGTGGTCCTTGAATCTCTGACTCCGAGAATCATACTCCACAAATTAATCTTCAAGTGAAGCTTGCTCTTGTGGTCCTTCATTCTCCACAGCCAAGAAAGTAGGCATAGTGGAGCGTTGTGAAGCTTTTGGGGCTTGTGGCAGATTCACTGGTTGACCAGTCCCATGATGAGACATATCAGAGCTTTCTCCCAGCTGGAATATCCCAGGATATTCCCTCATTTTGTCCACCCTCATCTCCTTGATCTCTTTGGAAAGATCTTGCATGGTCTCCAAAATATTTTTTGCAAAATATTCTGCTTCTTTATCATTCACAGCTTCAGGGGTTTTACCCTTGTCTTAACCCTTGTCAGGATCATCAGTAGTGTAGTCATACTTCTTATGACTTCTGTTCTGATACCTCTTCTCCCTCTTAGTAAGAGGATCATCTTCTTCTGAATGTAGCATGGCTAGTGCTCCAAGGAAAGCACAGGTTGTGCCAAGAAAGGAGCTCTGATACCACTGTAATGTTCCCAAATTGGGATTGCACATCAAGTCTGCTGAAATAACGCACTCCTGGGAGATTGTTGTATAGAAATGAGTTTTCAGCCCTTGGATCCCTTAGATTAGCATATCTGGAGTCTAAATCCAAAAGGGGAGCAAAAAAAAATCAAACTAGGTGTGGTAAACAAGTCTCCCACAACCTAGTCTAGCTGGAAAACACCCTACAAGAGGGCTCCAGCTATGCACAACAAACTGCTTCAAGAATAACGCAGTCTTGGACAATATGAGTAGGATGCCATCAAATATGATTAAAAAATGAATGTACAGCAACAAATCAGAAGTAAAGTGAAGCTCTTTCAATATACAGTAGATTACATGAGACAATAGAGCAAGATATCTTCAGAAAAGAGAGCTATAACACATATATACCAGCAGAAATGGCTCAAAAGTATTATTTTCAGGAATTGTAGCAGTTGCATATTAAAACTCAGATCTAGGATAGATCTCTAGACAAAACATCAGATCTATATCAGATCTGGAAACTAGACAGTTTTCTTTACAAGATCCCCTTGGGGTTTTGACTAAATCATGCATAAATAAGAGTAGATTTGAGTTACAAGTTGCAAATCTGTGAAATACTACAGTAATTTCTAAATATAAAATTACATTTCAATATATCAGATCTAAACAAAACATGGATCAGCAAGCTAATCCATGGATCACCAAAGTGGAAGGCAAAGCCTAGCACCAGAGATCTCTGATCAACACTGGAATCAAAACACCATAAATAACCTCATATCAAAATAACGTAGTCCATCAGTGGAAGCAGTGTTGTAGCTCAAATGATATAGATGGCCCACTTCCAATTTACAAATCTAAAGTAAAAATAGGAGAGGCACTCTTCCAGGAGGTTAAAAGACACACTCCATGAGAAGAGGCTCCCAAAACAAGCTAGATCTCTACAGATCTAGAATCCCACTTGCTGCAGCTTGCAAGAGCAGCAAAACCCTCAATGGATCAGTGCTACAATTGTAAGTAGAGCTTGGCCTCAAGCTTGATAGTGAATCAATTCACCAAACACTCCTCCAAGAATCCTCAAAGGAAGAGGTGAAATCCCTGCATAGGAACTCCAAGTACAATCCTCCACTAAACAACAGAGAATAGTATTTGTCTAAACAGACAAGATACTCAGAAATATGATCAATCAACAACCTTCTCTTGCTTCCTTCCCTTTCCTTTTATAAGATGAGAGCCTTTGCAAACCCTAAACCACCTTGATGAGCTAGCTCTTTTCACATAAGGGGCCTCCTTCTAAAACTGTGTTGTCCCTTTAGGAGATACATTGAACCTAGGCAGCGCTATAGATTTGGTCAAGGTTGACCCAGTCTCACAACTCAAACCCCTTTCACACCTGCAAGTGATTATTTACATGGCCCTGATTTATCTGTGTTCACATGGGCCTTGATTTATTCAGTCTTCTTAGGAGCTTTACATGTCCTCCTTTATTCATTTATTCATGCAATATAAATTAAAACAAAATTGAATATTCCTCTTAGCTTAGGCTAAGTAGGAATATTACAGTTCAGCGAAAGCGGAATACATGGCGGTAAGTCAAGCTGCATGTGAGGCTATCTGGATGAGGAAGATCTTGGTCAGTTTGTTTGGTTCTCATTTAGATCCTATAATGATTCATTGTGATAATTAGAGTTGCATTAAACTCTCAATTAATCTTGTGTTTCATGATAGATCCAAGCATATGGATATCTGGTATCATCATATCAGAGATTGTGTGCAGCGGAAGATCATGTTGCTTTAGTAAATTCCTATGGAAGATCAAGATGCAAATATTCTGATGAAGGCGCTCACCAAGAGCAAATTCGAATACCATAGAGACAGGATTGGGGTGAAGGATAATCCCTTCTTTTTGAGAGGGAGTGTTGAGATTCAACAAGATGATGATCCTAGTGAAAATTAAGCACCTACACTAGGTGGGGCCTGCGGGCCATTTTTAGGTGTATGTCTATTTTTAGAATGGTCAGAAAATTCTAGTTATAGTGGGAGTCTATTTATAGATGGTTGAGAAAATATTTATGGATGGGGTTCTATTTTGGAATGCATGTGCGAAGTCTGTTCGTAGATTTCATGTCTAAAAATAGAATGCATGTCTATTATTATTATCTCTTAATAATAATTAGGCAATAAATAATAATCTATTCTCTTGAAGCACTTGATTTTAGTTAACTGATGTGGAAAACAATTGACTGAAGGAATTTTGAGTTATAAGGTTAGTTGGTGGGACATGCAAGTGGAATTCATTGTAACTAAGTGATACAAAGGTGTAACAAAGTTGGATGTGTAGTTATGTGAGTTGTAAAGTAGTTTAACTCGATCAAGTGAGTTAAACTCAGTTGTGCTAGTTGTAACTAGTTGTAACTAAAGATACAGTAGTAAGAGATCAGTGAATTAAATATTAAATTAATTCACATGGAGTGATCTCACATGCAATTGAATATTTACTACTTTAACTACATGCATGACAAATCCAGTGGAGACCCAGTTGAGAGACAGGTGAAAGGGACAGTTTCACTATCAATTGTGACATTAGTGGGTGCACACTTGCAACCAAACACACATTGGAGATGCCAATGAGGTTTGCGCAATCAAGGAAAGGCAATATCGAATTCATTATGGGATTGTGATCAGCAGGGATTGCGCAGTGGAGGCAGGCTGTCAGGAAGCAGTAAATTGGCGCATGTATTTGCCAATTTTTGTATGACAATGTGAGACAATTGTATATTTTATTGAGAGCTATTGGATTAGAGTTTTGTATGAGATTGTTTCATGATCCAAGATATATACATAATATACGATAGTGGGGTTTTTAGCTTTATTATTTCCTTGTAAAAACATCTATGTTATGTGTGATTTATCTTTCTTCATGTGTTTGCAATTGGTGATTAAATTTCTGCAAAGATTTAAGTAGAAGGATTCTGTATTTAATAGTGGCATATAATTGTTATATCAGGAGAATCCAGGAAATACATAATTGTATTAAAATTTCTACATAGCGTTCCCAAGGAGTTAGTTTCCGACCATGGGAAACACTTTGAGAATGAAGTTTTCCAGGAGCTATCTCACCACCTAGGATTCACCCACAAATTCGCTTCACCATACTACCCCCAATCCAATGGACAGGTAGAAGCTATGAACAAATTTCTCAAAACTATGTTACAACACATAGTGAATAACCATAAAACCAACTGGCACCATATGCTTTTCTCTGCCCTATGGGCATACCTCACAGTCGTGAAAAAATCCATTGGTTTCACTCCCTTCCACTTGTTATATGAATTTTTGATTCCCATATAACGTGAGATCCTGAATTTACATGTTGCCATCGAACTCCTTGATGATACCCAACCTCTAGAACAACGTCTAGTACAACTAGAGCTCGTCGTCGAAAGCCGAGGATAGTCGCTGCAACATAACGAGGCCCACAAGAAACAGGTAAAAGCATCGTTAGAGCGCCACATCAACCCTCACTCATTCACCGAGGGAGAACTAGTCCTCTGCTACAATGTCACAAAACAAGCCCTAGGGCCAGGAAAGTTTGAAACCTTGTGGAAAGGACCCTACATCATAAAACATTTCCTCCTCAAGGGGGCATACATCTTGACTAAGTCAGACGGAACATGCCTCAACAACCCCGTCAATGGCCTTTACCTCAATAAATTCTACCCATAAGGGCCGAGAAGTCCCTCCACTAGAGTCAACATACACAAACCCAACCACTTTAAATTTTTTACCAAAATACTTGTTACAAAACACGCTCTAGTGTCACAATGGATTACCAACCCAACCCTTACTTTGAATTTGCTTATGGAGCATCGTGATGGTCTCAAATTTTAGCAACAACCGCTTGGGTTATCTATCACCCTGACCAATCACCACTCAACACCAATGGTGTTTGTATCGGTTCAGCAACAAAAAATCAGGCAAAATATGACATCGTCATCAAAATTATGTGCAACACTCTCAATCAAGGCATACGCCATATACATATCTACCTTGATTCCCAGTTAGTAGTGTCGCAACTAAACCAAACATTTGAGATAAGAGATTCATATCTATTTAGAAAATACTTGCGTGCAAAAATATTAAGCAGAAAATTTGACTACATTACATTGACACATGTACTAAGGAGTCAAAACCGAACAACTGATCGCATAACTAAAAATATTCCAAACTAGAATGCATCTCAGATAAACTATCATACATAAAAAATAAAAGCATAGAAAACATAGATATCCATCAGCATAGCATAATCCATAAACAGAAACAGGGGGCACACCATGTAGAGCCGCAAAAAATATCTCTCGCATATATATACCAAATGTATGTGTCTGAGTACAAAAAGTAGTTTCTTTGACCCATAAGTCAGCCCAAAAGATACACATGTATAAGTCAACAAAAATAGGGGAAACATCCTCATAGTGGGTGCTTTCCCAGTGTACAATAAGACTCTAGGGCAGTGCTCCCCCAGGTGGGGCACCTAGACCCACTATCGCTCCCGGTACCACTACTGGAGCCGTTGTCAACATGGAGATCGCCACCCGACTTAGAACCAGTCGATACCACCTCTCCCGGGCCATCAGGGTCTCCAACCACACATCCTCAAGGTCATCCACAAAGCCTCGGTAGGCATCCCCTGGGTCAAACGGTCCACTCGACCCCAAGCATCCTCTAAAGTTGCCACCTGCTCGATCAACTCAGCAACACAAGCCTATGTTGCATCGGCACGAGCTCGCTCAACACCTGAGCTTCTACCCTCCCCCGAAGGGCCAGCCTCACCACCCGATGCTCCACCCATAGGCTATGCAGGAGCTCCTCCCTATCCCCCATGAGCTCCTCGAGGTCACCGAATCGGATGGTGTCCCACCAACTAAGCCATAGGACGACCGACCTCGCCAACATCTGTAAGAGTAACAAAAACTATGTCAGTGTCATCATAATACACATATAAACATATATACTCAAGTAAATGTAGAAAACATAAAAATATACATGTGGGCCCCCAAGCATATCCACTGAGCAGACCCATGTCTAGATCTCCTCGGAATTCCATCCCTGCATAAGGGAAAGGTACGAACATCTAAGGGTTGGCCTAAAACCAAGCCTCCATGGTGGCATTCCAATAACGCCCCACCCTACCTCCCCCTCCTTGAGGCATCACAAGGGCCCACCTCCTCATGCGAGGCTCCCATGGCCCCCCAGCAAGCACCGTCACCATAGGTCTTAGTACCACCACCCACTCATACATGATGCTGCATACGATGCTAG
This sequence comes from Pinus albicaulis, assembly GCA_034641835.2. Taxonomy (NCBI): domain Eukaryota; kingdom Viridiplantae; phylum Streptophyta; class Pinopsida; order Pinales; family Pinaceae; genus Pinus; species Pinus albicaulis. Next base: position 265,415,026 of record CM076582.1, on the reverse strand, counting down.
CATAAGTAAACAACTTTGATCCATCCCAAACCTTCTAAATATGTGCCAACATCCCGTGGTAACATAAATGGGAAAAGTCAAAAAAGTGCCTGGCCCTTAGCCGGCGCAAGACACTGATCTGTGGACCCAATTCCTGATGAGGAGCAAACGACCCCGTCAGTTGTAAAATGGCCATTAGAGAACACTGCTTAGCCAAGTATGTCACTATAGAAATAGCTATACACCCTTTTGTAAGGGGCGCCCCACCATAGTGACCTGTTGAAAATCTCTCGAGATCCACCCTCCCAGAGGGTAGTGTATATCAAAGCGCCTCACCCTAAGGCAGCAACCCGGTCATAAAATAGATATCTGTCTCAGGAAGGATAGCAAAGTCACACCCTCGTAGCACCATTACCTTATGCCGCATGTTCCAGAATCAGACCAGGTAGCACAAAAGACGATCCTGTGATCGTAGCAGGTCATTCTTCATAAATTTGAGAAGACCCCAGCACGCCAATTGTTGGAGCTGTGACCGTCAGCAGCTAAGGTAGCACAAAGATCGAGACAATCCCTCTCTATCCACAACATTCTGTCATCAAAATAGGAACACATCAGCCACACTGAAAATACTAAAAATAGAAAAATTTTCTAAAAAACTTGGCAAAAAATAGCGCCAGCTCTCTGCACACATATTCCTTAGACAAGCGCGAGGAGGGTGCATCTCTCCTTCTCATAGACAAACCAAACACGTGCCTAAAGCTAGTATAGGTGCACTAAATGCGTGCAAACCCCTATTTTTGCATGCAAGGTGTGCGCCTGTACCTTGATCGCCCGCATGGTCAAGAAAAATTAGCCTAGAACCCGTACAAACCCATCTCGTACGGACCCTAGCACGAGCACACTAAAAAAATTAAAATGTAGGACGTCATGGAGCTCACTTGGCTAAAAAATCGCTAATCCCAGGTGCTCAAGATGACCACAATGGCAAGAACTACTCCGCAAAAGCATCTGACCTCTCAACACTCAACAGACACAAATGAATTGAATTGAGCCATATTCGCTTATATGTTGCCCTTTTCAGAAACTTTGGAGGCCATAATGAGAGCTCAGAAGGCCCAATCACCGAACCGAAAGTAGCACTATGATCAACACTCCATAACGCCCTAGGACAGTGCCACACATTCACACCCCCTGAAAATATAATTTTTTAGTGCCGGCAGGTATGCCCTCTCTCATATTCTTTTTTAAGCACATGTATTTCAAATAATATTTGAATAAAGAAGATTCTTTCACTTGGGGTATTTGTTTTTGCAAGTAGTGTGAAAACCATCCATAGCTCCATCCATTGAAAGTTCTAGATCAAGTATCATTCTACCCCCGGCATGATAGAGTCCCTGAAAAACTATGCATATCCTGACATCATTTCTCCATCAGAAATTAACCATAGGTTAGAAACACCCGACCATGTTTATCATCACCTCACCTTTCACATGATAAGCATCCTCATTGGTTGGTAGAGCCTCCCCTCCATGGCACCCATCACCCATAGTAGACCATATATCACAATAGTGACGCCATGGCCATACCACTATATTCCAGGAAGCACCTCATGCCCATTCACCCACCATGCATCAAGTCAAGTTTTACCATATCAAAATAAAACCCCTTTCCCGAACGATCAGGTTGTGCAAGCAGATAGAAAGCGCACTACCGTGCCTCGCATTTGGCCTACCATACCTCTATCAGAATAACCCATCTATGACATTTTTCCATTCGCTTCATCAACCTCACACATGAGATCAACCAATGGGGCCCCTAACCTCAGTAAAACACCTTCCTCACATCATCATTGAGCGAACACTTTCATGTTTTGGGGCACCCATCTTTGTGTTTTGTACAAACCAAACCCCATTATTTTATTCTTTTGGTTAGTGTATTGTTGGCTCAAAGGGGTCTTGACCCAGGTTCGGAGGTTAAGGTTTGCCAACAAACCTCTCTACTACTAGCCCTTTTGGTAGTGACCTGCTTGTGTAGGCCAAAGTCTCACCTGAAGCAGTATGGGAGGGTGCTGGAACAAGGTTTCCGCACCCTGGGAGAGGGTAGGTAAGTTAAGCAGAGCTGCGTTCAACCTTATAATTACCATATCTTATATCACAGAGCCCAGCTCTACTAATATCCTTCGCATCCACATGCACAATACCAATTATAATCACAGTAACTAACAAATCATAGACTTATAGAACATTACCGCAGTTATCATATAAATCATAACAGAACAAATCCAGATCGCAGCATAAAAAAGTAGCACAAGTACTTTCGTAGCTTAAATCAATAACATAGAAGCATACATACTTAATCAGATACCATAGATTCACATCAGCAATAAGTCCAAGAGATTCAGATATTCCAACAGCCTTCCGCATTCATTAATCCGTCAGATTTACTTACAATACCCAAAACCCAACCTGCGCACATAGCAGCAGGGTCCACACACAGTAGGACAGAGGATCTCCGTGCACACAGCCAGTAGGAATCCTTACCAAATCCAACCCTACAGATCTAACAGTTCACACGTAGCATCAATTCCAATTCCTTCCTACCTATTGACTCAAAAAGGTTCGACTATTTATACCACTTTAGCCTACGCATCCAATGGTCCACAAACCATGGTTTACAGACTCTTGGTCTATCATTGACCCACTTACAATGCATTAAGGGCTTTGACCCACCCCAAAACCCTTGCATTAGACTAAATATAATCAAAAATATACAAAATGGACCAGATTCGCAACTTTGTTGGAGACCCTGTTCCAACAGTCCCCCAACACAATCTTGTGACTCGTCCCAAGTCACTGTGAGGGTGGGTTCTCCACCTAAACCTGTACAGCTACTCCGACCATATAGTCAATTGATCCAATATGGTTTTAGCCGACTACCATTGACGCAACCTAGTAGCATATCATTGTGCAAGGTAGCTAGCCTAACAGCTCTGCCATCTGTGATCTCCTTAACTATGTAGGGACCCCGCCAATGCTACCAGAACTTCCTGGGTTGTTTTGAAAACTGGATATCGTATAAGAGGACCAAGTCACCCTCTGCAAATGTCTTTTGGTGAATATGTTGATCATGCCAGGCTTTATCGCGGGCCTTCTGGACTTGCTGATGGAAATTCACAAGAAACCGATATTCCTTTAAAGCCATAAGTTGCGCTAATCACTCCTCCATGATGTCAGGATCTGCCATGTTCATAAATGCTACGATACACAGACTATGAACAATATACTCCATGGGAATAACGGCTTCTTTAGCATAAACCATCCTGAATGGGAATTCTTGCAGGTTGTTCGATAGGCCCAGAGGATCGATGGGATGCACACATCCCAATCGCTGCGATCAGCATTGCATACCTTTGTCAACGCTTGCTCCAATATTTTATTAAAAGCTTCAACCGCACTATTTTCCTGTGGGTGATATGGTGTGCTCTTCACATGATGGATCTGGAACTCCTCGGTCAAAGCTTGGATTGTTTCATTAACAAATTGCATACCTCTTTCGCTCATGAGGATCTTCGGACATCCAAATCTGGTTAGGATTTTTTCAAAGATGAAATGCACAATGGTATCCACAGTACAATCCTTTACTGTTTGTGCTTCAGCCCACATTGTTACATAATCAGTGGCAGTAATAATGTAGCGCGCACCCGTCTTCTTCCCTGGTGGGTTGATAGGCCCTATGAAATCGATAGCCCGCTTATCAAATGCTTATAGAGCCATTTGTGGCTGAAGGGACATTTCATCTCTGCGGGACGGCCTCCCTATTCGTTGGCAAATATCACAGGCTTTACAATAATCATGGGCATCACTATGCAAGGTTGGCCACCATAACCCAGCTGTCAAGATCTTTTTTTCATTGCTTTCCCTGCGTAGTGACCTCCTGCTACTCTATCATGAGCCTCTGCCAAGATAGTGTGCCTTTCATGCTCCAAAACATATCACCGCAATACTTCATCTGCTCCCATCTTATATAAATTACCTGCGATGATGGTAAAATCTGCTGCCCGGGTGACTAACTCTTTCTTCTGTTGTATATAGTACTCTGGAGGTGTCTTCCCAGTAGTTAAGAACTTAATGATATCAACGAAGTGTGCATCCACTACCTTAATAGAAAATAGTTGCACATCAAGTAATCCGGCTTCCAGGTCGGTTGGCTCCTCACCACTCTCTATTCAGGACAACTGATCCGGCCCAGCATTCAACTTTCTCGGCTTGAAAATGATTTCAAAGTCATACTCCTGAAATAGCAGTAGCCATTGGCATATATACCCCCCAACACAGATTTATTTACTAGGTACTTTAAATTTGAATGGTCTGTGAACATTTTGAGGTGTCCTCCTAACAAGTAATGCCGATATTTCTACAAAGTGTAGACCATGGCCAATCCCTCCAGCTCTGTGGTGGAGTAGTTGTGTTTCACACCAGAGAGTTTCCTACTTGCAAAGGCAAACAGATGGTCAATATCTCCTTCTCCCAGCTGTGTAAGGACAGCCCTAAGAGCAATTCCTGATGCATCAACGTGAACATGAAATACCTTCTCCCAATCAGGAAAGATGAGAATAGGTGTCGAGACCATTTTTTTTAACGTAAATTGAAGCTCTTTTGACACTCATCATTCCAAAAGAACGAAACATCCTTCTTGAGCAATTTTTCCATAGGGGCAGTAATCAGCGCATAGCCTTGAATGAATTTCCTGTAGTAGCTCGTGTGTCCAAGGATCAAGCGTAGTTGTTTCTCCGTGGTTGGTACTGGCGAGTTTATGATAACTGTGATTTTTGCAGGATCTACCATCAGTCCTTTCCCACAAACTATGTGGCCGAGAAATATTCTGAAGGGTATGTAGAAGATACACTTCTAGATATTTAGGGAAATCTAGTGTTTTCAGTAGGCATCCAACATCATGCGCATGTTTGATACATGTGCTTTTACCAGGCCAAAGACAGTCCAATCATCAAAATACACCTCGAGGAACTTGTGGATGAATTCCTTGAACATTGCTATAATGACCTGCGAGAAGATAATAGGGGAATTTTTGAGTCCAAATGGCATGACAGTATACTGAAAACATCCCCACTCAGTGGCGAACGTGGTTTTTCTGCAGTCCTCAAGTGTGATTCTGATCTGATGGTATATTGAGAACCCATCCGTGAAGGAGTATGCTTCCTGTCCTCCCACGTTGTCTAAGATTTCATCTGAGAATGGTGTCGGGAATGGATCATGAACCTAGGCATAATTAAACTTGCACAGGTCCACACAGATCCGAATCTCCCCCTTAATTTTTTTCTCTTGAACCACCATCGAACTGACCCAGTCTAACTATTCAACAGGTTCAATGATACCCACAACAATCATTTTATCGAGTTCTTCCTTGACCTTCTGCTTATACTTGGGGTTCAACCTATAAGGTCGTTGATTTATGGGCCACACATCAGGTTTGAGAGTGATATGCATGACCCTTAAGTCCCTCGTGATCCCCTTCAGCTCTGAAAACTTTTTCGAGAACAAGTCTTGGTATTTTGTAAGTAATTCGTCCACTTTCCCTACTGTATCCTCATCCCAATAGCCCCCAATATTAACCAACTTAGGGTGTTCTTTCTTCCTAATGTTTACTTCATGCATCTTGAGAGGCTTAGTGACATCCACTTATTGCAGTGGAGGTCCTACAATGGTGCGCCCCCCTTCGGACTCCGGGATAGAGATAGACCACGGATCATCTTCACCTTCCTCCCTTGCCAAGTTGCGGCAGTTGATAATATCCTGCATCTGTGTTTCCCATGTCGGCGCCCCGAATACTATAGAGGAGCTGGATTTTCCAAACACAAATGTATTTATGTCCTGCAGAGCTTCGTCAAGTGATTCAGAACCCCCTATCAGTTTGAATGTTCCTATGAAGTCACTCTTCAGAGTTTCCCAAGGGCAGGTGTGTTGATGTAGCTCTGCATCTAGGTACCATGCAATAGGGATTGGACCCAACGCATGAATGAATAATTGAACCCATTCTTCTGTAGTTTGGTCACCCCACGTCTTTATCCATGCAACCAAGTGTTCACGCAGATCTGCTGGGCCAAGGAACGTCTTGACCTACACCTCTGCTGGAGTCTCAAATCACAAGAGCATCATGCCCTGACAATCCTCCCACTCCTGGAATGCTCCCTTATGCGTATCCCCCCACTGAGCAGGGGTTGCATGCATAGCTATGTTAAGGGCCCATAACCTTCGTTCTTTGGGAACCTTGGCTTCAAATGTTCATAAAATTCCTTAACGCTACTAGAACCATCAAAATAGGGTAGATCTCTTACCTCTGAGGAAATGCAACGGAAGTCCTTTGTGACCCGAAGGCATTGCAACGCAGAGACATCATGTAAACGAATTAGCCAGTTCTCCATTTCCCCATCGGAGTCAGAGAAGTAGTCATTGTCCTTTTTCCAACATATTACACCATCCACCGTAGGGTTGATCCAATATTCATCCCATACATTCAACTTATAAATGTGATCTACATCCTCTTCATCACGCATCGGCTTTGTATACCATTCGCCTTCTGTAGGATCTAATGGTACTATCACCCTTATACCGTTATTTTCAAATACCATGCTTCTCTTCTTCAGGTTAATTATGCCTCCCATATTGATGGCCCAATCCAAGCCTAAGAGCGCAGGGTAGGGGTCCATATCTTCTACAATCTAAATTACTTCAAAATCAGCCTAGACCTTGACCCCTACGATATCTACCACGATCTTCGACAGTCTCCCCAAGGGTATGATATTCTACTGATTGGCCATATGCAGCTGGATAGTGGACCATTCCAGCTTAGGTTCCCCCATTCGTTGCCAAGTCTATTTAGGTAATACATTCGCATCTAACCCTAGGTACAAAATAACCTAATCCATCTATTAATCACCGATCTGAGTAGTCAACTGCATCTCCCTACCGGTGTGTTTCTTATATCTATATAGTTTGTGTACGTCCTTGATTTTCGGAGGTAGGCTAGGTCATGATTCACAGCTATCTATTAATTCCTGAAGATTTTCCATAGCCTTTGGTTTGTGCAGCAGCTTCATACATGCCTATAAAAAGGGTTTGACCTCCTCATCTGCCTTGAGGTTTCTTGGCGGCTGAGAAGTAGATGCCTCTGCCTCAACAAAGTCTTTGTGAGTTGCAACAAATGTTTCTTTTTCATTTTTTAGATCCAAACCTTCTTTCTTGATAACTTCTTGTCAGATCAGAGGTTCGGTTGCAGTCTTCTCCCCAGGCCCCCCAGTGGCCATCCCGCTACGTGTTACGACATTCACACTTGGATCTTTGTCTCAAATTTCAGCCTTAACCCTTTGCATATTATGCATAGGTGTCGGTTTCTTCTTCTGCATATTTGCTATCAATATTGGATAGTCTTCAATCGCATGGTCCAGCTGTCTGCAATACCGGTAGGACTACCTCGTAGGGTTTGGACAGTCCCTAGAAAAGTGTCCTACTTCTCCATAATTATAACAAATTAGTTGCCCTCATCCCCGACTTGTGCTTCCACCTCTTCCGCCTCCCCTGCCCCTGGCTGGGGAGCCACCTATGCTAGAGAGGAATCTTGGCGAGGATGGATCCAACTATACCCTATCGAGATTCCCTTGATCAATCATCAAATCATACATCCGAAAGTTATGTTCATCATGTCCTACCAACCCGCAGAACCTGCACCATTGCTACTTTACTTCTGGGAAATACGCAGCAAGGCGGGGGCAGTGGTTTGTGTCGTGCAGCCTCGCAACACGACAATCATCGCACCATAGCACCGGCCCACTTGATCCTGCAACTTTTCTAGGGTGCAACAGACTATGTCCACCGGCCTGCATATAGTCTGCTAACAACGGGCAGTTATCCTTGGTGTTACCATTCGTCCTCCATCGTATACACCATCTTTCAGGGCTAGCCTCTACTCCTCGCTCCTTTCGCAGATTCTAGATCTCCATGTGCATTGCCTCCAGTTTTCCTTGGATCTGTTCGACTCCCAACTGGGTATCATCTCTGGGCGTAGCTTCTAACTTCATAGTGGCCTCCAAGGCCTTTTCCTGCGATTCAAAAGTTTGGTGACCCATAGGGTAGCGCAGGTGAGGCAGCAGCATAGCAATGAACCATTCCATGTGTTGTTTGTCATCATACTAAAATCATCCTTCTCTGATCACCATCTTTATTCGTTGATCGGCATTTCACACAGACTCAGAAGGCCCTTTCTTGAAATCCTTTAGATTAACTGCTATTTGAGAGTAGGACTTAGGCTTCTTGAACTGTTGTTTCAAGGTGTTCTTAATCTCTTCAATGGTTTTGTTCACATGCTGGCCGATGTATCCTATGTACCAGTCCAAAGCTCTTCCTTCGAAGGCAAGGGACAGTTGTGCCCTCTTCACAGCATCACTAGCTACATTCTGCGTAGTCCATACTGACCCTGTGACAAACCAGAACTGATCCATGTCTTCATATCCCACACCCTTAAAGGTAGGAACCTTCATGTGTGCAGCCATGTCGTCTTCCAGTGGTGGCGGAGGTGTAGGTGAATTCTTACCCCTATGCTAGTCTGAAAGTGGTGTGGCTGGAGGACTTTGCGTAGCTGATTCTCTTACCAGATTGTAGACAGATCTATCTCCTTCTTGATTGGTCCGATAGTATTTTCCACTTCGTGTCATACTCTGATCCATATCAGAGGTCATTCATTTGGTGTGGCTACACAGAATACTCGTTTTGCACTGTAATATCTTAATCAGCAATGGTAAGGTCTTTAGAAAGTTACCCTGGAAACCCTTGAAGAATCTTCGCTCTTCTTCATAATAGGAGACGGAATGATCAATGGAAAATTTTTTCACGAACCCTCCTAGAACACTGTCCACCCAGTATTCCAACGTGCAAGTGATGTTGCTATCAGTCTTCTTTAACTTCTGGATCAATTCTAAGGTCCACTCTGTGACCCGCTCGTCCTTCCAACACTTCTAAAATTTGACCAACCTTGCGAGCCACTCCTGGAGTTCAATTGTAATTGTTACAAAGAAGATCTCATAGATCTCTCTGAAAATATACTTATTCCTCCACTCTTCAGTGGTTAACCTCTTACTGCGGTTTTATTTTACTCTGAAGTCTTGAACTTGCTATTCAAACCATTCATCAATTTCTTTTCTTTCAGGTTTCCAATACGGCCTTGGCATTACTCAATCCCTCTCTCAAAATGCTCCCAGTCCCAACAACGGAACCATTTGTTGGCTTGAGGGGGTCCTGACCTAGGCTTGAAGCTTAAGGTTTGCCAACAAACCCCTATACTACTAGCCCTTTCGGTAGTGACCTACTTGCGCTGGCCAAATTCTCACCCGAAGCAGTATGGGAGGGTGCTGGAACTAGGTTTTCGCACCCTGGGAGAGGGTAGGTAAGTCAAGCAGAGCTGTCTTCAATGTTATAATTACTAGATCTTATATCACAGAGCCTAGATCTACTGATATCCTTCGCATCCACATGCGCAATACCAATTATAATCACAGTAACTAACAGATCATATACTTATAGAACATTACCGCAGTTATCATATAAAGCATAACAGAGTAGATCCAGATCACAACATAAACAGTAGCACAAGTACTTTCGCAGCTTAAATCAATAACATAGAAGCATACGTACTTAATCAAATAACATAGATTCACATCAGCAACAAGTCTAAGAGATCAGATATTCCAACAGCCTTCCACATTCATTAATCCTTCAGATTTACTTACAATACCCAAAATCCAACCTATGAACACAGCAGCAAGGTCCGCACACAGCAGGAAAAAGGATCTTCGTGCACACAACCAGCAAGATTCCTTACCCAATCCAACCCTACAGATCTAATAGTTCGCACGTAGCATCAATTCCAATTCCTTCCTACCTATCGACTCAAAAATGTTCGACTATTTATACCACTTTAGCCTATGCATCCAATGGTCTGCAAACCGTGGTTTGTGGACTCTTGGTCTACCCTTGACCCACTTACAATGCATTAGGGGCTTTGACCCATCCAAAAACCCCTACGTTAGACTAAATATAATCAAAAATATACAAAATGGACCAGATTCGCAGCTTTGTAGGAGACCCTGTTCCAACATGTACAAAGACCACAAACGGTGCACTATGTCCCCCACCCACCCATTCATTTTTTCTCCCATGGTAGCAGTCCCTAGTCACCCTTGTTCAGAGTATCACACCCTCACGCAAAATCCACCATGACATTCATAACCAGCTTATACCCACCCTAGAATTCTACCGACTCCAGGGATTCCCCATCAAAAATAGTTATGACTACCACCAAGATGCTTTTTATACTCCAACCTTGGGCCACTGAATCCCCATCATCAGTTTTCAGTCACCCCTCGCCATCATGCCTATGTTAAACCCATCACATCCAGTATCTTGATCCCCTGTATCAGTGACCCTATCATTCGGTTGAGACTTCCTTTTTGTCGACATCAACACCTCTTTTCCCAAAAGGAAGTGGTACCTTGGATCACCCCTCCCCATAAAAGGGACATCCTCGGGTGGCACTATTTGAGACATCATTTCCCATAGATGTCATCGATCCCCCTAACATTCGACTACAACACAAGATTTCATGTCAATATGGTATCGTACCTTACAACCATTGCACTTTGATCAAATTCATCGAAGACCCGTGCCTTTATAAGCGTCTCTTTCATCAATGCATACACGGGAAGGTCCCAGTAGCGCCTATGCATAAAATGAGCATTTATATACCATACCAATTGTACACACATGGGTACCACCTTCCACCTATTGTCAAATAAAAACCGCCCCTGAGGGCATTAGCAATCATCATCATCAACCAACAGATCACTACCACACTAGTGACACAGACAGAATCTGTATCTGTCAAATAGATTTGTTTAACTAGCCAAAGCATCACGAGCATGGGACATGCCTACCTCGTAGAAAATTTGTATATATTGTATTATACCATTGCTTGCAGGGATCCCACGGGACATGGTCGCTCTTCAACCTGGTGCAGGGTGTCTCCAACTCTGGGTTACGCACAAGTCTCTCTCTCTCTCCACACAGTACACAAAAAATAAACTATAATGTATTTCGGATATATAGTTATTCCTAGACCTCACACATTAGGGGGAAATTGTTATCACTTGAAAATCGAACAAGAAAAGATGACATTATTTAATGTCGGGCAGAAGGATTTACAGGGTTGAGAGAGATTATAGAATCTGAAGTATTTAAAAATATCTAAGATCTAATAGGAAAATCAAATTGTGCACTGAAGGAACCAATGAAATGCGCCTTTGCGCGCATAATTCTTCGATAAGTGTGCCTTTGCGCGGCTTTTCCTCAAAAAGTCGTGTGGCCCTAAGAGTGGCAGAAGTCACTTTCTGGGACCACAAGGCACACTCCAGGACATTGATCCCACACTTGAGGCCGCCTAAGGACAACCGCCCAAGCCTCATTAGGACCTTAAGGGAGCACACAATGGAATAAATGTGGAACACATTGGAATCACCCTCCTCTCTTGGGTCACCATCCACAATGTACCAAGAGAGGGAAGGAGGATTTGAATTCTCCTCTGAAAGGCCACCAAGAGATGAACAATATGATAACACATTGTTATGATGGCCAGAATTTCCCTAAGAAATACCAGCAATGTGTGATTTGGAGCAGAGATAGAGAGGACTCAGTTGTTGGCCATCCAACAAATCCAATCAACCATAGTAGAGAGAGGGAGACTTTGCGCCAATGCAGCTCAGAAGTAAAGACATCTTTGCAACAAGACTTGGAACTCCATAGTTCTAAGGGCCCCTTAGCAAGTGGGAAAAAGTTTCATCTTTCATTTCTACTAGCACTCAATAAGAGGGGACGTAAGCACCACCATTTGGATTATTGAAGTTGTTTGACTCTATTCAAAGCTTTTGTTTTATTTGTTTTAGTTTAGTTTTTATGTTTGAATATGCATGCTATTTCTCTATCTAGTATGTTTATGTTTTAGCATGTTCCACTAGCTTGCTTGACTCCATCTATTTTCTTCCTGTGACCAATAACTTAAGAGGGAAAAATCACCCCTCTTAAGAAAGTGTTATTTAGTACATTCGTGCGTCAAACACACTATCACAATGTCGAAATTCAATTTTTCTCAATTTAATCAAGGGAAAATCAAATTGAGAATTTATTACTACATTTTTTCAACAATCTCTTAGAAGAGATATGGCAGCTACATGCCTTTAAACTATGTTACAATGAGGCTCAAGGGCATTTTTATTATTTAAAAAACAAAGGGAAACTCTAAAAAACCAAAACCCCAACCCTAGGCGATGGAACACCAAGAGTTTATGGGCCTCGTTGGGGTTAGTTTAGCATCCAACTTCCCAGGGTCGTAACTTGGTCTTATGATCTATGTTGGGCGCATATGATACTTCGTTAGAAATTTCTCTATGAGAATTGCAATATTTTTGGCATGATTTTTCTTGTTGCAGACTTCAAAAAAGGTCGTTTAAGGGGTTAAAACAGATCCATAAGTTCAGGACTTGAAAAACTACTAAAAATAGTAAATTGTTCTATAATAAAGGAAATTGATGAAACCTACTAGAGGTCTAGGTGGAATAGGCAGGTGGCCACCAATATCCACGTGGATCACATATCATGGTGAGAATCATACCTTTGTCAAAAACATGTGTTTGTGAGTGGAAAGTGGGGAAATTGGGTAAAATCAAGAAAAAGGATGAGCAAAAAGGTGTCAAATGTGTGCCAAAAGGATGCCAAATTGATCACCCATCATCTCACCCCAACCAAATTTGTTACATGTGCCCATGTAATCAAAAATCAATCTAATTCTAATAGAACAAGGTGTCCATGGATTTTTTTGAGGCTATAATCTCACTATCCTACTTCATTTGTATGGAAATGTCCTCCTCATGCTTGGATTTCCCTCCAACATATCAAATCCTCTTTTCTATTTAATTTGTAAAAAAAATTGTATTCCATGGTGGGTGACCACATCTTTGAATAATGTAAGTTTAATCCTATCCATTTGTTTCCACATTCCTCCATGCACCGAATGTATTTATGTATCCTTTCAAATGCTACTTTCAAATTTCTAGGGTTGAAAGGATTTAATATTTTGAGAGCTTCGTTGGCATGTTTCCACCTATTAATGCATCCTTCCATGGCTTCCACTTATAAAATCTCAATATGAGTCTACCAATATGAAATGGATTCTTGTCTATTTTTATTCATGAATTTTTCATGTGGGAAAGAGGCCATACATTTATTGTGTATGTTTATGACATGGAGAGGCTAGTGGTACTCTCCCTGGACCCACAAATTACTATTTAAGTTATTCTTTATAATATTGTTGTAAAATCCCCAATTAGCTTAATTGTGAAGGCATGATACAAATTATCTCAATTTAATTCCCCATACAAAATTATTTGGGTTCTAGATTGGGTCTTGAAACAACAAAAAACTATGTTGATATAGTTTGAATAAAAAAAATTTCTCCTCATTTGTTCAAGCATAACATGCATTCAAAAAAAATTATGAAGACCTTAGGTCAAAGAGTTATCTGGTTATGAGTAATTTTCTTTGGAACATGATGAATTTTTCTTGTATAAACATGTTATAGCGAGGAGAAGAGCATCTAAAGCTAAGGGAAGACTCTACTAAGAGTCTCAACTACATCTCAATTTCATATATGTTTGCCTGCTTTTATAATTTAGAAGAGTATCCTTTTTCATTATTTATTCTTCCCACTTAGTCCTATGGGTTTCAAAAAACTGATCCCATTTCTCTCTTAATTGTTTGAAATTTTTTTAATGTTATTTTATGGGTATTACTCCCTCCGTGTAGGATGCCAAGTTGTCCCATCTATCTTGTTTAGTTATCACCCATCCATCAAGAATGTCTACGTGTATATCCATGTCCTTAACTATTTTATGTATGTTTTTGGGAGTTGTATCAACTATGGTAGGGGTAGTGTCAATTGTTTGGGCTACTACCTCTTGAGTTTCCTTTATAGTGGGTGCCTTTTTTAATCATAAAATCAGGGAGTCTACTACTTGAGAAAGGCTCTCCATTTTGTTAAAGGATTTCCTCTCTTAAATATAATTACTTAATCCCTTGATGGTGTTCTGAAATATTTGTTTTCTCGCTCCAACAATTTGTTTTTCCTTATCAAAAGTATATAGAAAAGCATGTGATAATGGGTACTTACTGTTTCCCCATTATTGGCTATCTTCTTTAGTTTCAGGGTCACATTGGTTGATCTAGTAGGCTCTTTAGGAGTGGTATCCTCCCATAATTGTTCTTCCCCTACATATATGTCTAGGATGGAGGAAAGTCCTTCTCTAAAGACTTCTATTTCTAGTTCTTGTGGGGAAGAAATCCTCTTTGTCCCAATCTCTTCCGCATATGCAGTCTTAACAAAACCTTGGTCAGCCTCCATTAATTTTATTAGTTCTTATGGTGCAACAGAAAGTTTTGGTTCATTTACCCTTGTTGGTTCTTATGGAGCAGTACGGTAGGCCTCTTCTTGTTCTACCCTTGTTGGTTCTTCTATGGCAACAAGGGATATTTCTTATTTTTCCAAACCCACTTGTCCTTTTGTGGCAGCAAGGGGGTTTTATTCTTATTCCACCCCAGCTATTTCTTATGGGGAAATAAGGGATATTTCTTGTTCCACCCCTAGTGGTTCTTACGCGGTAGCAATGGGTTCTTCATGGGTTTACTGAGTTTCATCAATATAACTTGTCCTATTCTTATTTTTGAAGTGAATGATGACATGTATTTCCATCATTCCCCTCATCCTCTTAGTTTGGGGTTTACTTCCTATGATTCACACATCACTGTCATGTTTTCTCTCACCCTTTGGTGGATTTGTAGCCAAACTCTAGGGTGAGTCTTGCTCAGGTGGATATTCCAGAGTGAGTGAGGCTACGATGTTATACTCTTAAAATATAGATCCTAGAACAACATATTCCATAGCTTCTATAGTTGCAACATTGTGATCTTGGAGTGGAGTTGCAATAGTTTCAATTCCTACCGGCACTTGCATGATGTCCTACCAAGTTTTATTGGCTCTATGTAATGCATGCTCCACTAAGAGTTCCATTATGCCATGGTGATTCAAGTTTTCGTTTGGTTTTCTGAATTTATTTTCCTATTGTGTTATGGCCTACAAAATTTTCAAGTGAATGAATGGTAGGTTTATTGGTGTGTCATTCCAAAAATGGTCTAGTAGTCTAAGGTGTTGCAAATAGAAAACCCCATAATGATCCTCACAAGTGATATACTTCTGTATGAATAGGGAAACATCTACCCATGAAGCTGACAATGACCATCTCTCAAACATTGTCCTTTTCATGATCAGGTCCTCCCCTAGCTCAAGGAAATGTTCCACCACTTCGAGCTTCTACATTCTGCACTAATACCACCATTCTCCAGTTTGTGGAAGCCCTATAAATTTTTCCACCCTCTCCTTTATCACTTTCACTAGTATACCAACCACCATGAACTTGTTTTCCCTACTATTCATGGAGAATTTGAGGGTAATATCATCATTGCATCCTTGTAGTCTCATACGTAACCAATCTATCCTCCCTATTGCAAGAGATCCCAAACGTGGTCGTAGTCCTAAAACAAAAAGTGATTTGTGGGCTCTATATGGATCAATAAACCTCCCATGTTAATATCTCATTTTTCAAAACTCAAATAATTTTGGTTTCAAGGGGAATGAATTGGTTCAACTACTGGAAATTTATAATTGTGGAAGGGATGATGTGTTCTTGTCAACCAATCATGTTGTTAGGTGTTGTAAATGAGAAGTGGATAGAGTGGGAGGTCAAATCAACAAGAAAATTCATTCTTCATAATTCATTACATGAGTCATGGGAATGTACCTTTTGTCTTTCCTTGAGTGGTCATGGTTCTTGTACCTTCTTGTTGCGTTGCAAAGTCTTTATTTTGATAGTAGAGTGAGTTTGCATTATCATTTTATTGTAGAAATGGGATGAACTAGCATTGCATCAAAAATATTCATTGTAAAAAAAGTGGAAACAAAGATAGTTTCAGCAAATAGAGTGGCACCAATTGGATTTGCATCAATGGGAGTGGTAGAAATCAAATTTTAAACAACCAAAGTGCTAGCAATGGAATTTGCAGCAATGGGAGTGGAAACAATGAGAGTGTCAACAACAAGAGTAGAAACAATAGGATTTATAAAAATGGAAGTGGCAACAAAAAGAGTTGCAACAATAGGAGTTGCAACAACAACAAAAAATTCCTCCATGCACATACTGAAAAAATACTTTATTAGGAAAAAAAAAGAACTAGAAAAGTATGAGCATAATGATCTTGATGAAACTATGAAGTGTCCTTTTGTTTCTATTTTTTATGTGTTTCTATTTTTTAGGCAGAAAATGAGGCTTGAATTATCCATCAAGGAATCCTTCCTTATAAACAATTTCCAAATCAATATCAAGCCATATGTTGGTGATCGTTCTCAAAAATGTTTCCTTAGATATAGGTCTTTAATATACTCAAAGCCTATGTCCATTTTCCATAACAGGAATGCTAGTTACTTCAATGATGTGTAGATTGATAGCTCCATCGTCATATCTATTGTCGATCTCATATGATCGAACCCATCATGTGTGGAATTTTCTTCTGAAGTCTTTAAAATTTAATTCAAATAGTATGGCCCAATCTCCATATTTAAACTTATTTTCTTTATGAACTTTTCATACCACATAGCCCTTTATCATTGCATCATTTTGGTCTAATGCAGGGAAACCTGCCTAAGTTCATCCACAACAATAATATAGAGGATCCTTTGCTTTTTTTCTTCTTTTAAATCAATTCCAAGTTTTACCATTGTTCTCAGTGTCTAGATATTTGTCCCTATTGGAAAAATCACACTCTTGCCATACACTAATTCATATGGAGTGCATTTGGTAGTAGTACACCATGTTGTTTTGTATACACATAGAGCTTCAGGGAGTTTATCGACCTGATCCTTAAGGTGTAGCTTGAAATTATCAGTGATGATTGCATCAAAGATATTAATAATCCTTTCCACCAATCCATTAGCTTGGGGGTGTTATGATGTCTTTACCCTATGCTTTATTTTATATGTGTCCATTAATTCTTCAATGAGCCTTGAAGTGAAGTGAGTTCCTTCATTGCTTTTAATATCCCTAGGTATTCCAAACCTTGTGAAGATTTCAACATCGATAAATTCCACCACTACTTGCTTGGTCATTTCTGAAATTTCCTTAGCTTCCATCCGCTTTGTGAAGTATTATGTTCAAAAAAGAATGTAGTTCCAACAAGAAGAAGGATTGATTGGTCCCACGAAACCAATGGCCCAGTTTTCAACGGGCTCTAACTCCAACTACAATTGTAACAACATCTCATCTTATTATGCATGTCTTACCATGCACTGGAATTTATCACATCCTTTCATGTACTACTTGGCATCCTTGAATATGGAGGGCCAATAATACCCCTAATGGAGCATCTTGAACCCAGTTCTTTTATCCATAAAGTAACCCCTACAAGGGCCATCATGGCAATATTTTAGTATCTCATGAATCTCGTCCTCCCGCACACATATTCTAATGATTAAGTCTAGTCTAATGTATAAAATATATTCATCTATCCATGAGAATCTCCAAACTTGTTTAGTAATTTTTTGACACTCCTTTGAAGTTAAGTGTTATAGCATCTTGCTTACAGCCAAGTAATTTGCAATATATGTAAACCATGGAGAGTTAGTAGATAATGCAAAAGAGATGTTCATTAGAAAAGGTATCTTCTACAAGTGGTTTATTATATTTAGATGTTATTCTAGAAAGGCCACATTCCCCTTCCCTAGTTTTCTCAAGACGGTAATGTTGAATTCTTGTAATTATAATAACCAACTAGTGACTTTTCCATTAGTAATTATTTTATTCATTAAATAATTTATAGAAACATGGAGAATATGTAAAATTACTTGATGCCCTATGATATATTGTCAAAAAAAAATATTGCACGAGTCATAGGAATCAATTCTTTTTTAGTTACAATATAGTTCAATTCTTCCAACATGAAGTTTTTGCTTATGAAGGATATTGCATATGGATCATTTCCTTCTAATTTCCCTAAAACAACTCCAATGACATTATTTTATGTCTCTATAGAGATATGAAAAGGGAACAATTAGGGGAATTTTGAGGTCTAAAATGGGCCTCCAAAGGAAATTATAAAATAATAGTGTAAATAATAAAATAAGATATGATTACATCATCAAATTTTAGAGAGAAAAAATTAAAAAACTATTTTTTCAACTCGTATTTTCAACTTATCTCCCTATGGGTTTACTCAAATTTCGAGTGGGAACACTATTTGGATGAAGAATTTGATTCCTCATCTAAGGAGTACCAATGTTTCATACTTTTGATGGACCCTTCTACATGAAAAAATGAGAAATACATGAAAAATGTGATTGCAATCACGTTTTTTCATGTATTTCTTAGTTTTCGTGTAGCAAGGTCCATCAAAAATATGCACCATGGGTACTCCTTGGATGAGGAATTAAATTTTGCATCCAAAAAGTACTCCCTCTCAAAATTGAGTAAAACCTTAGGGAGATAAGTTGAAAAAACTATTTTATTATTTTATTATTTTTTAATCTTTTTACCTTTTTACCCCAAAAGTAGTGAATCATCCCCCATGGTTGACATCATCATCATGAATCCTATTGGTTCATATAAAGTTTATTTTGGTTGTACATTTTTCTTAGGAGGCCCATTTTAGACCTCAAAATTTCTCTAATGGTCCAATTAGGCCCTCTCAAAATTGGAGCTTGAGACACTTTAGACTTCAGTTCTTCAAATGCATGTCAACAATCAATTGTCCATAAAAGCTCAACATTTTTGTTAAGCTAAATAATGGATGGGAAATTTGTGAAAATTTTTCAATGAAGCATCTATAATAGCCAACATGTTTCAAGAAACTATGTACCTCCTTTTTTTAGTGTGGAGTTGGAAAATTTAATGTTACCTCTATTTTTGTTGGATCCACATGAATACCTTTAACAAAGATATGATTCCCAAAAATGATTCCATCGATCAATATCATTGCACATTTTACATTACTAAGGGAAAAATCAGTTTCCTTACACCTTATAAATCTATTTTCTAATTTAGCTAATACTTTTTCAAATTCATCACCATACGTTGTAAAATCATCCACATATATTTCCACACAAACATGAATTAAATAAAACAATTTACCTATAACTTCTCCTTGAAAGTTGGTTGGAGAATTACCAAATTTGAATGGTAGAACATGATAGATGAACACTCCTCTTGGACAAGTTAAAATGGTATTTTCTTAATCCTTAGGTGCAATTTGGATCTGGTTATAACCACCAAATCCATCGAGGAAAGAAAAATATCCCTTCCCTGCTAAGGTATCTAGGACTTGGTCAATAAACAAAAGTGGTAAATGGTCCTTGTTTGTTGCTTTTTTTAGCTCTCTTAGTCCACACAAATTCTCTAATTCCCATTCATTTTCGATACAATGACTAAAGGGGAGAATTAGTTGCAAGTAATTTCTCTAGTTCATTCTTGATTATGTTGTTGGGGTTGGAATATGGCCCTTGATCCTTCCTTGATATATATATATATATATATATATATATATATATATATATATATATATATATATATATATATATATATATATATATATATTAAGTGGACATAAATTATGATGGATTATCTTCATATCAAAGTAGTCCCAAGGGAAGAGATCATTATGCCTTTGCAATACTTCGGCCAATTTTTCTTTTTATTTCTATCAACCCATAATGTGTTTTAGGATCTATACTAGGCTTGGTAGGAGGATACAAGGTTAGTTTTTTAGTAGAGGTTTTGTTGGAAAGTGTAACTAGGTTTGGTATTCATAATGACTATGTAATTATGAATTTATGTAATGAAAAAGAAAAATATAATAAAATGTATTTTTTTTAAGCTCGCTTCATGGGTTATGTTATCAGTAAGCTAGAACCAGTTGATTTGTTCAACTGAAAACCTAGCACAACTATTTCAAACAAATTTGGATTGGAATTTAGCCCTTCCCATCAGAGAGGGCTCTCTCAAAGGAAAAATGAAATACTCAAGATAAAACTTATATTGCAAATGGCTAAATATTTTTATGGTTTATGTGATTTTGCAGGTGGAAGACTGTATGAAGGCTACCATTGGGCATGGAGTCAGCTAAAGGAATTCAATTACTAGCATATGCATTTATGGAAGCTGAAGAAAATTGGCTTAAAAAAAGAATAACTTTTACAACAAAACCTAGCATATGAAGGAAATTGGAGCATAAAATTACGATTTCCAAGTGATCATAATACCATGAATCCGATGAAATATACAAACTAGAAAGAGAAAAATACATAAGCCAACAAGAAATTTCTGGTTTTGAAAGACAACTACTCTAAACTGTATATTAGCTTGATAGGAAAAAATTACAGACTAGCCTCCTCAAAACATTCATCAACTCCACAAAGTGAAAAAGTCCACCATATATAGAGTTAGGCCTTCATACAATTTTCTACCACCTGGGCCAGCCTTGAATTTCTACCTAAGTGACCTATTTCTAATAGAATTACATCACATGGAGACTTTCTAGGGATATTTCCTGTTTGGAAGAGTTTGTACACAAAAAGGACTCTTCTATCATTAAATAACTCAACAAATTCTTTTAATAACCCTTATCAAATGCAACCAACTTATTTTTTGAATGTCTTGGAATTCTGATGTGTCATCATGCCATGTGGATGTTGACCTTGCTGAGTTGGACCTCCACCAAGCCGAATTTAAAATTTTCGCACAAATCTGTAAAATTATGAAAAATAAGCCTCAAAGATGAGTGTGTATTTTCCAAACCCTGATGGATGTGCAAAACCAGAGAGATTATTTTGTATATGAGCTCGTGCTTAAGAAAAACCTCCTTTGGATTTCCAAAATTCCTCTCTATTTCGTCATAAAGTGAGCTTGAAGTTGACTACAAAAACAATCATTTATTTGGTAGCGAACTTTGGTAGAAAAAGTCAAAATCAACCCTCTACATATTATTTGACTTTTCTGACTGTTCCAAGGCCTTATGTGGGGTTTATGAGTTAAATAAATGCCTTGAGCCCTCTTGTTTCTGAAATTTTAGTGGGTGTTTACCTCCATGGAAAGCTTCAGCACTTCCGTAGCAAATTTCTACCTTCAAGCCTGGGAGTTGCTACGGAAGTACCTAGTTTTCTGGGATATTGCACTTTATTCCTTTTATCACCTTCAAAACATTTGTATCACCTTAAAAACATTCGTTTCACCTCCAAAATATTTTTAGAAGCCTATACATTCCTGTATGATAGCATAAGCCATAATATAGCCAAAAAATGTGTAATCTTACCATGTTTATGCAACCACATCATCAATTTGTACAATCATTTTTAGGCATTTTTCAACAATTCAGCTTGTACTATTTCCCTCTGTGCTTCTGTCTTTGACCTAACCCTTTTTGACACTCTGTATGCTTTTCCCTATCATTAGCAGAAAAAAAAACTTCTATAGCGAAAAATGTGTTAGAGAAGGAAGATTTGCTACACAAGTTTCAAGAACTTCTATAGCAAATCCTGGCATGTTTGAACTAAATTTGTTGCGGAAGTATGTAAAACTGTCAAACTAAAATTATGACCAAATCATCTCGTGGAGAATGAAACTTTGGATTTTCCCTTGATAATGACTCACATAAAGACTCATAATCACATTTCAAAATCACTAAAGGACCTTTATACATGTGAAATTTTTTGAAAATAGAAAAGTTAAAAATCCTATTAAACCCTAACTAACTTAACATAATTGACTCATGACTCAAAACAAACTAATGATTATCTTGGATAACAATGGCTCCAATGGGGATGTTGTGCCCCTATGGTGCAACAAAGAATTGGAAGACTAGGTGCATTATCCATTGGGTTGATGCCAACCTCTTTTCATATTCTTTAGCCTACATTCGTCCCTTGATATGCTCTTGAAGAAAAACATTGTACAAACCAAAAATTACAACTACAATCTTCAAACTAAATTTTGAAAGAGATGCTTGCCCAGCAAGCTTATTTATGTACCAATAACCCTACTATAACATCTAAAAATCCACCTACTTAACTCAAGCAATATGAAACCTCCAGTATAACCAGTCAAAGAGCTGATCCAACACTTGGTCTTCTTGATTGTGCTTGAACAAAATTAGAATTGAATCATCTATTGGCAACTCATAATGAAAAGTGAATCCATACTCCATAAAAACAAAAAAATTGTCTTAACTGATGACTGCAACATACTTACCATTGGATCTTGGAAACCATGAAAAATATCCTCTTTTGATGAAAGCAGCAAATCAGCAAAATGATCCTTGAAAACACTAAAAATTACCTTGTCCTGATGATCCAAAGGATAATTTTCATTCATAACTATAGTTTGTCTCTATTTTATGCCTTCATTTTCAACATCATTCTTAAGACAGGACTCTGACTGTTCATGAAAATATTCAATGGGAGCAACAATATCATGTGCTACATGGATGTTTAAAAATGACTTCTCATGCATTAAAATAAGAACTTCATGTATATAATCATGCACAAATAGAAATTTTTTATCATTTAAATCTGTAGCAAGACATTTTGGAACAACAACTTGTGGATCAAAATCAGTTAAATCCGTAGCAAGACATTTTGGGACAGTAACTTGTAGATTAAAAAGTTTCTTATTACTCTCTATAAGTGCTTCCTCATGAAAACCTTAAAGCATACATGAATAAACCTCCTCTTCATGATGAAAATAAACATGTTTCACTTAAGCTCCTTTCTCCTTCCCATTTTCATGTTGCTCAGCATTCAACTCTTTGTTCTTAATATGCCCGGAATTTTTTTGATATGCTTGTGGATTATCATTAATTTCTTGGGTATAATATTCTTGAAACGAAAGTTTAGAAAATGAAAAAAATGAATATCTATGTAGCTAACCATCTTTATGTTCCTCTTTATCACCTAAATATTGGCAAGGTTGCTGAAAATTTTCACAAATTTCATGGGATATAACTTGGTTGTCAAAGTGCTGATCTATTTCACCTTCAAGAAAAGAAAACACATCTTATTGTTGGAAACCTTCTTCATTATCATGAAAACTGACCTGAGAAGAGAATTCCTAAAGTGCCTCTAACATATCCTCATCTAAGCACTCTTCATTATCACCAAGAGTTTTAAGATATGGAATAAAAACCTCACAAAAATCACAACAGACTTTTCACGGTGATAAAGAAGAATGAGATTTCTCATAATGTTCGAAGAACGTTTTATGGAAATTTTTAAGAGAGAACAAGCTTCCTGGCTACAACCCTTCATACCATGTTCTAGCTTCATCCTCTTGGGTGGACATAAACATTTTCATGAGACAATCATTAGGAAACTTAACTCGAAACTTATTATATGCATATGGAATCTAACCAAGTGAAGGGCAGCATTATCTTTCTTTTCATCTTTAAATATAGGAATATAATTTAACCAATCAACTCTAGGCATATGATTTGGAAAACCAGGGATGTGAGACTGATTCATGTGGGCATACCTGGCATACTTTCTTGCAATTGAACTCATCTTCTCCAAGTTACTTTTATATGAAGAGTGGAGTCTCCATGAAAACTCTAAAATTTGTATTCTTTGATACTAGAGTCACCAGGTGAAAGATATACAACCTATTGATGTCCAAATGTTGTTCACCATCAACAATCAGAGTTGATCTTTGTGTTTCTTCTCCAGGGAAGATAAATCTTTCGACCTCCTCGTAGACGCACACAAAATTTATCACTAAACTGGAACCAGTTAGGTTGTTCAACTGACAACCTAGCACAACTATTTCAAACCACTTTGGATTGGAAGTTAGCCCTTCCAATCATAGAGGGCTCTCTCAAAGGAAAAACAAAATACACGAAATAAAACTTGTATTTTAGATGGCTCAATATTTTTATGGTTTATGTGATTTTGTAGGTGGAAGGGTGTATGAAGGCTACCATTGGGCATGGAGCCCGCTAAAGGAATTCAATTACTAGTAGATGCATTGATGGAAGATGAAGCAAATTGGCTTAAAAAAAACATAACTTTTACAGAAAAACCTATAATATGAAGTAAATTGGAGCATAAAATTATGAATTCCAAGTGATCATGATTCCATGAAACTGATGAAAATATACAAACTGGAATGATAAAAATACATAATCCAACAAGAAATTTCAGGTTTTGAAAGACAACTATTATAAATTGTATATTAGCTTGATAGTAAAAAATTACAAAATAGCCTCCTCATAACATTCATCAACTCCACAAAGTGAAAAAAAAAGTACATCATATATAGATTGAGGCCTTCATACAATGGTATGCCACCTGGGCCAGCCTCGAATTCCTTCCTAAGAGACCCTCATGTCTGTATTTTCCTACCTAAGATGAGTGTGTATTTTCCAAACCCTGATGTATGTGCAAGCACTAAGAGAGGATTTTGTATAAGGGCTCATTATGAATAAAAACCTCCTTCATATTTCCAAAATTCCTTTCCATTTGGTCATAAAGTGAGATTTAATTTTACTACTAAAACAATCATTTCCAGAAATTCGATAGCAAACTTTGGTAGCAAATGTCAAAATCAACCCTCTGCATATTATTTGAATTTTCTGACTGTTCTAGGGTCTTCTATGAGGTTTATTAGTTAAAAACATGCCTTGATCCCTCTTGTTTCTAAAATTTTAGCGGTTTTTTACCTCGATGGAAAGATACAACACTTTTGTAGCAAATTTTTTCCTTCAAGCCTAGCAGTTTCTATGGAAGTACCTAGTTTTCTAAGATTTTTCACTTTCTTCCTTTTATCACCTTCAAAACATTTGTATCACCTCAAAAAAAATTTAAGAAGCCTATACATGCCTGTATAATAGAATAATCCATAATATAGCCAAAAAATGTGTAATCTTACCATGTTTATGGAGCCACATCATCATTTTGTACAATCAGTTTTAGGAAATTTTTCAACAATTCAGCCTGTACCATTTCCATCTGTGCTTATAAGTCTTTTACCTAACCCTTTTTGACACTTTGTACGTGTTTCCATACCGTTAGAAGAAAACCCAACTTCCGTAGCGAAAACTATGTTGGAGAAGGAAGATTTGCTATGGAAGTTTCAGGAACTTCCATGGCAGATCTTAACCTGTTTGAACTAGATTTTCTGCAGAAGTTTGTAAAACTTTCAAACTCAAATTATTACAAATCAGTTCATGGAGAATGAAACTTTGGATTTTCCCTTGATAATTACTCACATAAATACTCATAATTACATTTCAAAATCACTAAAGGACCTTTATAGATGTGAAATTTTTTGAAATTCAAAAAGTTAAAAATCCTATTGAACCCTAACTAACTTAACCTAATTGACACATGACTCAAAACAAACCTAATGATTATATTGGATAACAGGTTTCATGAGCAAGGAATTTTATCATAGGTCAAAGACTTATTCTTGATGTCTTTTAGGGATTTTCCATCTTGTCATAAATGTATAAATTAGAGTCATGTATATGAAGCAATGCTAAACTTGTAAAGAGTAAAAGAAACAATATAAACACCCTTGTCACTTTAATGGAAGAATACTCCATGGAGAATTCAGCCTCATAACAGTTGGAAAAGTTGGTTCAAAGATCAGTCACAACTATTCATACACAGTTCAGACTATTATAGATGGAAACAACTATTTATACCCCTGTATACTGTGCAAAACAAAGAAAAGAATAGTTTAGATTGTCTGAGATTTTTGGACATATATTACAATGAAAATTCTACAGTTTAGTGTGGAATAGACAACAAAGAGAAGAGGTATATACATTGAAGGAGAAGGGTTAATATCACATTGAAGGAATACCTATTCAAGGGATAAATATGTAGTATTCTCAGATTTGGTCTGAGTAAGGAGTGCGAAAAAGGGAGTATCTATGTAATACTCTAACAGGAAGAAAATATAATGAAGGGAATACTGATCTATCTCACAACAACTGAGGGTAATCAAGTGTTTAACGAAGGTTATCTCAATAAGTAACAAGACATGCAGTAAGTGTGAAGAAGAAGGTGGATTGTCTAGAAAAGTAAATATATTGCTAGGAGTGAAAGAAGAGGTCTCCCTACAGTGTGAAGAAGGTGGATTGTCCAGAAAAGAAAAGAAGGATTTCACAGTTCAGAAATAGGAACCAAGTATCCTAGTATTGAAGCAGTGTAGTATAGAAAGAAGGATAAACAATAAGGAGTCAAGAAAAGAAGGTGACAAGGGCGTTGGAGGTACATTAAGGTAAAGAGTTTATGTCATGGTCATGGTACTTGTCAACTGAAAGTCTATATGAAGAATTACTTGCAGGATTGTCCTCTCCAAGAGGGAGAGGTTTTCGCCGTGAATTGAATAGCCTAAACTTGTGTCTCTTTTGTTTTGATAATTAACTTGATGAAAGACATAATAAGCTAATGAAGAGAATACCTAAGTAATAGAAGTAAGCTCACAAGTAATTATCAAGTAGAGAATTGAATTAAACTATTCCCTACCAAATTCCCAACAGTTTCCATGCGAGATTTTCATACTCTCGTATTTGCATCCAATGTACGTGATCTGAATATGGACAAACTAGTTTTGTTGTACTAGCTTCCTCATAAGTATTAAATAAAAGTGTCCTTAAGGATCGTCTCAAATAGAAAGTTATAAGAGGGTTTATGTGTCAAATTTATGTGTCTTTTATGAGAAATACATGAGGTAAATTAGCTTTAAAAACACATAATAGCAAGTAAATTGCAAATAATCTAATACAAAACAAACACATTACATAGAGCTGATAAAGGAGTTCACCCGTCCTAGGCTCTATTTCCTTATACCTGCTTCAATGCCTTGGCCCTCTTTGGATTAATTGTAAATTATCTAATTACATGCACCTAAAATGCTCCAATGGATTCACAACCTACTCCAATGGATTCAGAAGGCCCAAAAACCCTTAAGTAGCCTCTTCTGGCTCTGCAAATGGTTTTCAGGTGAACTAGACAAGGCCTTCTCTCTTGGTGGCCCTAGGCATCTTTAATATTCAAAGTGGAAAAAAAATTTATATAAGTGATCCTATGCCTCTGCAACTTGAACCATCATGCTTAGAGCATCGAAATCATCTAGGATTGACTCTTCCTAAGCCCAAATTTTTCGAATATTGCCAAATTTATGGCTTCTTTAGTTTCTCCTAGAAAAGCTCCTCCAAAACTGGAGCAACTCCAGTTAAGCCCGAAAAAATTGGAGGTAGTGCCGAATTTTGCGACTTCGCCAATTAGTGCTAATATGAAATTAAGGTTTAACCAGAAGGTAAGCACTGGTTAAGCGCACTTACGCTAACCAAGCGCTTAAAAATAATCCAAAGTTAAGTGCATTTAAAACTGGTTTGTGTGTTAATTAAACCATGTTTAGTGGTTAACTCCGCGCATTTTTTGGCCTTCGTCGTGGTCACTGTTGGCCCTTAATTTTGGTCATTTTTTCCTATCATAAATCCACCTATTTACCAACATATTCCATCCTATATCATCCATATATGCCTCATTTTAGTCTTATTTTTCATATTCATGTAATTACATTAATTTTTTCAATTTTTAGAGATTTTTGTAAAAATTGGGTTTTAAGAGTAATTTTGGACTGCATTAAAAATTCTCGTAATAGATCCATTATTCTCGTAATAGATCCATTGAAGCCATATGTGCAGAACACCTGGGTGAGATCTGAACATATATTTTGAAACCCTGGAACCATGGATGGCGAAACACCAATTATCTTAGTCAAACTAAGCTAAAACAGGCCCAGTCAACGTTGGTCAAACTTGACCTATCATTCAGGAATCCCTAGTAAAAGGGGTAGATTTATTATTTTTTGGGGATTTTCCTAATTTTGTGATCCATAATTGATGATTTTGACCTATATGGATGGGATTGGAATTGATAGGACTGTTAGAGACATTATAGCTAATTTTGTTTATTATTTGTCTATTTAAACCAAGTTTATGGACCATTCAGATATGTAGAATTTATGTAATTTTGTATTGAGACTTTTGAAGACTTTGAGATAATTTGAAGAACCTGTTATAATGTTCTATTTGATGTTCATTTTGTGGATGATTTATTAATTTTGTTGTAGATGAAGATTTCTTCAAGTGTGCAAGGCAAGGGTGGAGGGCCCCCATACCAAGCTAAGTACACTTTGGTTAAATTAGCATAATTTTAATGCAATAGTTCTTGATTCATATTTATGATTCATTCATTTAGATGTGTTATGATTTATTATGATTGTTGGATTATTATTGGTTTAAATCTAATTTTCATACGAAAGGACAACCAGGAATTTAAGTTAAATTCTCTTTCTATCAAGTTATGAACAACAACTAAAATTCATCCTCTTTACATTTCTTGAATTCTAGTTTATAATTTGATGCAATGGTGATAATGTTGGAATAGAACTATGAAGAAGGAAAACTAGGACCTCCTAAGTTAGGAGCCTCTTCTCTTACTTTCTACACATCATAAACTATTTCTCTTTAGTTTCCTTTCTTGAATTGTTTCTTGAATTTCCAGTTTTAATACAACAGTAATATTTTTTGAGTATGATTGTGAAGAAGGACAACCAAGATATCCTAAGTTAGAAGCCTCTTCTCTTGCTTTCTACACATCACTAATTTTTTCTCTTGAGTTTCTCTTCTTGAAGATAGTACCGTGGGGAAGGACATCCAGGATCTCCTAAGTTAGGAGCCTCTTCCTTCACTTACTACATCTTGAATCAGAAACTTTTTAGTTAGATATTATATTTGTAATATGCATTTCCATTAATCTTAAAACTTAGAATATATTTTTAATATGCATTTCTTTCAACTTCTAAACTTTGTCTTCTAAAATTGACTTCACCTGAAATCCATATATTTTGGACATGCTTCCGAGTCTACAAACCCAGATTAACAAGTAAAACTCCTGTGTTAGTTTACTTAGTAAATTGACCCAAAATTTTGTTGAGATTCAACAATATGATGAGCTTAGTGAAAAGAGTCGCCTTCACTATGTGGGCCCGCAGGCTATTTTGGCGCAATTCTATTTTTAGACTATGTCTATTTTTAGACATGGGGATCATATTTCAGAAGTTGTAGGATGTTATTTGTGGATGGTTGATCAAGTTGGAAAAATAGATGAAATTATATTTTTAGAATATTGGGCGAATTCTATTTATAGATCGTCGATCTAAAAATAGAAGTGTTGATTATTATTAGCTCTTAATAATAATCAAACAATAAACAACAACTTATTCTCTTGGAGCACTTAGTTTCAGTGCACAAATTTGGAAAATCAGTGGGCTGAAGGAATTACGCAATTCCTAGGGTTTACTGGTGGTTCATGCATGGAGGACTCAGTTAGAACTGAAGTGGAAAAGTTATGATAGAGTTGGAAGAGTAGTTCATGGAGTTGTATTTAGTTTAACTCAGTTAGACTCAGTTGAGCTAGTTGTATCTAGTCTAACTGAATGATACACTAGTGAGAGAAGAGTGAATTAATTAGTTAATTAATTCACAAATAATAACTCATTAATCAACTGAACAATACAGCAGTTAACTGCAGTGCATGTCAGTTCCAGTGGAGATCCAGTGGAGAGATAGGTGAAAGGGCAAGATGGACTATCTGTTGTGACCATAGTGATTCATTGATTGCATCTACATATACATTGGAGTTTCCAATGATAATTACGCAATCAAGGAAAGGGTAATTTGAATTCATTCAGAGCTATCCTTCAGCAGGGATTGCACAATGGAGGCAGGCTAATAGGAGGGCACAGATCAGTGCATGGATTTGCAGATTTCTTCTATTTTAGTGTGTGATGATTGATTGTACTGAGAGCTTGATGTACTAATCTTTGTATGAGATTGTTACATGATATCCATGATACATAATATATGATAGTTGGGGTTTTCAACTTTTGACTTTCTCGTTAAACAAATGTGTTATGTGTGATTGTTTTTATTTATGCTTCACATGTGTGTGCAATTAATTTTCTGCAAAATATTAACAGTGGAATGATTATGTATTTTGAAAGAAGTTAAATATTGTGAGATCAGGGGAATATAGATGTATGCATGCTTAGTGTATACTAATTTCTACATGGTATCGGAGCAGTATTAATTCTTGAAGATTGAAATTGTGAAGAATTGTTGAGTTTGTGCTACTGGACAATTCGAATTTGCTACAGAAGATTCGTGGTGCAAAAGTTGAGTATAGATTGAAATGTATTTCAATGGGTTGCGACTGGAGTATGCCCTTCATGGGAGCTCAAATTACATAGCCTGGAAGGATAGGATGGAGGCAGTGCTCGAGGATAATGGACTGAAGGAGTTCATCGATAGCGATGTTCCTAAGTCGGGATCTAGCGATGCTGCATTACTTGACGCATGGAAAAAGAAGACAGCAAAGACAAGAAGAATTATGTTGGAAGGTGTGAAGGACCATATTGTGTCTAGCCTTCATGGGAAAGCCACTCCATTCTTAATGTGGAAGGCTTTGACAGATTTTTTCCAAAGCAAAAGTGACCAGAGGAAGTTGGCGCTTAAAGACAAGCTCAGAAAAATAAAAATTGAGAAGGGCAATAGTATTCCAAAATACCTCACGAAGTTTTTCCACTACAAGGATGAACTGGGAAGTGTGGGGGTTATTGTTGATGATGAAGACTTGGTGAGCTTGGCTCTCCCTGGGCTTCCGAAGAGCTGGCATAGCTATGAAGACTTTGTCAATGGACGGGAGAAACTGCTGGGATGGGAGCGACTTTGGTCGGATCTTGTGCAGGAGGAGATAAGGCGAGGTACTAGGAATGGCTCTTCATCAAAGAATGAAGATGAAGAGAATTTCAATTTGGATGCCAAAGAAAGGAAAGGGAAGGAGAATAAATTTTCTTCAAAATCAGAAGCTAAAGGCAAGAAGCAGGATTTTTCCAAGGTGAAGTGTTTTCACTGTCACAAACATGGCCATTTCGCCACTAACTGCCTACAGAAGAAGAAGAACAAGAAGGTTGTTGGAGTTGCAGCTAGAAAGGCCTTAGCCTCGCAACTTGAACTTGATTTCTCTTTGATCGCATGCTTGGTTCCAAGCTATATGGGATCGATGTGGTATCTTGATAGTGGTGTGTCTTTCCATATGACGGGAGACAAGGAGTTGTTTAGTGACTTGGAGGAGAAGGACCTCCAGATGCATATAGATATGGGTGACGATGGTCGATATAGTGTGACCGACATTGGGACCATTACCTTTGAGAGGGATTCTAGTAATCCATTCTTGTTGAAGGATGTTATGCATGTTCTAGTTCTGAAGAAGAACTTGGTCTTGGTCGCAATGTTGGAAGACAAAGCTTATGATGTTATTTTTAGTGAGGGAAAAGCCTTCCTTCAACATAAAACAACGGGTCAAACCAAGAAGATAGGGGTTCAAATTAAGAATCTCTACAAACTGGAGGTAGATGTCTACGCTGCAATGGTGGGCAAAGTAGAAGAAGTGGTGAGCCGGGATGAGGGCGAATTATGGCACAAGAGATTGGGCCATCTTCACCATGGTGCCTTGAAGATTTTGCAGCAGATTTCTACTGGACTTCCCAAGGGTACTCTTGCACAGTCATATCAGTGCAAGGGATGTACTGTGGGTAAGTTTGTGAAGACCACCTTTCATGAGAAGGAGAACCGTGCTTCGGTGATCCTGGAGAGAATTCACACAGACATGTGTGGAACTTTCTCGGTTGCTTCAATAGCAAAACACAGGTATTATGTTATATTTTTTGATGACTATTATCATAGATGCTGGATCTTCTTCATGCAGAAGAAGAGTGAAACGTTCTCAAAGTTCCGTGAGTTCAAAGCATTGGTGGAGAAGGAGTCGGGGCAGCAAGTGAAAGCTCTACGGAGCAATAATGGTGGTGAATACATCTCGGGAGAATTCAAATACTTTTGTAGCAAAGAAGGAATTCAAAGAGAACTCATAGAACCTCATAACCCACAACAGAATGGGGTCACAAAGAGGAAGAACAAAACGATCGTGAGTGTTGCACAAGCGATGCTGCATGACCAGGGCCTACCGATGCACTTGTGGGCGGAAGCATGCAACACTGCGGTTTATGTTTAAAACCGTTGTCCTCATAGAGTACTTGGCATGAGTACACCTGAAGAAGCTTTTACTGGTAAGAAGCCTAATATTTCTCATTTGAATATTTTTGGCTCATCTATTTACATTCATGTGACAAAGGATGCCAGGAAGAAGCTGGAGCCAACTGCAGAAGTTGGGATATTTGTGGGGTACATAGAAACACCCCATAATTATCGTGTGTGTTTTTCAGACAGTCGGATGACTGTGGTGTGACGAGATATAAAATTCAATGAGGTGAAAGCCATGGAGTGTCACTTGAGAGGGAGCTACACTTGCATGCAGAGGAGAAACTTCTTGTTCCCAAATTTGAGCCTCTAGATGTGGATCATCCACAGGAGGAGATTCATGGAGTGGAGGAGTCCACTCATGCAGAACCAAACATCAGACAAGGCAGAAAGCGTACCACAGAAGCTGAGAGACTGAAGGTTTATGCGGCACAGAATGTAGGAGTCCCTACATCATAGCACAGACAAAGACAATCACCTGACCTTTATACTAGATACATGGCTATTATGAGCAAGTGTATCGTGACAGAGCCATCTTCTTTTGAAGAAGCAATGCAAGAGCCCACATGGGTAGATGCCATTGTGGAGGAGTATGACTCCATTTTCAGAAACAATGCTTGGGAGATTGTTCCAACGCCGGTGGATAAATCAGTTGTAGAATCAAGATGGATCTATAAGGTAAAGCAAGCTACTGATGGGAGAGTCGAGAAGTATAAGGCAAGATTTGTTGCCCGGGGCTTCTCACAGATTGAGGGAATTAACTATGAAGAAACCTTTGCACCTGTTGCACGATATTCTTCCATACAGACCATCCTTGCTCTCTCAGTGCAGATTGGTTGGCACATTCATCAAATGGATGTGAAGATTGCGTTCCTTAATGGGATCATTGAGGAAGAGGTACACATTGAGCAGCCTGAAGGATTTGAGATCTTCGGCAGCGAGTCGCATGTGTGCAGGCTCAAAAGAGTGTTGTATGGGCTGAAACAAGCACCTCATGCTTGGTACACTCGGATCGAAAGCTATTTCACTGGACTTGGCTTCACCAAGAGTGAGGCGGATGAAAACCTGTACCAAATTGTGGTGGAGGGTAAGCTTTTAATCATTGTTCTTTATGTTTATTATTTAATACTAATGGGTGATGAGCAGTTGATACACTCATGCAGGGCATATCTTGCAAAGGAGTTTGAGATGAAGGATTTGGGCCTCCTTCATTATTTCCTTGGATTGGAAATATGGCAGCGGGAAGGTGAATTGTTTGTGCCTTAAGGCAAGTATGCCCGGGAGATACTGGAGAAGTTTCACATGCAAGGCTGCAAACCTATCGACACTCCTCTTCCAGGAAATTGGAGGAAAGAGGATGCTACATCGGCAGAGGTAGTGGATGCCACTATTTATCGACAGTTGGTGGGTTCGCTCATGTATTTAGTTAATACAAGACCAGATATATGCTATGCGGTGAACCAGCTTTCACAAGCGATGGTTAAGCCTACCAAGCTCTTTTGGAAGGCAGGCAAGCATGTCATGAGATATCTCAGAGGCACATCTGAGTATGGATTATGGTACAGACAGATGGATGAGGTGAAGTTGCATGGCTTCATGGATGTAGATTGGGCAGGCAGCCCAACAGACAGAAAGAGCACATCAGGAGGGATTTTCAGTATCGGATCTACGATATTTTCTTGGTACAACAGGAAACAAAGATCTGTGGCACTCAGTTCAGTGGAAGCAGAATACATGGTGGCAAGTCAAGCTACATGTGAGGCTATCTCGATGAGGAAGATCCTGGTTGGTTTTTTTGGTTCACATTTAGATCCTACAGTGATACATTGTGATAATCAGAGTTGCATTAAACTCTCGATTAATCCTGTGTTTCATGATAAATCTAAACATATTGATATCTGGTATCATCATATCAGAGATTGTGTGCAGCAGAAGGTCACGTTGCTTCAGTACATTCCTATGGAGGATCAGGATGCAGATATTTTGATGAAGGTGCTCACTAGGAGCAAATTCGAATACCATAGGGCAGGATCGGGGTGAAAGATAATCCCTATCTTGTTGAGAGGGAGTGTTGAGATTCAACAAGATGATGAGTTTAGTGAAAAGAGTCGCCTTCCCTAAGTGGGCCCACAGGATATTTTTGGCGCAAGTCTATTTTTAAACTATGTATATTTTTAGACATGGTGATCATATTTCAGAAGTTGCAGGATGCTATTTGTGGATGGATGATCAAGCTAGAAAAATAGATGAAATTCTATTTTTAGAATATTGGGTGAAGTCTATTTATAGATCGTTGATCTAAAAATAGAAGTGTCAGTTCTTATTAGCTCTTAATAATAATCAGACAATAAACAATAACTTGTTCTCTTGGAGCACTTAGTTTCAGTGCACAGATTTGGAAAATCATTGGGCTAAAGGAATTACGCAATTCCTAAGGTTTACTGGTGGTTCATTCATGGAGGACTCAGTTAGAACTGAAGTGGAAAAGTTATGACAGAGTTGGAAGAGTAGTTCATGGAGTTGTATTCAGTTTAACTCAGTTAGACTCAATTGAGCTAGTTGTATCTAGTCTAACTGAATGATACACTAGTGAGAGTGGAGTGAATTAATTAGTTAGTTAATTCACAAATAATAACTTATTAATCAACTGAACAATACATCAGTTAACTACAGTGCATGTCAGTTCCAGTGGAGACCCAGTGGAGAGACAAGTGAAAGGGCAAGATGGACTATCTGTTGTGACCATAGTTATGCATTGATTTCATCTACATGTACATTAGAGTTGCAAATGATAATTACACAATCAAAGCAAGGATAATTCGAATTCATTCAGATCTATTCTTCATAGGGTTTGTGTTAGTATGAATCTTAATTCCAAGAATACGAAAAAATACCACTTTAGTTGCGCATAACAAACAGTCCTAACAGCGGAAATGACTGCTAATATCTTCAGATCTGCAATTAGGTGATCAAGATAAATGCTGCAAAAAATCTAGATATGTCCATTAGAAGACATTAAACAGTAGAAAAAACAATATTTACTCCATGCATCCAACAGACAAGACAAGAATATATCAAATCAATTTTGTATGAATGGCACCTGGGAGGAAAACACAAGAGGGTGTTCCCGGTTCTCCTCAATGGGATGGGTTCTTGTAAGTCCTCAGCACTTCAGATTTAGAATTCCTCTCTCTTGATGGTGTAGAAAACCCAGCCAAAAATGGAAAAATATGGCTATGATGGTGGATCAATATTCAGACCAAGAGTTGAGATCCAGAGTGATCTTTAGGCAACAAAAGGTGACAAATGAATGGGAAAACCCTTCTATTTATAACAAAATATTAAGTTAGTCTAGATATTAGTGCATAATTAAAATATTATTAACCAAATCAAGATCCAACTTTTATGGAATGTTTTATTATATTTGTTGGAGGGAAAAGGAATTTGACTTGAGTCAAATCCCCTTATTTGTAAGTAATAAATAAATAAATGATTTATTTATCATTTTAAGGATGTGATTAAGTAATAATAAATAAATAAATGATTTATTTATCATTTTAAGGACGTGGTTAAGTAATAATAAATAAATAAATGATTTATTTATCATTTTAGGGATATGGTTGAGTAATAATCAAATAAATAATGATTTATTTAATTATTTAAAGGATATTTAGTCATATTTAACAAAGAATATTATTTAAGTAATGTTTAAATAATTATTCTTAGAAAATAATAACATAAATAATGATTTATCTAATTAATTTCCTTGTTTTGGGTTAAATATATCCAGGAATATTAATTAAATTGTTGTTTAAATAATTATTCCTTGAGGAAAATCAAACAAATATGGATTTATTAAATGTTTCCCCATGGGGTTTCCTATTTAGACCATAAACAACTTAATAAAGGTGGTTTTACTAAGTTATTTTCATAGTGAATGCAATTATACTTGGGGTAAAATTGGTCTTATATGGTGTACTTGGGTCTATCTAATACCAATGGGTTAGATGACCAAAAAATGGTGTAACATATTGCCCCCCAGCGTGCGAGCATTAGGAGCTAATCATATGATTGAAGTACGTTGTAAGAACTCAATCACTAAACATTGAAGGGGAAGTCAAAGAGAGAGGAGTATAAGGTAGACCAAAGTGTTGAAAGAACTAGATCCTGAGGAGGCGAGACTTACAGGTGCGACAAGTCTCTTTGATGAGTAAGTACCTGCTATAGGGGGCGGGGGAGGCATACCTATGCCCGCCAAGGCAATAGTACAAACAATAAGGCGTCCAGAAAACCACGGGACGAAATAATAAAGCATATGTTGGCATAAACATGAGCCATATGAATAACATGACAATTAATCCCACATACATATTGTGCCTGGGATAACAACCAAGACTTTGTACAATAATATATGAGTACATGACATATGAATACAACCAAGATGCCCCTGTGAACAGGAAAGGGCTCTAAAACTCTGACTGATATATGCAATCAAGAAGGTGCTACAAGTGACTGAGGTCGGTATCATCAAATCTATGGAGCTGCATCGAAGGCTGAAGTGAAGCAGTCATCCAGGTATGTGGGGGGCTACCTGTAGGGCCACCCCCTCATGAGGGTTGAGACATATCTCACACACCTGGGAATCACCGATATCAACTGTTGCATCACTGAACCATCAAGTATATGAATCTCGTTCATGCTGAAGGGAGCTGGAGCTAAGAAACAATCAAGTCAAAGGGAGATAAGGAGCCCCTTTGCCTGATCCGGGGCACCGAACAAGAGTGGAAGTTGGAACCAAGGTACACCTCCCTCTAGACCTATCTTCTAGAATGAATGAGTTGATGTCGACAGAAGGAGGTCCGTCATAGGTGAGGCAATAAGGGATCCTCAACTAAGGCATGAGAGACAATAGTAGAGCGACTGACAGACTGACACCAATGATGATGATGAAATGGGGGGTACTGAGTAGCGAACGAACTTCTTCCCTTGTTAGAGCATAAAAGGCATGAATGACCTGGTAGCGACTGACACATCATCATGAGGGATAGGGGACAGTGGTACTGAAGGCCATAATGTGCAACACGAGAGAGAGACCAATAAATGAAGGGTGGAGGACTATAGCGGGATGCAAAGGGACTCGGGATAGACTCCATGAAAGCAATGATGACTCAACTCGGATGCTCTAAACAAGGGTGACTCGATGGTGCTACCACACATGTAAAGGGTCCAATGGGGACCATAAAATCATGAGTACAAGATGGTAACTCAGGACAAAAGTCGACACGAGCGTGGACAATTATGAGGCAACGTGGTGCCCCCAGTACGAGTGTTGCAAGTGAATAAATTCGATTTTGAGGAAGGGTGAAGTGGAGCTTCTTGGGAAAATATGTCCTAGTGAAGTATCGAATCACTAAAAACTAACAGATACCCATTTGAGGGCTTTCCAATGGTACATACGGTTCATCAAATTGAGCTACTATTTGGCCGCAGCAGGCGAAAGAAAAATCAGCGGTTTTCTTTTAATAAGGTGTTTTCCCTCCCAATTCACTCATTCGTGGGTGGAGCTATGGTGAATGTAGTGAGGAGAGAAGGCCCTAAATCTTGTGGTGATGGTAGCAGACAAACCAACCGTTGGAATTAAGAGCAATCAGTTGCAGGTAAGAGGCCTAATCCTACTCTTTCATTTCAGTGGATTGAAAGTTTAGTTTAGGTACCCAGAGCTTATGAACAGGACAGGTCGCACTTTTTGGGTCTTCTTTGCGACCTGCGTAACAGATCCTGGGCAGAAAACTGTGACATGTCCTAGGGAATGACCTGAACAATGCGACCTGTCAAAGAAAGAGGTTTTTAGTGTTGTTTTTGGCTGAGATCTGGGATTTCTATGGTTGAAGGGCATAGGTGCCCCCAAGCATCTTGTGGACATGCCAAAATATATTTAGAAAAAGGGAAATATAAACACATTTTAATGATGTGGTGCGCCATTTGTTTTTGGTATGGTTATGCAGTTTGAGAAGGGAAATAGACAATTACCAATCTCTTTTGGTATTGCATATATGAATCAAATGGACTTTAAGTTTCCGGGTTGGCATACATGGTGTTACTATCCCAAAGAGAGGATTTTGAGATAATGAACCGATGTTCTCCCAAACAGCCCATAGTTTGGTCAACCACAATGTCTATGAGACTGGGTTGCTAATGTAATATGAAGGAACGATGAGGGTTATCATCCCTAAAGTGATCTGAAGTGATATGGGACTCTAGAGGTTCTTCTAAATGTGGAAGAATAAAGGGACTAGAGTCATCATGACTAGATTCACTAGGATAGTTGTGGAGAATTGCTTCTCCTGGTCTCTCAAATATGGGTGCCCCCTTTCCCAAACATTGGGTGTCAATGTAATGGCCACAAGGTGCATGTGGTTCGAATGCATGAGTTCGATGTAAGGGGGGATAGCTAAAGTTAGGGGTGGTGGCTACTTCCATAATGTCGTCATCATAAATAGAATATGGGGTGGCTAATGGAAGAAATACCACTTGACGCGGTGAAGCTACCTTACTCATCATCATGAGAAGAGAGGCTCACATGCACATCATCATAAGGGGTGACAGAAAAGTGAGCAGATTGCGGATCTACTGATGTTGAACTCAGGGTGGTCACTGAAGGAAGGTCAAGAAAAACATCATGGGGAGTCTCGAAGGGGACTTCCATCAAGGGTCTCATGGATGATGATAGATAGCAGATGGAGGACCAAGGCCCCGTTATCTCGACATCATAAGGGGGAATGTCAATGGGAGCATCTGTGTCCTCTGGTGTTGCCGAAGCAAGATGCGAAAATAAGGGAGCGGTTGACTCATTGTGCTTGGCCTCGAATTGGCGTAAGGATTCTAAAGAGGAACGATACTCTTCAAGGCGAGGACAGAGGTGAGTGTAGTGGCCATGGAAATCACACAAAGCACAAGGGTGATTTGTGTGCAATGGTTTGAGTTTCGGGATTGAATCGGGTATAGTGACATATACCTCTAGGATATTAGATTCTGGAAACATCTTATTGACTATGGACTTGAGGTGAGGCAACTTCGTACAAGTATGGGTGGCGTGGCTGACAACATCACACAAAGCACACTGGATGGTACACTTTGGAGGCCAAGAAGGGGCAGGGTTTGTCGGGGTAGCCTTTTCCTTTGATGGCCCCTTGCGAGCTTTGCCCTTCTTACCGGAAGCGGTCGCAATGGGAGGTGGTTCCTGTTGAGGTGAAAGAGGCACTAGTGCAGTGGGAGAAGTCATAGGGACCAATTGAACCGGGGTCAAAGCAAGATAAGGTTTGGGTTGACTAAGCGGGGTAGCGGTTGGAGGATTGAGGTACCAGATGGGAATCCCAAGGGTCAGATTAGGAAGAGAGAGGGTGGCCATAACAGGTACTGTGTACACTTCTGGTGGGGGAGCTAGGAATGGCATATGACCAGAGGGGTAATGACCAGGCGGGACGGCTCCAAGATGGTTGAGGCCTGGAGGAACTGTTCCAGGAGGATAAAGGGGGTCATGAGTACCAACTGAAGGTGAAGGGCCAGGAGAAGAAGGTTCAGAAGGCTAATCAGAAGACATCATGAGAATCTATTAATCGAGAGAACTAGATGGAAGAGGTTGAGTGGCCACCTGACCTTTAGGTGTTTGGGTAGCTACAAATCCTTGCTGAGGGAAAGGATCAATAAACACAGCCGGTTGACTAGGGGCAGGACTGGGAGGAACAGAAGGGATGGCTTGCTGTCCTCTCAATGTTGCTTGAGACTCCCATAGTTGTCGCATTTGTGGAAGAAGAGGACAATAATGCGTATAATGACCATAAACACCACAACAAGAATAGGGCTTGTTCGTACGAATAGGCCTATCTTTCTTTGGCTAAGTGCCTTGTCGCTGGTTTGTAGTGTTATGAGCATTACCTTGATTAGGTCCAACATTACCAGGTGCAGCTTGATTTTGAGTGCCTTTCATCTTCCTTTTGGAGGGAGGAGGATTAGCCGTGCCCTGTTGTGCATATACCTGCCCCTGAGGGGGTGGTGGCTGTTGTTGTGGGGGTTGATAAGGCAAGGGAGAAGGTGCTAATTCTGGAGGAGCCGGAGCACCAGGCTATGGATATGGGTAATAAGGAGGTTGGGTAACATTTTGGTAAATAGGAGGTTGGGAAAAAAGAGGAGGCATGCCGTATCCTGGATACGTGCTACCGGGAGTGGGAAAAGTGCAGGAGGTGTTGGCCCCCCTTGAGGAAAGCCATAGCCCATGGAGGGTTGAGCATACGGATTAGAGAGAGCTCCAATGATACCGTCGGCGGCGTGAGATTCCCCCAGTGCATTGACACCACCGAGTCTGGGAAGATCAGGTAAAATGGTATAAACATAACCTGACTAAGCATAGATCAAGTCATATTTTAACGCAATTTGGAGGGCGGCTTATTTGGTTTGAGGAAAGTGCGATGCAACATCTTTTCTGATAGGTGGAAAAATAGATCTAAGGAGCCAGTCCATGTAGACACATTCTTCAAAGGTAGGAGCTTGACATAGGCTCTTTCATCTCCGCCATTCCTGAACATGGTCGAATAGGTGGGCTGTAGATGATTGATGGAAAGAAGTCAAGAGTTCGATACCAGTGTCGTAACGAAGAGGAAGCTAGAAATAATACAAAAAATCCTGGGCAAGAGTCGCAAAGGTGGTATGGGAGGAAGGGGTTTGATCAACATACCACTTAGAAGCTTCACCTGTAAGTGTTCGTTGGAACAACCGAAGACGGAAAGAGTCATCGGTAACTGAGTTAGACGAACACCACATGTGGAAAGATCGAATATGATTTGAAGGATCTTCTCCAGCAAGGCCTTCAAACTTGTGGATGTCTGAAGGGAGCTTTGTTGGCATAGCAGGCCAACTAGCATCATGGTGTATAGGGTCGTTTATCAACTGGTTGAAGTCGGGGAGGCTAAGGCCTGCCATGAAAGGGAGCAAGGGTGCAGCTGGGGTAGTGTCAATTGTGGTCCCACTAGTGGTATTCCCAGCATGAGGGCCAGGATTGCCACCAGCGCTAGGTCCTACACCAGACATGGTGAAGGTGACAGGGGGAGAACTGAAGGCGGAATGAGAAGGAGAACCCAAAGGACCAGAAGAAGATTCAGAGTGTAGACTCGGTTGAGGACTAACTCTAATCCTATGCGGAGGAATAAGTCTCCCTACCAAAAACTGAGGATGAAGGCCAAGAAGTCTCCAGGATGAACGCCTTGGTGGTGTAATGGTGACAATACAAACACGACGCAAAGGAAAAAGAGACCGATAAGGGCAGGGAGGTGCAAGATCAATCAACTACAATGTCCAAACAAGGGCAGAGAGGAGCAGGATCAATTAATTTCAATGTTTTAGAATCTTTGCTTGGAGGTGTTAACCAAGCCCTTTTTCACTTAGGGTGTGTGTGTGAACTGTGTAAATTTTAATTTTTAAACCCAGACGTTTGTAGAGAAAAAGAAAAAGTGTGTTGTATAGCTGTAAATAACCTAAAAATGACAGTATATAAGCCTGTAAAATAGAAAATAGATAGCTAATAATGCAATAACCTAAACCCAAGGAGGCGGGTCTCTCAACTACTAGTCTATAGGTGAGTGAAAAAACTAATTAAAACACACTAAAACAGCCTATAGATCTAGGGTCAGAAGGGACAGAGATCTAAATGACAAAATCTACTGGAAAGTGGTGCATAGACAGCAACAGATCAGAGGAAAATTGTTGTAAAAAGAGGTGGCGAAAGGCTATCTCCAGGAGGGAAGCAGAGTGCACCCTAAAGGAAAACCAAAACAAAGCTAAATGAGGAGATTTGGATGGATAACAAGCCGATCTGAAGTGGATCTGAAGGTGAGGTATCAGATTTGAAAAAATGGCTGAAAACTCTGAAATTTCAGACAACCTGCAACAGCAAAAACTCTTCCACAAAAAGTGGAGGCTACTGAAGCCCTAGAGGGCTAGGTTCCCACTTAATTGAGTAAAACAGAATAATTACAGGTCCAAAACAGGTAGAGACAGAGGTCAAACAACCCTGAACAAAGGCTCAGACAAACCCAGAAAACTTTCAGAAAAATTCTTACAAAAAGTCCAAGTCACAGTTTTTGACCTGTTTTCAGTAGAGGTCGCACTTTTTGGGCTGTAATGTGCACCCTGAGGGTCCAGGTCACAGGTTTTGGGCTGAAAAGTGCGACCTAGACCTCCGACACTCTCGGCAGTAGATTTCAGAAAAAATTGTTGTCTCAGTTGCGGCTGGTGTCTGTCACATACACAATGGGTCTGAAAACACATGGAAGTTATATTTTTATCGTTTTAGGGTTTTATAGGTTAAAAAAAACATCAAGAAAAGCAAAAACAAGGGGCTGAAGAGAAATCCTAGGGTTTGAAGCAGCTGGATATGCAAGGATCAGAAAAACGACATCAGTCGTAATCGTAAACCCATGTGGAGTCGCTATTTGTTATTATGAATCTTAATTCCAAGCGTACGAAAAAAGACCACTTTAGCTGTGCATAAAAAATAGCCCTAACAGCATAAATGACTGCTAATATCTTCAGATCTGCAGTTAGGTGATCAAGATAAATGCTGCAAAAATATAGATTTGTGCATTAGAAGACATTAAACAGTAGAAAAAACAAGATTTACTCCATGCA
The DNA here is from genome assembly GCA_034641835.2 of Pinus albicaulis. NCBI lineage: Eukaryota > Viridiplantae > Streptophyta > Pinopsida > Pinales > Pinaceae > Pinus > Pinus albicaulis. The sequence goes on along the minus strand of CM076582.1, from coordinate 265,371,995 downwards.
TCCAATAGACAAGATAAGAATATATCAAATGAATTTTGTATTAATGGCACCTGGGAGGAAAACACAAGAGGGTGTTCCCGGTTCTCCTCAATGGGATGGGTTCTTGTAAGTCCTCAGCACTTTAGATTTAGAATTCCTCTCTCTTGATGGTGTAGAAAACCCATACAAAAATGGAAAAATATGGCTATGATGGTGGATCAATAGTCAGACCAAGAGTTGAGATCCAGAGTGATCTTTAGGCAACAAAAGGTGACAAATGAATGGGAAAACCCTTCTATTTATAACAAAATATTGAGATAGTCTAGATATTGGTGCATAATTAAAATATTATTAACCAAATCAAGATCCAAATTTTATGGAATATTTTATTATATTTTTTGGAGGGAAAAGGAATTTGACTTGAGTCAAATCCCCTTATTTGTAAATAATTAATAAATAAATTATTTATTTATCATTTTATGGATGTGATTAAGTAATAATAAATAAATAAATGATTTATTTATCATTTTAAGGATGTGGTTAAGTAATAATAAATTTTATTTATCATGTTAAGGATATGGTTGAGTAATAATAAAATAAATAATGATTTATTTAATTATTTAAGGGAGATTTAGTCATATTTAACAAAGAATTTTATTTAAGTAATGTTTAAATAATTATTCTTAGAAAATAATAAGATAAATAATGATTTATCTAATTAATTTCCTTGTTTTGGGTTTAATATAACCAGGAATATTAATTAAACTATTGTTTAACTAATTATTCCTTGAGGAAAATCAAACAAATATGGATTTATTTAATGTTTCCCCATGGGGTTTCCTGTTTAGACCATAAACATCTTAATAAAGGTGGTTTTAGTAAGTTATTTTCATAGTGAATGCAATTATACTTGGGGTAAAATTGGTCTTACATGGTGTACTTGGGTCTATCTAATACCAATGGGTTAGATGACCAAAAAATGGTGTAACACAATGTGCAGTGGAGGCAGGCTAGCATGAGGGCAGAGATCAATGCATGGATTTGCATATTTCTTCTATGTTAGTGTGTGGCGATTTATTTTACTGAGAGCTTGATGTACTAATCTTTGTATGAGATTGTTACCATCATACATAATATATGATAGTTGGGGTTTTCAGCTTCAAGCTTTCCCGTTAAACAACTGTGTTATGTGCGATTCTTTTTATTTATGCTTCACATGTGTGTGAAATTAATTTTCCGCAAAAGATTAACAACGGAATGGTTCTGTATTTTGCAAGAAATTAAATATTTTGAGATCAGGGGAATCTGAATGTATGCATTCTTAGTGTATACTAATTTCTACACATTTTTGGCGTCGTTGTTGGGGAAGCATACTTCAATATAGTTAATTAGGAAGATTCTAAAAAAAAAATAATTAAAAAAAAAAACACAACGAAGTTTAGTTTTTTTTAGTTATGTTTCTTTATTCCTAGAGAAAGAGATCAAAAAGGTAGATTTTCCAAACAAAACCCCCAACAACTCAACCATCCATAGTAGCAGGACCATCAGGACTAATTACAAGAGTTGCTGGAAAACCAACTTTAGAATAATTTGAAGAAAAACAAAGATCAGGATAAATAATGACTCTTATTGAAAGGAAAACCTTGTTAGCCTATGAAGTGAAAAGAAAAAAATCACTGATAGAAACATCTTTCATAGAAAAACAAAAGGAGACAAGGAAACCAATTTTTAAATAATTAGATCAACCAATTCTTGAACAAATAGACAAAGTTGAGGAAACACAAACTCAGCCTCTTATTGAGACATTACAAACAACTGAGAAGAAAATGATGGAGGAAGGAGAAGGATCTAATATACCAATATTAACTCCAGAACAAACAATTCAATATGAGAGAAAATGAAGAGAATGGTAGCGAAAAAGAGAGGAATAAATCAGAATAGAAGTAGAAATAAAAAGAGAAGAAGATGCAAAAATAAAATATGACAATAAGAGATGTAATGATATAGAAACAGACAATGATCAAGAAGCTACCTTTGGATTTCCAATTCTAGATACAAGAGAAATTCTTGGAGAGGAGGTAAAAGTGAATAATATTCCACCTTTTGTTTTACCCTATTTTTATGGAATGTCTACTGAAGATCCTGATTCATTCATGTTTGAGTTTGATATTTTATGTCATACTTATGGATATACAAATGACACACATATACTTCATCTTTTTCTTGCTACTCTTAAAGCAACTGCATTGAAATGGTTTATGGGATTAGGAGAACACACTAGTGCCTCTTGGGATGACATGAGGAAAATTTTTCGTAAGAAGTATCAAGTCTATTGTAGGCCTAGAGATTCAAAAGAAGATATTTTCAGGATGTCTCAACAAGAAGATGAGATTTTGGAAGAATATTTAGAACGATTTCTTTACAATTTACAAAAATCCAAACAACACTCTTTAAATCTTGATACCATTCGTACAAATTTTCTCAAAGGTATACGAGATGAATACCTTGATATTCTCCATGTAAAGGAGAAATGAGACATCTCAAATTTTCCATTTGATGAGATTGTTGAACTATGTCAAAAACATTCTAGGGGAAGAGAAAACAGTGGAGAAAGAGATGTAAATTCAAGAGCTTCTAATTCAGCAACAAGAGGAGTAAGAAGAGTGGAAATAGGGAGTTGTTAGAAAACTTTAAAACTGATCTTTTGAGCAATTTAGGAACACAAGTTGATGTATTGAAAGCCAAGAAAAATCAAGATGAACAAGATCACATACTATGAATTTTTTTCCTAAGTGTAGAAGGAAGCATCCACTAAGAGAATGTCCTTTAGATAATATTCAGGTGTGTAGAATTTGTACGGAAAATAATTCAACTGAAAATTTTATAAATCTTAAATAATTTCAAGTAAATTCAATGGAATAAGTACAAGGGATTGAATCTCTTTACTATATGGCACCAAGGAGACCTTGGAAGCCACGATTTCTAGATATGATGCAAAATGTACCTCAGCAATTTACTCAAAAAATCCCTCAGAATTATCAATATCCTTCTCAAACTTCATGGAATACTCCTATGCCATGGCAGGCTTGGTCTCCACTACAATACCAAAACCAACCTGGACAAATTTGGAGAGGATATAGTTATGGGACCCAACCTCCTAAACAACAATACCAACCTTATCCTCAAAATCCATATGAACAACCATATCCTCAACAAACATTTGAATATCAACAATTCTAGCAACACCCTTAACCAATGACATTTCCACAACAAAATCTTGCACCCTTACTAACTCAACCACAACAACTTCAGCTGCCTTCTAACCAACCCCCACCTAGACCAACTCAATTACCAGCTCATCCAGTAGAAAATCTCAGTAACAAAGTGGAAAGACCAGCATATAATGTGGAAGAAGCAACATATTTTCCTACATATTATATTCTTCTTGTTCAAGACATCCACTTAAGGTCTGGAAAAGTATTACACAAAGATTATACACCAATAATAGAAGAACAAACTTGTTACATAGCATTTCTTCATTGTCCCTGCAATCCCCATCTCGCCCATTGGAGGGTCATTTCTGTGATCAATAAGCAGTGTCATGCCTTGCAAAGACCATCATTGAATCCCTTTACATGAGAGCAATATTCCTTCTATTGACAATTCCCTGAGAAGAGATTCAAAACCTTTGTTTTTGCCTTGGCGCGAGTAGTCAATTCTACCCTTGCGCTGATGAGGAAGATTAACACTGGGCCCCACGCCAGTTGGTGCTCTATCTCAGTTAGCCACCCACGCCGAGTTGTTTATGGAATGTTTTTTAAAAATAGAGGAAAATATTCCACTCCAACAACTTCAAGGATGATTCATTGGGAGTGTTTGGACTGAATAACCACGGACTCCCTCCTTTAGTTTATGGTTTCCACCTCTTATGGGAACCTCCTAAAGGATAGGCCTCCCTCCCACCTTTGTAGGGATCCTAACCTCCTCCTTTTCCTCTATAAAAAAATCTATATCTCCTTGCATAAGCTAGCTGAACATGGATAATTGAGTATGCTATAGCTAAACTATTTAAGAGATAGAACAAGAAGGAACCTCATTGAGAGATCTTGACTCCATGCCCTCATCCCATCCGAATCCCCTGATGAGCATCTAAGAGGTGCTTCGGCTGAACCCTGCTGGAGGAGAATGCGACGTCAAAGCTTTGGTTTTAACTCTTCCTTTTATAAATACATATAAGTGACTATTGTTTGGTTCCTATGTTGTGTTATGTTATATATTTAATGCAATATGCTTAGCCCTCTTTTACTGGCTAGTAGTTATGAATGAAATTATTATGTCGTATGTTGTTCTTGTTTGCTGATCTATGTGCAGGTATCCGAGCATGACTGCAGAAGGATTTTGACTTGCCAAGGCAAGAGAGAGAGGCCAACACCACTACAACCACGACAACAGCATTGGATTCCAGGTAGGTCGATCTACCGTGTCCTCTTTTAATTCAGTAATTAGGAATCAACACTCTAGCATGTCTCTTTGTTTCTAGACCCACTCTAGGGCTAGAGGGATCATCTCTGCCCATAGAGATGATTTTCCTGCTTAAAAAATTGGCAACTCCACTGGGGAGCTTCCTTTGAGTTTGTCACTCTTTGAGGTCTTCACATTCGACGAGTTAATCGAATGACCATTTCCCTGTTTGTTCCTATGTTTTTCATCAATTACGATCTTTTAGTTTTTGCTTGAAGTGGTGAGTCTGGTCTTGGTTGGGAGAAATTATTTGTTTTTTCTTGTTCAAGCATTGGCACTTTTATTTTTCTGACAGTCATGCCGATTGGCGCTAGTTGTCAGTTAGCAACCCACACCAATTGGCAGTTGGTGCTAGTTGTTAGTGAGCAAGTCGCGCTAGTTGGTGCTAGTTTCACCCACAAAAGTCATGCCAATTTCAGGGTATGTGAAAAATTAAGGTTTTTTCCCTAAGTCCTTCACTAGTGTGTCTTTCCCTTCCGGTCTTTTTCTCTGTATGATTTACACTTTCTCCCCTTTACTTTTTCACTTGTGAGCATAGATTACATTGCTCATTGTTTAGCTGAATTTCTTCTTTCTATGATTGCTTGGTGTAAAAGGGAATGAATGCCTTGTTTTGAGCTCATGCTTTGGAAATCCTTTTTGTGCTTGACCTCATATGTCTTGTAGCCTTTTGAGGAATTTCATTACAAAGTGTTAAAACAAAAATTGGATTCGTAGTGTTTGTTTGCATCCCTTTTGCATTTATCCTTCCATTAAGAAAATTTGCGTTCATTTAGTTTTCATCTCAGAGTTTGCTTTTCGTTAAAATGGATTAGATCACATTGCATTGAAAAGTATTTTTCGAGATCCATCATTGAAATTAGATTGCATTGTTTAATGATTGAAAGCTAAAAATCGCATTGAGTGCATTCTCTTTCATTAAAAGCATGCATTAAGTAGATTCTCATTTCATCGAAAAAATCATTGAGTGCATTCTTATTCATTCAAAAGAAAAAGTAAATTGTGCATAGATTACAATTGCATAGTTTTCAAGAATAGAATTTGGCAAAGATTACATTACATAATTCACACGTTGAATGTTTTAGATTACTTTTGGGATAGTGAAAGTCATCTAGTTAGGAAAAAATTATGTTTGCAGTATTACTATTTTTTGCATCATTATTTGAGACTCTTCCCTTAAATAGATAGCATGCATTGAATTGAAAATTTTCTTTTCACATTTAGTTGCATATAGGAGACTGTCAGATGACAGTAGTAGGGCCTTGAAACTGTGACATTAATTCAATAATAACCATAAAATTTATTCAATCAACCTAAGGAAGCATTGAAACCTAACCCACATTTTTAGAGGTCTAGGCTAGTGACGTGTTCCGGTGTCATTAAACCTAGTAGTTGTCATTCACCATCTGGACTTAGACAGCGCTAGTACGAACTTGTGCTCCCTGTACCGTCACATATATAAAGGGAGACCCTCATAGTTTCAAATCCTTTATTCATAGGAAGCCGATTCTGCCACCCTGTAACCGTGATACACCAAACATGGCATTTGGGGAGACTACCTGCTCATACGTTAAGTCCTTTGTCATTTCTCTTTCATTTGATCACCAAGGTGTATAGGGAATTTCACGAAAACTTGGTACACCCTCTTGCTTAGATTACCCGAGTAGTCATTTTGGTCTTTTCGTGACTCTCTAAAAAGTGAAAAGATCATCGAGCACTTGTCCTTTCATGCTTGTTTCAACCTGAAAGTGATAGAGTCACCTATTTCCTATTTCTTGACTCTTAAATTATGAAATGGAAGATTTTTGTTTCAGTGTCTTAAAAAAATTAACTGTCCACGAAATATTTCTGGTTAAAGTTATCTTCCTTAGTGTTTTTTTTTACGATTTTTTCCAAATGGCAACTTTTCCGAAGTTTACCAACCAAGGAATCCCCTCCGAAGGGAATCCTGTTCCTTTTCCTACTTTTGGAAATGTTGGTGCTCCTTATTTTCCCTTCCTGGGTTAACTGTTGTTTTACCCGTATGGTTATTTTTGACCTTGGTGGTCCCGAGTGTCCCAACCTCTGTTCAACCACCCCCTCCACCTGAACAACATCATGTTGCTTCTAAGGTGGACCTCCCCCCTTCTTCACCTATTTCTTTGTCCTCCTCTTCTACTTCACTTGGTGAAAGTCTAGATTCTAGTAACCTAAGGGCTAAGAAGAAGAAGAAGAAGAAGTCAAATAAGAGAGAGGCTAGCTCTGCGGCTATTGCGCCTTAGACACATTTCATTGATAAATCATCCAACCTTCCACGGAAAGTCAAATTCCTTTGCATATTGTGCAAAGGTGACCATCTTCTTCGAGACTGCCCTGGCATTCCCAAGGTACTTGAAGCATGATCCAATGGTCTTCCATCATTGCCTTTGGCTTCTGCAAGTCATCTTGGTGGCACATCTTCGACTAGCAATGAAAAGACTCATAAGAAACAAGGTAAGATCACGAATCCATGTAAGTTTTGTGAAGGGAATCATCCCATTCACCTTTGTCTATACATGGATGAAGCCAAGAGAGTGTTGGAAAAACCTACTATTTCTGCACCCGATCTTCCAGTTGGCCATAAGAATCTTTCTTAGATTCCTCTGCTAGTTGATACCGCGTTCAGTCAAGAGTCATCCTTGGTCGATCCCGCTCTTTCGAAAATTCAAATTCATGAATCTGTTCCCAACCAACCATTGGTCGAGGAATCAGTCGATCTGATCTCACCTATGGTTCATCAATTCTTTTCCATTGAGAGTGGATCTCATCCCCTTCATCTTCTTCTTGTTTCTTCAGATTCCTCGGACTTGGAGAAATATTCTCCCATCCCTGTGGTTCAAGATGCTACTACTCCTACTCCCATTATAGAGGTCCCAGAGGATGCTCCTCCTAGTCCCATAATGGAGGTCCTGGAGGATTCTCCTTGATCTCATAACACTAGGGGATGACCATCTCATTTCTATGGTACCCCTTCCAAGTAGTTTGGTCGCTTCCTTCGATTGGAGTCGATTTGTGGAATATCGTCTTCCTTCTTATGTGCCATTTGAGATCATGGTATAGGCCTTTGATAAAGTCATACCTAGCACAATTATAGATGAAAGCATGTCTGTTAGTGTTTTGTCTTCAAATATTGGGCAAGCTTTTGGTTCTCCACCACTAGTGCCTGTTACGCAGAATCTATTGGCATTTAACAGAGGAACCAGTCAACCGTTATGGATCCTTCCAAAGTTGTCGATCACTTTGGGAGGGAAAACCATCTATATAGATGTGATGGTTGTTCCAGGCCCTTTGGATTTCAATTTACTCTTGGAGCCCAACTATGCTTATGCCATGGGTGCACTTGTCTCCTCCCTCTTTCGTGTGATCTGTTTTCCACACAAAGGTCGAATCGTGACCATTGATCATCTTTCATTTTTTGGTCTGAAGGTGGTAGCTGGACCACCATCGTCCTTTCCAGGTCTTTATCCATGGATTGTATCTTCCCCTCTGCAGGTCAATTATGTGGCTACCTATCCCATGCCCGCATTTAGTGATAGTGTCGTTGTGCATCGTGTGCTCAGGGCATTGGGTCCTGACTTCCAATATGTTTTCCTTCCATTGTATGAGAATCTCTTGGAAGCCATGACCTCTTCTTTGTCATGGTGAAAGGTCATCGAAGCACAGTTCATTTTCTTGTATCAAGCTCCTTAAAAAATGAAACAAGTTCATCGAATCACAGTTCGTTTTCTTGTGTCAAGCTCCTTAAAAAATGAAACAAGGTCCTCGGAGTAGAGTTCATTTTCTTGTGTCAAGCTCCTTAAAAATGAAACAAGCTCATCTGAGGATAGTTCGTCTTCTATGTCAACCTCATTAAAAAATGAATTAGCTCATGAGGATAGTTCTTCTAATGTGTCAACCTTGCTAAAGCAATGAAACATGATCTTCTTCCATTCGAATCTTTGATACGATCTCGTAAAATCCCAGTCGAGTCTTCCCCTGATCTCGTAATTGAACCTTCACTCCATCTGTCTTTCAGATCGACTGAAGCTTGGGGGGCATGTACCTCAAATTGAGTCACGATGCTGGGGGCATGACCATTTTTTCAAGCATATTTTGTTTTCGTTTCAAGCTTATGTAAAAATGAAACCAGTTTCAAGCATAGTTTTCTAAAAAGTTTCAAGCTTGTGTGAAAATGAAACCAACTTCAAGCAGAGTTTCTTGATTTCAAGCTTGTGTAAAAATGAAACCATTCTCATTTTACCTCTCTTGATTACCATTTTATCAGCCTATTTTTGCCAGATGAGCCTTGTTTTTCTCATTCCCTTGTTACCATCTGCTTGGCCGATCATATGCCCTCACTTGATTGTTTTACCCATTCCTGAGGAACCGTTGCAATGAGATATCAGGTGATCATGTCCAAGTTGAAAAAAATGCTCAAAATGGAAATGATTAGAATTGGTTGCAACCTAAATGACCAGAAAGGCCTCATCGTTGCGACTTTGGAGCTGCAAACGAGACTCAAATCCAACATCGTATGTGAAAGTTATGAAGGTTTGAAGTCACCAGTAAACTCCAAAAGTGAGTTGACCAAGTTTGACTTTTTAATTTTGGAAAAATTTATAAAATAATATTCTAAGGAATATTCCAAGAATATTTCTCATAATATTCCCTAGAATATTCCCCAGAATATTCCATTTAGGTGAATTAAATATTGACAAGTGGCAGATTTAGCTTTGTTAATGGGTTGACTTTGAAATTTTTGGGCCAATCCAAGGCCGCCACGTGGCAGGCTTGGGTCATGGCTAAAAATGTTTCTAGAGTCTGGGGGATTTGAACAAAAAACCTCAGCCAAAGCATTCGTGCGATTTACCACTCCGCCTACCAACCGTTTCTTACCATTGCACTTGGCGCGTGTTTTTTAAAGTTTTTTGTTGGTGCATTTGGAGAATCGGGAAGGGCTTGCCCCCGAGGGCCACCCCTCCCTCATACGACCATACTCTAGTGACCAAGGGTCTCAGAACTGACGGAAAAAAATAAATAAATAAATAAAAACCCATTAATGTGGTTTAATTACCACTAAACAGTGGCTTAACCACTAATCTGCATTCATTAGCACAAAATGTGTTTGGTTGTTAAAACAGTATTAACCACCCTTAATCCTTCATTAAAATTAAACTAATCAAAAATTAGAGATGGCGGCAGTTATGGCAGGTCTGATAATTTCAGAGGTTATTCAACTTTGGCGCTCCTATCTGTAGTTTCTCCACATTTGGTGGAGTTTGTTTAGGGAATATTGGGAAAAAATGGTTTTGGCCATATCTCCCTCAATATGGAACCAAATTGGACAAAATTTTAGTCAATTTTGGGTTTCTTGAGCATTATGGAGTGTTTGTGATAGGTTGTAGAGTGAACAAAGGTGTTCTTGAGCCATTTTTTCTTTAGGGAAGAGGAAATAACCACCAGGGCCATCAGGAAGATGGAGCTGTATTGGGTTGTACTTCACTCTTTGAGGTGAAACAAAAGCCATTTTTAGCTTATTTCTATCTTCTGAAGTCAAATTCATGGCTTTTTTTTCTTTTTTAGGCATATATTTCACTGTATAACCATTTTGAGCAACTTAATAGAGTAAGGACATGCCCATTGGGAGCCTTGGACCCGGCAAATGTAGCCCAGGAGGGGTGAACTACCTCATTATTTTTCTGTCTTAAGCTATGGTGAATTTCTCTTGCTGTGTATTTTTTATATAATATGTTAAATAGTAAACTTAATTAACATTTCCTCACACAAAAACTTAGAAACAATTACCAGAACCACTTTGCTTAACTTGAAAGACATGGAGAATACTTTGCACACTAAATTAAATGGAAATGGATACTTTGCATAGCATTAAAAATAGTTCCATTTTTAGATCAAATGGTATCAAAGCTCAGGATTTGAGCCTTAGGAGCTAGATTTTTTACTCTACATTTGTTCTTGTGCAAAGATATAGTTGATTATTTGCAAGTTTTGATGCTTAGTAGGCTTAAACCCAAGAGAGATGAAGGACACTTGGTTAGTGCACAAAGTAATCCTCAACCAAGAAGGGCCAGAGAGCCACCTCCAAGAACGATAGAAGTAGCTTCAAGCATGTCTTCAAGAGAAGGAGAAGCTCTTGAAGACATTGATCCCAAAGAAGAGGAACGAGTGTTCCGAAAGGATTTCTTGGAAATGAAGGAGATGGTGAGGATACTCTACCAAGAAAGGAATGATAGGATTGTTGGAGAAGGGTATAAACACCAGAAAGAAGGATAGGGTTCTTCAGGAGGAAAGAAAAATGATGACAAGTCAAAGAAAGGACATGAAGGAAATGGTGATCCACGATCCCCATCTTCATCACCTTCCTCTACATCGTCATCCTCTACTTCGGTGAATCAATATCACAAGTCTAAAACCACTGGTAAAAGTCCATTTTTAAAGCTTGACGTTAAATTTTAGTTGCCTATGTTTAATGGTGAGGTAAATGCAGAGAAACTTGCCAATTTGATAAGACAATTGGAAGTTTACTTGAGGATATAGAACCTTCATGATGACAACACCAAGACACAGTTAGCCTCTTTGAGAATGGATGGAGCAGCATTGGTATGGTGGGAATCCAAGACCGAGGATGAAATTAAAAAACATGGTGAGATCACTTTATCATGGGCTGAATTTATTTCCGCAATTAAGCAGCAATTTTATCCATTAGCTCATTTACAAAAGGCTATCATGAATTGGAAAAGTTTTAGACAACTTAAGGGACAAAGTGTTCAAGATTACACTCAAGATTTTAGATGAAGGGCTTTGTTACTTGGAATTGATTCGCATAGTCAAGATACTTTTCTGAAATATATAGGTGGTTTACACAATTATCTTATACATATTATCTTTATGTTCAATCCTACAATTCTAGACGAGGTTTGTGTCCAACCCACACATTTAGAAGCTAGAGGTAAACAATCTTTTGATGGGAATGAGGGTAGTTAATTTAAAGGCAAAGGTAGGAAAAGAAATGCAAACTCTAGGAAAGAAAAAGGAAGTTATTTTGTAAAAACGTTCCAAAACAAGCCACGATGAAGACCATTGCTGGAAACTTCATCCAAAGATGAAACCAGAAAAATTTCAAACCAAAGATAAGGCCAAAGAAAAGGGAAAAACGGTTGCAACTGCTGAACAAGACTTAGGGTCTGAATCAGGTGATGAAACTAAAAGCATACCCATGGTACTAAAGAACATAAAGGGGAAAGATATTGTAAAGGAAAAAAATCCCAGTTCTAGCACTTTAAATTGTCACATAGAAGCTCCAAATGAAGAGAGGAGGATAGAGTTGTTTCATGTGAGGATAATTTCAAAGCACACAAAGATAGACACACTATTTGACAGTGGGTCTCAAGCAAACCTCATCTCATAAGACTTAGTCAAGAAGCTGAAACTTGAAACCATTCCACATCCAAAGCCATATCCACTTGGATGGATTTGCAAGGATGCTAATTTACAAGTTTCAAGGAAGTGCATGTTGTGCTTCACCATAACAGCTCATTATGTTGACATGGTTGAACCAGATGTGGTACCGCTTGACATTATAGGTGTGGTGTTGGGTAGTCCATACTTATATGACAAAAAAGCTATCTTCCATTGCCATGAGAACAAGTATCACATGTTCAAGGATGGCAAGGAGTTTATTGTGAGAGCACATCGGAAGAAGCTAGAATCTTCTTTAGTGAATGCAAGGCAATTGAAAAGGCTTGTCAATGCAAGTCAAAATTTGAATTTCTTGATGATTAAGAAAAAATATTTTGTACATAATCCATTTCATGTTATTGCTGATGTAAATGATGATATGTTTCAGTCTGAAAGCAAGTCATTTTTGGAAGAAGATGACAAGATGCTGCAGAAAGTGCCTTTGGTGTCGATCGGTGCAGAGAACAAAGTGTTGATGCAAAGTGGTGCAAGAATCCAAGAAATGGAAAAGCATGCAAGAAAAGAGGACACAAATTTCACCATGGGTCATTTCTAGTTTCAAAATGGCAGATTGGTATGGCAAGAAAACTTGGTCGTGAATCGACACAAGTAAATGGCTCATTTGGCAAAAATTCGCTATAAGGACAGTTGGCAAGGTGAATCTCAATTTCAGTTTCCTTTGAAGGTAGCCCATTGTAGGAGCAGTATGTTTTCTAAAAATTATAGTTGTTGTTCTGCAAATTTCAAAAATTTGCATCATGACTCAGTCAAGGTTAGCAACAGTCGGTCTGCAGATTCAAGGAAGAATTTATCTTCTTATGAGAAACTCAATTTGAAGAAGTCAAGAATATTTCAGTGGTTCAAGGTTGGAAGAGTGGAGAATCAGTCCTCATCTTCAATTTCTGTAAATAAGAGATCTTTTGGGGTCCAAAAGCTTCCCATTTGGGAGGTGTGATCAAATGATCATGTCCAAGTTGAAAAAAATGCTCAAAAATTGAAATTCTTATAATTGGTTGCAACTTAAACGTCTAGAAAGGCCTCGTCGCTGTGATTCTAGCACTGCAAATGGGACTCAAATCCGACGTCATATGTGAAAGTTATGAAGGTTTGAAGTCACCAATAAACTCCAAAAGTGAGTTGACCAAGTTTGACTTTTTAATTTTGGAAAAATTAAAAAAGAATATTCTAAGGAATATTCCTCACAATATTCCCTGGAATATTCCCTAGAATATTCCATTTGGGTGAATTATGTATTGACAAGTGGCAGATTTGGATTTGTTAATGGGTTGACTTTGAAATTTGTGGGCCAATCCAAGGCTGCCACATGGCCTAGGGGTCATGGCTAAAAATGTTTCTGGAGTCTTTTGGATTTGAACAACAAACCTCAGCCAAATCATTCGTGCGATTTACCACTCTGCCTACCAACCATTTCTTACCATTGCACTTGGCGCGTGTTTTTTAAAGTTTTTTGTTGGTGTGTTTGGAGAACCGGGAAGGGCTAGCCCACAAGGGCCAGCCCCTCCCTCATACGACCATACTCCAGTGACCAAGGGTCTCTGAACCGATGGAAAAAAAAAAAACATTAATGTGGTTTAATTAGCAATAAACTGTGGCTTAACCACTAATTCGCATTCATTAGCGCAAAATGTGTTTGGTTGTTAAAACAGTATTAACCGCCCTTAATCCTTCATTAAAATTAAACTAATCCAGAATTAGAGATGGTGGCAGTTATGGTGGGTCCGATAATTTTGGAGGTCGGCCAACTTTGGCACTACTATCTACAGTTTCTCCACATTTGGTGGAGTTTGTTTAGGGAATATTGGGAAACTTTGCTTTTGCCATATCTCCCTCAATATGAACCAAATTGGACGAAATGTTAGTCAATTTTGGGTTTCTTGAGCATTATGGAGTGTTTGGGACAGGTTGTAGAGCGAACAGAGGTTTTCTTCAGCCATTTTTGCTTCAAGGAAGAGGAAAAAGCCAATAGGGCCATCAGGAAGATGGAGTTGTATTGGGTTGTACTTCACTATTTGAGGTGAAACAAAAGCCATTTTTAGCTTACTTATGTGTTTTGAAGTCAAATTCACGGCTTTTTTTTCCTGTTTAGGCATATATTTCACTATATAACCATTTTTATCAACTTAATAGAGCAAGGACATGCCCATTGGGAGCCTTGGACCCGGCAGATGTAGCCCAAGAGGGGTGAACTGCCTCATCAGTTTGTTGTGTTATGTTATGGTGAATTTATCTTGCTATGTATTTCTGATATAATATGTTAAACAGTAAACTTAATTAACATTTCCTCACACAAAAACTCATAAACAATTACCAAAACCACTTTGCTTAACTTTCAAGACATGGAGAATACTTTTCACACTAAATTAAATGGAAATGGATGCTTTGCATAGCGTTACAAATAGTTTCATTTACAGATCAATGAGTGGCCTTGTTAGCCAGCCTCTTGACCTTTACTTTTTCTAAGCATTTCCACCATCACCGAAACCAGTTGCTACCCTTAATACCACTCATTCCTCCAGGTAGAGTCATCTTTCATCTTTTTTCTGACTCTCTAAAATTGAAAATATTGTCAAGATTCTTGTCATTTTGAACTCGTTAAATGGCTACGAAATGATATCTAACCAGTATACATTTACCCCTTTTTTGGGTTGGGATGGATTATTTACGAAAAAGGAATACCTTAGCCTATCGTGACTAAGAGGTTCTTTCAGATATTGTTTTCTACCTTTTCGGATCTGAGAGAATATTTACGAAAAGGGCCCTGTTGGAGTTTTCTTTTCTACTTCTTTTCGAACTCTCTAAACATGAAAATATGCTAAGTTCTCCCTTTGTCAGACTCGTTAAAACTAAATGACATCAGATATTTTCACCATGATGTTATCGAGTTCATCCCTCCTAGGGCTCGTAAAATGTACTAGGTTGGATTTGTTCGAAGGACAAACTTACATTGCAAGCATATGTTATCCCCTTCAAGATTTTTTTAAAAAATAATTGGGGTACTCACCAGAAATATTGGGGGAAAATGGAACCAATTTTTATTTATGTTGGCAGTATGTTGCTCTTGAACATGGCACTTGTCTGCATTCGTGTCGGGTTGGGGACATCTCATTTCGTCATTTTTGCCTTCATGGGTTTGGTTAATCCGTTTTGACCTCTCATCTGCTCTTTGCCATGTCATCATGACCTCAGATCCCTTGAGGTCAAATACTGCCAAATCCAGTGTCGTGTCACTGATATTGTAATATTCCAAAATTTGTAGGCAGTAAATTGGAATATTAAATTTTGTTGATTTCACTTAGGAGATTAATAAATGGGTAAGGAGGCCCATGCATAATAAAAACTTGAATAAAATCCCTCATAATTTGAAAGGGGATCAACATAAAGGTTGGATTTCACACCTTCATGTATGAACAGGGACTTTTTCATGTGGACAAGGTCAAGTTTGACCAAGTCAATAGCACTGGGATAGGAGGTGAAGATCATCTTGTGAGACAGCGCAGAGATAGTGGGAGGAAGATTCCTTGGTGGAGGAAACCCTAGTTGAGTGGGGCCCAAGGAAAGAAGGCTCACACATGCATAAAAGGAAGGCAAGGAAGCCATAGAAAATCATCTTATGAATGATATTTGATTTGTCTGCTTAGACTATTCTGCATTCTCTTGTTGTTTAGCAGAGTTGTTGTGTTGCTTAGCACAAGGATCTCCTATTTAGGAATCCTTCTCCTTTCTTTAGAGGCCTCTTGAAGGAGCTTGTACTGATTTTCCTAACATCCATGCTTGATGGCAAGCATCCTGCTTCAGCTACAACGTTATTTTTGCAGCAGTATAATGTTGTGTTGCAGGGTGTTGCAGTGAGGGTTCACAACACCACTTCCGGAGCTTGTGTTTCAGAGGAGGAAGCCTTCCTTTCTCTGGGAGATCATTAAGGAAGTCTTTGAGATGATTTTCAGATCTTGGCATGTGTCCAATGTATTTTACATCTCCTATAGCACAGTCCCTTGCAAGAACTGTGTCATTTTTTGTAGTGTTGCAGTGAGAGGGTCAATTCCCTTAATCTTGTCTTGCTTTCTCAGGAAAAGGGCCAACCCTTCTCCCAGAAATAATTGTAAGAAGGATCCTCCTTAATTTTTGTATTCTCCAGCTATTTATACATAGTGCTTCAGTATACTGCATTATTTCAGATCCAGATCTGCAAATCTATGCATATTTACTTGTGCTTTCATGAAACCCTTGTCGGGTTATCTTTCTGATGTGTAAAAGGAGCTATATCTCCATTTTTCTTCATGTTTTGACCAATAAAAATCCTGATCTGATATTTTCAGCATATTGTATCATAAACCCTCTTAAAATGACGTTTTTCATGCTTCAGAAACTTTCTGTTTAGTCAAGTCATGGGATTTCAGCGTTTTTAAGCCATATTGGGAACGGGAGATCTGTTTAAATAAGAAAAAGATATTTTTTTATGAATATTTTCTAGGTGTGAGTCCCAAATTACATATTCTAATGGATACCAGTGTTATTTTCTCCTATTATAACGCAATTTTCTGAATATAACATTTTTAGGGCATAAATTGTTGCCTTTTTCCACTTTTGGCTGAAATAATGGATCTGATTTCTTGTTGTTGTACATGTAATTGATGGCTATGTGTTTTATAAACATTTTAATAGTTATTCCTCATTTCTATTCCATATTTGTGTTCATGTATTGTTGCATTCCCAATTTAGGATATTACAGTGGTATCAGAGCATAGTCTTAGCTCAGCCTATGAGTTTCAGCCATTATGCTATAAGAAGACAAAGAGAAGAAGCAGATTAGAATGATGGAGATAATTAGCTTTGTCTCATCACTTTCCAGAATTATAAAGAACCTCTCCAAGGAGGTTAAGCAGATAAAGGAGAAGAAATGCATAGAAGAGGAAGAGCCATGCACTTCCTATTCTCAAAGAGGAGAAGACATGAAGCATGAAGGACACTTGGAATCTGAAATTATAAGTGAATACCTTGCTGAATACAAATCCAAATCTAGAGCCTTCAAGGAGATTCTATCTTTACCACAGTTCATTCAACTGGAGGAAGAAAGAAGACCCTACAGTTATGGGACGATGAGAGGCAATAGATTTCTATTGTCCACTTTTGATGGATCACTCACATGTGCAGCAAAGGCTTGGGTGATGAAACTAGAGGCTTTCTTCCTACTACATCCAGTATTAGAGAGAGAGGTTGTAGAAATTGCAGCGCTGCACCTTGAAGGTGAAGTTAATGCTTGGTGGTTCATCCATTTGAGCCATGCAAGAGTGTCTACTCTTGATAAGTTTTCTCAAAAGATGATCAGGAAATTTGACAAAGAAATATCAAAGGAAGAGAAGCCCTCACCACCATTGGAAGAGGCATGTACCAACATTCTTATAACCATGGAGGAGCAGCCTTCATCTTCAGCAGTATGGGAAGCCAACACATATGAGGCAGAAACTCTTGCAGCCCTACAAGAAGATTCCAAATTTCACCAAGGTATGCTTAAGTTTCCATGTCTTGTCATTTCAGCAAATCTTATGGAGGGATCTACATCATTACATATTGCTGATTTAGAGCAACAGAATGGGACTGCACTGTACAAGAGCAGTAATGAAGAAAATAGGACCCATTCCTTATGGGAGCATTCAAATGGAAGCTTCATTCATGAAGCAATGGAGGAAGAAGAGATAGATGGTAGACATCTTGAAGTGAGAAACACTTTCTCCTTTCTATATGACCCTTTCTCAATGAGCATTCCCTAGCTCAAAGAGAAACTTCTACCTGCAGCAGATCTAGAACCTTGTTGGTTTTGGAAAGCCATTGATGAAGAGAAGGTCTCATGGAGAGATCTCATTGGAGGTGCACTTCGACACATTATGGAGTGTAAAGTTATTCAACAATTTGAGGAGGTTTTCCCCTCATCACACTTGGATATTTGTGGATTCAAGGGGGACATTGATGAGAGGTCTTCTCTAGAATATCTCCAAGGAGTTTTGTTTCAACATCACATGAAATGCAAGAGGAGAAGTTTGATTTGGGAGGATGGTAGTCTTCATTGGGAGAGTGCTAAGGAAGAACATGATGGGAGGCATCCATCAGTGGATGAATGGATGTGGATGGAGAGCAAGAAGCTAGAAAGCTACTTGAAAATCTATGATACTAGGCAGCAGGAGACTTGGCTGCATTGGCTACTCTTGAAAGATTTTGGCCATCATCCTCTTTCTAGGGGCATGTGGCAGGATCCTTACATCATTGGGCAGCAAGGAGTATGGGCACATTGTGTTGATATGACATTCTTCATATCAATCACCATGTTTTCACTACATTATTTGTATGATGGAGGTATGAGGAGGCGGCAAAAAATTTTGTTGCTTTGGTTGTTCTTGGGAGAGAAAGGGCAGATTTGCTCTCACACTTTGCATGATGTTGCAGGAGTAGGAGATGGCGCTATCATGGTGCAAAGGGGCTACTCCTTGGCCTTAGATGATCAAGAGGTACTTCCACTTTGGGAGGAACTTCTTATGTGTAGCAGCATTATGGGAGATGTCTTTGACAATGATCATGTCAAATAATGGAGCTATGAGTTGGCATGAGCCTATTTTCATAGGCCAACAGCGTTGTCACTTGGGAGCTTGGGGTTATTGATGGAGTGTCCCCAGGATTACTTCACACTTGATGCACTTGGTGGACAAGGAGGAGGTGATAATGATGAATTAATGGATGGAAACATCTATTACAAAGATGTGATCTTCTTAACTTGGATTTCCAAGCATAAGAAGGGTGATCTTCATGCAGCATATGGTTCATTCCTCTTCATGGGAGTGTGTCATAGCACTATGGAGGAATTATTCACATACATATGCATCATACTACTCTCAACACATGGTAATAATATTGTTTTTTCATCCATGGATTGTCTAACACAGTATTTGGATACTCTTACCATTCATATTCAGTGCATTGCTCCACAAGAGGGCAAGCTTTTCATTGAGCTCCATGGTCAACATTGGGCCAAATTGTATGATGGAGACAGCCATATTTTATATGGCCTTAGGAAAGTGTTTTATCCTTTCATGTATGTTCAACTAATGTACCCAACCATTCATTATTCATTGGTAGACATGATGACATACATAATTAACCATGTATCAAGAAACAACTTTCCATGTAATTTTCTGAAGCAGCAGTTTGGAAAACTGCGCTGTAACTACATGGGAAACTATTGGTACTTTCTTGCACCGCCTGAAACCTTCAGTATTCCCCTCATTTTGATGTTGATCATGATTTAATTTGCTGATATTGTTCTTATTTATATTGAGACTATGATTGGGAGAGAGACATATGGGTTGGATGTGTCCTTTTGGGAAGACGATTCCCACACCTTTTGCATTGCATGTTCTAATGGGAGCATGGGAGGAGATATGGCCACCATAGCCAAACACTTGTTTATTTTTGAGGTGGACCATGTGATTGATTGGATTCCATATGGTGATGATTTCATATCCATCACATATGGAATGGTTTGGGCTAGCTTGATTCACAGCGTTGGAGAGGAGATCTTTGGAGATCTAGTCTTCATTTTTCCACTTGGGGGAAATATTATTGCAGCCCAAGATCAGAAAAAACTCTACACTTATCACAAGTGGAGAGGGGACGACATGGGGTAGGCTCCTATGTCTACCATGTTCCTATTTTTAGCCCACCTACATTGCATGAGCTCAAGGTGGAGGAGCATTTTCAGGAGTTGCCATGTTGGGAGGTGACTCATTTTGTATGGATGATTGCTTGGGGATGGAGGATCCACATGGGAAGGATGTTTTCCAATACATTTCAGACTCCATGCCTTGAGAGGACCACTAGACAGCACCTTATTGCCTCATGTTGGTGTCCCGTGTTTTGATAGTTTGGAAAATCAAAAGACAAGGAAACATCAGAACCAATCTTTAGAGTCTCGGGATCTAGTCCTCCTGTTCTCAGAGAGGGATCTCTCGAATGTTTGTTTGCAAAGGTTTATCTTGTGTGCTTAGAATATGGATTTTAGACTAGTTATTAAGTGCGGGTTTTTGTTTGTTTGTTTGTTTGGTTGCAATGATACAGTAGAACATGAAAGGCCTAGGAAAGATATATAGGACAGAGAAATATCTAGTTCATTGGGCAATGGAGTCAAGAAAAGGTCATAACAAACTCATCAATGGATATGGGATATCAAAGGGAAAATATAACTTGGCCACAGGATCCTTTTGTTTTTGGAATGAGATGAACATTAATGATTTGGAAAGAGAGGTTTAATTCTCAACAAAGGGAATTCGAAAGCACAATTTGAACAATAAAGAGCTCTTTTATAGACAGGGCTAACCATAAATTCTACAAATCACACCTTTAAGCAAATAATGATTTCAAAACAACTTTTAAAATGAAATCTAAGATTCGGGGAACACCCTATTTCCTAAAAGATTTATTTTAAAGGACTTAAAAACATAAAAGATTTACTGATAATTACAGTCATAGAAGAGGGAACACCTAAAAACATCTATGATCATAATTATAACGACCTTTAAGCCAACTGTTTAAGTGAGGACAAAGGGCAAGATCAAAACAGACCTCTTTGATTCACTGTAAGCAAAGAACTTCAAAGGGAGACTTCAATAACAGTTTTTAAGTGGCAGCAGACAAGCAGGGAGAACCATAAATCATGATGAAACCAAATATTCGAAATATTAAGGAAATAAACAAGCATGAAGATTAAAGAGAGAGATTAAAGACTCTAAAATACTTCAGCAAAAGAAAACATGAAATAGTGAAGGATGAACAGGTCTAAGGTGCCTCCAAGAGTCATTTCTTAGCCTAAAAATCTCAACCTACTGTAGTAAGAAATTATGGAACATAATGAAAATAGGGGAAAACATAAAACAGTTCAAAATACTTCACCAACAGCCAAGCTCATGGATCCAATGATAGAGCCTTCTCAGGAACAAGCATGCAACAACATCATCAAGGTTTCCAAGACTTCAGTTTCTTCTTCAACTTCAACAGACTATGTATTTATTTCAGAGAGTTTCAGTATTACAACTAGTGATCAAACAACAACCAACCCCTATCTCATCTTCTTTAGAAGTATTTATAGAAGAAATGAGGAGGTGGAATGGGATAAAATATCTTCTAAGTTCAATTAATACAGTTTACTATCTCTCGGCCTTTGAGGGGCTTAATGGAGAACATTCTGATATTTTTCCTGTATTAATTGGTTTCTATTAACTACCAAGCTTTCCGGAAAGAATTTTTTGACTTTAAGGCTCTTCGTCATCCTCATAATAACTTCTGTTGTCAGTTTACAATAAGTTCCTTTGGTTGAATTAACTTTTCAGCTGCATTGATGCAAATTCTCCGGGTCTAGTCATAACTCGGCCTCCTTTTGATTACTTTGAGGCTGTAGGTGGCTCTATGGTAGCTGGGGGATTCAATTTTCCCCTGATGTGCCAGCGTAGGCTCTTTGAACTAATAGATATTTTTATTTTAACCTAAAAACACCTTTAATATACTTGAATTATGTGTTTCAGGCTCAACGAAGCCTAACCTCTGTCTTCTGGTCTTCAAACTTTCTTTAATCGTGAATCAGGTCTTTCATTTAGTCGAATAAATGGCCTAATCCCTCCAAAATGTGTTAACAGTTTTCAAATTATTTTCCACTTTGGTTCCATGCTGTCGGTCTGATACTTTTTTATTATATTAATCTTCACTGTGTCTTGTTGACGTGCAGATCCATGGAGTTTTCTTATGGTATCAGCACTTTATGATGCGCCGACAAATATTAGAAATCCATTAGATCCTGCAAAAGAACACACAAATATTATAAAATCCTGTGTTTACTAGGAAAACTGCTTCAGAGGGCGTCGGGAGAGAGCATGACCATTGGATGGCCTCATCCAATGGTGTGGATCTGTGTAGAAGAGGTTTAAAAGGAAAGTGGAAGGATATATGAGTTGGATCCGTCGATCTGTAGAGATCGATGGTTAGGAGCGATTTGGGACGCATAATGGAGAAATAGAAAAAATACAAAGGAAAAAAGGTTAAAAACCTTAGGCGGAGGGAGGAATGAATCAAAGATCAAATGGGTTTCGGGTAAAATATGAGCCGTCGGATGCGACTAGACCCACAGAGATCGACGACGGATATTAAATCAGGAGGTCGGTGATCGAGGCGAACAAACAAATGCACCAAATAAAACTTGCAATGCGATTTTGCACGGACCGTTGGATCGAAGGATTAGATCAATGGTGGAGAATAAATCGGGGGATGGCCGATCGGAGGGAACAAACACATGCAGCGATCAAAAGTTGCGATGCGATTGAACGATCGGGGAGGGCCGATGCGATGGTGCGATCGGGCCATCGCAATCAGAAGTTTCAAATGAACACAATCAGAGGAGCCTTACAAAGGTTTCTGATGCGATCAGGCCATCGCAATCGGAGGGGTAGAGCTTTATATATATAAGACCCAATCGCATCTGAAAGTCTTGATGCGGGTCTTTACAATCAACCCATTGAACTTTTCTGACGCGATAAGCGCTTCGGCCTTAGCGCTTGGTTTTTGCGAAGAAAACAAAGGACTAGGGTTCATGAACATATGGGTCTTAATCGCATCGGAAGTTTTTATGCGGTCTTTTTAATCAACCCATTTTGAATTTTCCCGATGCGATTGTGCGATCAGCTCTTTTCAATCTAACCATTTTTTATATATAGCACGTGACTTTGGTTTTTAGGATCAAACTTTGGAAAAAAGGGTTTTTAGTATTTTCAAAGGAAAAAATTGATCGGGCATGGATTTTTCAACGTTTTAAGCATCGAAGGCAAGCCCATGGGTTATATGAAAAATAATATGATCAGAGGATAAAAGCACAGGGCTTAATCGCATCGGAACTTTTGGCGTGGTACAAAGACTTTTCCACTCGGAATATTTGTGATGCGATTAAGCGCTCGATGGGTCGGCGCCTGGTTTGTGTGGCGTGGGCATATGGGGGAAGTGGTTTAGGATTTGGCTCAAGGGGGTTTTAAACCCATAGTCATAATACTTTGTTTTTTACAGATTTTTTCATGGTTTTCAAAGGAAACGGGGGTTTCGGAATAGTTTAAAAATGAGTCTTAAACTATGGAAAAAAAAATTTCATGAATGGAAGAAGGAGAAATCATGAAAAATAGAGGAATTATATGGAGAAAAAGGGGAGCAAATGAAGGCTAGTTTTGAGTGGGGGAAGGGGAAAAAATGATGGTTTTGTAGTAGTCTTTCTCTTGGAATTGTAGCAGAATTTCTGAGTATTGAAATGGGGACAGTAGTGAAGATTCGGATAGAGGCATGAAGCCTTCAAGAGTCTTCAAGAGATAAAACTTTTTGCAATCAAATATGTTCCTTGAAGGCTCCAAAAATGATTTAGCCACCTTTTGGTATAACAAATTTATAGGTGGCTAACAGTGGCTCCACTTGGGGATGGTGCCTTCTTGAAGGCATCAAGAACTTCATACTTTGCATTCTCTGGGAGGCTGACCTGTGCCTAATTCATTGATCTACCCTTCTTTTGTTGGGATGATCTTGCTCTGAAAACATATTAGCAGCAATAAAAACAATGGTTATTTCATCAACAAGCTTTCTACCTACCCAATCCTACTGATCTAACATTTTTTCTTCTTAGAGTGCACTTGGATTGGCAAACTCTCTTACAACATTTTATTCTTTTTGAAAGCAAAAAATATAATCTAGTTCTACTTCTTATTTCTCCATGGACTCAGATTTAAGCAGTTGAGCCCATATGCTTCTCTACCTAATCTACTAATCTGTTAGGATTAAACAGTCTAACAGATGTTTATTCTCTAATTGCTAAAGCAGAAATTAAAAAGCATACAAGTCAGGATTGAACAGTCTAACTTGATGCTGATCTATGGCATAAAAACAAGTTGCACATAGATTATTATTTGCAGAAAATTAAATCAAAATGATGAAGGCTTAAGATCTGAAAATTCAAAGCACTTCCTTTATCCTTTTACAGCTCTGATTTGACCCTTATTTGAACTGCTTCTTCCTTACTCTCTGGTTCATATTTTGAGATAATTAGAACCATATTTACAACTTTTTTGACTCAGAAAATAAAACAGATTTGATTCATCTCTATTTAGAAACTTAGGTTCAGATTTTGAACATGTTTGAACCTTTAATTTCTATCCTAATCTATCTACTGATAATCCAAGATTAAACAGTTTGGCAAATCGAATTCACTATCCTATCAGCAGAAAATTTAAAGGCTAATTAGTCAGATTAGTCAATTTGACTAACTAGAAGTGTGTTTTTCAGTAGTGGCATTTAAGCTTGCACACTTTTAGAAATTATTTCTCTTTTTTTTGGTATGGGGCCATACCTTTATTGTTTTTACAATCTGCCCTCTTTTCTCTCTTTCTTTGTTTTTGCATTATTTATTTTTCTAACTTTGAATGCAATGGTTAGACTATGATATTTACAATGAAAAATAAAATGCTTTGAAACTTAAGATTCTTGGCAGAAGTAATGCTTGAGCATCCTGCCATTGACAGGACCTCCATACAGATCTTCTCCATTCAATCGTTACAAGAAAAATGCATTGTGACCCCTCTCAGCATGGATAATATATGGCCCTTTCCACAAGTTCTCAAACTTGCCATGTTTTCCCTTCTCTTCTCTTCTTGAATCCCATTTAAGAACAACATTTCCAATTTGGAAATTGCTTGCCTTAGTCCTCTTATCGAATAGTTTCTTCATATTTTCTTGGACTAACTGTGTTCTCTCATAAACTTCTTCTCTGGTCTGTTGTAAATGGATTGTTTGGTTGATCCTTCTCTGCATATCATTCTCTTCAATCTGCACTTCTTGAAGGAGTTTCATGACTGGAACTCCCAATGATGTAGGAAAAACTGCATCCATGCCATAAACTAACTGATAGGGGGACATATTTATTGATTTATTTATAGTTAACCTATCATCCCACAAGGCATGAAGCAGCTTACTGTGCCATGATTTCTGATTTTGTTCCAACAGTTTTTTAATGATATTGATGAGGCTCTTGTTGGAAGATTCAGCTAATCCATTTCTTTGGGGATAATAAGCAGTGGAATGGCCCAAGGTTATGTGGTATTTGTAACAGAAATCAACCATCTTCTTAGATTTAAAAGTAGCAGCATTGTCTGTTATGATTTTTCTGGGACAACCAAATCTGGATAGGATATTTGTTTCAAGGAACTTGATAATGACAGAGTCATTAGAATTTCTGGAGGGTATAGCTTCTATCCACTTGGTAAAGAAGTCAGTGGCTGTGAGGATCCACTTATGTTGAGCTAAGGAGGATGGGTGAATTTCCCCAATGAAGTCTAAACCCCATTGTTGAAAAGGTGCCTCAACTCTGATGGGATGTAAGGGTAAGGGAAGGAGTTTTCTTTTGCCATCAAAGATTTGACACTTATGGCAAGACATGACCAACTTTTGAGTGTCTGGGAAAAGGGTAGGCCAATAGTAACCATATCTAAGAATTTAGTTTGTTGTGGCCTTCCAGTAGAGGTGGCCTCCACATTCTTCGTCATGCAACTCATGCATGATTTTTCCTGCATCATATTCAAGTAAACATTTAAGCAAAATTCCAACAGCATTTTTCCAATATAATACTCCATCCAAGATGCAAAAACTCAAAGCCTTTTGTTTCAAGAATCTAGCTTTAGTTTTAGACAAAGAAGGAGGGGCATTTAAATATAAAAGCACATAAATAATGTCATCATACCAAGGTGAATTTAGAAATGTTTCTTCAATAAAAGGAGCATTATATTCTTCTATCTCTTCCAACACATCTACCATATTCATGTCTAGTGCTTGGAAGTTAGACTCAGCCATAAGTTTTGCTAATCCTTGCCCTTTAACTATTTTGGTGGGCCTGATCTCTAAGTCGTACTCAAGAATAGTTGCAATCCATTTTCCCCTTTTACCATCAGGGTCTTGACTTAGAATATCCTTGACAACAGTATGTGGAACAAAAGCAATTATGTGAGAATGTAAAATGTAAACCCTAAAGTCCTTTAAAGCTTTCACTAATGCTAAGGCTTGCTTCTCCATGATGGTATATTTGAGAGGAGCATATCTTAAAGCCCTACTAAATAAAGATATTGGTTGCTCTTGCCCCAAGTCATTCTTTTGAAGCAAAATTGCAGCTATTGTATGTTCAGATGCAAAAGAAAAGATGTAAAAGTCTTTGGTAAAATCTGGACTAATCAGGACTGGTGTTTGGGTAAGAGCTTGTTTGACCAGTTTGAATGATTTTTTAGCTGGTAAAGTCCATTTTACAACCACATCTTTCTTAAGCATGTTTGTAATGTTTTTTAATAGCTCAGCGAGGTTGGGGATAAACCTTCTCAAAAAATTTATCTTTCCAATGAAATATTGTAATTATTTGAGGTTTCTTGGATGGCTAATTTGCAATATGCCATCTATCCTTGTAGGGTCTATTTTGATTCCTTCTTCTGAAATTATGTGACCAAGAAGTTTACCTTCTTGGATACCGAAGAGTGTCTTCTTGGGATTCAATGACAAGCCAAATTTCCTACACTTCTCAAAAACTTTTCTTAAGTGAGTCAAATGTTCTTCATCAGTTTTTCAAAAGACAGTTATGTCATCAAGGTAAATAATTATGAAATAGCCAATATCTTTAGAAAAGGCTATGTCCATGGCCCTTTGGAAGGTGGTCCCTACATTCATTAACCCAAAAGGCATTTTGACATACATAAAGGTGCCCCAAGGTGTGGTAAAAGCAGTTTTGATTTTATCACTTGGGAGCGCTAACACCTGGTTGTAACTCGAGAACCCATCTAAGAGTGATATCCTTTTTGACACAACTACCCTCTGAAGTATATGATCCATCTTGGGCAATGGGTAGTTGTCTTTTAGGGATGCTTTGTTTAAGTTTTTGAAGTCGATACAGAGTCTGATCTCCCCGGTCTTTTTCCTAACAGAAACTAAGTTTGATACCCATTCTGAAAATCTAATTGGTACTATAATGCCAGCATCATGCATCTTTTCAATTTCAGCTCTAACTAAAGGTAATAAAAGTGGGTTTATTCTCCTTAGTTTTTGTTTGAAGGGATTTTGATTTTCCTTCAGGGGAATCTTGTGCTAAATGATGCTAGTATCGTAAGACTTTGGATCTGTGTATGCCCAGGCAAAAACATCTTTAAACTCCTTAAACAGATCAATGTATCGAGATTTTATGTGAGTTGGAAGAGTGTTGGACAATTTAATCATCTTGGGTTCTGTTAGGGAGCCTATGTTGTGTTCTTCTACGTTTGTTTCTACAGGCTCCATTTTTGGTTCTTTGGCTACATCATTAAAGTCGAAAAGGTGTTCCAAAGGTGAGAGACCTCTTTGAATTGAATCATTTTTACATTCTAAAACTTCCAGTTTTTTTTGGTCCACGTTGTCAATTAGCTCTGCTTCAAACGGATTCTCATAATGATTTATATTAGCAGAGTGTGTTATTTCAGCTTCTGGGATTTCTTCGATATATGGACAGTTTTCATTATGGCTAGATTCTAACGTTGGTATGGTGAAATCATTTTCTGACTTTACGAAATCGTCTATGTGTTGATCAGAATCAAACACTTTCCAGTGATCTTCGTTATTAATCACTGCAGGCCTATGTTTTACCTTTACACTAAGTTTTTCATTTATCTCAGGTATTTGACAGTTACTGGCATTGAAAGCGAGTTCATTTGCTAAATGATTAAACGCTCTAGGAATGAAAACAAGTTCGTATTTTTCAAAGGTTTTCAATAAATCGAGGGCAGCATTCTGATATTCCCTAAGCCTCATATTTCTAGCTGAGTATTCTCCTTTGATTTGTTTTATGATAAGTTCAGAGTCTCCTAATATCGTTATCTTTTGGGCTTCTAATTGTTTGAGCAATTGTAAACCTAGGAGAAGTGCTTCATACTCAGCGATATTGTTACTGCATGGGAAATTCAATTTGTATGAAAAAATTTGATTCGTATTCTGGATCCATACGCCTGCACCTGCGCTTGCTTTATTACAGGACCCATCAAAGTTTATTGTTCACATTATGTTTGACTCATTTTCGTTTTCTTGTTGCTGTTGATTGTCGATGTTTTGAAGTTGATTTGAGAGAAGATTCGATTTTTCTGGTGAATCAGTTGGGTCTATGTTCTCTTTATCTTGTTGAGTAATTTCATCTTCGTTACATAAGATAAAGGAATCTAAACTTGATTGAGTAGAATAGATTGGAGTGTTGTTTGGTTTGTCTAGGTTGATCACCATGTACTTCATGTGAGATTCCCTGTATAGTCTTCTGTTTTGGTTTAAAACAAGGATGGTGGCATAAGACATGTCCATTTGAAGGCTTCCCTGAAGTTTGGCTCCCCAAGATCTTGATAAGAGCATGCCATACTTAGGGGGAATCTCAGCTACAACTATATATATAACTAGACTCTTAGCAGGGATCTGAGCTAGATTAACACACAAATATTTGATTAAACCCAAACATTTGACTCAGCTTGAGTCAAAAGAATACAAATCTTTGTATGGTTTAGTAATCTCTAAGCCTAAGCTCTCCATTACCACCTTGGGCATTAGATTGTGTGAAGCTCTTGAATCTAACATGGCATTGTGTAAAATTTTCTCGTGTATGTTCAAGCTAACATATAAGGGAGGGACAGCCCCTTCTTGGTATTTTCCTTCAACTTCAGGACCAAATAACAACTCAGGTTTATCATCTGTTAGGTTTAAGGTGTCAGTATCACTTCCTAAGTTCAAAGCTTTCAAAACTTGGTTTTTGTACACTTCTTGGGTTACTATTTCAGCTAGGGGAATGGAAATTTTTATCTTAGCAATATCTCCCTCAAATTTGAAAGGAATAATTGATTTGTTGATATTTACATCTGTCTTTTCAATTGAATTCTTTTCAGAAATTTTGATTTGTTGAACCTTGTTTGGACTGGTAATTGGGATAGTTTTATTAGGACCACTAGCTGAAGTGCTAGGGGTACTGTGTTCAATATTTGGCTGGACACCTTTGTCTTTGTTTAAGTCGGTTTTCTTGGCCAAAATGTTGGCTTTCTCTGCTGTCTTTTTGGACTGAGTTTCTGTGTTTTTCTTGACAACAGTATTAGTGCTCTTATCTTTTGATTTATCTATGCTTCCCTTGCTCCTAAGATCAAACTGTTTGTGTACCTCCATGATTTCATTTTCAAAACCCAATCTATAGTCATCAGAGTCTTCATAGGTGTTTGTATTTTGATCATAAGAGAAGAAACCTTGTTCTTCCTCAGTGAGGAAAACATCATCTCCACTGTCTGATCCAATCAATTTTACATGAGATTCTTCCAACATTTCCAACTCCCTATCTTTTCATATTGATCTACATAGTTCTGATGAAAAGGAGGAGTGATCTGCTGATCATCTTCCCTAGGTCTGTTTGGAGGTTGGTTTCTTCTAAAATTCCAGTTTTGGTTTTGGTTTCTATTTTGAGGAGCAGTTTGGTTTTGATTTTCTTGTGCTCTCTTAATTATGCTCATCTCTTTCATCATTTCTTCCAACATCCTCTCCATATTTGAGCTTGAAGTAGAAGGAGTGGATTCCTCTCTAAAAGATACTCTCTTCTCAGTTTTCATTCTTGCTCTCTTCTCCATTAAGTTGACTTCCACAGAAAGAGCAACCTTTTGCATATCTTCAAGAGTTGCAAAATCTCTTTCTCTCAGCTGATAGGTCATGTCAGAGTCAAACCCTTCAGGAAACTTATTTAAAGTTGAGCCCTATGGAGGTTTTAGTTCTAGGGATAGTGCATTATAAACACTATTGAATCTAGTGCAGTAAGCTTGCACACTTTCCCCAGTGTTTCTATGGAGGTTCTTGTAGTCAGAAAGGACTTGGAGAGGGTTTTTATTTACTTCCCATTTGTTTAAGAACGTTTGATGGAAGACTTGGAGATAATTAATACTATGGGGGGCTAGGCCTTTGAACCATTTTCTTGCTTCTCCCCCTAAGCTCTGAGAAAATAACCTAAGCTTGACAGAATCATCATCAATTTCATTTCTGTCAAAGTAGTCGTTCATCTTATCCACATGTTGTGATGCAGTTGTAGCATTGTTAGCATCATATAATGGAATTTTGGACTAATAGTCCTGTGGAAGGTTGACTAATGGTACAGGAAGGACTAGGGGAGCATACCATGCTGCCATGATAGGTGGTGGGGTTGGATTCACAAGGAGTGGATTAACAACAGGAAAAGTGGGTT
Organism: Pinus albicaulis; assembly: GCA_034641835.2. Taxonomy (NCBI): domain Eukaryota; kingdom Viridiplantae; phylum Streptophyta; class Pinopsida; order Pinales; family Pinaceae; genus Pinus; species Pinus albicaulis. Next base: position 265,341,691 of record CM076582.1, on the reverse strand, counting down.
GAGGTGTAGTGGATGGACCAGGAATAGACTGCTGAGCTGATCTTAGATGAGAGACACCTAAGTTGTGAAGGAAATGTAAATCAGGAGGGGTTGTTTCTCTGCTACCAAGAGGTTCACTTGTTTCAGGATATGATAGTGAAGACTCAGAATCTAACTGATCTAAATCACCAAGAGACCTAGTTCTAAATGGATTTACTAAGTCAACTTGAGATTGTTGTAGAGCTGAAAGATTTTCAGGAACTGAATTAGCTCTCAAGGGTGATCTGAAAACAGTTGATAATTTAATCTTAGGGGACTCCCTAAGCATACTTTCAGGGTTTTCAACTACTTCTGGTGGGTTTGGGTCAGGGTAGGCTCTAGTATGAATCTTTCTAGGAGCCACTATGCTATGTTTTTTAGACCCAGTTAAAAAGAAAGTTTAACCAAATATGACAATCTTTAAGAGGCTAACTGATCTTTTCAGAAGAAGGAAAATTTTAATCTTAAAGCCTTCTAGCTAAGTTTGTATGATGCTATTAAGACTTGGGGTCTTCCCAGTGGAGTCTTAAGGTCTATTTTTATGATTATGGAGTCGCTAGGTGGAAATTTTTAGCTCTTTTGGAGGTAAAAGGTTTTATGGTCCACCACCAAGTTTATTATGAAACCAAACTGAAATTATTTTGGGTTTTTCTGAGTTATTTTGGTCTTATAGGTTAACAGAGTGTTCTAAGTCTGATTTAACACTTAGCTAGGGTGTCAAATCATATAGATTTCACTCTTATGGCTTGGTAACTGAAATCTTCAAGGTTTGATAAGGCTTTATGAGAATCCTAAGGGTTACTTAGTTTGTCACTGATTCAAAAGGTCCTATCATGATTACCATTATTCTTGGTAGTGCTTGAAGAAGGTTACTTATGTTATTCTAGACAGTGAGTGTTTAATTTTAAAGATTTTACTCAGGGTCCCACCGTGATCGCCATTATGTTGGTGTCTCGTGTTTTGATAGTTTGGAAAATAAAAAGACAAGGCAACATCAGAACCAATCTTTAGAGTCCCAGGATCTAGTCCTCCTGTTCTCAGAGAGGGATCTCTCGAATTTTTGTTTGCAAAGGTTTATCTTGTGTGCTTAGAATATGGATTTTAGACTAGTTATTAAGTGCGGGTGTTTGTTTGTTTGTTTGTTTGGTTGGAATGATACAACAAAACATGAAAGGCCTAGGAAAGATATATAGGACAAAGAAATATCTGGTTCATTGGGCAATGGAGTAAAGAAAAGGTCATAACAAACTCATCAATGGATATGGAATATCAAAGGGAAAATCTAACTTGGCCACAGGATCCTTTTTTTTTTGGAATGAGATGAACATTAATGATTTGGAAAGAGAGGTTTAATTCTCAACAAAGGGAATTCGAAAGCATAATTTGAACAATAAAGAGCTCTTTGATAAACAGGGCTAACCATAAATTCTACAAATCACACCTTTAAGCAAATAATTATTTCAAAACAACTTTTAAAATGAAATCTAAGTTTCGGGGAACACCCTATTTCCTCAAAGATTTATTTTAAAGGACTTAGAAACATAAAAGATTTACTGATAATTACATTCATAGAAGAGGGAACACCTAAAATCATCTATGATCATAATTATAACGACCTTTAAGCCAACTGTTTAAGTGAGGACAAAGGGCAAGATCAAAACAGACCTCTTTGATTCACTGTAAGCAAAGAATTTCAAAGGGAGACTTCAATAACAGTTTTTAAGTGGCAGCAGACAAGCAGGGAGAACCATAAATCATGTTGAAACCAACTATTCGAACTATTAAGGAAATAAACAAGCATGAAGATTAAAGAGAGAGATTAAAGACTCTAAAATACTTCAGTAGAAGAAAACATGAAACAGTGAAGGATGAACAGGTCTAAGGTGCTTCCAAGAGTCATTTACTAGCCTAAAAATTTCAACCTACTGTAGTAAGAAATTATGGAACATAATGAAAATAGGGGAAAACATAAAACAGTTCAGAATACTTCACAAACAGCCAAGCTCATGGGTCCAATGATAGAGCCTTCTCAGGAACAAGCATGCAACAACATCATCAAGGTTTCCAAGACTTCAGTTTCTTCTTCAAATTCAACGGACTATGTATTTATTTCAGAGAGTTTCAATATTACAACTGGTGATCAAACAACAACCAACCCCTATCTCATCTTCTTTAGAAGTATTTATAGAAGAAATGAGGAGGTGGAATGGGATAAAATATCTTATAAGTTCAATTAATACAGTTTACTGTCTCTCGGCCTTTGAGGGGCTTAATGGAGAAAATTCTAATATTTTTCCTGTATTAATTGGTTTCTATTAACTACCAAGCTTGCCGGAAATAATTTGTTGACTTTAAGGCTCTTTTTCATCCTCATAATAACTTCTGATGTCAGTTTACAATAAGTTCCTTTGGTTGAATTAACTGTTCAGCCGCATTGATGCAAATTCTCTGGGTCTGGTCATAACTCGGCCTCGTTTTGATTACTTTGAGGCTGTAGGTGGCTCTATGGTAGCTGGGGGATTCAATTTTCCCCTGATGTGGCAGTGTAGGCTCTTTGAACTGATAGATATTTTTATTTTAACCTAAAAACACCTTTAATATACTTGAATTATGTGTTTCAGGCTCAACGAAGCCTAACCTCTGTCTTCTGGTCTTCAAACTTTCTTTAATCGTGAATCAGGTCTTTCATTTAGTTGAATAAATGGCCTAATCCCTCCAAACTGTGTTAACAATTTTCAAATATTTTTCCACTTTGATTCCATGCTGTCGGTCTGATACTTTTTTATTATATTAATCTTCACTGTGTCTTGTTGACGTGCAGATCTGTGGAGTTTTCTTATGGTATCAGCACTTTATGATGCGCCGACAAATATTAGAAATCCATTAGATCCTGCAAAAGAACACACAAATATTATAAAATCCTGCGTTTACTGGGAAAACTACTTCAGAGGGTGTCGGGAGAGAGCATGGCCGTTGGATGGCCTCATCCAACGGTGTGGATCTACGTAGAAGAGGTTAAAAAGGAGAGCGGAAGGATATATGAGTCGGATCTGTCGATCTGCAAAGATCGACGGTTAAGAGTGATTTGGGACGCATAATGGAGAAATAGCAAAAATACAAAGGAAAATAAGTTAAAAACCTTAGGCGGAGAGAGGAATGAATCAAATATCAAATGGGTTTCAGGTAAAATATGAGCCGTCGGATGCAACTAGACCCACAGAGATTGACGGCGGATATTAAATCGAGAGGTCGGCGATTAGGGCGAACAAACAAATGCACCGAATAAAACTTGCGATTCGATTTTGCGCGGACCGTTGAATCGAAGGATTAGATCAATGGTGGAGAATGAATCGGGGGACTGGCCGATCAGAGGGAACAAACACATGCAGCGATCAAAATTTGCGATGCGATTGAACGATCAGGGAGGGCCGATGCGATGGTGCAATTGGTCCATCACAATCGAAAGTTTCAAATGAACACAATCGGAGGAGCCTTACAAAGGTTTCCAATGCGATCAGGCCATCGCAATTGGAGGGGCAGAGTTTTATATATATAAGACCCAATCACATCAGAAAGTCTTGATGCGGGTCTTTACAATCAACCCATTGAACTTTTCCGATGCGATAAGCGCTTCGGTCTTTGCGCTTGGTTTTTGCGAAGAAAACAAAGTACTGGGGTTCATGAACATATGGGTCTTAATCGCATCGAAATATTCGATGCAGTCTTTTTAATCAACCCATTTTGAATTTTCCCAATGCGATTGCGTGATCGGCTCTTTTCAATCTAACCATTTTTTATATATAGCACGTGACTTTGGTTTTTAAGATCAAACTTTGGAAAAAAGGGTTTTTAGTATTTTCAAAGGAAAAAATGGATCGGGCATGGATTTTTCAACATTTTAAGCATTGAAGGCGGGCCCATGGGTTATATGAAAAATAATATGATCGGAGGATAAAAGCACAGGGCTTAATTGCATTGGAACTTTTGGCGTGGTATAAAGACTTGTCCACTCGGAATATTTGCGATGCAATTAAGCGCTCGATGGGTTAGCGCCTGGTTTGTGTGGCGTGGGAATATGGGGGAAGTGGTTTAGGATTTGGCTTAAGGGGGTTTTAAACCCATAATCATAATACTTTGTTTTTTACAGATTTTTTCATGGTTTTCAAAGGTAACAGGGGTTTCGGAATAGTTTAAAAATAAGTCTTAAACTATGGAAAAATGTTTTTCATGAATGGAAGAAGGAGAAATCATGAAAAATAGAGGAATTATATGGAGAAATAGGGGAGCAAATGAAGGTTATTTTTGAGTGGGGGAAGGGGAAAAAATGATGGTTTTGCAGCAGTCTTTCTCTTGGAATTTTAGCAGAATTTCTGAGTATTGAAATGGGGACAGTAGTGAAGATTCGGACAGAGGCATGAAGCCTTCAAGAGTCTTCAAGAGACAACACTTTTTGCAATAAAATATTTTCCTTGAAGGCTCCAAAAATGATTTAGCCACCTTTTGGTATAACAAATTTATAGGTGGCTAACACCTCCTTTAGTACTTTACTTATTCATGATGATAGCCATTTGGCTAGCTTGCATGCTTGGGAGGGGCAATTTGGAGATTCATTGATGGGACAACATCTCATTCCTTGGAGGAGTTCATCATATGTGGATGCTACAATAGGAGGAAGGGAGACTCTTCAGTTCTATCCTTGCAGTTGTTTGAGGACAAGCAATACTTTCGAGGGGAGGACTTTAATATTCCAAAATTTGCAGGCAGCAAATTGGAATATTAAATTTTGTTGATTTCACTTAGGAGATGAATAAATGGGTCAAGAGGCCCATGCATAATAAAAACCTGAATAAATCCCTCATAATGTGAAATGGGATCAACATAAAGGTTGGATTTCACACCTTCATGTGTGAACATGGACTTTTTCATGTGGACAGGGTCAAGTTTGACCAAGTCAACAGCGCTGGGATAGGAGGTGGAGAGCATCTTGTGACACAGCGCAGAGATAGTGGAAGGAAGATTCCTTGGTGGAGGAAACCCTAATTGAGTGGGGCCCAAGGCAATAAGACTCACACATGTATAAATGGAGGGTAAGGCAGCCATAGCAAAGCATCTTATGAATGATATTTGATTTTTCTACTTAGACTATTATGCATTCTCTTGATGTTTAGCAGAGTTGTTGTGCTGCTTAGCAAAAGGATCTCCTATTTAGGAATCCTTCTCCTTTCTTTAGAGGCCTCTTGAAGGAGCTTGTACTGATTTTCCTCATATCCAGGCTTGAGGCTAAGCATCCTCCTTCAGCTATAGTGTTATTTCTATAGCAGTATAACGTTGTGTTGCAGGACGTTGCAGTGAGGGTTCACAACACCACTTCCGGAGCTTGTGTTTCAGAAGAGGAAGCCTTCCTTTCTCTGGGAGATCAGTAAGGAAGTCTTTGAGCTTATTTTAAGATCTTTTCATGTGGCCAATGTATTTGAAATCTCCTACAGTGCAGTTCCTTGCAGGAACTGCGTCATTCTTTGCAATGTTGCAGTGAGAGGGTCAATTCCCTCAATCTTGTCTTGATTTCTCAGGAAAAGGGCCAACCCTTCTCCTAAAAAAACTTGTAAGAAGGATCCTCCTTCATTTTGTATTATCCAAATATTTATACATAGTGCTTCATCAGACTGTGTTATTTCAGATCCAAATCTGCAGATCTATGCATCTTGTACTTGTGCTTTCATGAAACCCTTGTCGGGTTATCTTTCTAATGTGTAAAAGGAGCTGGATCTCCATTTTTCTCCATCTTTTGAGCAATAAAACTCCTGATCTAATATTTTCAGCATATTTTATCATAAACCCTCTTAAAATGATGCTATGCATGCTTCAGAAACTTTCTGTTTAGTCAACTCATGGGATTTTAGTGTTTTTAAGGCATATCGGGACCGGGAAATCTGTTTATAAGAAAAAGAGATTTTTTTCTGAATATTTTCTGGGCGTGAGTCCCAAATTACATATTCTAAGGTATCCCAGTGTTATTTTCCCCTATTATAATAGAATTTTCTGAATATAACATTTTTAGGGAATAAATTGCTGCTTTTTCCCACTTTTTGCTGATATAATGGATCAGATTTCTTGCTACTATACATGTAAAATGTGGATATGTGTTTTATACACATTTTATGATTTATTCCTCATTTCTATTCCATATTTGTGTTCATGTATTGCAGCATTCCCAATTTGGGATATTTCAGATATGTTCAAAAGAAGTTTTCCTTTACTTTTTTTCAACCTCCCTCTGATTATCTGTTGGTCCTGATTCATTATTATCATGTTCCTCTATCTCATATCAATGATGTGGGAAACATTATGGCCCTCCTTCAACCAGGTCACTTCCTGTCGACTTCAGCTCATGATCCAGGAACCTGATGTAGAGACTCCCTCTTGGTACCTTGAAGCCTGCATGCCTCAATGGCAGGTTCTTCGCATTCGACGCAAGGTCCACATCATTGGCCTTCGATCAGATGATTCTACAAGTGTTCAATGCCAAATCACTGTTCACATTCCATGGATTGTACCTATTTTACCTTAAGATCCATTGTCATTATCGGTGGTTTCTCTCGTGCCTGTTAACAGCTTTCATCATTGGCTGGTAATCAGGTGATTTTCTTGCATGTTCGACTTCAGCTCATATATTCACATGCTTTAATTTGTACTTGTTCAGGTCGAGATGGAGCACAAGACCCTGGGTTTTGTTTGATAAAATCCAGTTTGTGGGTTCTTGTGGATTATCATGACTTATTGCATGACTCTTTTGATTGGATGGCTTCAACCATACCTGAGTCTATTTGTTGATCCTTACTGCTGGATGGCTGTGTCCATACCTTGGATCTTAGTTTTTATACACTCTATTATGGATGGCTGCACCCATACCACAGGTTCATGAATCAGAGATATCAATTGTATTTTTAATTACAGGTTTTCCAATAGTGGTGTTTGGTTCAAACGCATTCTCATAAATAATGTCGCCCCTCCCTCTCCCTCGGACCTCATGCTTTAGGGGGCACATGTTACACATAATTTTGGCATTGTCCCTGCAATCCCCATCTTGCCCATTGGAGGGTCATTTCTGTCATCAATAAGCAGTGTCATTCCTTTCAAAGACCATCATTGCATCCCTTTACATGAGAGCAATATTCCTTCTGTTGACAATTCCCTGAGCAAAGATTCAAAAACCCTTGTTTTTGCCTTGGCGTGAGTAGTCAGTTCTGCCCTCGCACCGATTAGGAAGATTAACACTGGGCCCCACGCTAGTTTCCACTCTATCTCAGTTAGCCACCCACACCGAGTTTTGTATGGAATTTTTTTTTTAAATAGAGGCAGAGATTCCACTCCAACAACTTCGAGGATGAGTCATTGGGAGTGGTTGGATTGAATAACCATGGAATCCCTCCTTTAGTTTATGGTTTCCACCTCTTATGGGAACCTCCTAGAGGATAGGCCTCCCTCCCACCTTTGTAGGGATCCTAACCTCCTCCTTTTCCTCTATAAAAAGAAGTTATCTCTCCTTGCATAAGCTAGTTGAACATGGAGAATTGAGTATACTATAGCTAAACTATTGAAGAGATAGAACAAGAAGGAACCTCGTTGAGATAGCTTGACTCCATGCCCTCATCCCATCTGAATCCCCTGATGAGAATCTGAGAGGTGCTTCTATCAATACATATACGTGACTATTTTTTGGTTCCCATGTTGTGTTATGTTATATATTTAATGCAATATGCTTAGCCCTCTTTGACTGGCTAGTAGTTATGAATGAAATTATTATGTCATATGTTGTTCTTGTTTGTTGATCTATGTGTAGGTATCCGAGCATGACTGCAGAAGGATTGTGACTTTCCGAGGCAGGAGTGAGAGGCCACCACCACTACAGCCACAATGACAGCGTTGGATTCCAAGTAAGTCGATCTACGTCCTCTTTTCATTCAGTAATAAGAAATCAACACTCTAGCATGTCTCTTTGTTTCTAGACCCACTCTAGGGCTAGAGATATCATCTCTATCTGCAAAGAGGATTTACCTACTTAACAAAACTGAACAAGGAGAACAATCTGAAAAATCTAATCCAGAAAATAAAATTCAGTAAAGAAAAAATATTATGGCTCAAACACCACCTTCTCCAAAAAGGTTAGTAGAGCATAAAAATTCAATTTCTCTTCCCGAATTTGATATTTTGGATGAATTAAAGAATTCTTATGTCAAAATTCCTTTGTTGCAAGCTATCAAAGAAATTTCAATCTATGCAAAAAAAATAAAGGAATTATGTATAAGAAAACTGGCAAAAAGAAAATAGATCCACCCACAATCCAAGTCACTGGAAAATTAGCTAGTCTCATGTTTTAAAAAACAACAATTGAAAAATATATTGATCCTAGGATACCTATGGTTACCATTTTTTTATCACTCAAAAAATTTCAAAACAACATTTTGACAAGGTTACAAAATTTCATGAATAAAAATTGGGTTTTGGGAGTCAATTTAGGTTTGATTAAGGGTAGGTTTTAGATTTCCTATAGTTTAAAGCTCATCCTAAGATTAAAATAAAGCCTTCTTCAAAGTTCTTTCATTCAAATATTTATCATTTTCCATTTGTAGGTCATTTCCCAAAGTTTCGTGTCAAAACTGTTCAATTAGCCGAAAAACCGTGTTTTCGTAGCACCACCCATTGAAAAAAGTCGTTTTGTGCTACGAAAACGTTGATAGTTTCGTAGCGAAAACATGAAAAATTACACTGCAGGCGCTACGAAAGTGGGGATTTGTAACTGTCTTGTCAGTTGAGTTGGCAGATGTCAGAAACCGTTAGGAAAGAATAGGATAGTGACATGTTGAGTCATGTAATGATGAAATTCGATGTACACACCCACGTTTACAGTCATCATTGTCATTATAGGTTATGAATGAGGTATCATTCAGTTATGAGAAGACATTTTAAATTTCAAAATATTCTCATTCCCTTTTGCCTCCATTCGAAATGTCTGAGCTTTAAGTGTCAAGCCAAACCTGTGGTTGGTTCATATAAAGATTTTATTACATCCATATCAAGTGAGGATGATAGTTTCTCAAGCGAGGTTGTTGTTACAATTATTCAAGTGAGGCTATATTTACATTTTTTTCAAGCGAGGCTGGAAGAGTTGTTCAAGAACATATGGTAGAGGAAAAGAAAATTCACAAAGGAGGACACTGCTTAAGGCATGAACCTGAAGACATGAAAGCAATAATTGAAGACCCAGCAGTGATGGAAGCGTTCAGAAGAGTAGGTTGCCTATGGTTTTGTGAGAAGTTGCAGAGCTATCAAAAACATGTATCCAAGGAATTTTCCATGAATTTAAATGGAACAGCCACTAAGGTTAGGATGCTAAGTGTGTCTATTACACCAAAGTTCATTGTTGCCATTACAGAGATACTAAGAGGTCAAGAAACCTGGTTAAAAAGTTTCAAATTTTATATGGAGCAGTGTAAAGAGTTCATGAAGCCTAAGTACACAAACATGGACCTTAATAATGCTATCCCTAGAAGCTGCATCAAAGATAACTACTCAAAACTGTTGCTCAACATTTAGAAATATTTTACCTGTGAAGGCAGATATCACAAGGAGCAACATTCAGAAATATTTTACCTGTGAAGGCAGATATCACAAGGTTTATTCATATCATTTCAAACTGCTTCTATACTTCACTGGTAATATTTCACTTGATTTACCTTTTTATCTGCATAGGAGTCTTGCAAATATGGCTGATAAGGTGCAAGAAAAGTCTAAACGAAGAGAAACATCCTTATTTCATCACGGTTTAATGAAGTTATTAATTTTAGATGAACTTCAGAAGATAGGAAGATATTTTTCATATTTCTTATTTATAAATGGTTTTGAGTTGGAAACCCTAACTCTTGCAAGAAACCCTAAAGCTAAAGGAGTTCCATCACGACCAGCAGTAGAACCAAGTCAACCTGTGGCTGCAAAACCAAAAGCAACTGCAAGAGTGAAGTCAAGAAAGAAAACTGAGAAAGGGCCAGAGAAAATACAAATTATTAATACTCCAACTCTCCCACCTGCAAAACAGAGATCAAAGGTTGTCAAAGATGCAATACAGAAACAAGACGTCAGCAAGGAGACCAAAAGAGTAACTAGAATCTAAGCAGTGGCATTAAAAGGAAAGACAGTTGCTACAGAGGAAAGCCCAATATCAAAGGGGAATCTAGAAGATATTCTTCATGCCATTGACATAGAAGAGACACCCATTGTCCAAGCTGAGTTCATTGGGGAAGAGGAGCATGAATTGAAAAAGGCCAAGTCTACAAATAAGCTAGAGTTTGAGGGGGAAGATGCAGGTTTCATTTTTCAAGCAAGAAAGCCTATGACTAGGCATGCTAGGAAACTCATGGAAGGTAGTAAGGAAGTTCAAATACCCACTAAGATAGTTAAAGAATCCAAAAATATAATTGACCTCTCATCACCCACTATGAAGAATACAATCAGCAAAACAAAAAGGGGAAAGGAGAAAGTGACAGAGAAAACAGAGTTTCAGTGCCTTGAAGAGAAATTAAGGCTGACAAAATAGGAAATTGTTGTAATGAAAAAGAGAGCTATAAATAATAGTGTCAAGAAAGTACAGTTTAAAATAATGAAGGCATTGTGGGAAGGACACATTGATTCTGTTTCCGAAACTCCAAGTAGTACAGAGCAATTTTTCAAGTGGACGGTTCCAACAATACAGGAAGCTAAGTTTGTCAGAATAATAAATACTCATTTGAGAGCTACTAACAGAATACTTAAATACCATGTGAGATATTTAGAGCAATAGCTGGATTTGATTCATTATGAGTTAAAGGGCATAGGCATTAAAATGGCAATCATAGAAGAACCAATAGCTCAACCAAGTGTAAATGAAGAAGGGACCTCAAGAAAGCTAGAATGACTATGTTTCTACAGTTGATATGGTTTTTAAATTATGGAGATAGGTATATTTTGAGTTTTTGGCATAACTAAAGTTTTCACTTGGAAAAATTTTGACAAAACTGCATACTCAACAGTTTTGTAGTGCATTCAGTGTAAAAAAGCAGAAAAGCACTACGAAACTGCTATAGCAGCTTTTCTTTCTTATTATGATCAGTTTTTGAAGGGTTAAAGAACAAATCAAGAAATTAATTTGCAATGGAGGATTTATTAAAGGGTAATTAAAATAATCTTGGAGGAAATAAGTCAAAGATTTGAAGAATAAAGGTTGAAATGGCAGCACTACGAAAGGCGCTACGAAACTGCTGTGTTTTCGTAGTGCAAAACATTACAACATCTTGAGCAGTGTTTAAAGTGGTTTTAGACAGCTGGAGGCTAGGGAAGAGTTATGGGACGTGTTATGACAACTTCCAACAGCCAAGGACCGCAAAATGAGGGGTACATGATGGTCAGAATGTTCAAAGAATACAAAAGATCTTATGCCTAGAAAGCAGGATTATGTTTCCTATTTTGATGGAAGGTCAGCAATATGGTCACCAAGAAATGAAGCCCATCATCCAGATTCGACCATGTGATGATACACTTGGAAATTATGTAAATTTAAATAGATAAGGTTGTTATAGATAACATTAAACATTTTGAGTCCTTTTTGGAATAGGATTGTTTAAGTAGATTAGATGTCTTTTTCTAATAAATTCCATGTCTTATGGTTATGAAAGATGTCAGTAGTTAGAAATTCGATGTATCTAGCCTAGAGGCAGATCATCATCTGATGTTTTAAAAGGTCTATTAAAGGCCAAGATGTATAATTTGTACAGGGTTGGACATTTTTGGAAAAACTATGCTTGTTGTGAATTGACTGATTTTCAGCTAATACAGATATTTTCTACATGACCAACTTGAGATTCAGAAGGAGATTTAATGTGTTCCATTCTATTTGCATCTCTTATGTTAGCCACCTATAAAAAAATTTATAGCAAAGGTGGCTAAAACCTTTGGAGCCTTCAAGGAACAAATTTTTATGGCAAAAAAGTGTTGGCTCTTGAAGACTCTTGAAAGGCCTCATGCCTCTATCCCAATCTTCACTACTGTGCCCATTCTACACTCAGAAATCCAGCTGATTCCCAAGAAAGAATACTGCTGCAAGCACCATTTTCCTTTTCCCCCTTCTTCCAAAACAACCTCATCTTTGCCTTCCCTTTCCCATGAAATCCTTCATTTTCATGTTTTTCCCCTTTTCCCTTCATCGAAAACCATTTTGATAAGGTTTAAAGACTCCTTCTTTGCCTTATCAAAACCCTCAAAATCTTTGAAAAACATTGAAAATACATAAAAATCATGTTTTTTATATATTGTAGGCTTAAGCCCCCTTGTGCTAAGCCTCTAAACCTTCCCTTCCATATGCCCTGGTGTTGGAACCAAGAGCCAACATTCTGAGCGCTTATCGCATTGCCTGATTGCGATTAGCCCCTCCTCTTTAACCCCCGGTCATATGATTCTCCATATAACGCCTAGCCCCGCAAACAGACGCCAAACCATATTGAATATTAAACACTTCCGCCCAAAGTATAAACCTTCGGTTGTATGTTTTCGTCGATTTTTATTATATTATAAACTTTTCGCCGGTCCAAAATTCCAGTCAATTTCCACCGTCGATCTGATCTGCAGATTGACGGTGCGCAGTCTCTCGCCCGGTAGTCCCCGCCAACCACTCACTATTGAAAAACCACGCGGTATCCATCGCACCGCTTGTGAGAGCAGGGTGGTTTTTCTTATTTTTCAGCGATTCCATACATCATTTGATGCGTGGCCTGAGCACTGTTCACTAAACCGCCGCTCATCGTGCGTTAAATATCGGACGTGGACCCGACGCTATATTGACATTCACCGTCCGATCTGAGGCCGCTCATCGGACGGTGATCGCTCTCCGAGGATGCTTGACAGTTAACCAGGGTATGGCGTGGTCATAAGAGCATCCCCACCATTGATCTGATCTGTAGATTGACGTCTCACAATTCATCACCTTGATTCCCCCGCTTTGAATTTTCGCCTCCGCCCTCGACCGTCGATCTCTACGCGATCGACAACTCTGATTTGATTCTTTCCCCCCATTTCCTTTTGACTCATTCTAATCCATCTCGACCATTAGATGATGCCATCCAACAGCCACACTCACTCCACATGTCCTCTGAAGCAATATAAACTATACATGTAGGATTTTCTAATGTTTTTTGTATTGTGCAGGGTTTAAATGTTTTTTTCGCTATATCTAAAGGAAATTCAAAGGAATAAGGCTGAAAATCCTCCCGCTTCGATTCACCAGAGGAAATAATTCACGGGGTTTAAAATCCACGTTTCATCAAGCATCCATGAAGCATTGATGCCAAATACCCCTGCGCTGCCCTGCATACCAACAAAAAAAAACCATGAATCGAGCACAGTCAGAGAGTATCAGTGCCGAAGGAAAATTTTATCATAATAGAAGATTGAAGACATATCTTCAAGGATTACATCTAAGATGGTTTATCAAAAGCCTAATCCTCGATTAAAACACAGTTAAAGGGAAAATCATAACGGTTTATCAGTCAGAAAGCCACCGCCACAGCTGAGGCAAATTGATCCCTCTAGCTACCACGATGCCACCTGTGCCTCAAAGCATTCATATTTGAGGCCAGAGTTATTGATCAGGATCAAATTTTTGTCTCAAGCGCAGCCAGAGAGTGAATTCTGCAAACAAACTTAATGACAAAACATCAGCAGAGTTACTTTGACATCACATAGAGCCTCAAAGGTCAAAAAAGAGCTCCCACCGAGTTTAAATATTTATGTAAGCCATTTAATATAGAAGACACCTATGTAATTTTCTTCATCGAGCCCCCAAAGGCTGAGGAACCATTAAGTCTGTATTAGTTTTAATTGGAGATCTTTCATCGGATCTCACCTCCTCATTCTTCTATATATACTACTGCAGAAGATGAGTGAGGGGTTGGTTGATGTAGTTTTTGATCATTGTAATGTAATTGAGCTTGAGACTTCTACTTGTAAATAGTGTTCACTGGCCCTTGAAGCTTTGCTTGTGATAGATAAGTTAGGCCGAGATGAGTAGATGATTGTTAAGCTAAAGCATTAGACTTAAAGTTGTAACTAGTTTGGAGCATCAATAAAAGCTGATTTATGGGATCCTAGTCTATGTAGACGGTTATGTTTTTCTCATTGTAACTTGTTATTTTGTTTCTTTTTTCACTATGTTTCATCTTCTCTTATGAAGAACAGCATGCATGGAGTTAGGACCTACTGTATATTAGTACCCTTCTCTGACTGAAAATCTTTATCTTCATGTTTTCTTCCAATCTGTGTTATTTGAGAATGATTCAATTCAGTTTAAGCATAGGAATGTTGGCGTTCCCTCGTCTTATTGTCTTAGCTGAATATTATTCTTAAATGTTATGTTCAGTACTGGTTAAGTAGAGATGAACTAAGGAAGATATGGTGTGCCCTGGTCCTAGTTTTATCCCCAAAGACTGTCTAAATGTTTCCCTTGGAATGTGTTGAAATATGGCTAGTTTAGAAGTACTTACCATATCTTAGACCATCCTTTGTTTATCATTAGTGTTTCCCCCTGTTTTTATATGTTTTCTGTTGAAAGTGTATCAAAGGTTGGCTAGTTTAAAATTACTTACCAGATCCTAGTTTACTTTCATGTTTTTCTCAAGTGTATGTCAAAAGCTGGCTAGTTTAAAAGTACTTACCATATCTTAGGCTGCTCTTTGTTTCCTCATCTATTTATTTTCCCTTCTTGTTGTATCATTTCATTCCATAAATAAAACCTTAAAGAGATCCTTAGACATAGATGACTTGCCCCATGGACCACTCTTGCCTGTTGCTGCTTCAATTAAACCATATTATGACTCCATAGCCCAATGGACTAGACCTGCAGTTATCTATCTTCCTGGCCAAATCTTATTCTATTCGCTTGCAACTTCTCACCTTTGAAACTCCTTGCATTTAGAACTCTCCACCTCAGACAGTAATCATGCTCAACCATCCAAAAAACAAACAAAACCCTTGGCCTTCATAACTAGCCTAATATCATTACCCAAAGCTTCAAAGACAAATCCATCTTTGCACTTATTAGAGAGATCCCTCTCCGGATTCAGGAGGGCTAGATCCTAGAATCCCAAAGTGGTTGAAACGATGTTTCTCCCTGTGATCGGACTTTGCCAATCTTGCTGATTACAGGGAGCTAACATCTTATATTATCACATTGCAGTGATGTTCATCTATATTACTCATAATTCATCTTTTAGATACTCTGACTTCTTATATAAGTGAACTGATTATGTTCTTACAGTTTCATGTGTGTGTATCTCATGACTAAAACTCTGATATGCCTCAACTTCCATGTTAAGAAAAATCACTAGATTACTGAATTGTTTTGACTCCATAAGCCCAATGTGTACATGTTGATGTGATTCTAAACCTATATCTATCATTTATCTTTTCATTACCTAAATAGGGCTAGCCATCTAAATTTTTAGCCAAATCATTGTAGTGTTCCCAAAATTAGCATGAAGCTAATTGGAACATTGATTTTGCTTATGTAATCTAGGAGGTGAATAAAATGGGTGAGGAGACCCATCAGTAGGAATAAAATCCCTCATAGTGTGAAGGGGATCAATAGAGTAGCTTTATTTTTCACCTTCCAATGTGAAAAGGGGCAAATGCATGAGGACAAGGTCAAGTTTGACCAAGTCAACAGCACTGCCAAAGAAGGTGTGGATTGCTTGGGAAGACAACGTAGTTTGAATGGGAGGAAGATCACTTGGTGGAGGAAACCCTAATGTGTGGGGTCCAAGGCAAGAAGGCTTTCATTTGCATAAAATGAGGAAGAGGTAGCCATAGAGGATTATGTTTGAGTATTTGATTTTGGTCTATCTAGACTCTTTGCATTCTCAGGCTATTTAGCAGAGTTGCAGTGTTGTATAGCACAAGGAATTCATGTTCAGGATTCCTTATCCTTCTTGAGAGGCCTCTTGAGGGATTTTTCAGAATTTCTCCACATTTGGGCTCAAGGCCAAGCCACCTCCTTCAGCTACAGTGCAGCTTCTGTTTAGAGTTGGGTTGTGTTGCAGGATGTTGCAGTGGAGAGTTCCATCACACCACTTCCAGAGCTTATCTTTCAGAGGAGGGAGCTTCTATTCCTCTAGGAGATCAGTTATGAAGATTTTAGAGCTGATTTTCATATATTGGCATCAGGCCAAGTATCTCCCATCTATTACAGCGCAGTCCCTCTCCTTGACTGTGTTATTTCAGTGTGTATCTACAGTGGGAGTTTGCACCACTATTTTGGAGGGTGAGATCTTCAGTGTTAGGATCAAACTATCACTTGAGAGATATATTGGAGGAGGTATATTTATATTGTGCATCATCTTCAGCCATCTCCATCCATTTTCTGAGTTGCAGCCGCTACCTTGCAACTCCGACATTTCTGTAGTTTTTCCATTTTTTATATATTTCAACCAATCCTTCTAAGGATTGTTGTATCATTGTTTCCAGGGGTTGAGAGCTTGCTCCCCCACATTTCTTGAGCTATATATTGTTATATATTTTTATTATCATTCAGCATGTTTCAGTGTCTTCTATAAATTGCGCAATCATAGCCTAGGGCATTCTCAGTGTAGCAGTATAGTTCACATTTTATGTACATAGTCTATTAAGGCTTGTATTGCCAATCCTGAGTGACTCTTTCCTCAAGATCTTGTATACAATTTTACTGCTATGATCAATGTGATGGCTATTGAGATCTTCTGATATCTTATGCATTAATATAACGTTTTTATTCCATATGTGTTCTTACATTGCTGCATCTCCAACTTTAGAATACCTTAAGGTATTCTTATTTTTGTATAAAATCCCTCTTTTGGGTTATTACAGTGGTATCAAAGCTACAATCTTGGATCAGCCTGTGAGTCTCAACTAAAGGAGATCAGAAGAGGATAGGATTTATCTCATCATATTTCAGATCCATGAAGAACTTCCCCAAGGAGGATAAGCAAATAGAAGAGGAAGGACCCTGCACTTCCTATTCTCATCAAGAAGGAGACAAAGAGATGAGCAGGAAAAAGACTCCATATTTTGGAGGAGACAAAGGAGATAGGCTTACAAATATTCTTCCTAAATCTGTACAAAACCTACATGAATATCTCAAGAAGATAAGGAGGGAGATGTATGGAGAATCTCCAAAAGAGTTTGAATCTAAAGCAAACTCTAGATTTTCATATGAGGAGTGTGAGCAAGCAGCCACACACCATAATACACAGCACAATCACATGCCCAGGTTTTCCATGAGAGATATGGAAAGAGGAGCAGAGGTTTCTAGGAGTGAAACTCTTAGTGATTTCCTGAAAGAGTATGAGTCTCAAACTCATAAATTCCAAGATCATCTCACTTTTTCAGGGTTTTGCAAGATCAAGGTGAAGGGAAGAGAGCAACAACATAGATTTCTTCTATATACTTTTGAAGGGTCACCTACATGTTCAGCCAAAGCCTGGGTGGAGGAGCTAGATACCTTCTTGCAGCAGCACCAAATTCCTGAAGATGAAGCCATCAAAGTTGCAGCGCTGCATTTAAGAGGTAACGCCTATGCCTGGTGGATATTTGAATCCTTTTCTTTAAAAAATGTAAACACTGCATCTTATGCAAGCTTCACTAAGTCATTAGTGAAAATATTTGATAGAAGGATTCATGAGACACATATGGTGGAGCTAAACAAGGAAACTCAAACAAGAGCCCTGCGTGAAAATGCAAAACCACTTCAAAAAACCATGGAGACACAAGGAGGAGGTAGGGAGGAGAACCAGCATCATGGGATGAGGAGTACACACCCCTATCTGCTTCAGAAGGTTGAAGCACCTAAGAGGGAGATTGGATTGTGCAATAAGAGCATAGGAAAATTTGTCCATTCATATATGCAGTCATCTCTTGATGATTATGTCTCATTGCATGGAGACATTTCACCAAGTAAACCATTGGATCAGCAGAGGAGGATGGATGCTTCACCGGTTGAGGCACCACTCATTGATTTCAAAGGAGTGGGGACCTTTGGAGAGCTTAATGCAGTGCTAGGAGTCTTGGGTAGGCTCAAGGAGGAGAGACATGACTCTTTGGAAGAGTTAGCACAACCATCTCTTCTCTCTTTGAGGATGAGAGGAGACTCATCTATGAACTACTCCCTTTGCATTAGCAAAACATATGGTAAGGGTGTTGATTGTTTACATGATGATTTATATAATGTATGTATATATCCCTTAACCATATATGTGTAGGATGTTGCTCCAAGGAAGAGCATTCTTTCTTTCAGGCTTCATGGTCTACTTGAGGCCATAAGCATGATTGATGGCCGTTCCCTAGGATGACTTGGGGAGGAGGTGTATTATGGAGGGCATGTTCACTTTACACCATGCATTAGTCACTTCCTCCATACTTATGAGGAGATTGGGGCAGCAAGCAAGTGGTTGAAAAGCCACACTTTATCAGTCTCTATTGCAGTTGAGAGTCAAGTTGCGTTGGTTACATTTGAGGGACCATTGTCCTTCTCACTTATTGCATATGGTAGCAAGCATGATTCTCATTTTGGCTCCCTATGTTTCTATTATTTCTGACTTTATGAGGAGCATGTCTGGGAGAGAAACACATTGTATGGATGTGTCCTTTGGGAGAGAAGATATCCATATTTTTTGCAGTACATGTTCTAAGGGGAGCATGGGAGGTAATATGGCCATCACAACAACACATTTGTCTCTTTATGAGGGGGGGCATAGGATTGGATGGACTCCATATTATGGTGACTTCCAACTCATCAAATATGGAATGGTTTGGGCCAACCTCATCTGCAGCGTTGGAGGAGAGATTTTTGGAGACCTAGTCCTCATCTTGCCACTAGAGGGCAACATTATTGTAGCCCAACATCATCCAACACTATACACTTATCATAAGTGGAGAGATGGACAGCGTGGGGTAGGCTACCTTGTCTACCATATGCCAATTTTCAGCCCACCTACTTTGCATGAGCCAAAGGTGGAAGAAAGTCTTCAGGAGTTGCCTAGTTAGGAGGTGACTCATTTTACATGGCTAATAGCTTGGGGATGGAGGATCCATATGGGGGAGATAGTGCCCATTATATTTCATATCCCATTCCTCAAAGGGACCTCTAGACATCACTTTGTTATCCTCTTGAGTATTTTACCTTTACATGATGATAGCTTGATAGTTGACTTGCATGCTGAGGAGGAGCAATGTGGAGATTTGATCGATGAGATAGCATATTTTTACTTGGAAGAGTTTATCATACATGGATGCTACAGGGAGAGGAGGAGAAATAACTCAATTCTATCATTGCATTTGTTTGAGGACAAGCAATCTTTGAGAGGGGAGGACTGTAATGTTCCAAAAATTAGCATGAAGCTAATTGGAACATTGATTTTGCTTATGTCATCTAGAAGGTGAATAAAATGGGTGAGGAGACCCATCAATAGGAATAAAATCCCTAATAGTGTGAAGGGGATCAATAGAGTAGCTTTAGTTTTCACCTTGCAGTGTGAAAAGGGGCAAATGCATTAGGACAAAGTCAAGTTTGACCAAGTCAACAGCGCTGCCAAAGAAGGTGTGGATTGCTTGGGAAGACAGCGCAGTTTGAATGGGAGGAAGATCACTTGGTGGATGAAACCATAATGTTTGGGGTCCAAGGCAAGAAGGTTTTCATTTTCATAAAAGGAGGAAGAGGCGGCCATAGAGAATTATGTTTGAGTATTTTATTTTGGTATATCTAGACTCTTTGCATTCTTGGGCTATTTAGCAGAGTTGCAGTGCTGTATAGCACAAGGAATTCCTGTTCAGGATTCCTTCCCCTTCTTGAGAGGCCTCTTGAGGGATTTTTCTGCATTTCTCCACATTCAGGGTCAAGGCCAATCCACCTCCTTTAGCTACAACGCAGCTTCTATTTAGAGCTGGGTTGTGTTGCAGGGTGTTAAAATGGAGAGTTCCATCACACCACTTCCAGGGCTTATCTTTCAGAGGAGGGAGCTTCTATTCCTCTGGGAGATTAGTTAGGAAGATTTTAGAGCTGATTTTCATATCTTGGTATCAATCCAATCATCTCCCATCTATTACAGTGCAGTCCCTCTCCTTGACTGCATTATTTTAGTGTGTATCTGCAGTGGGGGTTTGCACCACTATTTTGGAGGGTGAGATCTTCAGTGTTAGGATCAGCCTATCACTTGAGAGACCTATTGGAGGAGGTCTATTTAGATTTTGCATCATATTCAGCCATCTCCATCCATTTTCTGAGTTGCAGCTGCTACCGTGCAACTCCAGCATTTCTGCAGTTTTTCCATTTTTTATATATTTCAGCCAATCCTTTAAGGATTGTTGTATCATTGTTTCCAGGGGTTGAGAGCTTTCTCCCCCACATATCTTGAGCTATATATTTTTATATCTTTGTATTATATTTCAACATGTTGCAGTGTCTCCTATAAACTGCGCAGTCATAGCCTAGGGCATTCTCAGTGTAGCAGTATAGTTCACATTTTATGTACATAGTCTATTAAGGCTTGTATTGCCAATCCTGAGTGACTCTTTCCTCAAGATATTGTATACAATTTTACTGCTATGATCAATGTGATGGCTATTGATATCTTCTGATATCTTAAGCATTAATATAACGTTGTTATTCCATATGTGTTCTTACATTGTTGCATCTCCAACTTTAGAATACCTTAAGGTATTCTTATTGTTGTATAAAATCCCTCTTTTGGGATATTACAATCATTAACCCTTGAGAGAGCCCTCTCAGTCTGAGGAGGCTAAGCCTCAGTCAAAATATTAGGTTTGAAATAGTTACATGAAGTTGACTGATCAAGAAGCCTATCAGATCTAAGTTATGACCTTCATGGGGCAACCAAATCTAGACAAGATATTATTTTCCAAAAAAGAAATAATAATAGTATCATTTGCTTGCCTAGTTGGGATTGCTTCAGTCCATTTATTAAAGTAATCAGTCGTTGTGAGAATCCAGCAATGTTGTCCTAATGATGATGGATGAATCTCTCCAATAAAATCTAGCTCCCATTGTTGAAATGGTTCTTCCACATAGATAGGCATTAAAGTTAAAGGTACAAGCTTCTTATTACCATCGAAAATCTGGGATTCATGGCAAGCAGCAATCTTTTTGTAAACATCCTTAAACATTGAACGCCAATAATACCCTGCTCTAAGAATATTGTTCACTATGGCCTTCCAATAATGATGACCTCCACAATCTCCTCTGTGAAACTCCTCAATCACTTTATTAGCCTCCTCTTCCAGCAAAAAATTCAGTAAAATACCATCGGTATCCTTCCAAAAGAGATTTTTATCAAAAATGCAATACCACAAGGATTTTAGCTTCAAAAACTTGCCTTAGACTTTGTTAACTCATCAGGTGATTTATGATGTTGTAGGACAAAAACAATATCCTTGTACCAATCTGAAGTGATTTACTTTTCTTCAATAGGGACTAGTTCTTCTTCCTCATCTGAAATTTCTGATATTTCTGCAACTAAATTTATGTTAAGACAGTCAAAGTTTGACTGTGCCATCAGCTTTGCTAAGCCTTGTCCTTTAACTAATTTTTTTGGCTTAATCTCTATATCATACTCTAGCAATTTAGCAATCCATTTTCCCCTCTTACCATCAGGATCAGCTTGAGTGAAGATGTCTTTCACAATGGTACTAGGAACAAAAGCCACAATATGAGAATATAGAATATGAATTTTGAAATATTTACTAAGGCATAAGCTTGATTCTCTAAGATAGTATACTTCAGCTCAGAATTAGCTAATGTCCTACTAAAAAATGAAATGGGCTGCTCAATACCTTGTTGTCCCTTTTTCAACAAAACTCCAGCAATAGTGTTTTCTGATGTGAAAGTAAAAACCAGAAATTCTTTTGAGAAATCCGGACTGATCAATACCAATGCTTGGGTGAGTCCCCTTCTAATATCCTCAAATGAGTGCTTTGCTTATTTTTTCCACTTAATGTCAACTCCCTTCTTCAGCATCCTTGTTATATCCTTCACAATCTCAACAAAATTAGGAATAAATTGCCTTACAAAATTTACCTTTCCAAAGAAAGATTGAATCTCCTTCCTGCTTCTAGGAAAATCCACCTTATAAATTGCATTGACCTTGTTTGGATCAATATTAATCCCATATTTAGAAATGATGTGTCCAATTAATTTACCTAAAGTTAAAGCAAAAATACTTTTGGTGGGATTTAGAGAGATGCCAAACCTTCTACACTTCAGCGTAATTCTTTCTAGGTGTTTCAGGTGATCTTCTTCCCTCTTTGAGAAAATTGTTATGTCATCAAGATAAACAACCACAATCTTGTCCTCCTCTTCAGAAAAAGAAATATCCATTGCCCTCTGAAAGGTAGATCCTGCATTCAGGAGACCAAATGGCATATTGGCATACATGAAAGTGCCCCATGGTGTAGTAAGGGGTGTTTTTTCCTGATCATTTGGATGCACAAGGATCTAATTGTAACCTGAAAACCCATCAAGCATGGAAATCCTTTGAGAACCAACAATATTTTGCAAAATTTGGTCCATATTTGGGAGAGGATAGTTGTCCTTCATAGAGGCTTTATTCAAGTTTCTGAAGTCAAATCATATTCTGATTTTTCCACTCTTTTTCCTAACCAGAACTAAGTTTGCAAGCCAATTTGAGAATCTAATTGGGACAATGATTTTGGCATCAAAGAGTTTCTTGACTTCCTTCTCAATAAATGGCATGAGAAGTGGGTTAATCCTCCTCAACTTCTTCTTGAAGGGCCTTTCATTTTCTTTGATGGGAATAGTGCATTGAATAATAGTGGGGTCGTATTCTTTCAAATCAACATAATTCCAAGAAAAAACATCTATGAATCTCTTCATTATCTCAAAATACTTGTACTCCATATCAACTAAAAGAAAATTTGAAAGTATAATCATTTTGGGCATAGCTACTGTACCAAGATTACAATTCTCAACTTCTTCATCATCGGCTTGTATCTTAGGAGATTTAAAAATATCATTCTGATCAAAAAAAAATTCAAGAGGTATGAGAACCTTTAGTATGGAATTATTCTTTAGCTGCAAAACTTCCGAATTTCCTTTAGATTCAGCAAGCATATTTTGCTGATCTACTTGTACATTTTCAAACTCTTCTTTCAGCTCAATAAAATTCTTCACTTGTTGATCATCCTTAAAAACTTTCCAATGAGTAATATTATCGGGGATATTTTTTATATGGAAAACTTCAACCTCATATTTTTCATAGGAATGTATGGGAATAATGAAAAGACTTGTAGAGAGAGCAAGAGAATCAGCAATGGAATTTTGATCTCTAGTTTTGACAATGAATGAGTAAGCTTGGAAATTTTCCAACATGTCCAAAACTAAGTTTCTATATGCCCTCATCCTTATATTCGTTGTTTGATAAGCACCTTCAACTTGTTTAATGACTAATTTTGAATCTCCAAAAACATAAATCTTTTGAGCATTCATTCTTTTCAAGACTTCTAAATCCAAAATCAAGGATTCATACTCAGCCATGTTATTTGTGCAATAAAAGTTAAATTTGTAGGAAATGAACTTACTTTCATCACTTGGACTTGTGATCCAAATCCCTGCTCCTGCCCCATATTTTCCTGCTGATCCATCAAAATTAAATGACCACCAACCTTCTGCCTCCTTATCACTGACTTGTTGATCTTCTGTTTGTTGATTTTCAGACTGCTGAATTTCAGATTGCTAATTTTTTGTTTTCTTCTCATTCTCTGCTTCATTAGTCAACTCATTGAAAATAATAGCAGATCCAAGTTCAGTATCAAGATCATAAATTGGAAAATTATGAGGTTTTCCTTTACTACTCACCATGTAAGCCATTCTTGTCTCTCGATACAATCTCCTTTTCTCACCAAAAACAGGTATGGTGGCATAGGTAAGGTCCATCTGCATTGTACCTTTGATTTTTTTTGCCCATGAACTTGATAATAGCATGCAAAACTTTGGTGTAATGTATGCTACCACGATGGTCATGACCACTGTCTTGGCAGGGACTTATGTAATACCAACAAGAACATCCTTAATTAAACCAATGCATTAAACTCTTTTCGAATCAAAAGAAAACATGTCCTTATATGGTCTAGTTATTTCTAACCCCATCATTTCCATGATTACTTTGGGAATAAGGTTGTGAGAGGCCCCTGAATCTAACATAAAAAGGAGGCACCTCCTCATTTTGTTCATCTTCTAATCTTGGACCCAAGTAAATTGTTGGATCCTCTTGTAAATTTAAAATATCAGCAGCTCCTGGTTGTGAATTCAACATTTTAACAATATTTCTTCTATACTCATTTACTTTAAGAATCTCACCAAAAGGTACTGGTATTTTGATCTTAGAAATTTCATTTTCCAAACTGAAACCATAAACAGATTTTTCAACTTCTTTGATAGTAGGAAGAGGTGGTGTATATTTCTTACCTTCAGCAACCTTAGGAGTATCTTTCTTGCCATCAGCAGCCTTAGGTGTATCTTTCTTAGGCTGTGTTTTATTTGCAATGATAGGTACATTTCTATTTCTGAGATTGTATTATTTTTTCATTTCAAAGATAGCATGTTGATACCCTTTGAGATAATCTGATGGTTCCTCTCCATGATTACCCTAGTATGATTCATCATGTTCCTCTTTAGTCAAGAAAATTCTAGAAATTTCTTCATATAAACAGTGAATAGACTCTTCGGGAATTTCAGGACCATCTTCATCATCAACTAAGTTCTGTTGGAAAGGAGGTCTCACTAGAGGATTAGGTTGTTGATTTATTTTTTCTCTTGGTCTCTGCTGATTCTGAGGTCTCCTGAACTAAGGGTTTCTAAACTGAGGTTCATGTTGTTCAGGAGGAGGAAAGGTATTCCCAAGAGCTAGCCTATCCATCAACTTTTCCATTGTTTTCAACTTTGAATCAAATTTATCATTAGAGGTAGAGGAGGAAGGCTTCTCTTATTCTTTTAACTTATTCTTACCCATTTTTGAATTTTTGGCTGCTATCATATTAACCTCCACCTTCACTACATCATTTTGCATTTCAACAAGTCTAGGGGATTCTCTCTCTCTCTCAGCAGAATATAAAATTCATTAAAAAAATCTTTGGCATATCTCATATGAGCTAAAGCTTGCGGAGTAGGAATAGAGTCATAAACTTTATTAAACCCTTTTGAAAATTTTTGAACAGTTTCATAAACAGGCTTGTACTGGATTAGTTCTATTTCCCCATTTTCTCAAAAAGGTATCTTCAAACTCATTCCAATTATGAATATTTCCAGGAGTAAGGGCTTTGAACCACTTCCTAACTTCACCAATAAAACTCTGAGAAAACAATCTCAACTTGACATCTTCATGATCAACCTCCTCCCTGTCTATAAAATCATTAAATTGGTCTACATGTTCCTCTACTGTAATGTCTTCATCACTTCCCCAAGTTTTTATTCTAGTAGCATATTTTCTAGGTAGGTCAAGTAAAACAGCTGGAAGAACGAGAGGGGCATATCTAGCAGGTGCGGCAGGTGGAGGAGGTACATTTCTAGCCATAGTGAGAGGGACTGTGGCAGCTTTTGGGATAGTAGCAGTAGAGGATGAAGAATTGTTATGAGGAGGATTTTTTGGTCTTTGTTGTCCATTAACAATTAAAATCCAAATAGGAAGAGGTAAACCAGCTTTACTTTTCAACAAGACTTCAAAAGGGTCTAGCTCTTTCAACTTATTTAAAGACTCTCTTTCCAAAAACAACTCAGAAGTAAAAACTTCCCAAAACTCTTATTTGTCCTCCTATGTTACTAGGGCTGAGGTATCAATACTTATCTTATGCAAATCTAAGATGATTTCAATTAATTATTTTTCACTTTCAGATCTAAACAATACTTCTTGGATTTTATCATCAACTCTTTTATCTTCAAGACTTCTTAATATTTCAGAGGACAAGGATTTTGAATGTGATGGAGTACCTGATATTGCGGAAATTCTTTGATTGCCTCTAGAAATGGTGTTTGGATTGTCCACGATGGTAGGTGGATCTGGGTCAGGATTACTCCTTGTGTATCTCCTTCTCGAAGCCACCTTTTGTCATATAAATTTTGAATGGATTCACCAAGGTAGATGCAGCCTCGAAAAGCTTTCTGAGCTCCTACTACCTTCAGAAGTTCAGCCTCAAAATTTCGAGAAAGTATAATCTCAGGCTCCCGACAGATGCACCAAAATATTATCACAAAATTGGATCTGATAGGCTGCTTGATCAGTAAACTTCATTTAACTATTTCAAACCTAATATTTTGATTGAAGCTTAGCCTCCTTGGCCTGAGAGGGCTCTCTCAAGGGTTAACGATTTGGATAAAAATTTAGATGGCTAACTCTATTTAGGTAATGAACAAGTAAATGATAGATATAGATTGAGAATCACATCAACATGTACACATTAGGCTTATGGAGTCAAAACAATTCAGTAATCCAGTGATTCTACTTAACATAGAAGTTGAGGCATATCAGAGTTTTAGTCATGAGACACACACACATGAAACTGTAAAAACACAGTCAGTTCACTTATATAGGAAGTCGGAGCATCTAAAAGATGAATTCTGAGTAATATAGATGAACACCACTGCAATGAGATAATATAAGAGATGAAAATAGAATGGAACACACTAAAACTCCTTCTGAATCTCAAGTTGGTTAAGTAGAAAATCTCTGTATTAGCTAAAAATCAGTCAATTCACAACAAGCACAGTTTTAACAGAAATGTCCAACCCTGTAAAAATTCAACCTCTTGGCCTTTAATAGACTTTTTAAAACATGAGATGATCTGCCTCTAGGCTAGATACATCTAATTTATAACTACTGACACCTTGCATAACCACAAGACATGGAATTTATTAAAAAAAGACACCTAATCTACTTAAATAGTCTTATTCCAAAAAGGACTTGTTAGAGTCGGTATCTTCATCCCTCCGTCAGAGATCAAAATCTCTTGTTGCATTTCATTTTAGGTGTATCATTCAGTTCAATCAGCTGCATTCCATTAGGCGCATCGATCATCTGACAGAAGGATCTTTTCTCTCATATCCCTCATGTCGTGTACCTGTTGGTCCGTGTCTGTTTATCAAAATTAATTTTAAAGTCATTTAAAGTCATGTTTGGCCTCATGTTTTCCAAAGTTTCATTTTAGGGTTTTTAGTCTCATTAGGTCTAGGGTTTCGCAAATTTAGTCTTCAAAATGGCTAATAATGTCAGCAGGCACATGAGGGAGGCTCGAAATAATTTTTCAGTGCAAAATTTCATTGTCATAATGCTTAATCATGATTCTTCTTCAAAACTTTGTTTTGAAGAAAAATCGTCAATTTCATCCTTCGTAATAAATGTAATGTAATTTTCAAAGTTTTCTCAGTTGTGAAGTTCTTCAGGCGCATCCCTGGTCGCCTTTTCCAAATTCCATGCCAGCTATCCCTGCAAAAAATAGACAAGAGATTCATCACCAGTTCAAAAATCAAAGGAAACGAACAAAAACAGAGTTTATATTAAAACGTGCAAAGTGCCAAAGTCTGCAACATTAGAAGGTGGGTTTGTTAAAAGAAAAATCAAAGTCCTTTGTGTATATAAGACATTTTCATATTCAAAAAATTCATTTGCACCAAGAGACGTCATTAAGCCAAGTCAAACTTTGGAGGAGAGCGAAATTGAGTTTGGAGGCTGAGACTGTGGGTGAGTTACCTGCGCAGCACGTTGGGTGAAGGTCATGGCACACATAACAGTCGCGGCGCATAGAGCCGCCTATCTCATTGTAAATTAGAACAGGCACGGCGCATACACCAGTCGCGGTGCACTGGGTTGTGCGCGCGACGCACAAGGCCGACACCCAAATTTCATCATTTCCTCCAACAAATTTCAATTTCCTCGATCCCATTTGCTCCATGTAAGTTCGACTGATCTTGCAATTGCCATTAAATAATGTTTGGTGTTGTTTGAAGGGAAGAATATAAGAGTTTGAATGCCAAAATTATAAACCCTCTCATTTTGTTAAAAACTGCTCCTTAGGGTTTGAAATTTGTGTTTTAAATTAGTTTTGTGCCACATACTTCATTTCCCATCTTGCTTACTCCTCCCTTCACTGTCATATTATCATTATAGTCCCTCCCCTATTCCCTTGTATCCCAAGTCATTTCCCATCATTTTCCCCTTCCCATTTCATTTGTAAAAAATTCCCAAAACCCTAAGTTTCCCAAACATTCAGTGGTTGTCCCCTCTCCCAAATTTTGTCAAATTCTCAAAGGGAAAACTACCACTTGACAAGACTCCATTGTTCCCACTGCCCATATTTCCCACAGTCCCTCTCACACCACCATATATTTGGCACTAAGACAAAAAAACAACCAAATTCTCATTCTTCATCTCATTTAAGCCAATATACACCTTGCATTAACCTTGAGTACTATGGAGACAGACACTGATACATCATATGACAGAGATAGTGATTCTACCACTGAGTTACATGCACCGAGAAGGCCTCTTAAAGGTGGCAAACATGTGAGAGAAGAGCCCACCTCATTGAATCAAATGCAGGCCTGCCCACTTGCCATGGCATGTTTTCGAGAGCAGTCATGCTATCAGTATTGTGAGATGATTGCTTAGATTCAACATCATCATGAGTTAGCTCATTTTTTTGTGTTACATTTTCATGATGATCGGGTAACTCTTGCTGGTGTAAATTTCACCTTGACACCGGAAACCATTTCTCAAGCAACCAGGATACCGAATGTGGGTGAACAGTGGAACAAAAGACAGCAGGTGGACAGAGTGCATTATGAAACATACATCAGGCCTAGCTATGTGAGACAGCTCAGCAGGGTATTCCCATTGCGGTTCCTAAAGGAATCCTATGCGCCTTTGATGAGACTCATTATCAGATACTTTAGTTGTGAGGGCCGATTCTCACGCCTTTATGCATACCACATCAGGTTATTGATGCATTTCACTAGAGTGAGGATGATGAACATACCTTATTTCATGTGCCACAACATTGAGCGAATGACCACTCTTGTGCAGAAGAAGACTCCCGAGCAGCAGTACAACAGTATTTATCACTATGCACTCATCAAGATTGTTGTTGTACATCAGCTTGGATTGCAGGGTATTGCATGGGAGGATTTCATTTCCCATGACTTCTTCACAGCCCCTCAGCCTCCTCCGAATATTTTTCATGATGCAGGTGAACCTTCACATCAGCCTGAAGGTCTCGAGACAGAGCCTATCAATGTGCCAGTGTTTGTTACTTATCAGAGAGGCACGAGAGGATTATTTGCAGCAGCCCGACGAGTACTATCTCCACCCGGGGTGGAAGGGGTCTCGTTTCCATCATCAGCAGCACAGGTATAGGTACAGGACATAGGTAAGAGGCCGATGTAGGATGAGGGCCCTTGAAGAGGCCAGGATACTGATTTCATATTGATTGATGAGGATTTGAGCTCTCCAAGCTCAAAGTTGAGAGAGATCATTTAGGAGCAGAAGGCTGAGATAGACACATTGACCGAAAAATTGAAAAGAGCTCAATGGATCATAAACTATCTGGAGTAGCACAAAAAACAATTGGAGGATCAGCAGACAATCATGGAGTTGCAAAACATCCGTGAGAATCGGCAAGCTGCCCGAAGAAGCCCAACCGAGATGACACCCATTGAGCGGGAGATTGAGGCTGATAGAGAGGCTTGGCTTGAGAGGGTCTACATTCATCTTGAGAATTTGTTGGAGAAGGAAAAAAAGGAAAATAACCTGCTCAGACACATGAAGAACCATTATTTGGTGCGACATCATGTTTGCAAAGCGAGGATCAAGATCCTGAAGGCAAGGCTAAAGAGGGCACTAAAGCGTCGCAAAAGGCATGATAGGCTCCAAATTTTGGCCGAAGCTTCTTTGGCCCAGCATAGTGCTTGATGGTGGGCATTCAGTCCAAATTTCAAGAAATTTGGGAAAAATTTTGTCAATTTTGAATTTTTGGGCCTAAACACAGATTTTCCTACCCGACACGTAGCGCCACTTGGCGCGCGCTTATAATTGGCAGCGCTTCAGGAGGAAAACTTTGCATTTCTAGATTTTTCATCAAAATTTATGCATGCTTATGGATTACCTAAGGATTTCATCAAGTTTTGGGTTGCCTAAGGGGTCAAAAACACCTCAAAAATGACCTTTCTGCCACTTTTTGCACACACAGGAAGCAGTGTTGGAATATTGAACTTTTGGAGGGGTAAATGGCAGCCAAATCCAGAAATTCCACTTGGGTTGGAAAGTAGACAGGCAGGCTTTCCAACGAGCTATCCTGCACTCAATTTGGACTTTTGGAAGGCCCTAAAAATTAGCCTCAAACTTTTGCTACGCATAGAGATTTCAGGCGCGGCACATAGAGAAATTTGGCCTATTTTTCACTCAGCAGCTCAGAATTTCGCCTAGTTTTGGCTAGTTTGACTTTTTCATGTAACTCTTGATGTAACTTGATGTAATTTCATGAATTTGATGTAATTTTGAAACATTTTTACTCATCTTAGTAGATTCATTCACCAAAAAGTGAAATGTAAGTGAATGAATCAGTTTCCTATCATATAGAGGCAAGTTGTTTCATTGCCTATTTTCCAATTCCTAGTTTAGATATGGTTGAAAAAGCTCCTAGAATGATGAGCTCGACCCCTAGAGGCATGGGGATGAGTTAGGCTTGTCTATATCTTGTAGTTTCTCAGTCATTTTCAGAGGTTGGACATTTGGGATTGCCTGGCACTTCATTGTACATTTCATCTCTGCACTTTTGGCAAAGGAATAGACCAGGGTTTGCAGCACTCTTTGGGATCCATGTGGCTTTGTGTTTTGATGGTGTTTTTCTCTATGTAATCGTAAGTTCACTGATGTTTATTTGTATCATTTCTCTTCTCCTTTCTTCTTAAATTGAACAAACAAGTTATAAAGGTGGAATTCATTAACTTGCTTTGCTCTGCCTTCAGTTTTGTTTAATTTTCCATGTTTTCATCTGTTTGAAGAGGATTCTTGAAAGCCTCTTGCCTTCTTCAGCTCCTCACCAGTATAAACCATCCATTCATTCAATCTAAAGCATCAAAACAATTGCCTTCCTTGCCCCATTCAGAACTCTGCAAAAACTAGGCCTCATCCCCGAACCCAAAACTACCTTTCCCTTTGTTTCCAACAAAACCCCCAAAATCAAAATCAAACTCCTTTACCTATATACCTAGCCTAAAATTAGCCTTTATATCAAGTCATCTCAAGCCCTATTGATTATTTTTGCTGAGATTGACCCAGAGAGAGCCCTCTCCTGTTCTGGTAGGGCTAGCTACCAGACTGAGCGTGGTTTGATGTTACCCTGAACTCTGCCTTCCTTCAGCCTGAGGTAGATTTAGGCGATAACGGGACTCAAACTGTTTAAAGCTATCTATAACAACCTTATCTATTTAAATTTACATCATTTCCAAGTGTATCATTACATGGTCGAATTTGGATGATGGGCTTCATTCCTTGATGACCATATTGTTGACCTTCCATCAAAATAGGAAACGGAATCCTGCTTTTTAGGCATAAGATCTTTTATATTCTTTGAACATTTTGACCATCATGTACCCTTCATTTCGTGGTCCTTAGCTATTGGAAGTTGTCATAACACATCCCATAACTCTTCCCTAGCCTCCAGCTGTCTAAAACCACTTTAAACACTGCTCAAAATGTTGTAATGTTTTGCGCTACGAAAACACAGCAGTTTCGTAGCGCCTTTCGTAGTGCTGCCATTTCAACCTTTATTCTTCAAATCTTTGACTTATTTCCTCCAAGATTATTTTAATTACCCTTTAATAAATCCTCCATTGCAAATTAATTTCTTGATTCATTCTTTAACGCTTCAAAAAATGATCATAATAAGCAAGAAAAGCTGCTACAATAGTTTCGTAGCGCTTTTCTGCTTTTTTACACTGAATGCACTACGAAACTGATGAGTATGCAGTTTTATCAAAAAATTTCCAAGTGAAAATTGTAGTTATGCCAAAAACTCAAAATATACCTATCTCCATAATTTAAAAACCATATCAACTGTAAAAACACAGTCATTCTAGCTTTCTTGAGGTCCCTTCTTCATTTACACTTGGTTGAGCTATTGGTTCTTCTATGACTGTCATTTTAATGCCTCTGCTCTTTAACCCATAATGAATCAAATCCAGTTGTTGATCTAAATCTCTCACATGGTCTTTAAGTCTTCTGTTAGTAGCTCTCAAATGAGTATTTATTATTATGACAAACTTAGCTTCCTTTATTATTGGAACTGTCCACTTGAAAAATTGCTTTATACTACTTGGAGTTTCAGAAACATAATCAGTTTGTCCTTCCCACAGTGCCTTCATTATTTTAAACTGTACTTTCTCGACACTATGATTTCTAGCTCTCTTTTTCAAGATAGAAATTTCCTGGTTTTCCAACCTTAATTTCTCCTTAAGACAATGAAACTTTGTTTTCTCTGTCACTTTCTCATTTCCCCTTTTTGTTTTGTTGATTGTATTCTTCACAGTGGGTGATGAGAGGTCAATTATCTTTTGGATGCTTTAACTATCTCAGTGGGTATTTGAACTTCCTTGTTGCCTTCCATCAGTTTCCCAGCATGCCTAGTCATAGGCTTTCTTGCTTGAAAAATGAAACCTGCATCTTCCCCCTCAAACTCTAGCTTCTTTGCAGACTTGGCCTTTTTCAATTCATGCTCCTCTTCCCCAATGAACTCATCTTGGACAATGGGTGTCTCTTCTTTGTCAATGGCATGAAGAATATCCTGTAGATTCCCCTTTGGTACTGGGTTGTCCTATGTAGCAACTGTCTTTCTTTTTAATGCCAATGCTTGGCTTCTAGTTACTCTTTTGGTCTTCTTTCTTACAGCTTGTTTCTGTTTTGCATCTTTGACAACCTTTGATCTTTTTTTTGCAGGTGGGAGAGTTGGAGTATTAAGAATTTGCATTTTCTCTGGCCCTTTCTCAGTTTGCTTTCTTGACTTCACTCTTGCAGTTTCTTTTGGTTTTGTAGCCACAGGTTGACTTGGTTCTGTTGCTGGTGGTGATTGAACTCCTTTAGATTTAAGGTTTCTTGCAGGAGTTAGGGTTTCCAACTCAAAACCATTTATAAACAAGAAATATCACCAATCTCTGCCTATCTTCTGAAGTTAATCTAAAATTAATAACTTCATTAAACCATGATGAAATAAGGATTTTTCACTCCCTTCAGACTTTTCTTGCACCTTATCGGCCATCTTTGCAAGATTCTTATGCAGATATAAAGGTAAATCAAGTGAAATATTACTAGTGAAGTGTAGTAGCAGTTTAAAATGATATGAATAAACCTTGTGATATCTTCCTTTACAGGTAAAATATTTCTGAATGTTGAGCAGCAGTTTTGAGTAGTTATCTTTGATGCAGGTTCTAGGGATAGCATTATTAAGGTCCATGTCTATGTACTCAGGCTTCATGAACTCTTTACATTTCTCCATATCAAATTTGACACTTTTGAACCAGGTTTCTTGACCCCTTGGTATCTCTGTAACGGTAGCAATGACCTCTAGTGTAATAGAAACACTTAGCATCCCGACCTTAGTGGTTGTTCCATTGAAATTCATGGCAAATTCCTTGGATACCTGTGTGTGACAACCCTACAAATTCTCACAAAACCGTAGGAAACCTACTCTTCTGAATGCTTCCATCACTGCTGTGTCTTCAATTATGCTTTCATGTCTTCAGTTTCATGCCTTAAGCAGTGTCCTCCTCTGTGAATTTTCTTTTCCTCTGCCATGTTCTCAAACAACTCTTTCAGCCTCGCTTGAAAAAATGTAACAACAGCCTCACTTGAATAATCGTAATAGCAGCCTCACTTGAGAAACTATCACCCTCGCTTGATATGGGTGTAATAAAACCTTTATATGAACCAGCCACAGGTTTGGCTTGACACTCAGAGCTCAGACATTTCGAATGGAGGCAAAAGGGAATGAGAATGACTAATTAGGAAAGATTTTGAAATTTAAAATGTCCTCTCATAACTGAATGATGGCTCATTCATAACCTATAATGACAATGATGACTGCAAACGTGGGTGTGTACATCGAATTTCATCATTACATGACTCAACATGTCACTATCCTACTCTTTCCCAACGGTTTCTGACATCTACCAACTCAACTGACAAGACAGTTACAAATCCCCGCTTTCGTAGCGCCTGCAGTGTAATTTTTCATGTTTGCGATATGAAACTATCAGCGTTTTCGTAGCACAAAATGACTTTTTTCAATGGGTGGCACTACGAAAACACGTTTTTTGGCTAATTGAACATTTTTGACACGAAACTTTGGGAAATGACCTAAAAATGGAAAATGATAAATATTTGACTTGAAATAACTTTAAAGAAGGATTTATTTTAACCTTAGGATGAGCTTTAAACTATAAGAAATATAAAACCTACCCTTGATCAAACATAAATTGACTCCTAAAACCCAATTTTGATTCATGAAATGTTGTAACCTTGTCAAAATGTTGTTTTGAAATTTTTTGGGTGATAACACATTTCAATCAATAATTTTTTAGTTCCTAATACTTTAATTGATTTGGGAGTTGTTATAAATGTCATTGCAATAGAGACTATGAAATATTTAAAATTGACAAATATTCGACCTACTACTACAATTTTAGAACTAGCAGATAGATCTAAAGTTGTACCAGAGAGAATATTGGAAGACATCATTGTTTCTTTGTATTCATGGGAATACCATGTAGACTTTATAATCTTGCAACCAAAAAAAAATCTAGGTGGCCATCCTTTAATTCTAGGTAGACCATGGTTAGCCACAGCAGATGCTTTCATTAGATGTAGATCAGGAAGCATGATCATAGCACATGGAGATGAAAGGAAACATGTTACACTCTATCCTCCAACTCAATATCCTTCTTTATTATCATGGCTTGATGACCAACAACAACAAGAAACTCAATATGTTCTAAGCATTAATCAATTCTTTAATTTTAGAGAAGAGGAAGAAAATGAGGATTTAATACACCTTTTCATCTCAAAACCTGATATTTCTGAGCAGCTATAAATAACACAATATGAAGCTACAAATCATCTTTTGAATCAATGTTTTCAGGAAAATTGTACTATTCAATCATTGCAGAATTCATTTGAACGCATTTTTCCTGTTAGCTCAATTACCAATTCACAAAGAAAAATCATTGAAATCAATCCTAGAAAGAGTCTAAATATTGGTAATAATCTACAATCATCACAAGAACAATAGGTAATTGCATTATTACAAAAATATTCAAAATATTTTGCCTGGAACTATATATACATGCAAGGAATTCATCCAAAGACATGCATTCACCATATCTATATTGGTGATCATATCAAACTAGTTAGACAACCACAAAGAAGAATGAATGCTATGATGAAAGAAATATTCAAATAAGAACTGCAAAAATTGTTACAGGTGGGATTCATCTACCCTATTTCAGATATTCAATGGGTTTCTCCCTTAGTTGTAGTACCAAAGAAAAATGGAAAATGGAGAATATGTTTAGACTATAGGAAACTGAATAAGTCCACATTGAAATATCATTTCCCATTACCATTCATTGACCAAATACTAGATTCACTAGCAGGAAATAAATTATTTTATTTTATTGATGGATTTAGTGGTTACAATCATATTAAGATAACATTGGAGGTTCAGGATAAAACTACATTTACTTGTCCTTGGGGAACACATTCTTATAATGTTTTACCTTTTGGATTATGTAATGCACCTGCTACATTTCAAACAGCAGTCCTAGCCATATTTTTTGATTTAATTCATGAATGTGTAGAGGTCTACATGGATGATTTTACTATCTATGGAGGTACATTTGATGATTGTTTGAACAGCCTTGAAAATTTTCTAAAGAGATGCATAGAGACAAACGTCCCCCTCAGTAATGAGAAATTTTTTATGATGTTAACTGAAGGGATAGTGTTGGGACACCACATTTCTCCTTTAGGAATAAAGTTATACCCAACAAAGATACAAGTCATTGAAAACTTAATGCCACCAACAACACAGAAGGAAGTAAGAATTTTCTTGGGATATGCAGGTTATTACAGAAGATACATTGAAAAAATTAGTAAAATAGCTCTACCCCTATTCAAATTACTTGCAAAATACTTTGAGTTTCAATGGACTACAAATTTTCAAAATGCATTTGAAAAACTAAAAGAAAAATTGTCAATAACACCCATTCTTAGAGGGTCAAATTGGTCATTTCCATTTCATGTGTCTACTAATGCATCAGATACAGCTATAGGAGCATCTCTTGGACAAAAATAAAATCATTTTAATTATGCAATTTACTTCATAATAAAAAATTTAACTCTGACAGAATTGAACTATACAGTAACTAAAAAATAAATGCTAGTTGTTGTGCATGCAGTCAATAAATTTAGGTATTATATGACAGGATATCAAGTGTTTATTCATATAGACCATTCAGCCATTAAATACTTAATGAACAAATAAATTACTAATGGTATAATTACTAGATGGTTGTTATTAATGCAGGAATTCAATCTCATTTTTCTAGATCGACCAGGTAAAGATAATCAAGTAGAAGATTTCTTGTCAAGACTTCATTCACCTGGTGAACATGTTCCTGTTTCATACAACTTTCCCGATGAACATTTATTTTCTATAATAGCTAAAACCCCATGGTTTTCAGATGTAGCTAATTATTTATCATCTGGAATATTACCATCTCATTTCACTAGCAAACAGAAAATAAAAATATTCAGAGAAAGTGCTAGATATAGTTGGGTCAATGGTGACCTCTTTTATACTAGTTCTGATCTATTGATAAGAAATTGTGTTAGAGAAGATGAAATTCTTGATATTTTAAAAGCTTTTCATGATGAGCCATGTGATGGTCATTTTGCAGACAAGCAAACAACATACAAGGTGCTCAAACATGGTTATTATTAGCCAACAATCTTCAAGGACTCAAAAGCCTATGTCAAAAGATGTGATTGATGCCAAAGAACTGGAAGGCCTGTAATATTAGATGAAATTTCATTGAAACCACAAGTACTTATAGAACCATTTGAACAATGGGCTCTTGGTTTTTTGGAACCAATTAACCCACCTTCAAATAGAAAGAAGTAAATTTTAGCATGTACAGACTATGTTACAAAATGGGTAGAAGCGAAAGTCGTGGCAAGAGAAACAAAAGAAACTGTGGTTTCATTCCTCTTTGAAGAAATCTTTGTAAGATTTGGAGTTCAAAGACAGATTGTTATAGACCAAGGATCACAGTTCACTTCTAAACTTTTCTGGGATCTTACGGAAAAATATAGAATCAAACATAGAAAGTCTACTCTATATCATCCTCAAGCAAATGGATAAGTAGAATCTACTAATAAGGTTCTAGAAAACATCATGACAAAGACAGTGAAAATGAACAGAAAATATTGGTCAGACAAGTTAAGATATGCATTATGGACATACAGAATTACTTGGAAAAATACAACTGGATTCAGCCCATATCAATTGGTATATCGTAAAGAAGTTACGTTACCAATCGAATTTCAAATTCATATTTTTAAAATTGCAGCAGACTTGGGATTGGACCTGTCAGGAACAGAACAACAGAGAGCTATGCAACTAAATGAATTAGATGAAACCATGCAACAATCAGTTGAGAATACATCACTAGTACAGCAAAAAAGAATCAAATGGCATGAAAAAATTATGAAAAAAAAAAAATTTCAAAAAGGAGATTGGGCACTTCTTTTTTACTCCAAGTATAAAGACTTCAAAGCTAAGTTTACTACTCATTGGCTTGGGCCATATGAGATAGAAGAAATATTTGACAATGAAGCAGTTAAGATCAAGACAATTGATGAAGCAACAATTTCATTTCTATTCAATGGACATAGACTTAAAGTTTATAATAAGCCTATCAATAAAGAAGACTTTCTGAAAAGAGTCTCAATAGAAAACAATATGGAAATAATGGAGCAACATAGTGATATGCATTCCTTAATTCCAAAATTATATATATAAAGAATTTTGGTTGTGAAAATCTAGGAAACCGGCACAATACAAACTCGAATTCTATTAGGATATTCCGACACATAGGAAATAGTTAAGAATAACTTAGTCTACTGTAGAGTTAGGTAAAGTGTGTTTCTTTACCATGTACATTTTTAACTTATAATCCGATGGTCACGATTTGTAGTGATCCGACGGTTATCTTTCACCTCGGTATTAAGGGCACTTGATCCGTGGCTTAACACCCGATTGGTCCATGATCTCTACTTAAAGAGCATGGAGGGTCATTTGTCCGATAACCGTTTATGAGAGAAACATATGTAAATTTTCTTTTACATTAATAAATTCCCTGAAGTGGTCGCATTGGCTCAAGGCGTGGACTGTTTCCCTCTTTGAGCGTTTTAACCACGTGATTATACTGGTGTACTGATTTGTGATCTGTTTGTGAGCGGTGACCTTTGGTTATTGATATACAGAACTTACCCTATAAATTCCTACATGGTATCAGAGCTATTTTGAGGGCCGCGTCTATTGTTGATCAAAATCCGAAGCCAGTTTGACTGCATGCGAATGTCGTTTTGTAGATCTACTATTTCTAAACATTTTTGGGCTTGGAGAGCTGCTCGGTTGTGTCCAGAGCGTCTATTACAGTGAGGAACGCCTTTCGTTTCATGCGAAAAGGTTTTCGGCTGCCCAAGTTATGTCAGTTTAGATCTGGAGGTATAAAGCATCTATTTTGCAGTTATATTTGTTAATAGTTCTGCTTTTTTTTCTTTTTTTTCTTTTTTTCTTTTTTCTTTTTTCTTTTTTTTTCGGTATTAAGGTTTTATTTATTTTCTCTTTTTTTTTTTGTTTTCTCAGTATTAAGGTTTTATTTATTTTCTGGATCCATACCCTCTTCTCTGTGTATGCTCTGTGTTGTGTGCTCCGTGCGATCTCGGCAAATCAGAAACAGGAAAAAGGGATTTTTTTTTTGCTACATATGCTCTTTCCCCGTGTCTTTGTGCGATCTCGGGAAATCAGAAATAGTAAAAAAAGTGATAGTTGCAAGTAAGGCAAATCTAATCTAACATTCTTCCATAAGGCTTTGCATTTCATATTTTTTGCTCAATTTTTTGTGTTTTTTTTTGTGCACGAAAAGGCACGCACACCGAAGAGTTAAAAAAACAAAAAAAACAAACCCCCCTAACCTCCTTTCATAAAATAACGTGATACTTTTACTATCTCACTTGGTGAGGGGTTAGTTTATGAGAATAGAGGTCTTGGGTTCAAGTCTCTTTCTCAAGCTTCTTTTGTAAAAAAAATTGTTCGCAGGGCAAAAAAAAAAAAATTCTTTAAAGCCACACTTCATCCCGTTCCCGTAACTATTTGGCATCTACAACTCAGTTTTTTCAAAAGGCATAACTTCTTCATTCGGAAGCCGTTTTTCAAGCCCTTTTTTTGAAATGGCCTAATTTTTCAATATATTTCCATTGGAGTAGTTAGTTTCAGCTTTTCTCAGCTTCATTTTTTTCTTTAAATGGAAAGTGCATGCCCGGTTATTCTTCACAACACCAATTATTTCCAATGGCTACCTCACATGGTAGATATACTTAGAATTAAAGGGATTTATAGAATATCCACAGGACAAGAAACTAAAACTTTCGATGATGATAAAGCTTCTAAATGGGAAAATAAACAAGATCAAGCACGAGGGTTGTTAGGAATGTCCATTGCTCAATATCTTCGATTTCATATCCTTGACATTGACACCCCTGATGAGGCCTTGGAAAAGCTAAAAACTATTTTTTGCGTTCAAAATCAAATCTGGGCCCACCAGCTTGAAAATGAGTTTCTTACTTTGGACCCCAATAATTTCTCCTCCATTGAAGATTTTTTGTCCAAATTTAAGACCCTTCGAATTTTTTTAGAAGGTTGTAAGATCAAAAAGGATGATGGTAGCCTCATATATTGCATTCTTGCTAAGCTTGGTCTTGCATACTCTGTATTTGTTTCTGCCTTCCATTCTACCAGAGAAGCCATCATTTCTTTAGGAACCACCTACAAGAATCCCTCTTTTGATGCCTTTTGTGATTATTTGATAAGAGAACAAGAAAAAATTTTACACCTTGGTCTTATCACTGTTGGAAATGCTTCTAAGAAAGCCTTAGCAACCCAAAAACAACCATATCAAAAGAATCCCAAGAAGCAATATCCTAAAAAATATGGTCCTAAACCAAAAAAGGGCCCTAAGAAATTTCAGCCACAAACTGAAAAATCAAATCACAAAAATAATAAGGCAAATCAAAACAAAGGGAAGAAGACAGAGAGACATTGAAAATTTTGCAACCGGGATGGCCATATAGAGTCCAAATGCTTTAAGAATATGGAAGCCTTAGAAGCAGTAATGAAGAAGCACAACATCAATTTGGATCACTCTTCACCTTCATCTTCAGGCATGGCACTTTCTGCATGTGGTTGTCAAGCATCAAGATCTAGTTATGAATTAAATGTATCTTCTTCTTCTCCTTCTCATGAGTGGCTCATTGATGTTGGAGCTTCTTACCACATGGCTAAAAATAAATCCATGTTTTCTTCTTTAAATGAT
This sequence comes from Pinus albicaulis, assembly GCA_034641835.2. NCBI lineage: Eukaryota > Viridiplantae > Streptophyta > Pinopsida > Pinales > Pinaceae > Pinus > Pinus albicaulis. The sequence continues at coordinate 265,300,896 of CM076582.1, read as the reverse complement.
TGTAACACCAAACATATTTATGTTGGTGATGATAGATCTCTTAGTGTTGTGGGATCTGGAACCATTCATCTAGATAATGGCCAGTTTAATGATGTAATATGTGTTCCTACCTTTTCATGCAACCTTTTATCTGTTTATCAGATAACTCATTCAGGTGAAGGGAAAAATAGTAGAATTCTCAACTCATGATGTTGTAATCAAGGACCTCAAAGATCCTAAACATATTTTAGCTACTGGCATTGTTGATGATTCCACAAGGTTGTATAAGTTTGATAACTTTGGGTCATCATCTCTTCCCTCTATTTTTGTTGCTCATAATGATGATGTGAGAAAACTTTGGCATGAGCGATTTGGTCACTTAAACTATCGCTCTCTTCAAACTCTATCTAAACTATCGGGCCTTCCTATGAGCGATTTGGTCACTTAAACTATCGGGCCTTCCTATGGTATCTTGTCGAGATGATGTTTGCTCCAGATGTGTACTCGGAAAACATCATCGGGATAGTTTTGACAAACATGCCTCTTGGTACGCTTCAACCCCTTTGCAGCTTGTGCACAATGATCTATGTGGTCCCCTTCCTGTTGTTTATTTATCTGGTTGCAAGTACTTCTTAACCTTCATTGATGATTTTTTCAGACGCACTTGGGTATATTTCTTAAAACTCAAGAGTGAAGTTTTTAACGTGTTCTTGGCCTTTAAGGCCTTTGTTGAGAAACAATCTGGACATCAAATTCTTAAGTTAAGATAAGACAATGGCGAAGAATATGTTAACAACAAATTTATCAACTTCTGCACTGAGCATGGCATTCAATTGCAACATACTGTTCCATATACTCCACAACAAAATGGTGTAGCTTAAAGGAAGAATCACACCTTAAAAGAAATGGCTAATTGTATGCTTCAATCTAAAGGGCTTGGTCTCAATTTTTGGGCAGAAGCCATTAACTGTGCAAATTACATAGTAAATCGCACTCCTTCTAAGGTTTTAAAGAATATAACTCCAAAAGAAGCTTGGAGCTCAATCAAACCAGATGTAAGTCACTTTCGTGTTTTTAGAAGTGATGCTTGGGGCCATATTCCAGATGTGAAACGTAAAGCCTTAGAACCTAAGAGTGAAAAATTCATTTTTGCTGGATATTTCGAAGATGTCAAATGATATAGACTTCTTCAACCAAAATCCAAAAATATTATCATTAGAAGAGATGTAAAATTTTATGAAAATATATCGGCCTGCAAGCCTAGTTCGGCAAGTGTGCCACCTTTGGCTTGCGAGCCTGATTCGGTATATGTGCCACCTCTCTCTCTTCTATTTTTAATATCATTCCTTCTAGTTAAGATGATGACAGCAGGGATGAAAATCCTCCTCCACCTCGTGAAATTGTTCCTTATACTCCACCGCTTCCAAGATGGGTTCGATCTACTCGGGATGAGGCAGGTTCTCTTACAGGTGACCCTGCCGATCGACGTCGTACACGTTCTCGATTCGAAAGAGCTTCTTCCTTATTGGCTCAAGTTCCAGAAAAACTTGATCCAGAAACCTTTGAAGAAGCCTCCGGTCATCTAGATTGGGATGAAGATATGAATGAAGAGTATCATTCCTTATTGGAAAACAATACTTGGGATCTTGTTCCTCTTCCGAAAGGAAGAAAACTTGTCAGATGCATATGGGTTTACAAAACAAAGTATAGACCAATGGAAAAGTGGACAGACATAAAGCTCGTCTTGCCACTAAAGGCACTGGGTTGTTTTTCACAAGTTGAAGGCATTGACTATACTGAAACCTTCTCCCCTGTTGCCAAAATGAATTCTATCCGCCTTGTTCTTTCCCTTGCTGCCTCCTTTAAATGGGAAGTCCATCAGATGGATGTTAAATCTGCCTTCTTACATGGAGATTCGCATGAAGAAATCTACATGGAACAACCCCCTAGCTTTATCCAAAAATACTCCAGCCTTGTTTGTCGCCTTAGGAAGTCTCTCTATGGTCTCAAACAAGCTCCTCGGGCTTGGTATGCCAAAATGGATAGATTTCTCTTAGATAATGGCTTTTCTAGGTGTCATTCTAACAACACTGTCTACACCAAGAAGGTGGGTAATTCCTTCACCATCCTTGTTCTTTATGTTGATGATCTTATCCTTACTGGTAGTGATCCAAACCATATAAACCATGTGAAGTCTAGCCTCAAAAATAAGTTTGAAATGACAGACTTGGGACACTTGCATTATTTCCTTGGTCTTCAAGTCTTGCAATCCAAGGAAGGCATTACCCTCTCTCAGTCCAAGTATGCCTGTGATCTTCTACACCACTTTCACATGGAAGACTGTAAGCCAGCCCCTTCTCCCTTTCAGTCTGGAGTCAAGTTTTCAATCACTTGTACTACCCCTAAATTTGATGCTACCTTATACCGTCAACTTGTTGGTAAACTTTTGTATCTAACCCGTACCCGTCCTAACCTTTCCTTTTTCGTTGGTCTTGTCACTCGGTTTATGCACCAACCTCATGAAAGTCACTGGAAAGCAGCTAAAATAATACTTTTATATATTCGAGGTACAGTTCAATTCAGGATTCATTACAGTGCAGGAGCATCTCCCTTGTTGATTGGTTTCACTAATTCTGATTGGGTTGGTGACCCTGATGATCGGAAGTCCACTGCAGGATATGTATTCACTCTTGGTTCAGGACCTATTACTTGGTCTTGTAAGAAAAAAAGTGCCATCTCCTTTTCTTCAGTAGAAGCAGAGTATTGTGGTGCAGTTGAAGCCAGCAAGGAAGCCATGTGGCTTCATCAGATCCTGTCTGAATTTGGTCTTCATCAGCAACATCCAACTACACTTTGGTGTGATAATGAAAGTGCCATTCAGCTATGTGAAGATCCAGTTCAGCATCAGCGTATGAAACACATTGAACTCCACATACACTTCATCAGAAAGCTCATTCATGATCGTGCTCTTGAATTGCAGTACTATCCAACCAATGATCAGGTAGCTGATATCTTTACAAAGGCTCTCACAGAAGCAAATTTTACCAAACTTCGATCCATTCTTGGAGTTCAAGAAATTTTTCATTAAGGGGGGATAGGCTCTAATGCCTCCTTCCTTCTCCTATTGTGTCACTTTTACAAATCCTTCAATCCTATCCCAATTTAAGGGGGGATGTTAGGATATTTCGACACATAGGAAATAGGCTCCTTTTGTGTCACCTTTGTAAATCCTTCAATCCTATCCCAAGTTGTTCTTAAGGGGGGATGTTAGGATATTCCGACACATAGGAAATAGTGAAGAATAACTTAGTCTAATGTAGAGTTAGGTAAAGTGTGTTTCTTTACCATGTACATTTGTAACTTATAATCCAACTGTCACGATTTGTAGTGATCTGACAGTTATCTCTCACCTAGGTATTAACGGCACTTAATCTGTGGCTTAACACCCGATTGGTCCATGGTCTCGATTTAAAGAGCATGGAGGGTCATTTTTCTGATAACCGTTTATGAGAGAAACATATGTAACTTTTCTTTTTATATTAATAAATTCCCTGAAGTGGCCGTGTTGGCTCAGGGCGTGGACTGTTTCCCTCTTTGATGGTTTTAACCACGTGATTATATTGGTGTATTGATTTGTGATCTGTTTGTGAGAGGTGACCTTTGGTTCTTGATCTACGGAACTTTCCCTGCAAATTCCTACAAATTCATGTTGGAAAACCAACTTGTTTGGCCAATATGAGTTCTCTATTGTGTTTTAGTTTTTCTTCAATTTCTTTTTGCAAAAATCACCCTCTAGAATTCAAATACTTGAGGACAGAGTCTCAAAATAAGCAAGGGGGGAGATTCTTAATAAACCAATAAACTATGCAAATAGTTTAATAACAAGCAGCTCTATTTCAGAAGGGACCTGAGACATCAATATTTATCAACAAGGGACCTGAACAAGATCAATATCATACGTTATTACTGAAGGGACCTGAGACATCAATATTCATCATAGAAGGACCTGAAAAAGATCAATATCATATGTTATTGCAGAAAGAACCTGAAACATCATAATCAACATCAAAGGAATCTGAGAAGTAACTACAAGCACCTACAATCCATCAAAATCATTTAGAAAAATTCATCTTTGAAGTCAAAGAATTATCATCATTGGAAAAAGGTCAAGTGTTGACAAAAGAGAAAAGGTCATCATCAACAGAACAAGAATTGACAATGAGCTACTAAGCAAAAGGAAATTACTGTAAGTTTAAAGTGTTCTTAAAACCTTAGATTTTGAAAAAATTTCTAAGATTGATAAACTAATTTAAAAAAACTTCAATATGAAATACTCATTTATTCATGAATTCATCATCCTACATCCTATTACATTATCCTACATTACCCTATATCCTACATCATCATACATTAAAAAAAATTCATTCATTAACCTCATCGTAACCCTACATTCATTCATCATAATCCTACATTCATCATTCATGAGCATTTTAGACCAAACTTCTAGCCACCTCCGCTTTGGGGCCAAACTTTTTTTCCTCACATTAGGGGAATTTTGAGGTCTAAAATGGGCCTCCTAAGAAAAATGTAAAACCAATTCAATATGATGATGTCAACCATGGGGGATGATTCACCATTTTTGGAGTAAAAAGTAAAAAAATTAAAAAATAATAAAACTACTTTTTCAACTCATATGTTCAACTTATCTCCCTAAGGGTTTACTCAAATTTCGAGCGGGAGTACTCGTTGGATGAATACTTTAATTCCTCATCCAAGGAGTACCAATGTTGCATACTTTTTATGGACCATGCTACATGAAAAATCAAAAATACATGAAAACACATGATTGCAATCACGTTGTTCATGTATTTCTCATTTTTCGTATAGTAGAGTCCATCAAAAGTATGAAACAAGGGTACTCCTTGGATGGGGAATTAAATTTTACATCCAACGAGTATTCTTGCTCGAAATTTGAGTAAATCCTTAGGGAGATATGTTCAAAATAGGAGTTGAAAAAGTAGTTTTTTCTTTTTTCCCTCTAAAATTTGATGATGTAATCAAACCTTATTTTATTATTTCCACTATTACTTTATAATTTCTTTAGGAGGCCCATTTTAGACCTCAAAATTCCCCTAATGTAGGAATTTCCTGAAAAAACATGAAGGATTTGTTTGCCTACAAGACTAAAAAAAAGAGTTAGTGTCATTACAAATAGAATTTGATTTGAAATGACCTTAGTTTATGGTCATTTCAAAACATATTAATACATAAGCATATGGAAATAATGACATACAAAATAAAATCAAAAATGAAAAAATGCAATGATATGGAGCATGCAATAAGAATGGATTTGCAAATGCATGACAAAGCATGATTTAGAAAACATGAATAAGACATACAAGCAATAGAGTGAGGACCTTAGACTAATTGCAAAGATATTATATAACATTAAGACTCTACAAAGACATAGTGAAGGTAGAATAAACATAATGGTGATGGACTGAGCATGAAAACCCTTGGCAATAAGGTCAATCATATAGCAGAGAAGGCAGTCAACCATGACACTCTAGAGAAACAAGTGGCAGTCACAAGTACAAAGGTCAGAGACTGAATTGGGAAACGCAACAATAAACGGTCAAAATGTTCAAAAACTTGCTCTACGTGTGTTCTCCTTCATCATCACAGCTAAACCCAGCTCAGAATTGGAGAGAACACTTCACATTCACCCATAACATAGAAGATTCCTCATTCAAAGAAAAATACGCAGGATAGAATGCATAATATTAAGAGAGAACTGCGTAGGAGAGAAGAGCCCTGAGCAGTGGAGAAATAACGTATAATTGGGCGAGGAAATTGAAAGTATGGCATGGAGAAATAAGGAGAAACACTTTGTTGAAACAAGGAGATAGAGACCGAGATTTTCTCTGCACTAAGCTGACCGTTTTCTCCAACAAATCCCAAGCATTACGCAAGTGGCACGTAAGAGTCAAATCTAGAATTTCATCAACAGTTGAATGATTTCGAAAATGGTTAAACTCAATATTTCGTTTAGATGTGTCACAATGTGAGAAAAACAAGACTCCATTTGTGGATTTGCAATGCTTTGCCATCGTAAACATACTCTGCCACCTATAGAATCCAAGAATTTTTGAGATGTTGAGAGAGGAGTTTTAACTGAAATTATATGTCTAACACAAGAGAACAGACCATTAACAAGAATTTCGACAAGTTTTCTACAAGTCAATTGAAGTTCAAATATCCCAAACAATTTCTTCATGCCATCTTTGTCAAAAAATTTCCACATAAAAATTCTAGTGAGTCTCATTGTATACAGTACGAAATTTTTGAAACAGAGAGGGGTTTTCATTTTATTTTATGAGAAAATTTTGTAAACATAGAAGAGAATGAAGCACAATTGTGCAAACCAGTGAAACATTTTCTTTCATAGATGAGATATCTTAATGATCTTTCACACAGTACAATTTTTGTTTACTCAGTCATACAAACATAGGATTATTTTTGGATATCATTTGTCGTAGAACACAAGGAAGTTGAAGAGTTACAAGCAGAGGAATTAATCTCATTTTCTTTCAAAGCTTCAGAGATCTGATAAGTCCATTTACCATGGTATCTATCCTAAAAATTGCAATTATATATATATATATATAGTTTATTCATAATAAGGATTTTGACTGTACAAGGCTATATCAATTGGTATACAGAGCAGAGATAAATGGGAACCAAAATTGAGCCCAAATAATTCAAGCTAGAAAACAGGGGAAATGAAACAATAGAGAGATTATACCAAGCAGGGTTATTGGAATTTCTTCAAAAATTTAATGGACACAATGACAGAATCACACAGGAATTTATAGATTACTATGAACATGGGAAAACTAGAGTGGGTGATCTCTCCATACCATTAAACCCATACTTTCTCTCTCAAGCATTAGATCTTCCCTTGACATGATAGGAATATCACAAGGGACTACACTTTAAGGAGAAGGGATGGACCTTTTTCCTAGAAAAATAAAGGAAGGAATCCTTTAACATGACAAAAGGAATTCCAATAGATTGGTTAAGAGAGCCATGGTCAGAATTAGTGCTGATTCTCCAAAAATATTTCACCTGTGAAAATCGGTATAGTGTGGTATACCTTTATCATATTAGGTTGCTTCAACACATGAAGGGAGGGTGCAAAATCACTATACCTTATTTGAAACAATCAAAAAATATCAAAGATGAGCCAAGTAACAAGGAAAAAGACCCAGCAATTGAAATTGTTGAACCTCCACCAACATCAAATAAAATTGATGAGATAATACAAAGAATGGAGAAGGAAGTCCAAGAAGAGCCCATGAGAGGGACTCCTACTTTGAGAATGCTTGGATATGAGCTACATCACCTCATTCATATGCTAAGGAGAAGAAGTTAGAGAGCTGCATAATGAAGAATACCTTAATAAGATAGAATAACTAACAAGAGAGTTGGAGGACAACAAGATCTTGGAAAGACACTTGAAAAAGGAGAATAAGATGTATAGAGAAAACAAAAAAAACATAATCAATGAAAACAAAAAATTTATAAGCTTGAAACTAAGAATATCATCATCTCTAAACAAGCTTACAGATGGCTCGGTGAGAAGGATACATGGCAGTACAAATATGAGAGGCAGAAGGTGAAAGCTACCATTTACAAAGAAGGGAAATGTGAGGGTATTGACATTCATATTCAAGCTACATTGGAAGAAGCCACAGGGTCAAGAACAGCAAGGGCATCATCACTCAAGAGATCTAAACGGAGGAAGCAAGCATGAGGACATGCTTGAACATCAACAAAGGGGAGATGTTAGCCCTTAATTTTGGTCATTTTTGCCTATCATAAACCCACCTATTTACCACCATATTCTGTCCTATTTCATCCATATATACCTCATTTTAGTCTTATTTTTCATATTCAGGTAATTAAATTATGTTATCAATTTTTAGATATTTTTGTAAAAAATGGGTTTTAAGAGTAAGTCTGGACTACATTAAAAATTCTCGTAATAGCTCCATTGAAGTCATATGTGCAGGACACCTGGGTGAGATTTGAGCATATATTTTGAAAGCTTGGGAACCATGGATGGAGAAACACCTATTGGTTCAGTCAAACTGAGCTAAAACAGGCCCGGTCAATGCTAGTCAAACTTGACCTGTCATTCAGGAATCCCTAGTAAGAAGGGGCAGATTTATTATTTTGTGGGTTTTTTCCTGATTTTGTGAACCAGAATGGATGAATTATACTTATATGGATGGGATTATGATTGATAGTACTGTTAGAGACATTATAGCTAATTTTGTTTGTTATTTTTCTATTTTAACCAAGTTTATGGACCATTCAGATATGTAGAATTTATGTAATTTTGTATTGATACTTCTGAAGATTTTGAGATAATTTGAAGAACCATTTCTAATGTTCTATTTTATTTTCATGATGTGGATGATCTATTATTTTTTTTGTAGTTGAAAATTTCTTCAAGTGTGCAAGGCAACGGTGGAGGGCCCCATACCAAGCTAAGTGCACTTTGGTTAAATTAGCATAGTTTTAATGCAGTAGTCCTTGCTTCAGATTTTTTATTCAATCATTTAGATGTGTTATGATTTCTTATGTTTTTTGGATGATTATTGGTTCAAATCTAATTTTCATACGAAATGACAACCAAAAATTTAACTTAAATTATCTTTATATCAAGTTATGAACAACAACTAAAATTCATCCTCTTTACATTTCTTGAATTCTAGTTTATAATTTGATGCAATGGTGATAACGTTGGAATAGAACTGTGAAGAAGGAAAACCAAGACCTCCTAATTTAGGAGCCTCTTCTCTTACTTTCTACACATCATAACTATTCTCTTTAGTTTCCTTTCTTGAATTGTTTCTTGAATTTCAAATTTTAATGCAACTGTAATATTGTTGGAGTAGAATTGTGAAGAAGTAAAACCATGATCTCCTAAGTTAGAAGCCTCTTATATTGCTTTCTACACATCATTAATTTCTTCTCTTGAGTTTCTCTTCTTGAAGATAATACTGTGGGGAAGGACAACGAGGATCTCCTAAGTTAGGATCCTCGTCCTTCATTGACTACATCTTGATTCAGAAACTTTTTAGTTACATATTATATTTGTAATATGAATTTCCATTAATCTTAAAACTTAGAATATATTTGTAATGTGCATTTCTTTCAACTTCTAAAATTTTTCTTCTAAAATTGACTTCACCTGAAATCCATATATTTTGGACATGCTTCCAAGTCTACAAACCTAGATTGACAAGTAAAACACATGGGTTAGTTTACTTAGTAAATTGACCCAACAGTCACGGGTCATATGGTCCTATGGACCAAGGGTTGGCCCTCTTTACTCCCACCATGCAAAGTTTTAAAACATAAATATATGTCGATGTCCATTGTAAATATGATCCAATGTGTAGGTATAGTGGTAAGTTTTAGTGTTTGTGTGGGGCAGGTCGCGGGGTCGAGCCCAACCTCCGCCCTTCCACTATATAAAATTTTTCCACCCAGAACATATGATTCGACCTTTGAACTTATTCAAATTTTTGGCCTTTGATGGCCACATGGCGACCTCTGGGCTAGCCACGTGTCGACACATCATTGGTTCGATCAACACCCAACCAAAAATTGACATGTAGCCCAGAAATTTGGGCCAAACGTAATTCGACAAGTCTCAGCACACAAATGGCCAGAAGAAAACCATATTTTGACCAAAACTTTGACCCCTTTGACCGTGTTTGACTTCTTTTTTTAAATTCATCTGCTTGGAAAAGCATACATCGAGCTCTAACTTTCTCATATGGAGTCAGTTTTCGATGAAATGAAGTGCGCCGGAATCAGGGCAATGAACACTTCGTTGTCATTATGGCTTGGATCGATTCTAAACACTTTGAAGTTTTAGCAAAAATTTTCCCCCAATTTTGTTTCTGATCACTCCTTCCCACCGACAGGCTTTTGGTCCCACAAAAGTTGGTTACCTGATGAGAATTTAATACTCTTCTCTTTTCCTAGTTCTATCAACTTGATTCTACTTGGAAAAATCTCCATGACAACCACTTTGGTTCACTGACATGCCTTGCCTTGCAAATGGCTTGGCACTTCAACCAATGTCCTCCTTTTGATGCTAACCCAATCCAACACTTGTTGGTTGCTTGCTGACTAATTACACACCTTTTTGTACCAAAGCGATCCCTCTATACTTGGAAATCTAACTGATGGCCTTCCCACTGAGAATCATGTTCCTCCTTTGCACACACATGAATTCGATGCAAGCTTCTCCTTGGAAACCACTTTTCCAAGTTAAGCCCATTTGAGTGAACTACAAAAATGACTCCCAATATGAGTGATCACAAGAAAATAAATGACCATTTTTTTTACCTCCACAATTCCAAATTCCACATCTGGAAGAATGCATTCGCCATATCTTTCACTTCTTGGCGTTAACACATCAAATGATCTATAATGGTTATTTTTTTTGCTGCAATATTTTGTCATCTTGTCCCTCTTTCTGCTTCTTGATTCCATCATCCTCCAGTATTGACATGCTTCTCATGCCATGATTTGAGAATTAAGGCTAATCATGAGCCTCTCGCTCAAGATTGGACCTTCCAAAATCCTGAGACATATTGTCACGAGAAAAACCATTAACTTGAAAAAACACATCATGCAAGAAACACTACTTGATGACCTCTTCCTTTTTCTATTTTAAAGCAAAAAATGTCACATCTTGTGAAAATCGCCATGTACTCTTACATATTGGTGTACAAACCCATCAACCAAACACAAGTCGACAAAACATGTGTCTTCAAACCATTGACTCTCAAGTCAAACAAAATCATGTACAACAACTTGACGATTATTTTCCCAAAACAACAAGAATTTCACATCTCATGAAACAATTCATCAACATATCCCTTTCATCCTTGGAGACTAAATCAACTCTTCCAATTCGATATGACATTCATGTAACACACAATCAACCAACACAAGTAGACACTCATTCATGTGCAAATGATCAACAGTCTCAAGTTGACAAACATACATGATAAACAAAGCAATCAACCAACACAAGTCAATCACTCATGCATGTTCAAATTATCAACACTCTCAAGTTGAAAAACATACATGATAGACAAATCAATCAACAAACACAATTCAATCACTCATGCATGTTCAAGAACAATGAAACTATCAAAAATTCCATTGTTCACACACACAAATTCTCATGGATGTATAAAATGCTCAACTCTCTCGCAAGTAAAATCACAAGTACAAGAATCACATTTGTATGTACGAGTACTTAAAGAGCTGAAATGACCAAATTTTATGCAACAAAGTGAGTCAACATACCCCACTTTCAAACACCTTCCTGGCGTAAACATGCAACATGCATTCCAGAGAAAAAATAAATGCATTCACATGCAAATTGCAACTACAAATTTTCATCTTTGTTGCATCCAAGTGAGTCAATGTAGCTCTACTTTTCCAACATCTTGCTTCGTGCAATATGGATCATACTTTCAAGAGAAAAGAAATGCATCAATAAGGAAATATTTTCATCAATCATCAAAATAAATGTGAGGCCTTAATTGGTTAATACATCTAACCATCTCTTTCTAGATCACTTCAATGGCGCTTCTTTCAACTACACTTCATCATGTGTATCATCCTGACCCACATCGATTAAGAAATCGTCCTTTCCATTCTTGTCAATATCTCTTTCCACCTTCTTCAAATGTTGTGGATGACTTGTTGGATACAAATTCCAACACTTGTCTACAATATGACCCTGCTTACGGAAATGAGTGCAAAATAATTGCATCTTCTTTTCAACATGGTTTGCATTTTCCATTGGACCTTTGGCTTTTTGTCTTCTTTTTTTTACCTATGTATGGCTATCTTCTTCCAACACCTCGAAACAATATGGTTATTCAAACCATAAAAGCAACATATAAATTTTCTCCAAATCTTATGTGAATATTTTCCATGTTTATCATAATAAAAAGAAACTTGATTAAAGGCATATTTATACCTTGCACATTCACCTTTGTTGCCTTCTTAAGGAGGCAAATTTGATGAGGTAGTGGATCTCTTCAGAATAACAACAATGGCATCAATTACTTTATAGATTTCAACATCCTCTTATTTTCCATTTCCATTAGTTGCATACTTATGAGCATCTTCTTGCAAAGTAGGTGTAAAATTTTTGCATTCCTCGTGAACACAAACTTCACAAGCTTGAGGTAATGACCGTGTAATGAAATTCCTTCTTGGAACACCTTCATGTGCCTCCTTGGATTTGGAGCATTCTCCATCATGTTTTCCATAACAAAGACCCAAATACCTAGGCCTTTCCTCAACAAAAATTGGCTCAACTGTGTCTTGTGCATGTTTTCCCAATCCTTTACCTTCATAGCCCATATTCATCAATAATATGGACCCTATTCCTCTATTGTGTCTTTCAAAAGAACCTACACATTCATTTTGAGATTAAATTGAAGATGAACTTGAATTTCATACCTCTTTTTCATGCACATACTTGGATATGGTTTCATTTGCAATATGAAGTTGAGTCTCCATCTCATGCATCTTTTCAAGAAACTCTTGCATCTCTTCCTTCATGGCCATAAACTACTCTTGAATTATAGTACTCTCCTTCCTATCTTCAACCATATCTTGCACCATATCTCTCATGATGAATAGCTTCTGCAACATATCTTCATCAAAGAGTCTTTCTAAGGAAGATTGATTAGAAACATCACTTAATGAAGTTGCCATCACACTTGTAATGCATAAAAAGCTTCTTTGTTGTGATTTGAGATCTAGGTCCTCAATCTTGACCTTCTCCTAAAGAGAGGAGATACACATAAACTTGCACACAGTTAAATTCTCCTTACATAAATACAAAACCAATAGCTAATTCTCTAGCTAACCTTGGCAAACCCTGAGATAAAATTGGGCTAAAATGAGCTAAATTGTGCTCTGATACTAACTTGATATAAATATGGACAAACTATTTTTGATGTGCTATCTTCCTCATTATTATTAAATAAAAGTGTGCTTATGGATCGTCTCAAATATAAAGTTATAAGAGGGTCTATGTATCAAATTTATGTGTCTTTTATGAGAAATTCATGAGGTAAAATAGCCTTAAAAACACATAATAGAAAGTAAATTGCAGGGAATTTAATACATAGAAAACACATTACACAGAGCTGATAAATGGGTTCACCCCTCATGGGCTACATCGCCTTGGACCTGCTTCAATGCCTTGACCCTCTTTGGATTAATGTTCAATTATCTGATTACATGCACATAATGTGCTCCAATGGATTCCCAATCTACTCCAATGGATTTAGAAGACCCAAAAACCCCCAAGTAGCCTCTTTTGGCTCTACAAATGGTTTTTCAGATGAACCAGACATGGCCTCCTCTCCTGGTGGCCCTAAGCATATTTAATATTCAAAGTAGAAAAATCACTTACAGAAGTGCTCCTCTGCCTCTGCAACCTATTCCATCATGCTCAGAGCATCCAAATCATGTAGGATTGACTCTTCTTGAGCCCAATTTGGTCGAATATTTCCAAAATTATGGCTTCTTCAGTTTCTCCTAGAAAAGCTCCTCCAAAACTGGAGCAACTCCAGTTAACCCCGAAAAAACTGGAGGTAGCGTCAAATTTGGTGGACTCCGCCAATTAGTGCTAGTCAAAAATTAAGGTTTAATCAGAATTTAAGCATTGTTTAAGCACACTTAGCTCTAACCATGCACTTAAAACTATTCCAAAATTAAGCACATTTAAAATTTGTTTATGGGTTCATTAAACCATGTTTAGTGGTTAACTCCGCACATTTTTTGGCCTCTGTCGTCATCACGGTCCACGTGGTCCTGTAGACCAAAGGCTGGGCCTTCGAGGTTGGCCCTCTTTACCCCCTCCGTACAAAATTTTAAAACATAAATATATGCTGACATCCATTGTAAATAAGATCCAATGTGTAGGTATAGTGGTAAGTCTTGGCGTTTGCATGGGGGAGGTCGCGGGGTCAAGCCTGACCTCCGCATGTCCACTATATAAAAATTTTCCACCCATAATATATGATTCGACCTTTGAACTTAGTCAAATTTTCAAACTTTGAGGGTTACGTGGCGGCCTCCGAGCTAGCCACGTGTCATCACGCCATTGGTCCAATCAACACCCAACCAACAATTGACATGTAGCCCAAAAATTTGGTCCAACCATAATTTTACAAGTGTCAGCACACCATTGGCCGAAATAAAACCATATTTCGACCAAAACTTTGACCCCTTTGACCCTGTTTGACTCTTTTAAATTCGCTTGTTTGGAAAAGCAGACAGCATGCTCTAAATTTATCATACGGAATCGGTTTTCGATGAAACGAAGTGCACCAGAATCAGGGTGATGAGTACTTAACATTATTTCTAGTTTGGAGTGATTCTGAGCACTTTGAATTTTTAGCAAATTTTTGCCCATAATTCAATTTCTGATCAGTATGTGTCTATAGTGCCTAGCCATGGTCATCCAACTGTTATCACAAAATATGACCCGATAGGCTACTCGTCAAGTGGACTTTGTGTAACTATTTCAGACCAATCTTTTGGTTGAGGCTTAGCCTCCTCAACCTGAGAGGGCTCTCTCAAGGGTTTATGATCTTTGATTAATGGATAGATGGCTAACTCTAAGGTAAAAATATAGAATAATATAACTGGTTGAAACACAGATTAGCAAACATTCATTGGGCCATGGAGTCAAGGTAACTTCAGAAAAAACATCACAGTCTATCTAGCATGGAATTCAAGGCATTTGGAGTTCAATTCAGTGAGTAAAATAGTAGAACAGTGAAACACGCAGTCAATTTGTATATGAAGGAAGTTAGAGCATTATGAATGAATTCTAAGTATCATGTACAAACACCACTAGAAATAGAGATATTGAAGAATGCCATTGGAACAATAATGAACAAGAACTCCTCATGAATCTTGAGTTGTCAAAACAGAACTCTGTATTAAGCTGAAAAACCAGTGACATACAATAACACAGTCTTTGCTAAATAAAAATGTCCAACCATTTGGATTTCAACCTTATGCTATTTATAGAACATTTACAAGATAGGATCCCTTCTTCTCCACTAGATACATCGAACTCAAAGAGTTTGACACCTTTCCTATTCTAAGACATGCTATTTATTACAAATTGACAGCTATAATGCTTATGAAAATTCCTA
Organism: Pinus albicaulis; assembly: GCA_034641835.2. Classification (NCBI taxonomy): domain Eukaryota; kingdom Viridiplantae; phylum Streptophyta; class Pinopsida; order Pinales; family Pinaceae; genus Pinus; species Pinus albicaulis. Next base: position 265,285,624 of record CM076582.1, on the reverse strand, counting down.
ATTCTAATAGGACTGAAACTCTTAAATATCCTTCTAACAACCTTATCTAATCTTTATTACATCTTTTGCCACCTGCAATCCCATGAAGTCAAATTTGGATGTTGACCTTTCACTTGAAGTGACCCTGCTATTAATGATAATGTTCTCCTAAAAAACAGGAAACATGTTTTACTATTTCTTAGCGTATTTGATTTCTTTATCTGTTTTGAGTACTTTTATCATTAATAGATCAGATCTACATGTGTCATGTTTCCAAAAATTCACCATATATCTGTTGGAAATATTGTCATTGATGGCAAAGGAATTGGCAAAGAAGGAGCATCTGAAACAGTAACTAGGCAGAACAAAGGAAGAGTGCATTTGCAGAGAGCAGTATCAGTCAAGGAGCAGGGACAAGCAGTGAATTGAAGCAGAGTTGTCTAGAGACAGTGTAGGAAGAAAAGGGCCATCAAACAGAAAAATGTTCTAAATTCTCTGTGAATTCTATGTATATTCTTGATAGAATTCAGTAGGAAGGATAGTTGAGTCCCTGTGGACAATTATGAATCATTGAGAAAGCATGGTCTGTAAACATCATAAGCCCTGTGGAAGGAGTAGATTCGTGAATCTGTATAAGGTAATCTTGAGAAGTATTGATTGGACAAATCATTATCGATTACACGAATTATTTTTCATTGATACTGGTATCTCTCTTCGTATAATGCATTGCCGAACATTTGATTGCTAAGGTCATGATACAGTGAGCAATGGGAATGTATAACCTGATGAAGCAGCGTGTTCTAGTATGCGGAAGAGTATTACTATGAAACTCCCTACCGAATGATTGGACCGAACTCTATTGAAATAAACCCGAGTTGTGAACCTGAGTTAAGGGACCAAAAGGAATAGTGTAACCCAACTTAACCATGGGTTGGTCACTGTTCCAAAACCACGAGCGGGTTTGCGAGGCCATATTTCCCATATCGCACCGCCTTTCGGTGATAAGCGGTATCTCCTGGAAGGGGAAGGATTCCATAGGGTATACGACACGTGGCGAGGTGGACCCACGGAAAACCGCTTGTCATTGCACGCCATCACGCGTTATTGTTCGACCCAGGATGCCCAGCGAAATTGTTGAGCGTCGTTGATCTGGGAAGGGGTCATCGGACGGTGTTCATTTGCTATAGATGCGCGAAGGTTACCCAAGGTACGGCGCGCCATCGCACATTATCATCCGTGCATCATCAACGAACGATATCCATCGGATCATCTGAAGCCGAGCAATGTGCTCTCCGCCGTCAGATGGAAATGATTGTTAGCAATGGGCCCCAGTTTTAGATTATATTGATTGGGACTTTTCAAATTAATGTTTGCAGGTTTAACCAAGGATTACTTAAATTAAATATAAATTATGACGAAAAGTGTTTGGACCATCATTTGAATGTTATTCTGAAGTTGGTGGAACGAATAAACTTGGGGTCGACTTATGAAGGTCATTTATAAAAGAGAAATTTGGATTAATATCTCAATCTCAGATTGAGATGTTAAAAAGCCTTATATTAATTGCCAAAACCAAGGAAATAAAACAATGAGAAATTGTTTGGGGGGTTGGGTAGACCCCTCTGGATTATCTAATTGATCCCGTCCAGGAATACCATCAGCAGTTGGGTGGTTTTGACTCATGGTATTAATAAAGGCAAAACTATATAAGGAAAAGTGGATTATGGTTCATGGGGTGCAGATTGAGGGGTCGTTAATGAATAAAATTTTTAAGAGATATCTGCATGATCGAACTCTGTCTCTGATGAATCTGAATCTATGATGCACCTATGGATATGATCTTTAGATCTAGAAATGATGAATCTCTAGGAAGATCTGAAAATGAAGTCATGAAGATCTGATGCAAATCTGATGAAGAAATTAAGAGAAAGTTGGTAGATCTGAGGGTTGAAGCCTTCAGTGCGAAAGTGAAAGCTTTCTACAAACTGGTGTTAAATCAAGGGGTTGGAGCTCCCTTCCAGTGGTGACTGGAAAACGAGAGAAGGTGGTAGCCTTCTACAGGTGGGTGCCTGCGTGCTGGTATAATTCTGCGCCAACATAAAATTGTAAGAAGCTTTCTTTATAATAAATATTCAAGACTGAGATAACAGTAGCGGTGGTTTTCTCCCGAATTGGGTTTCCACCTTAAATACTGGTGTTCATATGTGTTGCTTATGTTTGATGATTTGTTCTGTTATTTCTGTTCATACTTACTGCTTAACATCTGATGAATGAATGATGCAATGATCTAAGTAAAGACATAATAAGATCTTTGAACGTACAAGTTGGATTCAGTAAAGTAGCATATGGTTTTAAGAAAGAAAAATTAAATGTTCTTAGTCAGCTCTAAATACTGATTCACCCCCCCTCTCAGTATTTATTCCAACAATATCCTTAATCCTCCAGATGTGCAGAAACTATAATTCGAATGTTGCAAAAAGACAAAGGATAAACCTGTGCTACGAAAGCAGCTCAGTTTCGTAGCGCAGTGTTTAACTCCTTTTTTCAATCAACTTTTGACCTGCTTTCTTCAAGTAAACCTTCATAACCTTCATATGCTATTTGTACACTTCCACAGCAGTTTCGTAGCGCATTTCAACAGATTTGCACTATCTGCGCTACGAAACTGCTGTGTAAGCAGTTTTGTCAAAACTGTCTTCAAAATTTGTACCGTGGATATGTTTAAACTTTAAATGTGTTGGTATTAGTTCAAAAACACAGCAATATGACCTCAAAAACATAATCTTCATCAAATTTTTCCTTCATCTTCATCAGATATTGACTTATGGATTTATCACTTTGTTTTACTGCCCAATCACTCCGTTTCACTGCCCTTTTAACTTTTCTTGAGACTTTGTCAACTGTATCTCCAGATCTTCAACTTGTCTTCTTAACCTTTTGTTACTAACTCTCAAATGAGTATTTATGACTCTTACAAACTTTGCTTCCTTGATGGCTGGGACTGTCCATGTGAAGAATTTTTCTTCATTGCTTGGTATTTCTGATTTTGAAAATTTTTCACCTTCGCAAATAGTTTTCATCCTTTTAAACTTTGTTTTCTCAAGGACATGTTTTCTAGCTCTTTTCTTCAACTTGGAAATTTCATGATTTGTTGATCTTAACCTCTCTTCCATACTTTTATACTTGGTAATTTCCTCCTTTGCTGTAGATACTATGTTTTCTGCATGTTTTTTTACAAGTGAGGAAAGATTAACTATCTCCTTATGAACAGTAGCTGCTTCATTTGTTTCCTCAAATTCTGCATTAAGTTCTTTTATCCTTTTAGAATGTCTAGTTACAAGCCTCCTAGCTTGGAAAACAAATGTTGCATCTTCATCCTTAAACTCCATCTTCTTTGATGATTTCATCCCTTTCTGTTTGCTTCTTTTAATCCCTATGAAATCATCTTGCACTATAGAAGATTCTTGTATGTCTATTGCATGTAATATATCATATAAGTTTCCTTTCAAACCTGGGCTGTCACTTGATCCTGAAACCACTGTCTTTCCTTTTGATGATGTACTTTGACTCCCTGTGGTTCTCTGGACTATTTTCTTACCAGCTGTTTGTTTCTGTTTAGCTTCCTTGGTAATATGTAACCCTTGTTTTGCAGGTGGAGGGATTTCTGCAACAATCACTGATGTCCTTTCTATTTTACCTTTCACTTGTTTCCTTGGCTTTAATTTGACAAACCTCCTGGTCCTTACAGCTACAAGTTGACTGGATTCTGCTAGTGAGGATGGATTTTCCTTTGCCTTAAGGTTTTTAGCTAGATTTTGAGCTTCCATTTCAAATCCACTTCTAAATAGAAAAGAGGACCAATCCTTACTAATCTTCTGGAGCTCATTCAAAACCAACAATTTAATTAAGCCATGGTGAAACAGAGATGTTTCACAATCATTGGATTTCACTTAGACCTTATCAGCCATTTTAGTAAAGCTTCTATATAGGAAAAATGGTAAATCCAATGATATCATACCTGTGAAGTGTAATAGGAGTTTGAAATGATAGGTGTAAACTTTGTGGTACCTGCCTTCACACGTGAAATATCTCTGGATGTTGAGCAGTAGTTTGGCATAGATATACTTAATACAATTTCTGGGAACTGCATTATTCAAGTCCATCTCTACATATTCTGGCTTCAAAAACATCTTGCATGCTTCCATATCGAACCTAAGACCTTTAAACCATGTTTCCTATCCTCTAGGTATTTCAATCACTAGAGCAATGGTTTCAGGTGTCACTGACATATTTAACATCCCAACCTTTGTATTTGTGCCACTGAAATGTAATGCAAATTCCTTTGATACCTGAGTATGTCCACCCTGCAACTTTTCACAGAAATTTAAACAACCCACTTTACTAAAAGCATCCATGACTATTTGGTATTCAGCTAAAAATCTTGTGCTTTTAGGTTCAGACCTCAAACAATGTCTTGATCTATGGTTCTTTTTCTCCTCAGCCATACTTGTTTCAGAAAAACCCTGTTGGCTTCCTTTAGAATTTTATAATCAGCCTCTCTTGTAAACAACCTCTCTTGATTTGATTTGACAGCCTCGCTTGATAATGTATGAAATATCCTTGGTATAGAACAACCATAATCTTGAGCTCGAAACAAGGATGTATCACAGTTTAGTATGAGCAAATGAAAACTGGAATGACTAAAATAGACAAGACCTTTCGAATTCGAAATTTATTTTCTCAATATGAAACCCCTGTCATAGTAATGATGGATATAGATGGTTGATCATTTCGAATATGACCCCTAACTGACTCACCATGATGTTACTCTATCATAACCTAACATATTTCTGACAATTTTTGAGCTTTGACATGACCTTTTAAGAATCCGCGCTTTTGTAGCGCACATAGTGCATTTTTCGCTCTTTGCGCTACAAAAGTAGCAGCGCTTTCATAGAGAAAAACTCAATTTTTGAACTGACTGCGCTACGAAACTGCGGTTTTGTGGCTAATTTCAAGGGTTTCATCTGAAAGTTGATGACATGATTTTTAAGTGAATGATGAGACTTTTCAACCATGGGATGAGACCTAAAGACTTTATTTGAAATTGAAAACTAACTTTTTTAAGACTTCTAAATCTATAACCTACCCTTTATCAAGACTAAAGTAACTAAAGACCTATTTGACACTATGACCAAAACAGTGTAAACTTACAGAGTTTAGAAAAAATTTTAAGGGTGATAACACCAAGGATGAGAGAGTATCTCACTAGGGAGGATTTTGGTTGAGGACCATTTAATTAGTGGGATATTTCCACATTTATATATAGTTCATAACATCTTCCAAAATTCCCATTTGGTTTGACTATAGACCTATCCATGAGTTGAAGTACAATGGTAGTTTTCCTTAGGCCATATATCCCTAGGGCTTCCATGGTATCTTACGTCATATAATTTATAGCAACACCTAGGTCAATCAATGTTTTTTAGATAATGGTATTATTGAATTTCACGTTAACCACTAGGATATCAATATTAGAGTATTTTGCAGTGAGGAAGCCCCCCTCCCCCGATCGTCAAATATGATAATTTTGTAGAAATTATGATGTATATTTACAATTTCTCATGATACTTTAATCAAAATAACAAGACATAAGCCTGCTCTATTGTTCTGTGAAATTCAATTCACAATTTAGAGCATCAATCACAAACATGAAATGAGAAATAACACAAATGCACACAGTTTTCTTCTAGGGGAAAGAAATCTGCTAAAAACCCCTTTGACTGCTAGAATTAATATGATAAATAGTGATGTATTACAATTGCTAGCTCAATTTGAGCTAAAAATGTAAGTGAATTAATTATTTCTTTGCTCACTAAGAAGATTTTACCCTGACTTAGTCAATTTCTGACTTTTCTTGAGCCCCTATTTCATCGTGCAATTCCTTGATAAATTAGGCCCCTATTATTTAGGAAATTTCTCAAATTGATTGCACAATTCCGAAGGTTGATCATTTGAATGCATGCAACACCTGTACACTCAAGACTAGTCTACAATTGATGTTACACTACCTTGGAATCTCCACCACAGTTGGGGAACTCGAATTCTCTGCATGCACTAGCTATTTTGGGATGATTTATCAGTTAATTAGATGATCGTTGAGTTTGACTTAAATCCCACTGCACAACTGACCTTCCATTAGTTCCTCCGACGGTTAGAACTAGTTCAACTGAAAACAAATTGAAATAACTGAGGTTCATTGCTAAAAATTAGAAATCACACATGCCTAATTGAACTCTAACTCCTCTAACTCAAATTTATTGAGCTAACTGAGTGACAAAAGCCATGTCATCTCAGATAACTACATCCAAGTTGTCTGTTGATGTGGAAATTCGAATTTTCTCAATTTAATCAAGGCATAATAAATTTTAGAATTTCTTGTTGCATTTTTCAACACTCCATCTCAGTAAGAAAGGGATTATCAACCACCCCTATCTTGCACCTATGGAACTTGAACTTCCCTCTTGAAAAATCCTTTGTAAAAATGTTAGCATCTTGTTCCTCTTTCGGAATGTATTGTAGCAACATTATCTGCCTCTACACATTGTCCTGTAAATGGTGATACCAGATATCTATATGCTTGGATCGATCATGAAATAAAAGATTCTGAAATAGCTTAATGAAACTATGATTATCACAATAGATCACAGTTGGATCATGCATTTGACCAAACAGTCCCACAAGTATCTTTCTCATCCAGATCACCTCACATGTTGCTTGACTTGCAACCATGTATTCTTCCTTTTCCGAGTAGAGCATCATATATCTTTGCTTCATGTTGTAACAGGAAACAATTGTGGAACCAACACTGAAAATTCCACTTGATGTATTCTTTTGGTCGGATGGACTCCCCGCCCAATCTACATCTATGAATCCACACAGTTTCACTCCCTCTTTCTGTTTGTACCATATTCCAAACTGGATAATGCCTCTAAGGTACCATAAAACATGCTTAGTTGCCTTCCAATATAATTTGGTTGGCCTAACCATAGCTTGGCTTAGCTGGTTGACTACATAACACATATTTGGTCATGTGTTCACAAGATACATCAGTGAAACCACTAGCTTTCGATAAATTGTACCATCCACTTCTTCACCTGAAATGGCATCCTCCTTTGTCCAATTGGTCGCTAGAGGTGTCTGCATGGATTTGCAACTCTCCATGTGGAATATATGTAGTATATCATTTACATACTTTCCTTGAGACAAAAATAGTTCCCCATCATCTTTCTTTACTTCCAACCCGAGGAAGTAGTGCATGAGACCCATGTCCTTCATTTCAAATTCCCTTGCAAGGTCCTCCTTGCAAGATTTGATCAGCTTATCATCACTAGTTAAAATCAAATCATCAACATATAAGACAATAATAAGTAATTTACCTTCTACCAATATGTGATAGAGGTTTGCATCCGCTTCAATTTTGGTGAAGCTCCCCAAACCAATGAGATAGTTGTCAATCCTAGTGTACCAAGCATGGGATGCTTGTTTGATATTGTACAATGCTCACTTGAGTTTTCACACATGTGACTCTCGATCAAATGTCTCAAAACCTTTTGGTTGCTATATTCACACCTCCTCCTCAATAACCCCATTGAGAAATTTTATTTTTACATCCATCTGGTGTATCTTCCACCCCATCTACGCAAATAGAGCAAGAATTGATCTAATGGATGAGTACCTTGCTACTAGAGAAAATGTCTCCTCGTGGTCAATTCCCTTAACTTGAGAGTATCCCTTGGCCAAAAAATGTTCCTTATACATTTTTCTATGCTTCCATTTGTTGCATTCTTAACCTTGAAGATCCATCTCGAACCCACAACTGATCTATTTTTTGGTCTTAGGACCACTTCCCAAATATTTTTCTTTACAATTGATTCGTATTCCTCCACCATTGCATCAAACCATACATGTTTCTCTATTTATTCCTCGAAAGAGGATGGCTCAATATCTACAAAATCAATCATTAGATCCATGTAGCCAGTGTACCAATCATGTGACCTCCTCTTCATGCGCAAATTTGAAGGATCTCCCACATTATCCCTCACATCCTACACAAGTCTATCAACTGCCCTGGTCCTTTTTCTGCCTTCTCTATATGGTTCTACTTGAGTGGATGTATCCACTCTCTACTCCTCAATTTTTGGTTTCTCCGCAACTTCCTGAGGCTCCTACTTTGGAGCTAAAATATCCTCTTCTGGTGGGATCTGAATCTCCCTCTCAATAGAACACGACATCGCTTTCTCCTCATCATATTTTAAATCCCTTTGTATGATTGTAATTCTGAGGGATGTAAAGTACACACGGTAGTTGTGAGGAGTTTATTTGTAACCCATAAATACCTCCAATTATTTTTTCGGTTCAAGTTTCTTCCTTAATTATTTGGAGACATTGTAGTAGATAGAAGCTCCAAAAATCCTGAAGTGCGACACATCATTCTTTCTCCCCCAATAGATCTTCCTTCGGTGTAATCATATGCCGAGAATCTTATGAGGACTCCGGTTTATAAAATATACTATTGTGTTTCATTCCTATTGCAGCAAAAGTAGTCGTAGGCCTTGGTTATGCAACATACCCCTCGCAACTCCCAGAATGCTATGGTTCTTTCTCTCATCCACCCCATTCTGTTGTGGTTTGCGGGGTGTTGTTAGCTCTTTTCAAATAACTTCTTTTGCATAGAAATTTTGAATTCATTCGACACATACTCACCTCCATTATCTCTCCTGAGGGCCTTCACCTTATTGTTGATTTATTTCCCAGCCAGTGCCTTTATTTCTACAAACTTGGAGAAAGTCTCATCCTTCTTTGACATTAAGAAGATCCAACACTTCCTTGAGAAGTCATTAATAAAAATGAAAAAATGTTTGTGTCTCGTTTTGGAGGGTATCAAGAAAGGTCCATAGACATTAGAGTGGATCCTTTCCAAGATTGCATGTGTTTTTCTATCCCGATCATGGAATGCATATTTTGTGTACTTCCCTAAGGTACATCATTTTCATACATCCCGCTACTCAAGAGATCCTTTAAGGAGTCCAATTGTTATTTGTTTCATAATATTTAAGGTGCCATGATGCCAATGGCCAAGTATTTTTTTCCAAAGTTCACTTACATCGCAGGCCTGCACTTTCTTCGTCTTAGTGCTTAATGCAACACAATTGCAATAAAGATGTATTACAATTTCTATCTCAATATGAGCTCAACCTGCAAGTGAATAACCTATCTCTCTGCTCACTGAGAATCTCTGACCTGGACTCAATGAATTTAAGCCTCTACTTGAGCCCCTATTTCCTTGCGCAATTCCTTGAGAAATTAGGCCCCTATTATTTAAGGAATTCCTCAAATTTATTGTGCAATTCCAAAGGTTGATCATCTGACTTCATACAACACCTGTACACTCAAGACTAGTCTAAAAGTGATGTTACACTTCCTTGAAATATCCACCACAGCTGGGGAACTCAAATTCTCTGCATGCAGTAGCTATTTGGGTTGATTGATCAATTAACTGGATGATAACAGAGTTTGAATGAAGTACCACTGCACGGCTAACCTTCTAGTAGTTCCTCCAATAGTTAGAACTAGTTTAACTAAAAGCAACTTGAAACAACTGACCTTGATTGCTATAAATTAGCAATCACACATGCTTAATTGAACTCTAACTCCTCTAATTCTAATTTACTGAGCTAACTAAGTGAAAAAATCAATTTCCCTTAAGTTAACTACATCCAAGTTGTCTATTGATGTGGAAATTCGAATTTTATCAATTTAATCAAGGCAAACTAAAATTGAGAATTTCTTGCTACATTTTTCAAAAAATTTACCCACAACATGGAAATTCTAGGGATATCTTTATGTTCTTCTAGGCCTCCTCAAACAAATTTCATTTTCCACTTTTGAATAAATAGGTACGTCTTTGATAGCTTGAAAAAAGAAAAAAAATAACACACATTTTTAAGTTCTCCTAGGAAAATAAATTCCAAATGAGTTGTAGGTTTGTATAAGCTTAATATTTTGGGGTAATGTGGGTATCAAATTTAAAGGCTTACTTTTTCAACTCTCAAAGGTTTCATAGGTAATTATTGCTCAATTTATTCATTTCTATATTCCTCATTAAAATATTCGATATGCATATGAGGATGCTCTCAGGTCAATGTCTTCTCAAATCTAAGATGAATATCATTGCAATCCAAAAAAATATAAGAATAAGTGGGGTATTTTTTTTATCCTGGTAGCTTGAGGTAGTTGATTTTATCGACCATTATTAGGGTTAGATATAGGTTGTGTAGGAAATTATGTTTGTGGAGGGAAAACGTGGATGCCTACAATGAGGAGGTGGAAGGATTTGCATGGGTGGATGCATAGAGACCTATTGGGAGCCTCCATATGTAGGGCCTCTCCACCCTTGTTTCCATATTTGTTGAGGAGTAGGAACCATCCATGGCTGAGAAGGAAGACACCTTTGTTGAGAGGAAATTTGTAAAGTAGGATTAGTCCAATAAGAATTGAAACATTGAGATGTAACTTGGATCATAGCTTATTGCTTCTTCTGCCATTATCATTTTTGTGTAACAAAGCACAGGTATTTGATTTCCTACACTTCTTGATATATAGCTTCTAATCTCATAAAAGAAGGAAAATTATTGCTAGCATGGTATTTACTACGTATTCCACAAATATCGACTTGGTCAAGGGGGGGACTCCTTCAATGGGTAGTTCCTTCTAAATTTTGGCAGAAGATAGATAAGGCTATATTTACATCTTATTTCTTGTTCTTATCCTGAAAAGTATCCAAGTGGGATTTTAGGGAACTCAGTATCTTTTTTTTAAGTCCTTTATTGTGTTTCCTATTTCATCTCTTGTGATTTCATTCCTAGTATTCCTACTAATCCTTTCCAATCATCCCATCAGCCTTTTCCTATTTTCATTGTTCCACATGAATATCTTCGACAAAGTTCCACAATGACATCATATGATTTCTAGGAGACATATCCTCCACCCATCAGGTTGAGGACTTATATGCATTCATCCGAGATTCCTATCAACAATAAAACATACAATGTTTCAGTAGCCAAATTTTATAGCATTGATCTATGCAGGTTGTATTTGAACATTCCCACATAGGCCTTAAGGCTTTCAACCTCATTGTTGTAGGTGTTAAATAATGTGGTTGACTACACCCATTTCCCTCTTGACATATGCATGCAATGTTAATTTTAAGTGGGTCTTTTGAAGTACTAATAAATCTACCCATTTGGTCCCTACTTCTTAGCATTTAACAAAACATCCTTCAAATATATAAAAGGAAGCTAATTCATCTAGAAATCAAAACAAAACAAAAAAATACAACAACAACTATACTGAAAATTCCCTAGTAACAATGTGAAAAATGACAGGCCTCTCAACTATGGATTCGAATTACGTGTGATACAATGGAAGGGTTCATTTAATCACCAATCTAGAATTTGTATAGAACTTATGAACTGCCATGCACCATAAATTCTTAGTACAATTATGTTTGTGTAAATGCAGTTGCATTAATCTATATGGTTGTCATGGCTCAACATTTATAATGCATCATCATGTCACCGGCTAAGTTCACACCAACCTCACAATCAAATAGACACTTTGCAGAAATGTAAAGTTCACACTTTTTAATCTAAATTGTAGAAAAGAAAATTCACTATTTGCATAAAATAAATCACATATAAACTAGAAGGTGACTTTTTGAAGTGATAAAGTAATCATGTATGTTGTAACAAAGTTGTAATTTCAATGATGATGAAATGCAATGAAATATAATTTTTTCAATCTACTCCTTTCCATATGAAGGAAACAAAATAAAACCCAATTGTTGAACGAAACCATTAAACAATTTGATTCAATCTTGAAAATAGAGTATTAAAATTAAGTGCCAAATTGTGGCAATACAAACCTCTGAGTTGCGACAAAGTAAAAAGAATGAAATTGTGACAAAGCATATCAAATGGAATTGCAGTGTGTAACAAAATATAATATAAAGGAATTGCAACAACATAAATAAATGGAATTGCAGCAACGTAAACTAATTGAATCACAACAATAGAATTAAATAAATCATGCAAAGCTACATTTGTCTACTAATGATTAGGTGCACAAAAATATGCTCAAAAATGAAAGTTGTTCAAATGGTGTGGAACCTGAATGACCACATAAATATCATCGTTCTAAATCTGGTGCAACTCCTTTCGCGGAAAACTGACACTGTATGCCTGGAAACGAGTTCTATTTATTTTCCCAAATAGGCAAATTTTTCAAAAATGATAGATGACTAGGAAAATTTTGGGCCAGTGGTAGGCTACCACATGGCCTCTTATGATTGGCCGAAATTCAAATTTTTTTGGGCCTACCACATCCTGACACGTGGCAGGCTATCACGTGGCCTCTTATGATTGGTCGAATGTCAAATATTTTTGGGCCTACCACATCCTGACATGTGACAGGCCCTTAATGGTGTTGTGTGGGTGAATTTCTATTGGTTGGAAGATGGCCAACCACATGTTTCCATGTGGCCCAACCAAAGGCCGCCATGTGGCAACATGGGGGACACCAAAATTTTGGTCAAGTCTAAATTAACCTCCACAGGAGTCAAACACCAAACCTCATTGCAAACAACACAACTTAATGGACCGAGCTATCCAATGGTTCTTATAAACCATACGAATCAACATGTATTTAAATTTTATTATGGCGGAAGGTTGGGGTAAGGGGCCAAGACTTAGCCTCAGCTCCCCCATATATGCATACCATACAAAAAAAGGCTCAGGACCGGGGACGTGAAGGATCCCGCCAATTTTTTTATTAAAAAAAACTTAATTCGACCGTGTTTTATATAGTTAAAAATTTGGCCTTTAGGCCTTGGAAAGCATATTAAGGGTCCGACAATTTGCACCAAAAAAGCACCAAATTTTCACTCAGTTAGCGCAATTCAGGGCGATTTTATAGGACGGTTCTAGATTTTGGGGAATTTGTAGAGCGACTAGCAACAAAGCTAGGGAGGCTCATAATTTCTTCAATTTTTGACCAATTTTGGAGCAGAAAGAAGCTAGAGAGGCATTTTTGACAGTTCTAAAGCTAATGGAACAGGTTTTGAAGCCATTGGAGCATTGTAAACTAATGTAATCACCATTTTTTATCATAATTATATAGGGCCAAGCCATTGGAAGTTGGACCAAGGAGATGTAGCCTAGGAGGGGTGAACTCCTTCATCACTTGTTGTGTTGTGGTTATTTTTATGGTGTATTTTTTTGTTGTTTTCTTCTATTTCATAGTTTAAATTCATGCTTTATGTGTATAATAAGTTAACATAAAATCTCATAAAACTCAATTTTAACACTTGCAATTTATACAACCTCAAGCACATTTACATATAGATCTCATACATATCAAGTTTGGTATCAAAGCATAGGTTTTCTTGTTGATGTGAGGGTTTAATTGTTTGCAAGTGTATGTGATGCTTACATGGTTGAAGCTCAAGAGAGGAGAAGGAAAGCTTTTGGTTGCAAGTCCTCAAGTTAGGTCAAGGACAAGGAGAGAAAGCTTGTCAAAATCTCCACCACAAATTCTTCCTCAAATTGCAGTTGAAGCTTCAGCAAGTATGTCACATGAAGAAGAACCTGGAAATATGTCAGAGGATGAAAAATCCTTCAGGAAATCATTCTTTGATAAGACAAGAATGGTGAAAGTTCTCTCTAAGGAGAGAAGCACAAGGATGCAAGGTAAGAGTTCCAATATTACAAAGGGAGATTAGTCTTCAAAAAGAGATGGAGGAGATGGAGACACGCCTCCAAAAGGTAATGGGAATGGTGAAAAACCACCTTTGACACCACCATTATCCTCACCTCGATCCCTACCACCATATTCATCATCATCTTCTTCCACAACAAGCCCTTTACAAACACCTCCACAATCTCCAAAATATCATGGTAAAACTCCATTTTTAAAGATTGACATTAATTTGATTTTCCTATGTATGATGGAGAGGTAGATGCTGAAAGATTAGAAATTTGGGTATGTCATCTTGAAGATTATTGCAGGATACAAAGGATCAAGGATGATGACACAAAGATTCAGCTTGCTTCACTAAGATTGGAAAGTGAAACTCTTATTTGGTGGAAAGCCAAAACTCAAGAGGACATGAAGAAACATGGTAAGGTATTAACCTCTTGGAATGATTTTTTTGCTTCCTTAAGGAGAAAATTTTATCCATTAGCATACATGCAAAAGGATATAATGGACTGGAAAATCTTTAGGCAAGTTAAAGGACAAAGTGTGCAAAGCTATACTCAAGAGTTTAGGAGAACAACACCAATTTTGAGTGTAGATTTGACATCTCAAGAAAATTCTTTAAATTACATTGGAGGTTTGCATGGTTACCTAAGATATAGTATTCTCATGTTTAATCCTTCAAATTTAGATGAAGTACGTGTACAGGCCACACATATAGAGGAAAGAGGGAAACATGTTTTAGATGAGACAAGTGAGGATACCATTGAGTCTAAAGAGAAAGGAAAGGGTAAGTTCAAGGGAAAAGGTAAGAAGAATGCTTCCATCAAGATGGAGAAATAAAAAATCACATGCAAACATTGTTCCAAATATGGGAATGATGAAGATCATTGCTGGAAACTTCATCCAAAGATGAGACCCAACAAGCTTTTAAAAAAAAGAGAAGGAGAAGACAGTTGCAACAATAACGCATGATTTAGGTTATGATTCCAGAGATAAAAAAAGGATCGAAGCCATGGGTTTAAAAGGTAAGGACATTGGAAGTACTAGTTCCTCAATTTGTCTCAATAGTACTCAAGATCATGAAACAAGAATTGAACTTTTCCATGTTAGAGTTATTTCAAAGCATACCAAGATTGACACCCTATTTGATAGTGGTTCACAAGCAAACCTTATTTTTGAAGACTTAGTCAAGAAGATAAATTTAGAGACCATTCCTCATCTATGACCTTATCCTTTAGGTTGGATATGTAAGAATTAAAATGTGCAGGTGATGAGGAAGTGCATACTTCGATTTGCAATTACAGTAAACTTTCTTGATGAAGTTGAACTTGATGTTGTTCCACCTGATATTTCTGGTATTGTTTTGGGTAGCCCATATCTTTATGATAGGAGAGAAATATTTCATCGCCATGAGAATAAGTATCACTTGTTCAAGAATGGGATTGAATACATTGTTAGAGCGCATAGTAAGAAGACGAGTTTGTCTCTTATGCATGCTGGACAAAATGAAGAGAATTGTGAATTCTAGTAAAAAAAATTATTTGTTAATGTTCAAGCATCAAGATGTTGTGAATGAGGCCTTTCAAGGTTGTTACCCACTGATAAATTACGTTATACCAAGAGGTGGCTAATTTTGTTCTTCAAAACTCCAAGAGATAATTCCCCTTTGAGAACCTAACATCCTTGAAGTTTTTATCAAGATAACTAATACTTTAGTTAATCTTCACTGCTATTTCCCTTTTAAAACTAAAAAATATGTTGTTTTCCTGAAGAAAAGACTGCTGAAAAACCCATTCTTTTCCCTTTCATTTTACCCTCCCTTTCACTCATACTTAACCTCCATTTTATTCCCTTTTTCCTCATCAAATTCCTCTATTTTTCCTCGTTTTCCCCTTCCTTCCCTTCATAAAAACCCTTAGATAAGGTTTAAAACTTTTTTTAACCTTATTGGAAGCTTTCAAAATCCTTTGAAATCCTTGAAAAATCATAAAAAGTGAGCCTTTTTGTGCTAATGCCTTAAGCCCTTTTGGCCCTAGCCCCCAGCCCCTTTATTTCCGAATAAAACCAACGTTAAAAACCAAGAGTTGGGGCCCGATCACGCAATCGCAATCGGGCGTTCCATTGTGTTTTGTTACCTCTCGCTTTCAAAAATCTCCGATTGTGATTGGCTCCTTTTTTATAAACCCCGATCCCTTCACCTTTTCATATAACCCAAAAGTCCCGCAATTGGGCACTAAAAGGCTAAAATCCTTTCCAAGACCTTTTTCCCTTCGTATTTCTTAAAATACCGACTTTTTATTAAGTCCCGACGGTTCATTGGTTAGGCAAATGCCAACCGTTGATCTAAAACTGATCAACGGTCTTCAGGATCTTGCATCAAATTTTTTTCATCGGATGCGTTTAAATAGTTTATTGCCCCCCCTCTGATTGGCCACCTTGCGATGTTTTCCCAGCCGTAGATCTTCCCCACCATACCCAGATCCAATGGCCCACATTTTTCTTTTCCAAAGCCCATCCCTTCGCCTTTTGACCTTCACAGTTAAATCTCCGCCATCGATCTGGTTCTAAGATCAACGGTCCTTGTTCAATCGTATCGCAAATTTTCTGTACACCTTTTCTCTCTCCCCTTCCGATTGGCGACCCCCAATTGGATCTGGGCCGTTCATTTCACTCATCCGACGGTCCAAATCAATCCTCACTTCCTTTTTTTATTTCTCAAATCCCGACATTGTAACCTCTTCGGCGAAGATCCACTGTTGATCTCTGCAGATCAATGGCCCACATTGCTCCCGATCTCCGCTCGGCCCCCTGCCTTGTATTCTTTTCATTTCCCAAAATTAAATCTGGACCGTCCATTCTTCTAATCAAACGGTCTTGATTCAACTCGATAGGCCCAACTCCTTTGGGTCCTACCTTTCCCCAGATCAAATCTCTGCCGTCCTTTTCCCTGATCTGACAGTCCAGATTAAAACCGCCTTGATCCTGCCCCACCTTTTTTCGCCCGTGCATCTCATCGCCATCGCACTCTCCTCACGATCGTTTGATCTGACGGCCAGCGTGCGGTTTTGCGTGATTTTAAGCCCGAAGGTTAACCTTTTAAAATCACGCGACATAGGTGGTTTTAAAAGGCCACGTGTCAATTAGAAATGCATATCGTGTTTAAAAAGGCAATACCACCTTCCCTCCTTTTCATCGCGCAAAACCGACAGTTTCTTCAGTCGAAACCACCATTCCCATCCCCATTACATTTTCTCGTAATAGATCTCCACCGTTGATCTCTGAGATCTAACGGTCCCAGTTCTCTCTCGCCTTTTAATTCATCGCCCTCCACCCATCCTCCAAGGGACTTCATAAGTGAATCTCCACCGTCGATCTTTGTGGCCGATCTAATCCGAAGACCCAGAATCTTTCAGAAACCCCAAATTTCATTTTAGCCCTTTGTTAACTCCGCCAAATAATTTTTTCCCTTTTCACTATATTTTCCTCCATTTTTTATATCTTTTCCTCTCTGCCTGCTAAGATCTTGGATTAATCTCGACCATTGATCCACATACATCGACGGCTCGGACTTAATCTTTCATTGACTTCCCCCGACCACCTCTCCATTATCCTCAGCATTAAATCCTCACCATTGGATGCTTTCATCCAACGACTGCAATCTAACCTCAGTCTCCAAAGCAGTCTAAACCAAACTACGCAAGATTTTCTTAACTTTTCCTTGTTTTTTGCAGGTTTTCAAGGTTTCTCAATTGTTTTAAAAAGAGAATTGAAGGTCGGGGATGACGATCCCACATGCCTTTATTCATGAAAGAGATCGTTCTGCAGGGTTTCCCATCAAGGTTTATCAGTGCCTCATGAGCACTGACGCCATTATAAAACCTTTGTAACGCCTGCACATCAACAATACACAGCATACATTAATCAAACAAAGAGTATCAGTATCTAGGGATAAAATCAAAAGCAGAAAACCTGTTTGAAGATTGTTAACACAGTTTTGGAAGGATTAAGGCATTAATTCGATTAATCAAAAACCTGATCCACAATTGAAGACAGTTTGAAGACCAGAAGATAGAAATTAGGCTTCATTAAGCCTAAAACACAGAACTCAAGTAAATTAAATATTTTTTAGGTTAAAACAATAATATCTATCAGTCCGAGAAGCCTCCACTGCCACATCAGAGGCTAATTGAATCCTTCGCAGCTACCAAAAGACACATGTAGCCTCAAAGCAATCAAAGAAGGCCTAGTTATTTCCAGAACATAAGATATTTATCTAAAGACAGTTGAACAGTTATTACCAAAGAAAGAACAAATTCTCAAAGCGTCAGCAGAGTTATTACAAAGGTAAGAAATAGGCCTTGAAGTCAATTTTTTTTCCCTTTGAGTTTAAAATGATAGAAACAAAGTAAACAAACAGAATCATAATTCAATGCTCTCCTACCTTAGGTTTAGGATTGTTTTCAAGGTTTGGAGTTGCATTTAGTGGAGAATTTATTACATTTTCAAACCTAAAGCTCCTCCACCTCCTCATTTCTTCTATAAATACTTTTGAAGAAGATGAGATACAGGTTGGTTGATCACTAGTTGTAATACTGAAACTCTCTAAAATAATACGTAGTATGTTGAAGTTGAAAAAGAAATTGAAGTCTTGGAAGCCCTGATGATGTTGTTGCATGCTTGTTCTTGAGAAGGCTCTATCATTGGATCCATGAGCTTTGATGTTGGTGAATTATTCTGAATTGTTTAATGTTTTCTCCTGTTTTCATTTTGTTCCATAATTTCTTACTATAGTAGGATGAAATTTTTAGGCTAAGAAATGACTCCTGGAAGCACCTTAGACCTGTTTATCCTTCATTGTTTTATGTTTTCTTCTGCTGAGGTATTTTAGAGTCTTTAATCTCTCACTTTAGTCCTCATGCTTGTTTATTTCTCTAATAGTTCGAATAGTTGGTTTCAGCATGTTTTATGGTTCTCCCTACTTGTCTGTTGTCACTTAAAGGCTGTTATTGAAGTCTCCCTTTGAAGTATCTTTGTTTATAGTGAGACAAGGAGGTATGTTTTGATCATGCCCTTTGTCCTTGCTTAAACAGTTGTCTTAAAGGTCTTTTATAGTTGTGATCATAGATGTATTAGGTGTTCCCTCTTCTATGATTGCAATTATCAGTGAATCTTTTATGTTTTCTAAGTCATTTGAAATAAAATCTTTGAGGAAATAGGATGTGCTCCCGAATCTTGGATTTCATTTTAAAATTTTCTTTGAAGTCATTATTTGCTTGAAGTGCAGTTTGTAGAATTTATGGTTAGCCCTGTCTATCTAATACCTCTTTATTGTTCAAATCATGTTTTCAAATTAACTTTGTTGAGAATTAAACTTCTCTTTTCTAAACCATTAATGTCCATCTCATTCATAAACTAAAGGATCTTGTGGCCAAGTTAGATTTGCCCTTTGATATCCCATACCCATTGATAAGTTTGTCATTATCTCTTTTTCGACTCCATTACCCAATGAAATTGATACTCCTTTCTATTTTCCTTTCCTAGCCCTTTCATATTTTGCTGTGTCAATTCAACCAAATAAACAAACAAACATTTTCCCTTAATAACTAGTCTAAAACTAATACCCAAAGCACACAAGATAAACCTTTGCAAAAAAAAAAAAATTGAGAGATCCCTCTCTGAGAACAGGAGGACTAGATCCTGGAACTCTAAAGATTGTTTTGATGTTGCCTTGTCTTTTGATTTTCCAAACTATCAAAACACGGGACCCCAACATAATGGCGATCACGGTGGGACTCGAGTTAAATCTTCAAAACAAAACACTCACTGTCCAGTATAACATAAGTAGCCTTTTTCAAGAACTACCTAACAAAATGGTAATCATGATAGGACTTATTTGAATCAGTGACAAACTAAGTAACCCTTAGGATTCTCTTAGAACCTTATCAAACCTTGAAAGAATCAGTTACCAAGCCATAAGAGTGAACTCTGTATGTTTCTAACACCTTAGCTAAGTGTTAAGCCAGATTTAGGACACGCTCATAACCCATAGGACTAAAAAACTCAGAAAAACCCAAAAAAATTTCAGTTTGGCTTCATAATAAACATGGTGGTGGAACCATCCAATATTTTACCTTAATAAAAGTTAAATAGTTTCCACCTGGTGACTCCACTAGCCTCAGTAGGCCTATTACTCATCTAGGTCTCCAGATCTCTTTAGGACTATGTTAACCAGCCTTGAAGAAATTTAAGAAGCCTAGTCCCATACTAGATAAGACATCGTGAGAGGCAAAACTCCCAAAAAATAGTCCCTAAAACTTTAACGTCTCTCATTTTTGAAAAGAAGTCTGGCTTCACATAGGATCAACACTAGATCCCACTCAGACCCAAATCCTCCTTTAATAGTTGACAATCTAGAGAGAATTTTGTGGCAGACTTCTAAGTCTAGAAAATCAACTACTAATAGGAGCCTCTTAAGAACAAAATCTGTCCCCGAAAACCTTGTTGACCTAGAGGATTTACACTTTGATTTACATCATACAAAGAACATCTTTAGAATTAGATCTCAAGGTGATTTAAACCAAAATGATCTTGACATTGCAGATTTGCAACAAAGCTTTAGTAGAGAAGCCTCACCTTCCACTCCTCCTGATTCTCAGCTTCTTCATCACTTTAGCCTTTTCCATAACAAATCTGCTCAAAACCAGTTTGCTGGCCCAAGTGTTTCTTCCACTCCAATCCATACTACCACTGTGCAAAACACTGCATTTCGGCCCACTTTCCCCCTTATAAATCCACCTCGTGTAAATCCACCCTTCTTTCCAGCCATGGCAACATGGTATGCCCCATTAGTGTTACCACAACCTTTGCTTTCCTTACCAAATGATTATCAATCAAAAAATCCTCATTTCATTGCAAAAGAGTCTACAACAGCTCAACATCATGTAGATAGGATGGAAGATGCTTTTGATTACATGGAGATAGAAGAGGAAATTGTTAAAATGAGTATCTTCGCCCAAAGTTTAGGAGGAGATGTAAAGAAGTGGTTTAAAAATTTACCCCCTAACAGCATCAATGATCTCCCTGCTTTGTATCAAACATTCATAAATAAATGGGAACTCAAAAAGAACCCTCTTCAAATACTAGCAGAGTATAGCAGCCTTAAAAGAAATCAAGGAGAGAGTGTTCATGACTATTCCACTAGGTTTAACAGTGTTTACAATGCTCTTCCACCTCACATGAAACCTCCCCAAGGCATGGCCTTGGTAAGATACCTTAAAGGTTTTGATGTTGAAATGGCCTATCAGCTAAGGGAAAGAGATTACTTAACTCTGGAAGACATGCAGAGAGGAGCTGTGAGTGTAGAAGCAAACATAATTGAGAAAATAAATAGGTTGAGATCAGAGAAAAGGGTGACTTATAAAGATGACATTGCACCCTCAACCTCAACTTATGACACTAAATTGATAACCTAGTGAAGGTAATGGAGAGGATGCTTGAAAAGATCAACTTGAATGATAGAGTGCCACCAAGAGAACCTCAAACAACCAAAATAGAAACAGAAATCAGAATTATAGAAGAGAAAACAATCAAGATAAACACAAATAAAGTGACCAATAGATTAGACCTCCTTTCCAACAAAACTATGTAGATCAATATGAGGTAGATAGGGAGATCGAAAGGTTGGGAGAAGGTCATGTGAACTTGATTGGATCAGACAGTGGGGATGATGTTTTCCTCACTGAACAAGAACAAGGTTTCTTCTCCTCTGATCAAAATACAAACACCTATGAAGATTCTGATGATTATAGATTGGGGTTTGAAAATGCAATCATGGAGGTGCACAAACAATATGATCTTAGGAGCAAAGGGAACGTAGATAATTCAAAGGATAAAAACACTAATACTGTTGTCAAGAAAAACACAGAAACTCAACCCAAAAATACAGCAGAGAAAACCAACATTTTGTCTAGGAAACTAGATTCGAATAAAGAGAAGAGCAGCCAACCAAATGTTGAACAAAACATCCCTAGCACCTTAGCTAGTGGACCTAACAAAACTATCCCAATTACCAGTCCAAAAAAATTTCATAAAAACAAAATTTCTGAAATGAATTCAATTGAAAAAATAGATGTAAATATGAACAAGTCAATTGTTCCTTTCAGCCTTGAGGGAGAGATTGCAAAGAAAAATTAGCATCCCCCTATTTGAACTAGTAACCCAAGAAGTGTACAAAAACCAATTTTTAAAAGCTTTAAACTTAGGAAGTGATATTGATACCTTAAACTTGACAGATGCCAAGCCCGAGTTATTGTTTAGTGCAGAAGTTGAAGGAAAATACAAAGAAAGAGTTGTTCCTCCCTTCTATGTTAGTTTTAATATACACGAGAAAATTTTACACAATGCCATGCTAGACTCTGGAGCTTCACATAATCTTATGGCCAAGGTAGTAATGGAAAGCTTAGGCTTAGAAATTACTAAACCATACAAAGACTTGTATTCCTTTGACTCAAGCAGAGTCAAATGTTTAGGTTTAATCAAAGATTTATGTGTTAACTTATCTCAAATCCCTACTAAGAGTCTAGTAATGGACATAGTTGTAGCTGACATTCCCCCTAAGTATGGCATGCTCTTATCAAGATCATGGGGAGCCAAACTTCAGGGGAACCTTCAAATGGACATGTCTTATGCCACCATCCCTGTTTTTAACCAAAATAGAAGATTATACAGGGAATCTCACATGAAGTGCATGGTGAGCAACATATATAAACCAAAAAACTCTCCAATCTATTCTATTCAATCAAGTTTAGATTCCTTTATCTTGTACAATGAAAATGAAATCACTCAACAAGATAAAGAAAACGTAGACCCCATCAGTTTATCAGAACAATCAGAACTTCCCTCAAATCAGATTCAAAACATTGAAAATCAATAGCAACAAGAGAATGAAAATAAGGCTGATATACTTTGGACAATAAAATTTGATGGATCTTGTAATAAAACAAGTGCAGGGGCAGGTGTGTGGATTCAAAATACAAATCATATTTTTTCATATAAATTGGATTTCCCATGCACCAACAATATTGTTGAGTATGAAGCACTTCTCCTAGGCTTAAATTGCTTAAACAATTAGAAGCCCAAAATATATCAATATTAGGAGATTCTGAACTTATCATAAGACAAATCAAAGGAGAATACTCAGCTAGAAATCCAAGGCTTAGGGAATATCAGAATGTTGCCCTTGATTTATTGAAAACCTTTGAAAAGTATGAACTTATTTTCATTCCAAGAACACTAAATCATCTAGCAAATGAACTCGCTTTAAATGCCAGCAACTGCCAAATACCTAAGATAAATGAGCAGCTTAGTGTAAAGGTAAAACACAGGCCTGCAGTACCTGATAACGAAGATCACTGGCAAGTGTTTGATTCTGACAAACACATAGCTGATTTCTTAAAATCAGAGAATGATTTTGCCATACCAATATCAGAAACCATCCATAAAGAAAATTGTTTGTATATTGAACAAATCCCAGAAGTTGAAATAACGCATTTTGCTGATATGAATCACTGTGAGAATCCTTTTGAAGCAGAATTAATTGACAACGCAGACCAGGAAGACTTGGAAGTTCTACAATGCATGAGTGATACAATTCCAAGAGGTCTCACACCTTTAGAACACCTTTTCGACTTTAATGATGTAGCCAAAGAACCAAGAATGGAGCCTGTGGAAACAGATGTAGAAGAACACAACATAGGTAGCCTAGCAAAACCCAAGCTGATTAAATTATCTAGCACTCTCCCAGCTCACATAAAATTGCACCTTTTCGACTTTAATGATATAGAGCTGTTCAAAGAGTTTAAAGATGTGTTTTCTTGGGGATACAAAGACCTGAAATCTTATGATACTAACATCATTTAGCATAAGATTCCTTTGAAGGAAAATCAAAAGCCTTTTAAACAAAAACTAAGGAGAATAAATCCTGTTTTATTACCTTTGCTTAAGGCTGAAATTGAAAAGATGCATGATGCTAGGATCATAGTACCAATTAGATATTCAGAATGGGTATCAAACTTAGTTTCTATTAGAAAGAAGACAGTGGAAATCAGGCTCTGTATTGACTTCAGAAATTTAAATAGAGCCTCCCTAAAAGACAACTACCCCTTGCCCAAGATGGACCATATACTTCAAATGGTAGTTGGGTCAAAAAGGATATCGCTCTTAGATGGGTTCTCGGGTTACAACCAGGTGTTAGTGCTCCCAAGTGATCAAATCAAAACTACTTTTACCACACCTTGGGGCACCTTTATGTATGTCAAAATGCCTTTCGGATTGATGAATGCAGGGGCCACCTTCCCAAGGGCCATGGATATAGCTTTCTCTAAAGATATTGGCTATTTTAGAATAATTTACCTTGATGACATAACCGTTTTCTCAAAAACTGATGAAGAACATTTGATTCACTTGAGAAAAGTTTTTGAGAAGTGCAAGAAATTTGGCTTATATTTGAATTCCAAGAAGACACTTTTTGGTCTCCAAGAAGGAAAACTTCTTGGTCACATGGCAAGTTTGAGAACCTGTGGAAAGGGCCATATATTATTCATGTTGAGAGGGGTCACAATGCATTTTTCTTGAAAGAATTGAATGGAGAAGATCTGTATGGAGGTCATGTCAATGGCAGGATGTTCAAGCATTACTTCTGCCAAGAGTCTTGAGTTTTAAGGCTTTTTTACTTTCCATTATAAATATCATTGTTAAACATTGCATTAAAAGTTAGAAAAAATAAAAATACAAAAACAACAGAAAAGAGAAAAGAGGGCAGATTGTAAAACAAGAAAGGTACAGCCCCATACCAAAAAGAGAAACAAAATCTGAAAGTGGGCAAGCTCAAATGCCACTCCTAAAAAACACACTTCTAGTTAGTCATACAGTTTAATCATGACTAATTATTTTTTCAATTTACTGTTGATAGGTTAGTGAAATATATTTGCCAAACAGTTTAATATCGGCTTATCAATAAGGTAGATTAGGATAGGACAACAAAGGTTCAAACAAGCTCAAATTCTGAACCTATGAGATAGAAAACAAACTGGTTCTAATATGCCCAAAACTTGAACCAAGAAAGAAAGAGAGATAGCTCAAACAAATTTAAAAACAGAGCTAAAGAAAAAGAAGGATGTTCTTATACTTTCATATCTTAAGCCTTCACTATTTTGATTTAATTTTCTGCAAATAATTATCTATGTGCAGCTTTTTTTTATGCCATAGATCAGCAACAAGTTAGACGGTTCAATCCTGACTTGTCTACTTTTAAATTTCTTGTTTTAGGACTTAGAGAATAAAAATCTGTTAGACAGTCTAATCCTAACAGATAGTAGATAGGTAGAGAAGCTTATGAACTCCACTGCTTAATCTGAGTTCATGGAGGAATAAGAGTAGACTTAGATTAGTTTTTTTCTTTTCAAAAGAATAAAATGTTGTTGAAGAGAGTTTTCCAGTCTAAATGCACTTTGAAAAGAATAAAAATGTTAGGATCATTAAGAATGGGTAGGTATACATGTTGTTTTGATAGAATTCCATTGTTTTAAATTGTTGTAGAGATCAACAAAAGCAAAGGTTTTTGCCCAATGGATTAAAGCACTGGTCGAATGAAATCCAGAGATCTGCAGCTGAGGTTCTAGACACCT
This sequence comes from Pinus albicaulis, assembly GCA_034641835.2. NCBI lineage: Eukaryota > Viridiplantae > Streptophyta > Pinopsida > Pinales > Pinaceae > Pinus > Pinus albicaulis. The sequence goes on along the minus strand of CM076582.1, from coordinate 265,260,143 downwards.
AAAATAACGAGTTGTCTTCCCCAAGTGGAGCCACTGTTAGCCACTGATAAATTCTGTTATACCAAGAGGTGGCTAATTTTGTTCTTCAAAACTCCAAGAGATAATTCCCCTTTGAGAACCTATCATCCTTGAAGTTTTTATGAATATAACTAATACTTTAGTTAATCTTCATTGTTGTTTCCCTTTTAAACCTGAAAAATCTGTTGTTTTCCTGAAGAAAAGACTGTTGAAAAACCCATTCTTTTCCCTTTCATTTTACCCTCCCTTTCACTCATACTTAACCTCCATTTTATTCCCTTTTTCCTCATCAAATTCCTCTATTTTTCCTCATTTTCCCCTTCCTTCCCTTCATAAAAACCCTTAGATAAGGTTTAAAACTCCTTTTTAACCTTATCGAAAGCTTTCAAAATCCTTTGAAATCCTTGAAAAATCATAAAAAATGAGCCTTTTTGTGCTAAGGCCTTAAGCCCTTTTGGCCCTAGCCCCCAGCCCCTTTATTTCCGCATAAAATCGGCATTAAAAACTGAGAGTTGGGGCCTGATCGCGCAATCGCAATCGGGCATTCCATTGTGTTTTTTTACCTCTTGCTTTCAAAAATCTCTAATTGTGATTGGCTCCTTTTTTTATAAACCCCCATCCCTTCATCTTTTCATATAACCCAAAAGCCCCACAATCGGGCACTAAAAGGCTGAAAGCCTTTCCAAGACCTTTTTCCCTTCGTATTTCTTAAAAAACCGACTTTTTATTAAGTCCCAATGGTTCATTGGTTGGGAGAATGCCAACCGTTGATCTAAAACCGATCAACGGTCTTTGGGATCTTGCATCAGAGTTTTTTCATCGGATGCGTTTAAATAGTTTATTGCCCCCCCTCCGATTGGCCACCTTGCGATGTTTTCCCAGCCGTAGATCATCCCTGCCAGACCCAGATCCAATGGCCCACATTGTTCTTTTCCAAAGCCCATCCCTTCGCCTTTTGACCTCTGCAGTTAAATCTCCTCCGTTGATCTGGTTCTAAGATCAACGGTCCTTGTTCAATCGCATCGCAAATTTTCTGTGCACCTTTTCTCTGTCCCCCGCCGATTGGCGACCCCCAATTGGATCTGGGCCATTCATTTCACTCATCCGACGGTCCAAATCAATCCTCACTTCCTTTTGTTATTTCTCAAATCCCGACAGTGTAACCTCTTCGGCGAAGATCCATCGTTGATCTTTGCAAATCAACGGCCCACGTTGCTCCCGATCTCCGCTCGACCCCCTACCTTGTATTCTTTTCATTTCCCGAAATTAAATCTGGACTGTCCATTCTTCTAATCCAACAGTCCAGATTCAACCTGATAGGCCCAACTCCGTTGGGTCCTACCTTTCCCCAGATCAAATCTCCGCCGTCCTTTTCCCTAATCTGACGGTCCAAATTAAAACCGCCTTGACCCTGCCCCACCTTTTTTCGCCCGTGCATCTCATCGCCATCGTGCTCTCCTCACAACCGTCTGATCTGATGCCCCAGATCTGACGTCCAGCGCGTGGTTTCACGTGATTTTAAGCCTGAAGGTTAACGTTTTAAAATCACGCTACATAGGTGGTTTTAAAAGGCCATGTGTCAATCAGAAACGCATATCGCATCCAAAAAGGAAATGTCGCCTTCCCTCCTTTTCATCGCGCAAAACCAGCGGTTTCTTCGGCTGAAACCACCATTCCCATCCCCATTACATTTTCTCATAATAGATCTCCACCGTTGATCTTTGAGATCTAACGGTCCCAGTTCACTCTCACCTTTTAATTCATCGCCCTCCACCCATCCTCCAAGGGACTTCGTAAGTGAATCTTTGTCGTCGATCTTTGTGGCCGATCTAATCCGACAGCCCAGAATCTTTCAGAAACCCCAAATTTCATTTTAGCCCTTTGTTAACTCCGCCAAAGATTTTTTGCCCTTTTCACTATTTTTTCCTACATTTTTTATATATTTTCCTCTCCGCCTGCTAATATATTGGATTAATCTCGACCGTTGATCCACATACATCGACGGATTGGACTTAATCTTTCATTGACCTCCCCCAACCGCCTCTCCATTATCCTCAGCATTAAATCCTCACCGTTGGATGCATTCATCCAACGACTGTGATCTAACCTCAGCCTCCAAAGCAGTCTAAACCCAACTACGCAATATTTTCTTAACTTTTCTTGTTTTTTGTAGGTTTTCAAGGTTTCTCAACTGTTTTAAAAAGAGAATTGAAGGTTGGGGATGATGATCCTCCATGCCTTTATTCATGAAAGAGATCGTTCTGCAGGGTTTCCCATCAAGGTTTATCAGTGCCCCATGAGCACTGACGCCATTATAAAACCTCTGTAACTCCTGCACATCAACAAGACACAGCATACATTAATCAAACAAAGAGTATCGGTATCCATGGATAAAATCAAAAGCAGAAAACCTTTTTGAAGATTGTTAACATAGTTTTGGAAGGATTAAGGCATTAATTTGATTAATCAAAAACCTGATCCACGATTGAAGACAGTTTGAAGACCAGAAGAAATAAATTAGGCTTCATTAAGCCTAAAACACAGAACTGAAGTAAATTAAAGGTGTTTTAGGTTAAAAAAATAATATCTATTAGTCCGAGAAGCCTCCACTGCCACATCAAAGGCTAATTGAATCCTCTGCGGTTACCAAAAGACACCTGCAACCTCAAAGCAATCAGAGAAGGCCTAGTTATTGCCAGAACAGAAGACATTTATCTAAAGACAGCTGAACAGTTATTACCAAAGAAAGAACAAATTCTTAAACTGTCAGCAGAGTTATTACAAAGATAAGAAATAGGCCTCGAAGTCAATCTTTTTTCCCTTTGAGTTTAAAAAGACAGAAACAGAGTAAATAAACAGAATCATAATTCAATGCTCTCCTGCCTTAGGCTTAGCATTGTTTTCGAGGTTTGGAGTTGCATTTAGTGGAGAATTTATTACATTTTCAAACCTAAAGCTCTTCCATCTCCTCATTTCTTCTATAAATACTTCTGAAGAAGATGAGATACAGGTTGGTTGATCACTAGTTGTAATACTGAAATTCTCTGAAATAATACATAGTCTGTTGAAGTTGAAGAAGAAATTGAAGTCTTAGAAGCCCTGATGATGTTTTTGCATGCTTGTTCTTGAGAAGGCTCTATCATTGGATCCATGAGCTTGGCTGTTGGTGAAGTATTCTGAATTGTTTAATGTTTTCTCCTGTTTTCATTTTGTTCCATAATTTCTTACTACAGTAGGATGAAAGTTTTAGGCTAAGAAATGACTCATGGAAGCACCTTAGACCTGTTTATCCTTCACTATTTTATGTTTTCTTCTACTGAGGTATTTTAGAGTCTTTAATCTCTCACTTTAGTCCTCATGCTTTTTTATTTCTCTAATAGTTCGAATAGTTGGTTTCAGCATGATTTATGGTTCTCCCTGCTTGTCTGTTGTCACTTAAAGGCTGTTATTGAAGTCTCCCTTTGAAGTATCTTTGTTTATAGTGAGACAAGGAGGTATGTTTTGATCGTGCCCTTTGTCCTTACTTAAACAGTTGTATTAAAGGTCTTTTATAGTTGTGATCATAGATGTATTAGGTGTTTCCTCTTCTATGATTGCAATTATCAGTGAATCTTTTATGTTTTCTAAGTCATTTGAAATAAAATATTTGAGGAAATATGATGTGCTCCCGAATCTTGGATTTCATTTTAAAAGTTGTTTTGAAGTCATTATTTGCTTGAAGTGCGGTTTGTAGAATTTATGGTTAGCCCTGTCTATCAAATACCTCTTTATTGTTCAAATCATGTTTTCAAATTCCCTTTTTTGAGAATTAAACTTCTCTTTTCTAAACCATTAATGTCCATCTCATTCATAAACTAAAGGATCTTGTGGCCAAGTTATATTTTCCCTTTGATATCCCATATCCATTGATAAGTTTGTCATAATCTCTTTTTCGACTCCATTACCCAATGAAACTGATACTCCTTCTTTATACTTGCCTTTCCTAGCCCTTTCATATTCTACTGTGTCAATTCAACCAAACAAACAAACAAACACTTGCCCTTAATAAATAGCCTAAAACCAATACCCAAAGCACACAAGATAAACCTTTGCAAAACAAATAAATTTGAGTGATCCCTCTCTGAGAATAGGAGGACTAGATCCTGGAACTCTAAAGATTGGTTTGATGTTGCCTTGTCTTTTGATTTTCCAAACTATCAAAACACGGGACCCCAACAAAGGTGACGCATCAAATGAAAATTTTGATTTCATTGAGGTTTCTAATGGTTGTGATAAGTTTTTTCAGGAGTCTAACATGTTTACTCCAAAAAGAGGTCAACAAGATGAGAAAAAATTATAGTGGCATGCATCATTATTGAGCAATGACGTGAGAAAGATGCCAGTGCAAGAGTGCAAAGGTCAAAGAGAAAGTGCCAAAGAAATTTGAAAAAGAGGGCATTGGGTTCAAAAGTTCTTCTTGTGGGTTTTACAAAGTTTTTTCTTTGAAATGGGATGTTGCATGGAAATTGTGATCACATTTGGTCAAGATTCAAGCCAAGCACAAGGCAAGGCAAGCTAAACATCGTCATGTCGACAGTTTTCGAGGTGAGAAGAATTTCAAGTTGTTTAAGTTTCCTTTGATTGAAAACCGAGGAGGGAACATGTTTGTTTTTAAAAGGATAGGTTGTTGTTCTGAAAATTCTGGTAAATTGTAGCAATATGGTATCTACAACAACAAGACAAGGTCTCTAGAATCAAAGGAAAATATTCATTTTCATGAAAAACTCAAATTTTTGAATTCAAGAAAATTCCATTGGATTGAGACTGGAAGCGTGATGGGTTTGTACCCTCATCCAAAAGTTAAGTAATAAAAGATATTTTGGGGTCCAAAATCTACCAGTGGGGAGTGATCAGGTGCTCAAAAATATGCTCAAAAATGATAGTTGTTGGAATGGTGTGGAACCTAAATGACTGCATAGATCTCATCATTCTAAATCTGACACAACTCGTTTCATGGAAAATCAACACCATATTCTCCCAGAAACGAGTTTTGTTTTTTTTCCAAAACAGGAAAATTTTTCAAAAATGACAACTGACTGAGAAAATCTTGGGCTAGTGGAACGCTGCCATGTGGCCTCGTATGATTGGTCGAAAGTCAATTTTTTTTTGGGCCTACCACAGCCTGACATGTGGAAGGACTTGAATGGTTTTTTGTGGGTGAATTTCTATTGGTTGGAAGATGGCCAACCACATGTTGCCACATGGCCCAACCGAAGGCTACCACGTGGCAGCATGGGGGCCACCAGAATTTTGGTCAAGTCCGAATTAACCTCCACAGGAGTCGAATGTCGAACCTCATTGCGAACAATACCTCATTGTGAACAATATAACAGCCTACATGACGAGGCTATCCAATGGTACTTATAAACCATACGAACCAACGTGTATTTAAAGTTTATTATGGTGGAAGGTCCCCATATATGTATACCATACAACCAAAGGCTCAGGACCGAGTGCTCGGAGGAGCCCGCCGATATTTTAATTAAAGAAAATTAATTTGACCACGTTTTATATAGTTAAAAATTAGGCCTTTCGAACTTGGCATGCATATTAACGGTCACACAATTTTCGCCAAAACGGTGCCAAATTATCGCTCTGTTAGCACAATTCAAGGGGAATTTGTAGGGCGCTGACCACGTTTTATATAGTTAAAAATTAGGCCTTTAGGACTTGGCATGCATATTAACGGTCACACAATTTTCGCCAAAACAGTGCCAAATTATCGCTCTGTTAGCACAATTCAAGGCGAATTTGTAGGGCGCTTCCATATTTTGGGGAATTTGTAGAGCTACTAGCAGCAAAGCTAGGAAGGCTCATAACTTCTTCAGTGTTTAACCAATTTGGGAGCAAAGAGAGGCTATACATGCATTTTTTATAGTTCTAAAGCTAATGTAATATATTTTTAAGCCATTGGAGCATTGTAAACTGATGTGATCACCATTTTTTAGCATAATGATATAGGGCCAAGCCATTGGAAGCTCGACCAAGGAGATGTAGCCTAGGAGGGGTGAACTCCTTCATCACTTGTTATGTTGTGGTTATCTTTATGGTGTATTTTTCTGTTGTTTTCTGCTATTTCAATTTTTAAATTCATGCTTTATGTGTATAAGAATTTAACATAAAATCTCATAAAATTCAATTTTAACACTTGTAATTTATACAACCTCAAGCACATTTACATAGAGATCTCATACATATCAACTGATATCAACAATACCTAACTAAGGAGGGGGGCCTACCTCCTTAGGTTGGAACTAGATTAAGAAGGTCAGTAAGTACAAACACTCAACATACCATCCAAGAAGAAAATGAAACTTCAAATTATAACAGAAATATTATTACCGCAACTCTATTTTAATAGCTCAATAAAATCTTTGATCTAATTTTTTTATTAAATTACATGATACTTAATTTTTCTTTTATACAAATGAAAATCTATTTAAATGAAGTGACTAAGAAGGATGGATAACCTAGATATGTAGGTTTTTCAATCTTTATACATCATTTCCCCATAGATAGAAAGAAATCCAGTAAATTCTAACTTAATCAGTTGTACGACAGGTGGAAAGCGAGTCATCTTATTTCCCAGTCACTCACTTGTTTCATATCACTTTCGTTCATGAGAGGATTGGTTTTTATATGCGTGACAAATCCAAAGGTAACAAATTTTTATTTAAATATTGAGTTGCCACATTTTAATAGAGTTTCAACATCGATGATCTGGAGTTGCAACAATGGGTACAAGCGATACTTGCTGTTGGGCCTTAGTTTTGGTCTTATTTTTGCTCAAAGAAACTTACTAATCCATCTATTTCCCATCCATTTTCCCTTCATTTATTCCATTTTGATGTACATTTGATATCTATTCAGGTATTTAATTTTAATTTTTCAATTTCTAAAGTTTTTATGAAAGTTTGGTTTTTAGTGCAAAATTGGCAGATTCAGAATTTCCCGTAATAGCTCTATGGTTGATGTGATTGCAGGACACTTGGGCACGAATTGAATGCATGGATGGATAGCTTGGAAACTAGGACTAAGCCATCTATGCTTAGTTCGAACAGAACAAGCTTTATTAGGCCCAGTTGGTGCTAGTCAATCATGACTAGTCATTCAGAAATCCCATAGAAATAGGGCAGTTTTGAGATTTTATGGGATTGGTCATATTTCTTGGGATAAGAGTAATGAATTCGACTTAGATAGGTGGATGAGGGTAGATGGGTTTGTTTGAGTGAATATAGATCAGTTTGTTTCATAAGACTTCTTATTTAAAGCCAAAACTTTGATGGCTTATGTATTATTGACTTATTATACTTTTATGTTGTGACAACTTTGGATTGAGGAGCTAATTTGAAGACTTATGTTATTATTATTTTGCTGTTCAATGCTATGGATGTGTAACTGAATTTAAGCTTCTGAGATCACCTCTCAAGTGTGCAAGGCAAGGGTGGACGGGCCCCCATTCCAAGCTAAGTACACTTCCTTGTTAACTAGTTTTATTTCCTTGTAATCTGATTATTGTAGAACTGGTTTTTCAAAGCTTTATTTCAGATTGCTTCATGGTTCATGCATAATGGTTGATTTTATTAGTTTATAGCTTATTCATCACTTTATTAAGTTTGAAAAACAGGTGTTCAAGTTGAGCATCCCTTCTACTAAAATGATGAATTAAAACTAGTTTCCTTTGTTTATGTGCAAGTAGTTTCTTATTGAGATTTTGATATTGAGATGAATGAATTATGATGGAATACCTTATGTGTCTCTTAAGTTAAGAGTTTCTTTCATTAATAATTTATCCATCTTAAGCTCTTGGTTTTTAATCTCTGATTCATTAAGTGGTAATTGAGGTGAAAGTGGACTTCTTGAGTCAAGAACCATTTCAATATTCTTCCTCTTTTTAAACTAATTGAATTAGAATTATAGGATGTATTACTTTTAGCTTTTGAATAACTTATCTTTCAAGGTTTGATTACATCTGATCTTCACATATAGTGAACTTGCCTCAAAGCATAAACAACCCGGATTGATAAGAAATAATTGTGTTAATTTAGGTACATAAATTAGCTCAACACTTGCAAATCAAGTCAAAGTAGGAGTTGCAAACATGAACACAAGTGGGAGTTGCAACAATGGGCTAGAGAAGGAATTGCAATGATTTCTAATATTCCCAAATTTTCATATCATAATTGGAATATTAGAGTCCTTTATTTTCTTAATAAATTAAGTGAATAAAAGGGTGGAGGGACCCACAAACCTCAAAGATGAATAAAATCCACTTTTAATGTGTGAATGTGGATATTGTAGATCTAGATCTAAAACATGGAGTAGTGGAGCAGCTATATTAATGGAGATCATGTCTCATTTATGAGATAGATTATGGAGGATGAAACAGTCAAATAATATCATGGATATTATATATAAAATCATAAGGATCTTTGATAAGGTCAACTGAGATCATAATGCATTCAAAGAAGATCATTAAGCACTTATGATAAGATAGTTGAGGAAGTGATGCATTTAATGCATGCATGATGGAGAGGGTGATCACCCCATATGAACATGATGGAGGACATGGATCAACAGCGCAGTCAAACATGGAGACTTTTTCCACATGTACAGTGCAGAATTGGAGTGGGCCCAGGCTATGGAAGGCTCATGCATATAATGAAGGTGAAGGCACAATGGAAAAAATTATTTAGATTATTCATTTCTTGATATGTTTAGATCTAGATTTGTCTTAGGACATTTCTATGCAAGCTTGGGGTGTTTAGTAGAGTTTGCAGTGATGTTTAGCACAGGGTTTTCCCGAGCGGGAATCCCACCTCTTTCTTTAAATAGCTCTGGAAATAGGATTGTTCTTCATTCCTTATCAGGCATTGGTGCCATCTTCAGGAGGTTGTTTCTAGCATTCAGCTAGGAAACCAGTGGAGGATTCATCCTACCACTTTGTTCTTCAGATCCAGCCTTTCAGGAGAAGAAAATCTACATCAGGCATCAAGGCCATTGGGTTTTACCTCCATGTAGTAGCAGTCCCTTCAAGGATTGCGCATTTCAGTCCTGTAGATCTATTGGAGGAAGGAAGTTTCCAGTATTTCAGCTAGAAATCCTGTGAGGGATAACCTCCTCACATTGGATCTATTGTTTCCATCACTCAGGAGCTGATTTGACACATCTAGCAGTAGGCTAAGGAGTCTCCCTCTCTGACAGTGCAGTATTCTGAAGTTGTTGTTCATCCAGCAGCTATTTTCAGTGGAGGATATTGGAGGAGCTATATCTTGAGCTTTTAGCCCAAGGATCTAGTGAAGGGAGCAACCCTTCTTGCATATATATGATTGTACATCATTGCAGCCATATTATTATCAGATCTAGCTTCATATATGCATTCCTAGTAGCATATATGTGAAGCCCTAAGAGGAATGTTGTCTTATACTTACAGATCTGAGAAAACCCTCCTGGGTTATCTTGGGAATCCATCATTGAGCAAAGATCTACAATTTCAGCATCATCGGAGCTCCCATTTTTCCTATATCTGACTTTCTATCTTTCAATAAGTTGGAGTCCCTACAGTTTCAGTAGGGGCAGCACAGTTTACCTTCTAGCAGAGTAGCAGTTACGCAGTCCCTCTTGGGATATCATTGCAGGGGCATTCTAGGCTACTCTTGTGGCTTGAGTGTCTTACATTTGAGCATTGTTGTACTTGATTTTTTCACCTCCAATATAATAAAATGGCTCAGCGATTTCTGTGCAATTTGATGTGTATATAGATTTATTGTTTAATTTGTTGCAGTTCTTATATTGCGTTTCAGTATTACTGCATTCTCCCTTTTGGTATATTACAATGGTATCATAGCATGATCTTTGGTTCAACTTGTGGACACTTCATCTTTTACATCAAAAGAAGAAGAAAATAGATGAGATCTATCATGGAGGATGATAATTCTGCCACTCTTTTCTTTAGATCCATCTAAGATCTTTCCAAGAAGGTCAATCGAATGAGGAAGGAAGGACTGAAAGAAAATCCAAGAAGAAGATGTGATGAGGAAGGTCCAAGCACTTCCTATCAGCAAGGAAGAAAACCGGAGAATCTTAGATCTCCTCATAGATCCATTATGCCCACTTTCTTTGGAGAAGGTGAAAGGTGTAGAAATGAAGAAAGGAATGAAATTGAGACTCATGAGACTCTCATTCTATATCTTGAACAGTACAAATCACATTCTAGAGCATTCAAGGAGAAGTTAACTCTCCAACAATTCTTCAAAATAAAAGAAGAAAGAGGATCCTATAGCAGCAATAGAAGAAAGAGGCATAATAGATTATATTTTCCTACATTTGATGGATCTTCCTCAACCACTGTTAAGGCTTGGAGGAGAGAGTTAGATGCATTTTTCAAGCCACATCCTATAGCTTAAGAAGAGGTTGTCAAAATTGCAGCACTTCATATTTTAAATGAAGCCAATGATTCGTGGTTTGGTCACATGGAGCATTAAAATGTGACTAAATATTCAGATTTCTTTCACAAGTTGAGGAAGGAATTTGATGTGAGAAAACCAGAGATGTGTCACAAAGTGACATTTCCTAAGGAGGAGGATGTCAATCTTGTCACTCTGGACAAAAAGTCACTACATTCACCACCAGTTGCAGAAGTACTTGCATCTGAAGAAGAGACACTTGCAACTTTTCAATATGGTCTTGAGCTCTTAACACATAGAGTCCCATGCATGGTTCAAGAGATGCATGAGGGAGAGGAGGAAGATTATAGCGCTGGTACACTTGGAAAAGAGCAGCCATCACTCTTACCAGCAATTGCAGACACTATTGTCCCATTTGGAGGAACACTTGTGTTCTAGCAAGAGATTATCACACATCAGTTGATCCAAGGCATGCATAAACTTTCATCACAGTTTGTTTCAGTAAATATTATTGAAACTTATGAGGACATGCCATCAGGGCTAATGCATAACCAAGGGTTAGAACACAAGTCTGATTTGAAGCAGCAACATATCACAGCGCAGAGGACCCTTGATATAATCAAGGAGAAGATTAATAACTATCCCAGTTCATCATTGTTAAGCTACATTCAACCCTTTGAGTTAAAGTGTAAAGTTTTGAGAAAATGGGATGAGTATGATCCTATGTACAATAACTGGTTATGAGATCAGTATTGTGCCTTTCTTTGAGACAACATATGTATTACCATGTAGATCTATAGCGTTTTCACTTAGTAGATTTTAAAATGAAGAGGCCCCATCATTCTTGGAGCATTCTGAAGGTAGCTTCATTTAGGAAGCAATGGAGGTAAAGATGATAAATGGTAGACATCTTGAGATAAGAAATATTTTCTCTTTTCTAGATGACACTTTCTCAATGAGCCTCTCACTGCTCAAAGAGAAATTTCTACCTGCAGCAGATCCAAAACTTCATTGGTTTTCGAGGGCCTTTGGTGAAAAGAGAATCTCATTGAGAGATCTCATTGGAGGTGCACTTCAACATTTAATGAAGTGCAAAGTTCTTCATCAGTTTGGGGAGGATGGTATTATATGAAGGGAGGATACCATGATTATGCAGCACATCACTCATCATCCACATTGGGATGAATGGGTGAGGATGATAAGCAAAGGGTTGCATGACCACTTTCAACTATATGACATGGGCCAGCAAGCTTGGCTACGTTGGTTGCTTTTGGGAGATCTTTTTCACTACCCAAAGTCTCCTATTTCTTTGATCTATGCCTTGAATAACACTTATGAAATGAAGAAGGAGGCATGTCTATGCTGCTTGCTCTTGGGTGAGTACGATTACCACCCAATAGCTCATATTTTTCTGATTCATGCCTTGTGTATCAATGATAGAATGCAACAAAAGAAGGCATGTTCATTTTGGTTTCCCTTGAGAGAGAATGGCCACCACATGACATATCCTATGTCTATGTGTTTTGTATTGGGTAAAGCTTGGCATGATGCTCTCAGGATGTGTATTGATGGTGTTCATTTGTATTGGGCATATGTGACATTCTACATGTCAATCAGTATGTTTTTGCTCCATGATGCACATGAGGAGGAGAGAAAGCAGCAAGATCTCTTGTTGCTTTGGTTGCTTTTAGGGGAGTTTGGCTTGTCCATCTTACATGGAGGAGATGGAGGATGGAAGAAAAGGGCCTTACTCTAGGGGTTACTATTAGGAGAATATGGTTTGACATATTTGTCTACCCATATAGCTCCTTTCCTTCTTATTTTGCATAACTTGGAATGATGCTTGGATCCAACAAGGCCAACAGGGCTAAGGATGAGATCATATCAATGCTCATTCATAAAGCATGGGATGGAGAGATGTATTTTGAGATGGAGCTTTTCCTTTGTGGAAAGGGCCACTTTATTTTATGTATCTCAATTAATGATGATGATGTTGGACATCATATGGTTGTCACTTGGTACTTCATGATGACAGGAGGGCATCTAACTACATAGTTGGAGGTCATTCTATGCTCTCCTGAGAGACAACTATGGAACCAAACATGTATAACACATTGCAACAAATGGAGGAATCCTTCCTTATGTGGATGCCATTTGGAGGGGAATAGATTGCTTTGCATCTACTTTTGGAGTTTCTTGAGGACAAGAAACATTTTTCCAGGGGGGGGGGACTGTAATATTCCCAAATTTTCATACCATATTTGGAATATTAGAGTCCTTGAATTTCTTAATAAATTAATTAAATAAAAGAGTAGAGGAACCCACAAACCTCAAAGATAAATAAAATCCACTTTTAATGTGTGAATGTGGATATTCTAGATCTAGATCTAAAACATGGAGTAGTGGAGCAGCTCTATTAATGGAGTTCATGTCTCATTTATGAGATAGATTATGGAGGATGAAACAGTCAAATAAGATCATGGATATTAAATATAAAATAATAAGGATCTTTGATAAGGTCAACTGAGATCATAATGCATTCAAAGAAGATCATTAAGCACTTATGATAAGATAGTGGAGGAAGTGATGCATTTAATGCATGCATGGTGGAGAGGGTGATCACCCCATATGAACATGATGGAGGACATGGATCAACAGCACAGTCAAACATGGAGACTTTTTCCACATATACAGCGCAGATTGGGAGTGGGCCCAGGCTATGGAAGGCTCATGCATATAATGAAGGTGAAGGCACAATGGAAAGAATGATTTGGATTATTCATTTCTTGATATGTTTAGATATAGATTTGTCTTAGGACATTTGTATGCAAGCTTGGGTTGTTTATTAGAGTTTGCAGTAATGTTTAGTGTAGGAATCCCACCTCTTTCTTTGAGTAGCTCTGGAAAGAGGATTTTTCTTCATTCCTTATCAGGAATTAGTGCCATCTTCAGGAGGTTGTTTCTAGCATTCAACTAGGAAACCAGTGAGGATTCATCCTACCACTTTGTTCTTCATATCTAGCCTTTCAAGAGCATCAGATCTACATCAGCCATCAAGGCCATTGGGTTTTACCTCCATGTAGCAGCAGTCTCTTCAAGGATTGCGCAGTTCAGTCCTATAGATCTATTGGAGGAAGGAATTTTCCAGTATTTCAACTGGAAATCCTGTGAGGGATAACCTCCTCACATTGGATCTATTCTTTCCATCACTCAAGAGCAGATTTGACATATCTAGCAGTAGGCTAAGGAGCTTCCCTCTCTGACAATGTAGTTTTTTGAAGTTTTTTCATCCAGCAGCTATTTTCAATAGAGGAGATTGGAGGAGCTATATCTTGAGCTTTTAGCCCGAGGATCTAGTGAAGGGATTAGCCCTTCTTGCATAGATCTAATTGTACATCATTGCAGCCATATTATTATCATATCTAGCTTCAGATCTGCATTGCCAACAACATATATGTGAAGCCCTAAGAGGAAGGTTGTCTTATACTTACATATCTGAGAAACCCCTCCTGATTTATCTTGGGAATCCATCATTGAGCCCAGATCTACAATTTCAGCATCATCGGAGCTCTCATTTTGCCTAGATCTAACTTTCTATATTTCAGGCAGTTGCAACAGGGACAGCACAGTTTACCTTCCATCAGAGTAGCAGTTACGCAGTCCCTCTTGGGATATCATTATAGGGTCATTCTAGGCTACTCTTGTGGCTTGAGTGTCTCACATTTTGAGCACTGTTGTACTTGCTTTTTGCACCTCCAATAGAATAAAATGGCTCAACTATTTCTGTGCATTCTAATGTGTATATAGATTTATTGTTTACTTTGCTGCAGTTCTTATATTGTGTTTCAGTATTACTGCATTCTCCCTTTTGGGATATTACAGTGGTATCAGAGCATGATCTTTGGCTCAGATTGTGGACACTCCATCTTTTACATCAAAATAAGAAGAAGATAGATGATATCTATCATGAAGGATGATAATTCTGCCACTCCTTTCTTTATATCCATGCAAGATCTCTCCAAGGAGGTCAATCAAATGAAGAAGGAAGGACTGAAACAAGATCCAAGAAGAATATGTGATGAGGAAGGTCCAAGCACTTCCTATTAGCAAGGAAGAAAATTGGAGAATCCTAGATCTCCTCATAGATCCACTATGCCCACTTTCCTTGGAGAAGGTGAAAGGTGTAGAAATGAAGAAAGGAATAAACCTGAGACTCATGAGACTCTCAATCTATATCTTGAAGAGTACAAAGCACAGTATAGAGCATTCACGGAGAAGCTAACTCTCCAACAATTCTTCAAAATCAAAGAAGAAAGAGGATCGTATAGCAGCAATAGAAGAAAGAGGCATAATAGATTCTATTTGCCTACATTTGATGGATCTTCCTCAAGCATTGTTAAGGCTTGGAGGAGAGAGTTAGATGCATTTTTCAGGCTACATCCTATAGTTGAAGAAGAGGTTTTCCAAATTGCAGCACTTCATATTTTAAATGAAGCCAATGATTGGTGGTTTGGTCTCATGGAGCATGCAAATGTGACTAAATATTCATATTTCTTTCACAAGTTGAGGAAGGAATTTGATGTGAGAAAACCAGATATGTGTCGCAAAGTGAAATTTCCTAAGGAGGAGGATGTCAATCTTATCACTCTGGACAAAAATTCACTACATTCACCACCAGTTGCAGAAGTACTTGCATCTGAAGAAGAGACTCTTGCAACTTTGGAAGATGGTCTTGATCTCAACACATAGAATCCCATGCATGGTTCAAGAGATGCATGAGGGAGAGGAGGAAGATTCCAACGTTGGTACACTTGGAGAAGAGCATCCATCACTCTTACCAGCAGTTGGAGACACTATTGTCCCAGTTGGAGGAACTCTTGTGTTCTCGAAAGATATTCCCACACATCAGTTGATCCAAGGTATGCATAAACTTTCATCACAATTTGTTTCAGTAAATCTTATTGAAACTTATGAGGACATGCCATCAGGTCTAATGCATAACCAAGGGTTAGAACACAAGGCTGATTTGAAGCAGCAACATATCACAGCGCAGAGGACCCTTGATCTAATCAAGGATGAGATTAAGAACTACCCCAGTTCATCATTGTTAAGCTACATTCAACCCTTTGAGTTGAAGTGTAGAGTTTTAGAAAATGGGATGATTATGATCCTATGTACAATAACTGGTTATGAGATCAGTATTGTGCCTTGCTTTGAGATAGCATATGTATTACCATGTAGATATACAGCGATGTCACGAGTAGTTGTGAAAATAAAGAGGCCCCATCATTCTTGGAGCATTCTGAAGGTAGCTTCATTCAGGAAGAAATGGAGGTAAATATGATAAATGGTAGACATCTTGAGATGAGAAATATTTTCTCTTTTCTAGATGACACTTTCTCAATGAGCCTCTCGCTGCTCAAAGAAAAATTTCTACCTACAGCAGATCCAAAACTTCATTAGTTTTGGAGGGCCTTTGGTGAAAAGAGAATCTCATTGAGAGATCTCATTGGAGGTGCACTTCAACATTTCATGAAGTGAAAAGTTCTTCATCAGTTTGGGGAGGATGGTATTCTACAAAGGGAGGATACCATGATTATGCAGCACATCACTCATCATCCACATTGGGATGAGTGGGTGAGGATGATAAGCAAAGGGTTGCATGACCACTTGCAAATATATGACATGGTCCAGCAAGCTTGGTTACATTGGTTTATTTTTGGAGATTTTTGACACTGCCCAAAGGTTCCTATTTCTTTGATCTATGCCTTGAAGAACACTTATGAAATGAAGGAGGCATGGTTGCGCTGGTTTCTCTTGGGTGAGTATGGTTACCACCCAATAGCTCATATTTTTCTGATTCATGCCTTGTGTATCAATGATAGAATGCAGAAAAAGAAGCCATGCTCATTTTGGTTTCCCTTGAGAGAGAATGGCCACCACATGACATCTCCTATGTCTATGTGTTTTTTATTGGGTAAATCTTGGCATGATGCTCACGGGATGTGTATTGATGGTGTTCATTTGTATTGGGCTGATGTGACATTCTACATGTCAATCAGTATGTTTTTGCTCCATGATGCACATGAGGAGGAGAGAAAGCAGCAAGATCTCTTGTTGCTTTGGTTGCTTTTAGGGGAGTTTGGCTTGTCCATATTACATGTAGGAGATGGAGGATGGTAGTAAAGGGCCTTACTCCGGTGGTTACTATTAGGAGAATATGGTTTGACATATTTGTCTACCCATATAGCTCCTTTCCTTCTTCTTTTGCATAACTTTGGAGTGATGCTTGGATCCGACAAGGCCAACAGGGCTGAGGATGAGAGCATATCAATGCTCATTCATAAAGCATGGGATGGAGAGATGTATTGTGAGATGGAGCTTTTCCTGTGTGGAAAGGGCCACTTTATTTTATGTATCTCAATTAATGATGATGATGTTGGACATCATATGGTTGTCTCTTGGTACTTCATGATGACAGGAGGGCATCTAACTACACAGTTGGAGGTCATTCTATGCTCTCTTGAGAGACAAATTTGGAACCAAACATGTATAACACATTGCAGCAAGTGGAGGAAGCCTTCCTTATGTGGATGCCATTTGGAGAGGAATAGATGGCTTTGCATCTACTTTTGGAGTTGCTTGACGACAAGCAACATTTTGCCGAGGGGGACTGTAATATTCCAAAATTTTCATATCATATTTGGAATATTAGAGCCCTGTATTTTCTTAATAAATTAAGTAGATAAAAGGGTGGAGGGACCCACAAATCTCAAATATGAATAAAATCTACTTTTAATGTGTGAATGTGGATATTCTTGATCTAGATCTAAAACATGGAGTAGTGGAGCAGCTCTATTAATGGAGATCATGTCTCATTTATAAGATAGATTATGGAGGATGAAACAGTCAAATAAGATCATGGATATTAAATATAAAATCATAAGGATATTTGATACGGTCAACTGAGATCATAATGCATTCAAAGAAGATCATTAAGCACTTATGATAAGATAGTGGAGGAAGTGATGCATTTAATGCATGCATGATGGAGAGGGTGATCACCCCATATGAACATGATGGAGGACATGGATCAACATCGCAGTCAAACATGGAGACTTTGTCCACATGTACAACGCAGATTTGGAGTGGGCCCAGGCTATGGAAGGCTCATGCATATAATGAAGGTGAATG
The DNA here is from genome assembly GCA_034641835.2 of Pinus albicaulis. Taxonomy (NCBI): domain Eukaryota; kingdom Viridiplantae; phylum Streptophyta; class Pinopsida; order Pinales; family Pinaceae; genus Pinus; species Pinus albicaulis. The sequence continues at coordinate 265,242,486 of CM076582.1, read as the reverse complement.
CACAATGCAAAGCATGATTTGGATTATTCATTTCTTGATCGTTTTAGATCTAGATTTTTCTTAGGAAATTTCTATGCAAGCTTCGATTATTTAGCAGATTTTGCAGTGTTGTTTAGCACAAGGTGTTCCCAAGAAGAAATCCCACCTCTTTCTTTGAGTAGCTCTAGAAAGAGGATTGTTCTTCATTCCTTATCAAGCAGTGGTGCCATCTTCCGGAGGTTGTTTCTAGCATTCAGCTAGGAAACCAATGGAGGATTCATCCTACCACTTTGTTCTTCAGATCCAGCCTTTCAGGAGTAGCAGATCTACATCAGGCATCAAGGCCATTGGTTTTTAACTCCGTGCAACATCAGTCCCTTCAAGTATTGCGCAGTTCAATCCTGTAGATCTATTGGAGGAAGGAAGTTTCCAGTATTTCAGCTGGAAATCCTATCAGGGATAACCTCCTCACATTGGATCTATTGTTTCCATCACGCAGGAGCTGATTTTACACATCTAGCAGTAGGCTAAGGAGCCTCCCTCTCTGACAATTCAATTTTCTGAAGTTTTTGTTCATCCAGCAGCTATTTTCAGTGGAGGAGATTGGAGGAGCCAGATCTTGAGATTTTAGCCCAAGGATCTAGTGAAGGGATTAGCCCTTCTTGCATAGATCTGATTATACATCATTGCAGCCATATTATTATCAGATCTAGCTTTAGATCTGCATTCCCAACAGCATATATGTGAAGCCCTAAGAGGAAGGTTGTCTTAGACTTACATATCTGAGAAACCCCTCCTGGGTTATCTTGGGAATCCATCATTGAGCCCAGATCTACAATTTCAGCATCATCGGAGCTCCCATTCTGCCTAGATCTAACTTTCTATATTTGAGGCAGTTGCAATCCCTATAGTTGCAACAGGGACAGCGCAGTTTACCTTCCAGCAAAGTAGCAGTTACACAGTCCCTCTTGGGATATCATTGCAAGGTCATTCTAGGCTACTCTTGTGGCTTGAGTGTCTCACATTTTGAGCGTTGGTGTACTTGCTTTTTTCACCTCCAATATAATAAAATGGCTCAACTATTTCTGTGCATTTTGATGTGTATATAGATTTATTGTTTACTTTGTTGTAGCTCTTATATTGTGTTTCAGTATTATTGCATTCTCCCTTTTGGGATATTACATGGCACAAATAGGAGTTGTAGCATTCGTTGTCAGTTGAAGTTGTGACTACAACATGTTCAGAGTTGCAACAACTACTAATAAGTGCATATATGCTCTTATTTCATGTTCATTATGGTTAGTATAGAAACATAACAATTTACTAATAATGTATAAGAATAAGAAAAAAGGTGTCGAGTGGGTGCCAAAATGATGCTAAATTGAGCACCCATTAGCTACCTTGGTATTTTCTCTTTTAAAGTATGCCATATCTTCTACAACAATATTGGTAACACCTAATTTTGGTAAAACATTCATAGTTAAATATAATGCATCAAGACAATGAATAACAACAATATTAATGCAAGAAGGGATACCATTGGATTTTGAAAGCAAATAATTCAAGGAAAAATACTTGGTGAAATCTACATGTGAAAAATAAATCGAAGTAATTTTACATGCAATAAAAAAGGGTGATAATATGTCATTGGGAGGAACTTTGAAGTTAATATATACCATGATAACCTAAAGTACTTTTTAGAGCAATATTATCATCATAAGAGCAACAAATATAGGTAGCAAAAATGTAATGGTTCCATTTTGAAATAATATACAAAAGGGGAAGGATAATGTGGTATGAAATGCTCTTTCTACATAAAGAATGTCTAAAGTTAATATTCTATTACATCTTCTATTCCTGTGTGGCTGGATGAAGCTCGTCATGAATGGAAAAATGACAATAATAATAGATACAAAGTATAATGTATAAAGGAATGGATGAGCTCTATGGAACACTGGGAGTGGAAGACATATATACTTTAGTACAAGGGTAGAATATGTTTATGCCCTCAATCAAAGTTTTAGAAATAAATATTGAGTCTCTTGACTTTCCAATGGAAATAAATTTAGGGTTCCTTATAACATATCAAAGGATCAAAAAATATTTTTTGAGGAAGGAATGAAGAAATATATTTAGAAATTTATAAGAGAATGTTAGGTTTTCCAAAGAAATAGATAGTAAAATCTCCATGGTTACTTCAACCATTACAAATACCTAATTAAATATAGGAATAAATATCAATGGAATCATTACATATTTACCAAAATATAAAAGTAAGGATGTTATTTGCATATCCATGGATATACACACAAAATATGCACATTTTTGTGGAGTTCAAAGTACATATATAGCAAATTAGGCGGAAAAAGCGTTCCTGAAATAAATTCATAGACTTCACGGATTTATTTAGTAAGTGATACAAATCCAAAATTCGCAAGGAATTTTAGGAAATAATTATGGAATATGAGTGGAAAAACACTAGCTATGAGTTCAACATATTATCTACAAATTGATGGTCAAATAGAAATAATTAATAAACGTTTAGAGGGTTATCTATAATTCTACTCTTTGGACAAACAATCCCTATGGATGAAATGGTTTCCTCTAGTAAAATAGTGGTATAATACCAACTATAACACATTACTAAAATGTACCCATTCGAGGCCCTTTATAGATATCATCCTTCTAGTATCTCATACTTTCTCCAAGATGACTATGAGGAACCAGAAATAGAGTCGCACATGGAGAAGAATAAAGAAAATTTTACAATTCTTAAATAAAAACCTTCAAATGACACAAAACATGATAAAGTATCAAGTAGATCAACATTGAATTCGAAGAAAATTTTAGGAGGGTGATTAGGTAATTTTGAGTCTACAACCTTATAAGCAATCTACCCTCAAATAAAAAAAGAATCAGAAATTAGCTCCAGATTTTTATGGACCCTACAAGATTATTCAAAAGATTGGACAAGCAAAGTATGAGTTAGATTTTACTCCTCGCAATCATAAGTCTTTACTTGTACATGTATCTTTCCTAAAATATGTTTCGGGAAAAACTATGATAATGCAAATAGAACTTCCAAAATTAGATGTAGAATGGAAGTTGATTCTTGATATAAAACAAGTTATAGATCGAAATTATCTCTCTATTCGAAATAGAAATATTAAGGAGTTCCTAAACAAGTGGAAGAATCTGCCTCTAGAAGAAGCTACATGGGAAAATTAGTTCATGAAGAAACACCCTCAATTGCAAGCTTTGAAGGAAAAGAATTTTGAAAGGGGGGGCTACGTTAAAGGCCCTAATAATCATCCACTATGAATTTATTAATTATGATTAGGCTAGCCTAGTGTTAGGTTATATGCTCACTTTATCTCCTATTTATAATAAAGGAGATCCATTTGTATAGGCATATTGTCCTATGCATTGAATGTATTGTAAAAGGAGGTTTCCCCCTCAAAATGGATTGTTATCGATTGACTTTTATGGTTATGAAGTTGTGAAGTTTCTATTGTTTATATTTTTATACTAATTATTTATTTTGGTTCATAATAGGTTATTATAAAAATTTCATCAAGAACAATGGTAAGATTGCAACATCTCTCACAACCTTGCTAAAAGAAATGCTTTCATTTGGGATGAAACCATAGAATGGGCCTTGTAGGACTTGCATAATGTTATGTGTAAAACCATAGTGCTCACTTTACTCAACCTCACTAAGACCTTTGTATTGAAATGTGATTCATTGAGAAAAGGCATCAAAATAATGCTCATGCTCGAGGGATGAATATTGGCTTTTACCAATGAACAATTATGTGAGAGCACTTGGAAAAAACAACATATGAAAAGGAGATGATGGCTACATTTCATCTTGTGGATATCTAACATGCATACCTACTTCAGCAACATTTTCATGTTAAAAATGATCATCATGGTTTGAAATACTTTTTGGAGCAAATGATTTCTTTCCCCAGGCAATAAAAATGGGTCACCAAAATGTTGGGATATGACTGAGATCATTTATAAGAAGGGAAAGGAGAATATGGTGGTAAATTCTCTCTATTATAAGCATGAAATGTAGGATCCCTCTTTTCACTCTTCTTCATAATAGCAAACATGTTAAATGATGTCCGCAAATAATGGTTAATAATTCCAAGATCATTAACATGATCCAACAACTTCAAACAAGCCTCGTGCATATCACTGCTACTCTTGGAAAAATGAAGAGCTTCATTATAGGGAGCATCTTTATTTGAACATTAAAACAAATTTTAAATCATGGGTTTTATATCAACTGTGTTCCTCTCCCACAACAAGTCAATCAAGTTTTCATAAAACATATGAAAAGATCAAATGTTCATTTTCCTAGGAATGCTTAAAGGAGGATATATACACCTTTGTGGCAAAATGACAATGATACAAGGGAGAGGTAGTGAAACCCCTAAGCAAACTACAACCTTTGCCCATGATGCTAGGTATATGCACTAACATTTCTATGGGCTCCGTTATGGAATCACAACATTTAGTAATAAATATGTGATCATCCTTATGGTTGATCACCTTTCCAAATATGCACATCTTTGTGCTCTACAACTCACTTGCAAGATTTGCTTTGTGAATGTGTAGTATTGATTTCTTCAATGAAAATGGAACTTAAATAACTATCTAAAATATTAAAATTTGAAAAAACACATAATTCTATTTCAACAAAATTATGTTTTTTTATGGTTGAATTCCAACAAATTTCCTCTCTAAAAAGGTTATTTTCCATTAGTAATTTCAACATACAAATAATTGTAAATTACAAAAAATATTAATGAAGAGATCTTTGGATTATCCAAAGTGTGATCAAACAACGCTTGACGTTTCGAATCCCAACAGGGATCCATCTTCAGGGCAAGATGATGAATGAAAAGTGAAATAAGGACGTAGAGGACGACGTTTATATATAGCGAAAAGAGGAGCAAAAGAAGAGCCGACAGACTAACTAATATTTTGTTATTTATAATTTAATAAGTTTTATTATATTGTTATAATTATTTTAATAATAAATTTATTTTATATTTTTTAATAAAATATATGCTATATTTAAACAATAATAATTATTAATAAATTATATTGTAAGTGATCAAAAGTTTATTTTATTTTTTTTTAAATTTGTAAAATTTTTATAATATGATATGCATTGACTTAATAATAATTATTATTAAGTTTAATAATAAATTTAAATAAAAATAAAAATAAAAAAAAATAATAATAATAATAATAATTGGCTTAATTGTAAGTGATAAAACCTAAAGTAACTAATTTTTTTCTAAAAATCTTTTATTTTTAAATTTTAAGTTACTAAAAAAAATTTTAAAAAAATATTATAAGTAATTATTATTTTTTAAATAACTTACTTAAACTAATTAAAGTAATAATATAATTAAATTCTAATTAAATTTTTCTAAATATCTTTTATTTTTTAATTATAAGTTACTAAAAAAATTCTCCAATTAATTGCTTAATTATAAGTAATTAAATTTTTTTAAATAACTTACTTAAACTAATTAAAATAATAATATAATTAAATTCTAATTTTAATTTTTAGGGAAAAAAATTTAAACTAAAAAAACCTAACTATGAGAAACCCTAACAATATTAAGAATATTTGCAAATTTGAAAAACATTATAATTAATAAAATTAATTTAATAAAATAAATAATAGCTTACCTTAATTAGTATTAACATTCATTAATTCAAACAAATAAATGAATGTAAATAAATTTGACCAGTATTTATAATTATTATAAGTTAATTCTATTAATCATTATTGATTTAATTAAAATTCAATCCTAATTAGTCTAATATTAAATGTGATAAATAAATATAATTTATTTTTATTATTAATTTTATTTTATTTTTAATAAAACTTTAAATACTAATAATTATTATTAATTAATTAATCTTTATTAATAGAAAATAAAAATTAATTAATAAAGTTAATTATTAAAAGTAAATCATCTAATTAGATGCTTGTAAAGACCAAACCCTAAAAATCTATATGGAGGAAAAGCAAACCTGTGATCCAGTACCTGGGTAGAAGACGAGTTCTAGGAACACATCTGTCGAATTAGAGGTCGCCAACTGTCATTGAGCTCGAATCCTCCATCCCTATTAATGTTATGTGGGTGTTTCATAATCTCGAGCGCTTCTCTAGTTTTTCTTCTTCGATAGTGTTCCTCCTTGACAATGATCTTATCATCCTCCAGACATGAGTTATGTTTAGTTTTTGAGGAGTGCTCAGCATGGGTCGATGTTTAGTTTTCGGCCCTTTCTCAACACTCCTCAAAAACTAAACATCACTTATGTCTGGAGGATGCTAAGATCATTGCCAAGGAGGAACATTATCGCAGAAGAAAAAATAGAGAAGCACTGGAGATTATGAAACACCCACATAATATTAATAAGGATGGAGGATTCGAGATCAGTGACAGTTGGCAGCCTCTAATTCGACATGTGTTCCTAGAACTCGTCTTCTACCCAAGTACTGTATCACAAGTTTGATTCTCCTCCATATAAATTTTTAGGGTTTGTCTTTGCAACCATCTAATTAGATTACTTACTTTTAATAATTAACCTTATTAATTAATTTTTTTTCTATTAATAAATATTAATTAATTATTTATTATTAGTAGTATCTAAGGTTTTTAATAAAAATAAAATAATAATAAATTATATTTATTGATCACATTTAATATTAGATTAGTTAGGATTGAATTTTAATTGAATCAATAATGATTAATAGAAGTAACTTATAATAATTATAAATAATAGCCAAATTTATTTACATTCATTTATTTGTTTGAATTAATGAATGTTAATACTAATTAAGGTAAGCTATTATTTATTTTATTAAATTAATTTTATTAATTAATTAATATTTTTCAATTTTACAAATATTTCCTAGTATTGTTAGGTTTTCTCATAGTGAGGTTTTTTAGTTTTTTAGTTTAAAAAAAATTCTCTAAAACTTAAAATTAGGACTTAATTATATTATTATTTTAATTAGTTTGATTAAGTTATTTTAAAAATTTTAATTACTTATAATTAAGCAATTTATCAGAGCAAAAAAAATTTAAAAATTTTTAGTAACTTAAAATTAAAAATTAAAAGATTTTTAGAAAACTTTGTGTTACTTCAAGTTTTATCACTTACAATTAAGCAAAAATTAAAAATTTTTATTAAACTTAATAATTATTATTATTAAGTCAATGAATATGATATTATAAGAACTTTACAAAAATTTAAAAAAAATTTAAAAACTTTAGATCACTTACAATATAATTTATTAATAATTATTATTGTTTAAATATAGCATATATTTTATTTTAAAAAAAAAATTAAAAAAAAAAAAAAAAAAAAAATATATATATATATATATATATATATATATATATATATATATATATATATATAAATATTATTAAAATAATTATAACAATATAATAAAACTTATTAAATTATAAATAACAAAATATTAGTTAGTTGTCAGCTCTTCCTTTGCTCCTCTTTTCGCTATATATAAACATTGTTCTCTGCGTCGTTATTTCACTTTTCAATCATCATCTTGTCCTGAAGATGGATCCCCATTGGGATTCGAAACATCGACCGTATTTTGATCACACTGTGGATAATCCAGAGATCTCTTCATTAAACAATAACCACATAAGCTTGAAAACCATACAAAAAATATTATTTTTGCAAAAGATGACTACAAATTCAAATTAATTAGAAATCAATTTTAACATAGTTTATTGAAATACTACGTGACCAAATACTTCAAAATTTTGTATCCTCAAATATTAATTTAGATACACATGCTATGGATGGTAAAAGCATGATAACATGATTATAACACAAAAATAATTGTAAATTACAATGTTCCTTTTCCAAAAAATATTCTACAAATTTAATTTAAATAGAATCCATATTTGCATTGTTTAAATAAGTGTTTAGAGCCAAGTCATTGAATATTATATATCATTGAATATTAGATTAGATGCACATGCTATGGATGGTCAAGATAGGATGGTATGAGATAGATAGACATGTGATTGATGGATGACCATGGTAACATGGATGTTAGTATACACCACTCTCAAAATGGATCCTTGAGCTTGATAAGCTTCCATGCCACTATTGTCAAATGTTGGAGGACTATGGATGGTGGAATATAACTCCATTCATTCACCACCCACCAACCTTATTTGGTGGGCACATCTATTTTCCTTAGAAACTAGCACAACATTTGGTCATTCAATTGATCGGCTTCTTCTCGGCTTCCCTCCTATGTTACTGCTCCACATATTCCTGACTACCTCCCTATTATGCTTTTTTGCGTCTTTGTGGTTTCCCTCTTTCTCCACTACTCTATTTGAAATTTGCTTAGCCCACCACACACATACATGGTGACAACTACATAGAAATCCACAATCCTACATCTATAATTTTAGATGTGACTATTGAGTGTCAATCTATCCATTAACCTAACAAAACAAGTTATCTTCAAATGATTCTATTGGGTTTGTATCCTAAATGTGAAATTCGTAACCAAATTTCCATATGCAAGTTACACACATGCACACACATTGTTGGTATCCTTCCCTTTATAGTCTGGGGACAAAATATTGTGTTTGCCTCATCTAGTTATCACAAGAGTAAGGCTCATAAATGAAAATGTGGAGGTGTAAGGCTTATAAAGAAAACATAGATGGATTATATGGTTTAAAGTTTATAACAAGGTGATAATTTCAACAACATCTATGGGGATTGGCAAAGTAGTTGGGTTCTCTATGAGACAGTGTACCTTATAACTCTGTAAATCCATGGATCATGGGACAATTATTGAAAGGTGTTGGTCATCGAGTTTCCTTGCTTCTAACGAGAACATCTAAGAAACAAATTTCACCTATGACCTATTTCATTAAAGATTCACGTTTTTTGTGGTCTTTTATACTCCCAACTTAAAATGCTTCAATAGGATTTGATCATTTGTTTGAATTCCACTATCACCACTATGTATTTCGCTTGAGTGAGCATTCTAGTTTTTCCTGGATGGTAATAACATTGGTGATTATAGTAACTGGGGTCAAAGGCTAGGTCTCCCCACAATCAAACGTCCTTAGAGTTGATTACTACACCTAATTCTACCAAAAGAAGAAACAGAGAGCTCTTTGCTATATAGTTGTCTTATTTTAATATACAATTTGCTACAATAGGTCCCACTCCTCCTTAAGAATGAGATATGGGCCTTGGAAAGTTGCCACTCCACTACAAACCAAGAAAGAAAGAAAATATTTTTTGTTTACAAAAATTTCAAAACAAAATGAGTATTTGTCATATGCAAGGTTAGTGCATGAATTTAAAAATAAATATGCCATCTTAACATCCCAAGATTACAATTATATATGAAATAAGGAAATCAACATAAACACAAATTTACCAATTCCTTGTAAGAAATAACTTTAATGAGTGAAACAACTTACTATAAAATTCTCTATAGATGAAATTCCCATTGTTAAAATGATAAATGATTTGTTTTACAATAAGATCTGTGGCACAAATCTATCTAGCATTTATGGCAAATCATTAGGATGGTCATGTTCCACTACATGCCATAAAAGAGAAGTGCTAGAACATATGTCCAAATAAATGCCCAACTAAAATTTTCATATTCTTAGTGTTGGAGTCTCATTATTAGATGTACAAGTTGGATATCATCATCATTAAAACAATAACTAGAACTAGGACTGCAATACATTATGCTATGTATAAATTAAGATATTTGTCACAATCTAGGACTTCCACAATCCTAGATCTAGTTGGGATATCGTTGTTTGCATATGAGGATGGGGTAGTGCATGTAAAGTTAAGATTACCTTAGTTTATGTTCTATGTTATATCTCCACTAAAATCCTTTGGATGACATCACCTTCAGCAGTTGAGATAGAAGCGTTCATTGATACATTTTACACCATGCATGAGATCGAAGGAACCCACCTATTTAGATATTTTATAATAGGAAGAGAATCCAAAATTTAGAGTGAATTGATATAACTACACAAAATTTGAGATACATTGTGCCTTTCTCACACTAAGGTGTATTATCATAGAATTCCTTAGTGAAAGGTTATTCATGATGTGCTAAGCTTTGCCAAAATATGCAGTAGTGCAAAATTAGGAAAATAGACACGTGCACAATTTTCATGAGCTTTTGATGTACTTGTACTCTAGCAAAGTAAAACTAGTGACAATATAAACTTTCAAATTGAAGTAATACTGAATCAAAATCAGTGAAATGAAACACTGGCTCCGGAAATCATTAGGTTGGAATCATTAAATATTGGTACTTAGAATCATGGATGGTTGCATCAATTGTCCCTATAAGGTTTGTCTTAAATGTCAAAGAGGAGCAGCACAAGCCCTTTCGCACAATTTTGTAAGTCGAGTGTAAGTTGAGTGAGTGGGAGGAACACTGGCCCTTTCTCACACTAATATTTTTTGGTAGGAAGAGGAGCATTAGCCATTTCTCACACTTCAGAATTTTTTTTAGCGGAGAAGAACCAACATTGGCCCTTTCTCACACTTTGTAATTTGAGCGAGTAGAGTACCAGCCCTTTTTGCACTTTATTAATTTTTGGGAGTAAGAGAAGGAACACTAGAATTTTCTCATACTTCAGTAATTCTCGGGAGGATGAGAAGCAACATTGACTATTTCTCACTCCTGAAATTTTGAGTGATCAAGAGAAGAAGAAGAAGCCCTTTCTCACATTTCTACCATTCAAAAGAGGAGCATGGGCCCTTTCTCACACTTTGTAAATTGGGTGAGCATGAGGAGCACTAGCTCTTCCTCACACTCTAACTTTTAGGAGGAAGAGAAGGAACACTAAATCAAACTTTAATGTGGATTCAATAGTGATACTAACTGCTGTCACAAGCGTTTTGCAAAGGACATAACAATTTAATACTCTCATTTTCTTCCACCATATCAATATCAACAAAGATAATTTGATTAACTAGAGTGCTAAAGAAACTTAGATGCTTTATCACAAAGTCACCATCATCCATCCAAAGATTATTTAACTTCTCCCAAAGAAACAACTTGTTTAGCATGGACTTTCACTATATAAATTGCCCAACTTATAGATAGCTTCTTTGTGTTTGTCTCCTTTAGAATGTCAACATCAACCTTAACCGGTGAAGTGGACTAATATTTCTTGTTTTCCTTTCCAGCTTCTCATCCAATTGAATTCTTACTCATTCAACTAATTGCTCCTCCAAATACGCTGAACACACAACCACTTGTAGGTCTTCTTTAACCAAGAAATCTGGACCAGTCTACATCAACAAAGCCCTTCACAGCTATCACTCTATCTAATCCAAGTTTCTTTGTGCGAATTGTAAAATGTGTAATAATACACAAGTACTTGAAGACCCTCTTTACAGTTGTTCTATGCTCCTCTTCTAATCTCAACGTGTATCTATTCAAAACTCTCACTACATGGGCAATGTTTGGTCTAATACAGATCATGGCATACATCAAGCTACCAACAACACTAATGTAGGGAACATAAGGAGGATCTATCATCATATGCATGCAAAGATGAAGTAACTTGCTCTAACACATTGACATTCAAGAAAGGGGCACCTACAATAAATTCAATTGGCCAAAGGTGCAAACACAACATTGTAGATAGAAGACCACGTATATCCCAGTGTAGGGATGTGCCTTACCGAGAAAACCATGGCTAAACGAATGATCCAAAAGTACCACAAAAATCCAGTGCAAGGTCTTACACCCACAAAGGAACAACCAAAAAGTCCTACAAAATTGTTTGAACCATTAACACATGGAAGTATTCTCAACCTAACATTGTTCAAGATCCAACTCGGTGGTAAGATTTAGAGTCTCCAAGATGGCAATTTGGCCCCAGGAATCCTCTTCCAACACACATGGAGCAAGTAAAATGTACGGAAACAATGCATGATGCATCTAGAGTCTCCATCATGGCAAATTGGGCCAAGGAATCCTCTTCTGCCCACATATGGAGCAAATAAAATGTATGGAAACAATGCACAATGCCAACAGAGGTATAGTCTAAATGTTTAACAACATGTTCTCCCAATCAAAGGCAGACAAGACCTTACAGAACGCATCATCGTAGGGAATACTAAGCACAAAGAGTTAAGTTATGAAAAAATGTCATCGAACAATTATCATGACCTAATGCTAAAGGCTTCTTATTGTGAGTAGAGACTTGAGGAAGGAGGGTGAAGACACGTAACATTCTTGGAGCCACTCAGAAATGCACCCACGTATGATGAGTCCTTGTAAACATTAGGGATCCAACATTATAGTAATAAATGACATCCACTCCATTAAGAGGAGCAAACTTACCTCTAACAGCACAAAGAAATCAAAACATGTGACTTTAGACACTAACAAGTTCCAGAATCCCTGTAGGGACAAGTGATATTTTAGTATGTATGTTTAGCAAACAATGTACATTAGATTAATGCAGAGTATCAAACTGTAGAGGCAAGGAGAGGATTATCTACTTTGGAACCAAATAACATAGAATAGGACCCTGATGATGACACAAAGGCATTAAGTTCTAAAGAGTCATAAGAAATCATGGAGCATTTGCAGCTTCAGCATCAAGCATTTAATAGATACAATAATTTGTATCGTCTTATTATATTATACCCTGCACTTAATATTATATAGATGAACCTATTTTGAAACTTATGTCTAGAGATGCAATATTGTATTTGAACTGTGACTATTTATTGCAACATCAATGGATCACCAACTTTTGTATTTGTGTAATCATGTGTTAAGTGTTTCCATAAATGATGTATGATATTTATTAACAGTAAAACAGATATATATCTTTGCTTTGAATGTTGTGCATCTTCTGTAACTTTATGCAGATGTACCCTCCCTGTACCCTGTCATTCTTCATCCCCTACCATGACCAACATACACTGAATTTGGGCCTTCTCCCCTCTATACCCAAAAATCATACGCATATTTCTTGGTTCCCCACATGCAGAGGTTAACATACAGTCCGTACATATTAAAGCATTCAGACATAATCAATTCATTACAGATATGACTAGACACTAATGAACATCCAAGCCGTCCTCATTCCATTTGCAGAAAATAAGTAGAAACACCTGAAAATGTAATCTAAGGCCTTCAAAAAATTTATAGTATTTGATATGCTTACAATTGACTTCAACAAAACGAGAACAAAATATAAGAAAATTTTTAAAGAAAAAAATAAGTTGTTCAGACAGATTCTTAGCATCCGCTGTCATGCCTCCAATACAAAAGAATATTTATTGAAAATGGACCTATTAACCAAAATGTATCAGAAAAAAATTACAATGCTTCATTACTTCCTAGACTAATATTCACAATAACTATTTTGGCACCTACATTTACAAAACTAATAGTTTCATCAATTGAAATGTTGAATTGGAAATTCACCAGAATTTCTTTCCTACAGCGTGGGTAATGGTATACAGGTTTTCGCTGGGGTGTTGTCCTAAGAGTACAAATTGCAAACTGAAAAGATGTTCAATTGTAACATAAAGCGGCAAATTGGATGTTTTTAACATGTAGCCCAACCATGACTCCTTTCACAAAGTTGCAAAAGAGTGCTGCATTGTTTTCAGATAGCATTACTCTTTGGAAACAATGTAAGTCAAGTTAGAATTTTGCAACTGAAGACAGAAGATATAGATGTCACGCAGAAAACAAGCCCCTCTGGGATTCTCGAGTAACAATCTATAACTTTAGTCTTTACCCTTCACATGACCAATCTTGTCTATATGCTGATCTACATAACCATCTTATGTTTCACCTGTAGACAACAAAACTCCCATCTATGCGAAGTTCGGAATGGCAATGTCATACCTTTCTTTCCACATGCATATTAGGAGAACGCCAAGCCATTTTCTGCTGTGAGCACAAATAAAAAGTCGCATAATGGATTTTGATCAACTCTCAAAGATTATTGCCTCCATTGTCCATCTGATATTCTGAGAATTCCCACTCTAAAGCAAGGATTCTTCACCAGCTTACTTAAGTATTACTTTCAGAAAGGTCAAGACCAATTTCTGTCCTGCCTCTCCGAGGCATCAATGACAATGCAATACTGTTTACCAACTCCTTGGCTTCAGCATTGAATCTCTTATTGGAGCTTATAAACCATTATTTGAAGACGGGCTTTAGGGATGGCTGAAAATCTGACAATGACAATGCAATACTGTATTACCAACTCCGTACCCGTATTGCATCAATGACAGTGCAATACTGTTTATCAACTCCTTGGCTTCAGCATTGAATCTCTTATTGGAGCTTATAAACCATTATTTGAAGACGGGCTTTAGGGATGGCTGAAAATCTGTCATGTATGAATCTACAACTCTATGATCTGGTTAGTTATGTACCTCTGAGTAGTGATGTTATTGATACATACACAATTGATCAATTCTGTTCTACAAAAAATAAAGATCCATCTCATCTTGGATGATTTATAGCTCCAAATAGGGCATTTTCAAAATATTACAACTGACCAAAATGCAGTAGACAATAATGCAAATAATTCATTACTAGCTAAAATAATATTCACAATAACTTTTGTAACTACATAAGGCTTATTCAAACGAATAACCGTTTGATCAATTGAAATGTTGAATTAGAGATCCTTAGCAGAATTCTTTCCTAAATCCTACTAAATGGTGTACAATTTTTACAAAGGACATTGTCCCATAGTACAAATTGCAAACTGAAAACCTTGTTAATGTCAAGGATCTTGCAGTTGCAAAATATGCTACAACAATTTATTTGAAGGCATGTCAAGGGTAATCCTGAGGTACCAATGTACTGAACAAAAAATGTAAAAGTTAAATAGGCAAGTTGACACCCCTTCAAAAGTTTGTTTTCATGAGCTTTGCCCTTGGGAATATGCTTATATCATCAAAAGAATCCTTCTGCTCCACATGAACATAATCCCTCGTCTTCAGAACCTGAAGAAGAAAAAACTTCCCTTAGTCCCTCCACACCAAAATTGACATAGAATTTTAGCAAGGAACTTCAACATCAAAATGTCAGAATTCAAGATATTTTAATCAGATATATAGGCAGGTTTTAACAGTAATCAAGTAATATGAAGAGTAATTTTATGACCAAAGCAGACAGCAAGGTGGATAACAGAGAAATGACAAAGAGCATGCCTTATCCTGATACATAAAAGCCCTTAACACTACTCTTTCTTGGGAAAGAGACGGTACTCAGTTGTATGTATTTAGAATTCAATGCATGCATGTTTGGACACAGCAACAACAGGAACTGAGGAATGCAAAGCATTGGTGAAGGAATAAGCATAGTAGTTAGAAAGGATTCAGTGTTTTCAAAAAACAATAAAAGAATACTTAAAAAGATGCTTTTGATTTGTTATTTGTAGGGAAAATATATTAAATTTGGTTCAAGCAGAGGTGCCACGCATGCAGAAGCTAATAAGATTGCCATTAACAGAGAAAGCTCATACAAACAACACACTTTCCATGGCAAATAATGGTTGTCTGAGGCTAGAGCCAGTTTACCACTCTATCAGTTAGTGAGGATTCAGTTTAATGTTTTAAACTGTAAAATGAATTTTGGATAATCGCAAGTGGCACCATATCTGACTAGTCGGAGTCTTACTCTGTTAAATACTTCATTTCCATTTTCAGAAGTTATGAAATATAATGTTAGTTTATAAGGGTCCAATAAGGCTTTAATACAACATAATTTTAATAATGTCCAATAATGAACATCCATGGGTTTCCCCATGAGGTTTTCCTTGGCAAAGAATTTATAGATATATATGAAAGAAATCAGGAGACAAAAATTTCAAAATACTATTCATGATTTCAAATTTGGAAATAAAGCCAAAAAAGGAGTTATCTTTTATAACTTGATTTGTAAGAAATCAGTGTTCGAAATCTTTTTTTGAACCTTTTTCCAGTGACAGACGCTGGTGGAAACAGTTGATACATCAGCAAAAATGGCTGATACAACATAACATGTTTCAAAAATCTGAAACACCACAGAAACATTTCAGAGCCATTTCATACAAGAAAATGTTTCCAAAATGTTGAAACGTGTTTCTAGCTCCTTGGAGTGGAGTTTCCAGAATGATATTTCAGTAAGTTTCTTTTTATGACTTTTTGTCAGTTGTATAGTAGTGTTAAGAGGGGTGTTGGGATATAACGCTCCAATATAACTAAATGAAATGTTATATCAAATTTAAAGTAATGTTAGTATAAGTCACTAATAAAATTAAGACAATTAAATGAGGTGTTTGGGTCATGTGGGTAGCACGACCACCTAGCAAATGAAATAAGAGGCAATTAATCCCATTGTATCAAATAACTCTATTCTAATAAAAGTAAATATTCTATCTGAGTCCATTTTTAATATGTCTACCATGACTCTTGTCATCTCAAAAATCCAACAAAAACAACCACTTAAACAAGGCCTAAATATATTATGATTGGTTCAACATGACTAATTTTAAATTAGCTAATTAAAAGCCTGAATTCCCAATAATGGTAAGAGTTTACTCTCATTTTCTATAAATAGGGGCTTCCCTCGTTAGATTTTCCCTGATTTATCTTGGAAAGTTCTCTACACAGCACCAGGGTGCACACAACTAGCAAGTACAGTGGTAGGAGGAAGAGCCAATGCAGGTCCATACAGCAGCACTTATGGCAGAAGATAGCCTAGGTTCTTGTGCAACACAGTGTGAGGGAGGTACATTTATGTAGGGAGTAGACAGTGCATGCATGCTATTATGTAGAGCAGTAGAGGGCACATGCATGTGCCAATCTTAGTATATTTCAAATTTTCCTCAATGCAGCTATCTCCACGAGGCACACTTCTCTAGGCACTCTTATCCATGCAGCTATGGTGCACTAGCTGTTCAGATTAGGGTTAGAGTTTGACATAGTGAAACCTAGTACTTCTTGCATGTGTTTAGATACTTTGTATCTTCCCTTGTCTCTTATTCTATAAAACATATGAAGGGCACGCCACTGGATTGGTAGCCAATAAACAACTTGAAACTTTTGCATTGTGATTTTATTCCTTAACATTAGTAGAATAAAGATGTTCTTTTGAGAGTTCGAATCTATGTTGACTGTTCATATCATCAATAGCATGTGTTAGTAGGTTAATATACTCTATAGCCATTAGTCTGATTGTGGTCTTCAGTTTTAAGTTATCTAGGATTTAGGTTAAATTCCTGACTGCAGAATCTGCGAAACATGGTTTGCTTTTTGACATGGTATCAGAGTGTTCATTGAAACCTTGTAGCAATCTGTGTATGGATAGTAGCTCTTCTCCCTGGGATAGGGAGTTGTCAAAAGGTTTCTAGGGTGGGATGTCCAAATCTATACTTGAGGAAAGCACCGTGGACCTATGATAGCTTATTCTAGGTTGCTAATCTGTTTTTTCTAACAGATAAGTGCTGCAGGGGAGTGCCCCCCCACACTCCCTAGCTTTTCTTCGCAAAAGAAATTCACAAACGCGTTCCAAATGCAAAACAAAAAAAAAATCAAAGAAACAAGTATTTTTTAGCGGGGCAGCCTAATATTCAAGCCTATGGCCCTACTATTGATATGCAATTAATGGTAATGTTAAATTCTTAAAGGTAAAAGGATGAAATAAAATGTCACATTCTCCATTATCTTTCATTTTCATCATTTCACTTAAATTTTTAGCATTACCATGAAATGACTCGGCGTGTTTGAGAGTAGTTCCGACCTCATTGGATTTCATATGGAGAAAAAGGAGTTTTAGATCTCACTCAAAATCCAGCAGACTCATCAGTTTTTCAGGGTTTCAGGATTGGGGGGATTGCAATGTTTCCATTGGATTTTGTCATGTACTAGGGTATGTAGCTCATATATAATTAAGAGCACCAAGCCCTCTATGTACCTTGATGTTAGTGACATTGGTTGTCAAACTCCTCTATCATGACCCTACTAAAAATATACCCATCACTCAAACAAAATCTTGACTTGGCATGCTATGCTTTTTCTAACTTATGTTAATGCTTCGAGGGTGATATTAATGACAAAGATCCCAAGATAGGTAATGATTTTGATGATATGTAGGTGTTTGTTTTAGCATGATTTTTTTGGTTGATAGAAGCCATTTATAGACTGTTTGTTGATGTATTTTCGGTTCAGATGTGGATTGCACTCGATGCTATTTTGGTTGTCTACACACTTACATGCTATATAAATGAGAACTTGTAATTTGTGGACTTGTGGTTGATGAAGATTATAACTACTAGATGATTGATGTTATGGATTAATCCATATTTGTATGTTTATTATAATTAGTTCATCATTCTACATGCTTTTGTTGACATATATGCATAAAAATATATATTATATAAAATTTCCCGATTCGCTTCTGACTCGGAAGCTTCTGAAAATTGTCGCTTCTTGCTCCCGCTTCCAAGCATCCTTGTAACAAAGTGTTCCAGAAGTAACAATATAACTACATTTTGCCTCAAAGATGAAGACAAACTGGAAGGCCCCTCCAACTTCATTCTGTAAAAGTGTTAGGTATAGATGCTCTTGGAGGAGCATGATCTTTATCATTTCATGGAGACGAAGGTCATAAAGCCTACCCACACAAATGGAAAAATATAGAGAGATGTACGAGACAAGTCAAGTCATCCTCAACTCCCTAAAGGATCAATTGATCCCTCAGATCTCTAGAAAGACCACTAGTATGGAGAGGTTTGATATTCTAGTCACCCTATATATTAAGTTGAGACATCAATAGAAAGATGCTTCTTAGGAACAAGCTTGGAACCACTGTATCCAATTACTTGATGAAGATTACAAAACTCGATGATTATCATGTAACAATTGGAGAAGAATGTCAAACATGATGAGTTAATACCTGAAACCTTGAATGGGTTATTATTTTCTTGGTATCCCATTGCCCAGGGTGTCTATGCTTGAGACAAGATTTCCACCTTTGAGAAGCTATGGGATGATTTCATCCAAGATGAAAGGAGATTGGAGACATTTGTAGGTTTAGAACAGAAAGAGAAAATTTTGGCCCTCATCAATAGGATGAACAAGCATAGTAAAAAATGAACTTGGGAAGCGTCAAAAGGAAATAAAGAGGACTTAGGCTCCTCAAATCAAGGTAAGAAAGAATTGAGAAGCATTAAGTGCTTCAAGTGTCCAGGCTTGCCCACTAAGCTTTTGTTGGAGAAATAGGGAGGCAACAGGATTAACGTGATTTCTCCTTTCATTCATAACTGCTTGTGAAATTTGTTCGCTTCTTATTAATTTATTTATGTTCTTCTTCATCAAACAATTATCGAATGTAAAACATGAAGATCACAGTACACAAGATATAGGCTCCAAGCTAGGGAAAACCTAAAAAAATCTTCTCTTCTCATAGGATCCAATCAAATGAGAAATCCAGGACCCAAGACCAAAAATAATGTCCCGCAAGCACTAGGTCAACCCTCCATTCTATCCATCAAATGTCATGATTTTGTCTGCAAAAGAAACTCGGAAAACAGGTTCATCATTCCTTGGGAAACTTGCATTAGATCAAAGGAGGAGGTCACTTCTCTTCACAGAAAATTCACATCTACAACTTTGCTTATCTACCATAGAAAACTTGTCCAAATGAGGAACATGTTGGCCAATTTATAGTTGTTCGCATGTCCTAAACAATCACGTCCTTTGAGGAGACCAACTTGGTTTTCTGAAGGGCCGACCTGGTCCTGGAGATAATTTGACTCAATTTTAACATAAATAAATTATTTTCCTTTTTCTTTTAGAAAGTCCAAATGGGGCTTTGACTCATGACAATTTTCTTTTTGACTTGACAAACCTAGAAGCATGAGAAACATACTTAACCTAGACTTGAGCATGAAACCCATGCTTCAAAATAAATTTTATTTTTTCTTCTTTTATAAAATACATAATGATACAAGTACAATTAAGAAGACCAAATTGAGTTACATTCTCCAACACTCCCTCTTATGAGAAATATTCTCATAAAAGTCAGATCTAATAAGCCATCTTTAAGCATCAACATCATAACCAACATTGTCAACATAGCAAGGCCTTAACTAACAAGCTCCATCACTCCAATAGATCAGAGCACAATACAAGGAGGCTTTACGTGAGACACCACACTACCTCTCAAGGCCCATACCCCATTTGAATGTTCACCGTGTGTCTCCTTCTACGACTTTTCTTATCTTGGATACCCAATCCTCAAAGAATATTGGTCCTCTTCAACCACTCTTATCTTGGATACCTTGTCCAATCCTCAAAGAGTCTTGGTCCAAGGGACTACTTTCTATTGTGGATTCCCAATCCTCAAGTAGTGTCAGTCTCAGATGCTTATCCAATCCTCTAAACCCCATTCTCCCTCCATGGCCTTCACTAGATGTACGGTTGTTATACCTGGCCAAGTGCATCACTAGTGAAGAAGAGAATATAATTTCCATCATCACTCCTCAACCAGGGAGGAGATCCTAATTCCTTCTCAACCAGGGAATAAATCCTAGCCCTGTCTCGACTAGGGAGACATCATCACAATTATTAGCTAGTCTCATACATCATCAACACATTTGCTAGTTGTTCTTTCGTGGAGATATAGTTGTAGTTGCAGGGCTTCTTTACACCAAGCCTAGGCTTCATCCTTTCAATCATTTTATGAAGCGAAAGTCGTTCATATTCTATCTTCATGATAGGGCTTCACGGCTCCTCATAGCACCATAACATATCAAACTTCGATCTCTCTAGATCTTAGTCAATCATCAATTAACTTTATCATCAACACATTTATTAGTCTTCTTCAAGGAGCCAAAACTTCCTCATAGCTGCTACCACATGTCTTCTAAAGAGTTATGCCTAATGCTCTTCAAAGAGTCGTATTAGCTTTCCAATATCAAACTACGCAGTTGCAAGTACATCGTCACGTAGACTCTTCTTCCAGCCTCTTCACATGCTTTTGCAATATGTCCTATCATGGAGCCAAGTCATATCCCGAGCCGATCATCAATATTAGATTTTCGAAGTTATGATATCTTCTACTCAGAGTGTCATGTCAAATTCTACTACTTGCTCCCTCTGAAGCCAACATTCTTATGCAAGTTCTATATTGTAACAAGGTTTTGTTACAGCTTTCAATGTGTTCCTAGAATGAACTCATCAGTTGAAAACTTCAATGTCATTAGGGTACTCATATCTCTCTTTCCATTTATCAAGGAGTCATCATCATGCAGAAGTCTTTCCTTTTCCATCCTTCTCATCTTGCTTTCATAGTTTTAACTGCCTTCATTATGTACCTGCAATTTTCACCAGTAAGTACAACCAAGTAAGATATACAAAGACGAGCATAATGTCAATCCGGTCAATCTAGGGTTTTTATGATTCCTCAAAAGTATATTTCTAGGGTTTTTGTTGTAGACCCTAGAAACTTCTTGGCCTAACCCTTCTTAGACTTTTTAACTTTCAATGAAAACACCCATTCCTAGGGTTTTTTGTCTTCAAGCCCTAGGATTTATCTTAATCCACTTTTGCTAGGGTTTAATACATACCTAGAGCATTTAGACTTGCATACCCTAGATACCATTTCCCAAGAGCTAGGGATTCCTAAAGAGGGAACAATTAGTAATTTGGTTAGGGTTTCCTTTATTGGGTTTTCCAAAAGTCTCATCTAGGGTCTACAAACCCTAGATACCAAAATCTATGAAAACTTACAAACCCTAGATTCTTATCAGGTTCTACCATGCAAAACTTCTACAAGTATGCTACAAAACCTCAATGCATTTTGTTTCTAGATTTTAGGATCTTAATCTTCACAATCAACTAAATATTTGGACCATTTTTCATCATACTTGGTCTTCACATCAACATGATGTAGTGCCTGCAATGCTAAAGAACTAGGTCATTTTTTCCTTTCACAACAAAAACAATCAGTTAGGGTTTCCCTCTATAGGGTTTCTCCTTTCATTCCACTTTGATAGGGTTTCAAACCCTAAACACCAAGACCTATGACTTACAAATTGTAAAGTTCAACAACTACACAAAAGTGTTAGTTGCAAAACCTTAGATTTCAAGGTCTTCAAGATCTGTCTTGCAAATTCTATGCACAACCTAGATCCTTCATATTTTCACGGTATACGAACCCTAGAAACTTCATCATAATTAAGGCTTGTTATTCAAGAAATGCAATCTAGCATATTGCAAAGCCCTAACACTTTTTCTCCGAGACCTAGCATATCATCAAAATCTTTTATGTCATTGTTTCTAATATTTATGCAGACCCTTTGTTCTTCAAATGACCATGATGAGCTAGAAAACTTGACAAATATCATAAGATGCATTTAACAAACATACCTCAACAACTTTTACTTTATCTCTTCTTTGTCAGGACCAATCATCGTTCAACAAATGTATATCTTTCAACATGGGTGCCTTAGTTTATCATCCTTCAAGTTTAGATGTTTTGTAAAGTCCTTTGTCACAATTTTCTAGGATCTAGGCCTTCATGATTATGGTCCCTTAATCCAAAATATACTTCATTTTAGGTCGGCCTCATGATGATCGTTTCTCATGGTCGATATACATGATTTATAAGCCATCAATGTCAATTTTCATATGTACTTATGTCATATAACTATATCAAGGGTCCTATAGAGTGATACTTCCAACCATCCAACTGTCATCATATGCATCACGGTTACTGTCAACATGACCACATCGTTGTCTTTCATCAAAGGCATAGCCACACATACCATCTAGTTATCTGAGTCACTGAGAGTGTTAGCCATCGTATGTTGTCTATTCATATGTTAGATTGCTAATATGAGTCGCAAGGGGTACGAGCCACCACACATTATCTATAAGATATAACAAGTCTGAGCCATAATAATGCTAGCCAAAGCCACAAAGATATAATGTGAATCTGGGTAACTATAATATAGATGTGATCTTAGAAAACGAGCCACTGTATGTAGTGACACCACATACTCAAAAGAAAACCACATATATATGATGCCCTGTAGGATAATGATACCACAGAGCGAACCACATGAGTATTACGAACCACGAGTATTATGTTTCACATCTATGATGTCACAGAGTGAACCACATAATGATGTTGAAAAGCATTAGATGAGATGCCACAAATTATGTACAATGCAACGATGCCACTATGCATTGTGATTATTGCGCAAGGCTTATGTAATGCTAACTTCAACAACAAGCTATTGCAATTGTCAAGCTATTGCAAGAGGATTCCCTGACATGTTCCAGTAAAGGACAGTCGAATTCGAGTCGCCCTGAAGATATACAGCCCTCAAAGGAATCCTCTTGTCCTACTCATAAGTGATTTTCATTCATGAACCAAGAGAGGGAAAAGAGATTCAAAAAATTCTATATAAATAGGCCATTGGAGAACCAAAAGGAAGGCAATGTTATGTTGGCCAAATTTCTCTCAAAGCAATCCTACATTTCATTGTTGAAGCAGAAGAATGTTGATTTTTGTAGCATCAGATGTGCTCTACCCTTGAGATTTGCAGAGAGGCAAAGGCACATGCATTCTCCAAGACCCAGAAATTGTTTGGGGAAATTCCACCTAGAAGTGACTTTATTAAAATAATTAATCACTTTTTAATATTTCCAAAGTCTAAACTTAGGAAATATGATTAATTAAAGGGTATTAATTAAGTTGGGCGTGAATCTTCAAGATAAAGGCGTGGATCGAGTCCAAGTTAATCTTAGCCATCGGTTAAGATCTAATCATGGTCGTTGATGTCTCAACGAGAGATTATAAGGAACTCGATGGACACTTGGAGAATAATCCAAAGAGAGATTGAACTAACATTAATGTTCGATTAAGATCTAATCATGGTCGTTGATGTTTCAACGAGAGATTATAAGAAGGAACTCGATGGACACTTGGAGAACAAACCAAAGAGAGGAATTAACATTAGTTGTTGCAATAGGATTTAGGTAATCGAATTTTCACATGGTATCAAAGCACAGATAGAAGCGGGAGAGCTCAGTGGCAAAAGGAAGAGGGAGCTTTGAAGCACTGCTTAGGCAGCTACTCGAAACACCAAAGAGGTTGCGCAGTCCATTAGCCAGCAGGGCAGTTTTTGAGTAAAATTTGTTTCTCTGAGTGATTCGAGAGAGAACAAAATTTCCAAATCGAAGATTGTCAAAGGCAGAGGGAGCAACAGTGTGTTTCTTGCAGAGCAGATCTTCAGCTGGGACACAATTAATTTGCAGCAGTTATTGGCAGAATAACATCAAAAGGGAAGAAGAGCACACACTGAGGGAATTTTGTCCTCGGAGAATTTATAGCCAAGAAATTCTATTTTTCCACGCAGAGCAGCAGTAGCCGAGAGCAAATTTACCCACTCCAACAAGGAGTGCGTAAAGCCTGTCAGCAGTTGCGCAAAGGAGAAGAGGCAGGGTTCGACTTTTGTTTGGCGAGATGGCATCAATAGGGCTAAGAGATCACGATCGGTTGGACGGAGCGTCTAACTATGTGATCTAGAAGGCAAGGATTTCCTTCTGGATGAATACGATCACAAATCCTACATCGATAACGTGGTGGTTGTCCCCACGGATCCAGATCAGAATAAGACATACAAGAAAGAGATGGCTAAGGCGAAGAGGATGATTCTTGATGGAGTTCGAGATCATGTAGTATCTCACATAGCGGCCCTGGGAATGGCCAAAGAGATGTGGGACTCCCTTGCCACGCTATATCAGGGATCTATTGTTAGGTCCCTATAATACTAGTGTATCCCCTTATTGTTGTTAGTGTAGACCCCTTATTGTTATTGTTGTACGCCTATAGCCCCCATATTATTGTTATTGTGCCCTTACATTATTATTGTTAGGTTGGCTAGGATTATATTGTGACCCCATGGACTCCTATATATAGAAATGACGTTTTGTCATTTGTATCATCCAACTTCCAAGAATTGTTCATTTATGTAATGTAAATGAGGTTGCCCCCTCGAAGTGGCTTATTTCTAAGGCATTGATCTCTCTTTTCTTCTATTTTTGGCGTTGGTTTCATAACATTTGATATTAGAGCTTTAATTCTAGGGTTTTGCTGCTCCAAACAAGTCATCATGCAATTTTCGCTATAACTTTTTTATACAAAGGTTCAGAAGCTGAAATTTTTATCACGTGAAGCCGAAATCTTGAAGAACTTCGTGTAAAAATTTTAGATCTTGAGGAACTTCATGTAAAAATTTCAGATCTTGGTTTGCAATAGTTTCGGAGATATGATCTGTGGAAGTTAGGGTTTTTTCAGGCTCCTGAATTTCATCTAAAAGAGGTGGCCTTGGGAAAATCATCATAACTCTCTCTCTGAGCATCAGATTGGAATTCTGTAAGAAGTGACCGCAAGTACACGGACTGTAGTTTCCTATGTATCAATTTTAGAGCCGAAGGAGGAAACAGTGACACGTGGCACATCGTACAAGTTCGCTCTACTGAACTAGTTAATAATTAGGTCATTGTGGTAGATTGGGCATAACTTTGTCTTCAAGAATCCAAATTAGGTCAAACCTGTGACATTGGAAAGAAGATTTAGAGGGCTACTACAGGACCAAATTTTAGATATTGAAGATACGAAATCACAGAGATAATTCAGTTTCAATATCGAGCTCCTCAAAAGCAAGAAAAAGGTGTGTTTTTTTTTTCAAATTACATAAGTCTTGAAAAATCAGTTTGCAGTGATTCCAAGTGCATATTGGAGCATTTTTATCAATATTGAGTTTTATAATGCCTCCCAAAAATAATTCCACACCCATTAAGCCCTCAGAAAGCTCTACTATGACGCTTGAAGAGGAAGAATTGCAGTATGAGATATCAAAATTACAGTACCAAGTGCAACAAATTTCGATCTTACAAAGAGCAATCAAAGATGACATAGATGGTTTAAAAGTGAAAATGGCGCCTAAGTTGGACAGTTTGAAGGATCAAATGAAAGCTAATATGGATGATAAAGTAGTGGAAGATCACATCGAGCATCAACAACAAGTTCTCCAACTCTCAAAGGATAACATAACTTTGGTGCAGAATCGAATGAAACAATAGGAAGATCAACATCGCAGCGAAAGAAGTTCTAAAGCAGTCACAGAAACAAGAACTCGACAACTACCAAATCAATTAATTTCAAAGTATCTCAGCAAGTGGAAGAACTTGCTCATTGAAGATTCCACATGGGAGGATGAGAATTTTATACAGAAGCATCCAAAAATAATCAAGCGTTGAGGGAAACACATGTTTGAAGGAGAGGGGCATGTTAGGGCCCTATAATGCTAGTGTATCCCCTTATTGTTGTTAGTGTAGACACCTTATTGTTATTGTTGTACCCCTGTAGCCTGCATATTGTTATTATTGTGCCCTTACATTATTATTGTTAGGTCGGCTAGGATTATATTGTGACCCCATGGACTCCTATATATAGAAAGGAGGTTTTGTTATTTGTATCATCTAAGAATTGTTAATTTATGTAAAATAAAAGAGGTTGCCCCCCTCGAAGCGGCTTATTTCTAAGGCGTTGATCTCTCTTTTCTTCTATTTTTGGAGTTGGTTCCATAACATCTCTTGAGCAGTGGAAGATGTACATAGAGGAAAAACTGAGATGTACCAGTATGCAGAAGGGGGAGCGCATAGACCACTTTCTCACCAGACTTCAGGATGTCCAGGATCAGTTGGCAGTTGTAGAGTCAGCGCCTCAAGCTTCAGAGATGGTGCGAATAGATCTAAATTTTGTCTCCGAGGAATGGCAAGTGTTCATCCAAAGTATTTTGGGTAGAGAAACATTGCCAATGTGGGATAGGATGTGGGCAGATTTGCAGCAAGAAGAGTTGAGACGAGATCTGGTGAACAGCACCATTACTGGCAGCAGTAGCAATGGGACGAAGGCATAGGTGAAAGAAGAGGAGAATGCAGCCATTGCATCAAAGGGGCAGCAAGAACAGCGCAAAAGAGAGGACGTAAATGCTTCAGATGTGGTGAAATTGGTCACTACGGCACCCAATGTCTGCTCAGAAAGAGGGACAAAGAGGGGAAGCAGGATTAGCATGCTGCATCCGCGGAAATCGACAAACTTTCCTCTAGATTGGAGGAAGAGTTTGCCATGATAACAGAAATCCCTCCCAGAGTGAGGTGGGCTGACTTGGTTTTGTAGCCCCAAAGCACTACAAGATTGGCAAGATCCTTGAGGAATCCACCTCTTAGATCAATTCCTTGCTATAGGAGCCCATAGCAGCAGTAGCAGGATGCACCAGTGACAGTTGGTGCAGTCAGGTGCGAAAGTGACAGATGCAGTGGCTAGTAGCAATCAGAGACTGAGCAGCGCAGAGCAGAGTTGGCAGCAGTGTAGCAGCACAGTGCAAAGTAGAGTCAGCAGAAGCGCAGAGGCTTCATTGACAGTGAAAAGACTAGCAGCAGTCACGACTCAGGTGACAGATGCATCAGAATGAACATAGTTGGTTCAGTATGATGGACATCTCTCAGTTGCAACAGTAGCAGATGAGAGACAATTGCAGATGGTGCAGTGGCAGTAGCAACAAAGTTGTAGTGCAGATGCAGTAGTTGGCAACAGTATGCAGGGTCAGCAGTGGCACAGATGCAGCGCAGAATCAGAGTTCCGCAATAGTTGGTGGGCAGTGAAGCCAAACATAAACAGCGTAGCAGAAGGTGATACAAATTTAGAGTATTGTTATAAGGAAGGCAACGATACAGAGTTAGAGTATAATGCACACAGTTGGTTTAGTACGACGAACATCTCTCAGTTGCAGCAGCAGCAGATGAGAGACAATTGAAGATGTTGCAGTGGCAGCAGCAACAGAGTTGTAGTGCAGATGCAGTAGTTGGCAGCAGCATGCAGGGTCAGCAGCAACACAGATGCAGCGCAGAATCAAAGTTCCGCAGTAGTTGGTGGGCAGTGAAGCCAAACATCAACAGCGTAGCAGGAGGTGGTGCAGAGTTAGAGTATTGCTATCAGGAGGGCAAAAATACTATAGCACATTCCTCACTATGACGGAGTGTTGATTTTTGTAGCATCGGATATGCTCTAGCCTTGAGATTTTGCAAAGAGGCTAAGGCACATGCATTCTCCGAGACCCATAAATCATTTGGGGAAATTCCACCCCGAAGTGACTTAATTAAAATAATTAATCAATTTTTAATATTTCCTCAGTCTACAATTAGGAAATATGATTAATTAAAGGGTATTAATTAAGTCGGGTGCGAATCTTCTAGATAAAGGCGTGGATCGAGTCCAAGTTAATCTTAGCCATCGATTAAGATCTAATCATGGTCGTTGACCAACGAGAGATTATAAGAAGGAACTTGATGGCCACTTGGAGAACACGACGAGAGAGAGCGAACTTGTTGGCAGATCGATTTTCTAGGGTAGTAGCATTGAGTTGCCGAAGAGAGAGCCAGTGAGCTCGTTGCATTGAGAGAGAGGCAGAGATAGCAATTTCGGAGGAAAGTTTTCCAGATCCGCGGTGTGCATAGCAGAGAGGCAGCGCAAAGGCCACGCAAAGTCTACGCAGTGCTTTAAAAGGGATCCACAATTTTCCTAGGAGACAGAGTTGATTTAGTGCCAGTAGCCAAAGAGAGTTTCCAGAGGCTAGGAGAGTCCAGTTTCCAGACAACAGAAGATTAGAGGCGAGGAGAACGAGTGCTCCCAGTTGTGTGACGCAGAACTGCGTAGAGTGATTGTTGGCTTGAGGGGTCCTGACCCAGGTCGGAGTTAGTGCGTAACTAACAAAACCCTCTTACTACTGGCCCATTTGGCAATGACCTGCTTGCACAGACCAAAGTCTCACCCGAAGCAGTATGGGGGGGTGTTGGAACTAGGTTTCCACAGCCTGAGAGAGAATTAAATGAAGTGGGCCTCCATAAATCTATATTATTAAACAAATTGTCTTGCGTACCAGAAACCCTAGGTCAACTAGCACAGGTTACCCCTGCACGCACACAAACAGTAGATCCAGAATCCCCTTTAATTGTTCTAACAATGTCATATTCAGCTTTTACAGTAACAGATCTATGCAGTGTAGCCCTTAAAGTAACAAATCTAAGCATCTTCAATAGTATAAATATGCAAATAAGCCGATCCAGATTACTGATTACATAAATCATACACAAAAAACAGAAATCATACGCAGAACTAAATCACAGATGCATTTGGTACACAAACTTGCCAAAACAGATCTTTATTAATCAGCCTTCACAGAAACTCTTACAATTCACAGAAAACTCTTACAATTCACCAAATCTACCCGCACACACAGCTAGTGGGGTCCCCACACAGTCGGACTAAGGTCTCCGTGCACACAACCACAAGGAGCCTTTCAGACACACACTTACAACAGATTCAACTCACAACTCTATCATATCAAAAGCTCTCATAATTCATCTATTAATTGACTTATATCCGCCTCGATCTATACTTTTATTTATACTTCCGCTTGCACTCATACTATGGTCCTCAAACCATGGTTTGAGACCCCTAGTTTCCCATTAACCCATCACAACTCATGAAGGGACTTTGACCCGCCGCAAAGCCCCTTTGACTCTTCTTTGCGTAGCGCGTATGACTCAAAACTAACAAAAATAATCATATTTGCCCCAAAATTGCGGTCCTAAGGGACCCCGCTCTAACAGTGACATAGTCACTTCGCAGAGGAAGCGCAGAGCAACTCTTTCAGAGCTAAGGTCAGTGTCGAATTGCTTGTGGAAGTGAGAATTTTCTCTCTAGATTGTTTATCAGTTATTTCTCTGTATTGGATAGCCAGTCTGGGCATCTAAAGATTTGTACTTTGATTTGCTACTGCTTAATACTAAAACCCTAAGTTGTTGCATCGGTTTTCCCAAGTTGGGTTTTTCTGAGGACTTAGTCCAAAAATAATTGTGTACTTATGTGTGTGTGCATCTAGTCTTTCTTGCGTTGTATTTTCCGCAGTATTTTATTTTGTGAAGGTTGCAGTGAATTTAATTCGATATTTGTCGTAGGAAACTGCAAGTAAATTGTTTGTTTAATTAAACAATTAGAAGAATTAACATCGGTTGCTGCAATATTATTCGGGTAACCGAATTTTCACAAAGTAAGAGCATTAGCATGTTGGCCATATTGCTTCTCAGCAATCCATCATCCTAGTGAAGGAAGAGTCCACCATTGAGAGAGTCTTCATACTTTTTTGAGAGAGAGGAGAAGCTTGCAAAGAGATTGAGGAAAGGAACCCCCTCGCTGAGGATTTTTGAGCACCATGGCTAAAAGAATTCTCTTCTAGTGTTTAGTATTCATCTATTGTATTCATCTTCTACCACCAGCAGTCAATAAAGGGAGCCATTTTCCATAATTTTGTTGACTTGTTTGCTTCATTAAGAATTATTTGTGTGTTTGTCTCTTTGTTTTAGTTTATATTTGTATATGCATTGTTTTCACCATTTGCAATGTTTTGTTTATCTATGTTTGTTCACTAACAACAACCAAACTGTAAGTATTTCCTTGCAGAGAACAATCAACTGCTAAGGAGAAGTATTTTGGCACACCATTGCTACAAAAACACTACTACAGAATTGGCAAATCCACTGGTTTCTTTTTTTTACTCTTAACGGTTTTGTTTGCAGGACCCTCTCTTTGCATTATCACCTGACAAGGTAGTCAACATCTCTCTGGAATTTGTGCAAGACCTTTAGGACCTGTTGTCGACCGAAAATCTTGATTGTCCATAGTTTTTTGTTGATCGCATGCGACTTTATTTCACACAAACGCACAATTTTCGCGGATTTTGTTCAAACAGTCGCGCAGTGCACCGTAAAACCCATGCAGTTTCTAGAAAGCATAAAAACCATTGTAACTTCACATTTTTTAGGTGATTGGCAGCCTTTAGTGAATTGTTTTCACCATTAGAAATTTTTTTCTAGTCAGTTTAGTTACTTGGTTGCTTTACTAATCATTATCAGACGAGCAATTAGATTATCTTTCATTTTTATTTGCAATTATCACATAGCTTAATTAGGCGGAAAAGTAAGTGGTCAAATTCCACATATATTTTTCAAACTATTTTGCTAGTTTTTTCAAATCACATAGCTGAAGTAGTAAAGGAGTAAGTGGCCATCATCCACAAATCTCATTACTAAACAAAGCATTTTTTCCATTTCACTAGTTTTGGGACTAGGGGCAAGTTTCATTACACAAAGTAAGCAATCTCTTCTTCACTTACGTCTTTTAGCTTGCATATGAAAGCTTTTTTAAAGCACTTGAGTTTCCCATCTCCCTTTAGACACACATAGTGTAATAGGAAAAAGAGTAAGCAGCCCATTATAAGTGTATCATTTTCATGTGAGGAACATCTGCCACTTAGTGTAATTAGGGGATATTGTAACAGAGAACCGAATATCTGGATCTTATCACACTTTGTATGTTCACTTTGCCACACACTAAGTGGTTGTAAGCTTCATATAAGAAGGCATCCAGTTTACGAAGCTTTTTGTACTTAGCTTATTTTTGCTTACCATCTCACACCCTAAAAAAAGCAAGACTCTTAAAAGAAACCATAACTTGAACCAATTAAATCTCCCCACAGGGGCCATAAAAGAATTCATAGTTCAGGTTAAGACCATCAGGGGTAGGCATCCCATAAGCCCATGGTCATGTTACGTCTTTGAAACATAGAAGTTGACTTTTATGGTGCATAAAATCATTGATCATCCCACGTAAAAGACGACCCGAACACGTCAGAGACTCGATTCAGAGGGGGTTCGACGTGGGCCCAGTGCGTGCAGTACTATTCAGGGCTACCTGACCCGTCTAGTGCTTGATACTGGTAACTGAATAACATGAAGCTAAAGACTCAACTGGTCAGGTGGGACGAAGGTATCTTAGTGGGCAAAATTAGGTCATCCATCCCCATAGGTGAAGGTGTGAGCACCACTAAAACCTCATATGTTACCTTGGTTGATTCTTTAGCTGCTGGAAAGCATCGCCAGTTCTTTCGGGATGATGCCCCAATACCCATCATAAGATATCTTTGCAAGGCCCGGTTACTTTGAGAGAAGCAAGGACATTAAGTCTTCATCGGATTTTTTTATCATACGCAAAAACAAACAAAACCATTTTTTTATTGATTGATCACATAGAGTCAGTTAAAGGGAAAGTAATCATTTTATTTTCGCTTTGTTTATGTATGTGATTTTATTGCATTGATATTTATCTCCTTTCCTCAATCACAGAAAGAATCACACGCTCTACTCGACACCATAGGGGACCCCACGGCTCCATGTCAATCTAGAGGTTTTCAAAACCTCCCCCCATTACCGGGAGGTGTGCCAGGTCTCTCACCATTTATGCGTAGAAGATGCCATAGAACCACCGTTATAGGATCTGTCTTAATCGGTGCAACTCTGCTCAGCAACCCTCCCCGTCAAAGCACACCTTTCACTACACCGCAAGGGACCCCTCATGCTATTGAAAAAGTGTAGTAGGATCAGTCTTCATATTGAATATGTAATTATGTATTTATGTAAAGAAGAAGACAAAGATAATAAAATCTATTTTGTACTTGCTTCATGGGTTTCATGAGCAAGATTTTATTATAGGTTAATAGACTTCTTCTTGATGTCTATCTAGGGTTTTGTCCTCTAGGTATAAATATAATTAAGTGTCATATATATATGAAGGATCTAGTCTAATGAAATGCTCCAAGACCTAGTCCAAGAAACCGTGGAAGAATGGTTACAATCAGCCCTCATTTCAAACGCTAGAAGAGAAGCTATAATAATGTGTTAAAGTCGGTTACCCTACAATTGATAAGTCGGCTTACAAGCTAACTGGCAGGTCGGCCTAAAGACAGAGTAATAGTCTATATATATACCTCTGTTCTGCAGTCATTTGAGGAGACAATTTTCAGTCATATCTCTGAAGTTCAGTGCGGATTAAAGGAGAAGTTGCAGTGCGGATTTATTGGATAAGGTTTCAGTGTGGATGTTAAAGAGTTTTAGGTCTGGTTACATTACATATATTGTGGTGATATCTAAACAGCATAAGGTGTTGCAGTTCGGACCACCCTGAAGCTATAGTGTAGTCCCAAAGATTCAACTGAAGGTTCAAAGAAAGTATTGATGCAGAACAGTGCAACTTGGTGAAGAGAAGAAGGATCAGCATTGAAGGACATCAAAGAGGTAAGGACAAGGTCTTGGATGCATAAATAGGTCAAGGGTCTAATTTTGGGTCATGGTACTTGTCATCTGAAATCTATAAGAATTTCTCATGTGTTTTCCTCTCCAGGAGGGAGAGGTTTTTCCCTCGCTCTAGGAGCCTAATTCTTGTGTCTCGTGTCTTTTGATAATTGACTTGATGAAAGATCTAATAAGCTAACGAAGGGAAGACATAAGTAACTCAAGTAACTTCACAAGTAATTATCAAGAAGAGAATTTTGAATTAAACACTAGCCCTACAAATTCTCAACACATGCTAGCCTTTTGGGAAGCCCGCACACCACCCCTTCGGATAGTCCAAGAGGGGCACCCACTAAGGTAGTCCCCCTCATCCTTCCCCACAGGGGACCCCTTTACATATAGTTGTTCAAAATCATTTTGCAATGGTGAACAACTTTCAGGTCCCATTTTTAGCTTCCTTAAATCTACCCAATTTAAGCCAGTTAACCAATGACCCTATCACACATGGCCCAAATTGGCCACCCATGCCAACTAAATTACCTTCAGATGTGCCAAAATTCGAAGGGATGCAAGGAGAAGACCTCGGAAATCATGTCATGACCTTTCACCTTTGGTGTTCGTCTAATAGTATCACAGAAGATACTATTCGCCTAAGATTGTTTCAACACGCCCTTGTAGGGGCCACAAAGAAATGGTAAGTAGGTCGAACTCAATTAATCCACCAAACGCTGCTAAGAAAAAATCAACGAGCAATTCAAAGGGAAAGCCTGGCCAAGGGGGCGGCAATAAGTAACACAACCTCCACAGCCACAGGCTGAGGGCAACCCCAACCACAATCAAAATTAGGGACAGACCAATAACAACCCACAGAAGCAAAACAAGAACAGAAGTTGCGAAATTTACATGGCAGGGGAAGACATTCTCCTGCAAATGCTAAATAGAAATTATGGCATCCCCCCATAAACCAACCCATCTACCTTGACCACTTCACCTATAGCACCGTTGGCAATCCCTCGACACCCTATAGAAACCATGTCTAAGATGGTCAAAGCGCCCTTTGAACAAACAAGACACAACTCTAAGGTTGTTCATAGCTACAGCATAGTCAATGACTTAGCCCAATCTCCATCAGCTATGTCAACATTCAAAGTCCTGCAAACATGCCCAACCCATCGAAAAGCCATGCTTCCGCTTTAGGTGCAAGCGACCCCGTTGATTCTCGCTTAATGGCTTTCAACATGGACAATGTTGCCCCGTGTCTTCCATCGATAGTGCTTTCCAAATCTCGGTCACAATCCGGAATATTACCATTCACCGCTACATCATTGATGAAGGAGCATCCACATGTATTATGTCCAAAACAGTTTGGGAAAAACTCGAATCTCCGGAACTCAAACCATCTGACATCACACTTAGAGCATATGACAAGCGCCCTTCAACCCCCATAGGCTTGTTCCAAGACGTGTCGGTACAACTCGCTAGTAAAACTGTGCCCATTGACATCGAAGTCCTCAACGCATAGTTGGATTATAATATCCTTCTTGACCGAAGTTATATGTATGCAATGACTGCAGTGGAATCCTCCGTCTTTAGAATAATGATGTTCCCCCATGAAGGGAAAATCGTTACAGTTGACTAACTTACTTACTACGAGAAGAAGACATCAACCGCACTGGATGGCGTGCTACCTTTCGTAGGATTTTCTCCAGAGTTGATCACAACCTACACTGAATTTGCACCTAGACAATTTAAACCATCTACACTCCTTAGTACATACCCTGGAGACCCCCTGTTGCTGGAAGATATCCCAGCAACCATAGGAGCTTTGGTGTGCGTGATGAGTTCATCAAACACCCCACTGAGTCAGAAACAAGTTTCAGACACCACAAGTGTTGCAATTGCTGACTCTACATTCCTACCATATACTATCACCCAAACTCCCTTCTTATACCCTCCACCTGGTTTTGTCTCGCACCAAGTCATGGAAACCTACATCGTTGATGAAGGAGCATCCACATGTATATGTCCAAAACAGTTTGGGAAAAACTCGGATCTCTGGAACTCAAACCATCTGACAGCACCCTTAGAGCATATGGCGAGTGCCCTTCAGCCCTCGTAGGCTTGTTCCAAGACGTGCCGGTACAACTTGCTAGTAAAACCGTGCCCATTGACATCGAAGTCCTCGACGCATAGTTGGATTATAATATCCTTCTTGGCCGAAGTTATATGTATGCAATGACTGCAGTGGCATCCTCTGTCTTCAGAATAATGATGTTCCCCCATGAAGGGAAAATCGTTACAGTTGACCAACTTACTTACTACGAGAAGAAGACATCAACTGCACTGGATGGCGTGCTACCTTTCGTAGGATTTTCTCCAGAGTTGATCACAACCTACACTGAATTCACACCTGGACAATTTATGCCATCTACACTCCTTAGTACATACCCTGGAGACCCCCTGTTGTTGGAAGATATCCCAGCAACCACAGGAGCTTCGGTGTGCGTGATGAGTTCATCAAACACCCCACTGAGTCAGGAACCAATTTCAGACACCACGAATGTTGCAATTGTTGACTCTATGTTCCTACCATATACTATCACACAAACTCCCTTCTTATACCCTCTACCTGGTTTTGTCTCGCACCAAGTCATGGAAACACTTACATGGCCAAATATGGCTCTTGCGATACCAGTCTAGTATTTGGCCCCGATGGCCATGTCGACAAACTCAGGTATTACCTCGACAGGCGTCATTCTTATACCCCCTCAGGAGGCTGCCATAAATCAAGAAGTTCCTGCATCGACACCAGTCAGTGCCAACAAGAGGGGTAAGCAAAAAGGTAAAAAAGCAAAGGCCCCATGAGCACTTCCATCTTGTGCTTTGTGTGAAGTAGTCGGGCACCCTACCAATATTTGCCCCGAGTTAGACGAGCTAAAAGCTCTTATAGCCCAAAAAATCCAATGATGCCAACTCCACCTGTTGGAGTAAATGCCACACCAACACGTAACAAGGCATTGTGCACTAACCATGCATGTGCTATATGCGCGGAATACGGGCATTACACTCATCATTGGCCCCGAAATCCCTCGATATTGAGATGCATTAAGTGCACTCATTCAAGCCAATATGATAGCTCCATCAGTACCTGCCACGTTGTCATTTGATGACAGAACTAAAACCATATCTTATGTCATTGAGGAGCAAGCTTCATGCTCGTATACCTCTCAAACAACCTCTCGCCAGACAAGGAGGCAACCTGAGTCAACAACACCTGCCTCGCTATGCACTTTATGTGACGAACCGGACCATTTGATTAACCAGTGTCCCGAGTTACAGGCATTTAGGAGGCATTACCCTAACCTACATGTCACCCCGAGCAACAGACCCAGACGTAGGCATCATAGTTGCCACATTTGTGTAGGAAACCATCATACTCGATGTTGCCCCCACCTTTCTCGATTTTGCGAACCTTTGGATTTCATGCGCCGATTTATCACTCAGAACTCGGTGTTAGTCAAGCCAGATACCCAATCCTCGGATAACACCACACTAGTAGGTGATAAAGCACCTAGGTCCATCTTATGTGTCTTCAAGGAAAAATTACCGTCGTCAGTTCAGCCAGACACCCATCAACAGGTCACCTCCCACCATCATCGGTCAGGATCTGGAAAAAAAGACTTGGTGGCACTGCCACAAAGGAACGTAGCATCACCACCCTCTCGTACAAAATGTTGCACAAGACACTCACATATGAGAAACTCCTCAATTAGCCCTGACGCACCCCTGCCAACTGAGCCACCATCCCCCTAAACAAAAAGCCAACCCAGTTAAAGTGATCAGCCTGCAACCTCTCCAACACTGCAATATGAGGCCCCGACACCCTGACAGGGCCCGTCAACCCAGCCAATCGTATGATCATCGCCAGTGCATCTCACTTGGCAAGATCTATAATAGTACAAACCCAGATGCAACCCTCATCAATCGCTTTGGGTCCATAATGACCCCCCACCCATACATGAATATCTACCTGAATCGCCGGAAGGGGCACCTGTAAGACCTCTCCATGAGGCACCAATCTAGTAATGAAGTACACATCTATGGCAGCAGAAATCGGAAGGTCAGAGCGTGTGATACGGAATAGCTCACGCTCTATATCTCAACATTGGATCACAAACCTCAAGAATGCATCATGTGACCTCAAAATGAGGTTTTGAAGAAACTTCAGTAACCCCCAACCAGCTAATGTAGAGCTAGCTCCAGCATCTCCAGTAATCGTTGTGCGAAGAGGCTCCCAATCGCGCTCTCTCCATAGCATCCCCATCCTGCCAACAAGGATGTCAAAAGTCAAAAAATCAACCTCTTAGGCTAAAAAAAATCCCTTTTTACACATTTGCATGCTTGTACTCATAGCAGACGTGCAGGTTGCACGTATGTTGCTTGAACAGGTGTTCAAGTCGCGCATTTGTTTGACACTAAGCCGTGGCAAAGCCGGGGGCAAGGCCACACGTCTGCTCACCAAACAGACATGCAGTTCGTGCTCATGTTCTCACTATAGGCGCGCGGACTGCGCGTAACTTGATGCCTTAGCCACAGGGTCGTCCAAACAACGACTCTATGGCTTTGACTCGCCTACACCCATGTAGGCTCCATGGGTATCCCTCAAATACAAACAAAGACCGCGCGACTATCTCAGTCGCCCACGCGGTCATATTTTTCACCCTAAATATAGGTCATACAGGTCACCCTTGTATGTCCTACCTAATCTAGTCTACCAAAAACACAAAGTTCGGGTTATGTGCTCTAACTTTTCTCTCCTTGCATGCTACCCGAGTGCACAGGATCACAGCAACAACAAGAAACAGCTCCTGGAACAGCTATGGTCTCCCAAAATAGCAAGTGCAGATGAGGTTGCATATGGCCCACTTTTCCCTATATATTGCCCACTTTGTCGTCTTCCAGAGCCCAGTACGGGATCTCAGGATCTCAGTTTTCAAAACCGTCAAAGACACAAGATTAGGACCACATTATCTTCACCATGGTACCCTTCATTCCATTTAACCATCACACTCATTTTTTGGGCCTGCCGCACGCTCAGAGTAACACTTTAAGTGTGTCTTCTCTCATTTTTTAATTCATCTTATTCAACCGAATTTAGCTTATATATGATTTCATCAAGATGTTTTCACTTGGGGTATATGGCATTGAAGTTGCAAGTACATCGGCAACTTCACGCCCAGAACCCCAGTGGCCATTAACAGAGCAGGTATCATTCGTCACTCATCATGATAGGCTTCTTTCAAAGCTTTGCATATCCTGACTTATCATAACCGTTGCAGTTCTCTTATTTAGTCGAAGACCCACGCATCGCTTAGCACCCAACAACAGTGCTTACATTTTGATATGTGGGAGGTACCTGCCATCAAAGACCCATGCACCCATGAACACCTCACTTAGCAGTGCTTCATCATTTTTGCATGGGGGCACCTGATTCAGTCATTTGTTAGAAGCACCCTCGAGGGCGTAAGCAATTATCATCAGCCAACAGCATGTCAGCCATTTCAACGCTGACTAGACAAGAATACTTCCTTTATCTTAGTCACTCTTCACCATAACTCTTCATCATAACGAGCATGGGACATGCCCACCTCATATAGATACTTTTTTCAGAGCATGGTTATCCTTTATCCTCAGTCAAGGATTTTCCCTACTCATCTTTGCAACAAGTTATTCTCTCTCAAACAATGGATCGGACTCTCAGTCAAAATAGAAAGAACGTGATGTATTTCGGCTATATGCCTGCTCCTAACTTCATACATCAAGGGGCAAGTGTTAACACTGGAAAATCGTACACCTATTTGTACAATCCAAAAGATGCCCAAAGCCATCCGGCAGAACGAACAAGTGAAAATTTTCCAACTGAAGACATTAAGAAGTTCAAAAAAATTAATTTCTCTTAAGGTCTTATGTATAAAATTAGACCTCGCGACTTACCTTAAGCAATAAATGGAAATCGCGCGCTTTTTTCTTCGAAAGTCGTGCGGTTGAAGAAAAGTTCGACTCGGAAAATTTGGGACCACTTCCCACACTTGGAAGATGATTCTCTGACATATTCCAGTCAAGGATAGTCGAATTTGAGTCGCCCTGAAGATATGCAGCCCTCAAAGGAATCCTCTTGCCTTACTCAAAAGTCATTATTCATGAACCAAGTGAGGGAAGATAGATTCAAAAAATTCTATATAAACAAGCCATTAGAGAACCAAAAGGAAGGCAATGTTATGTTGGCCAAATTGCTCTCAAAGCAATCCTACATTTCATTGTTAAAGCAGAAAAAGTAATAGCATTAGCATGTTGGCCATATTGCTTCTCAACAATCCATCATCCCAATGAAAGAAGAGTCCACCATTGAGAGAGTATTCATACTTTTTTGAGAGAGAGGAGAACCTTGCAAAGAGAATGAGGAAAGGAACCTCCTTGCTAAGGCTTTTTGAGCACCATAACTCAAAGAATTATCTTCAAGTGTT
The DNA here is from genome assembly GCA_034641835.2 of Pinus albicaulis. Taxonomy (NCBI): domain Eukaryota; kingdom Viridiplantae; phylum Streptophyta; class Pinopsida; order Pinales; family Pinaceae; genus Pinus; species Pinus albicaulis. Next base: position 265,202,656 of record CM076582.1, on the reverse strand, counting down.
TAGTATTCATTTATTGTATTCATCTTCTACCACCAACAGTCAATAAAGGGATCCATTTTCCATAATTTTGTTGACTTGTTTACTTCATTAAGCATTATTTGTGTGTTTATCTCTTTGTTTTAGTTTATGTTTATATATGCATTGTTTTCACCATTTGCAATGCTTCGTTTATCTTTGTTTGTTCACTAACAACAACCAAATTGTCTGTATATCCTTGGAAGGAACAACCAACTACTAAGGAGGTGTCTTTTGGTACACCATTGCTACAAAAACACTACTACAGATACCATGGTCGAGAAATAGGGAGGCTACAAGATTAATGTGATATCTCCTTTCATTGATACTGCTTGTGAAATTTGTTGGCTTCTTATTAATTTATTTATGTTCTTCATCAAGAAATTATCAAATGTCAAACATGAAGATCACAATACACAAGATACATAAGGTATAGGCTCTGTTACCCACCATTTTGTGGGTAATATCCCTAGGAGAAAAAATTTCTCCGAGATGGCCTCAACCAGCAGCCACCAACTAGCTCGTTGTGCCATTTCTCTGCCACCTGTGCCCACTGCCAACCATGTGGTCCCCCCCCCTCTGTTATGATCATATGTTTGAAGGTGGGCCTCCCAAACCTAAAGGTATGCCTTGTCATTTGGTAATTGAATGTTCTAGTTTACTTATCATGAAAACTTTTGGGCATGGACTAATGAGGTTATTCGGCAGAAAGAGTGGGCTAGCTCTGTGCTCTTGTCCCCTAGACCTCTTTTGGATGTTACCCTTGAATCCTAGTCTCATGGGATCTCTTTTATTGACCTTTGGGCTTTAGGGATGGTACTACATGGGAAACCCTAATTTTGGTTGTGTGGTCCCGCTCCCTCAGCCACATATATCACTCCCCTTTCGTTCATTACAACCCCATTCATCATTTTCCCACCCAGGTCCACATCCATCCACTGGGTCCACACATAGAATTAGCCTCCCCTTCCCTTTGCCCACACCTCGGGTCGGACCTGAAACGATGCCCCGGAGGTTGATGCAGCTGAAAAGAAAAGTAAAAGCATAATTGGCCACATTCAACAAGAAAATGTACCACAAAATGAAAAAGATGGTTGGAACAAACACATTTAGGACATGGGCAAAATCCAATGCATGACCTCTACCCTATTCCCATGGCCATCACCCTAGTTCCTATAGGCCCTAGATGAGCCTCCTTTATTATTCAGGAACCCATGATTGTCCCAACCCCTGGTGGGCAATGAAACAACCTACCTTAAAGGGGATATCAACTATTATGAATTACACATCATGCTCTTATCCCTTGAGCCTCGAGCAGTTAATCAAAGAAAAATCAGAAAAGGCAAAAGGCATATGAAGAAGGGTGGAAAAAAACAAGGTCGAGGTAACTCATGCACCACGATTTCTCCCTCTTATACATTAAATACCCAAGTGTGGGCTTCCCTTTATTAGCTACCCTTGTATCCCGACATGTGACTCTGGATTGCCCCTTTCATCCCCTACTTCGTTCCGTCATTTTATCACATGCCACCACCATTTGAAAGATGTACCTTGGACATATTGTCTCCTCTAGAAGTAGAAACCACCTAATTGGGTACTTGGTTAGCCCCCCTTGGAGCTTGCGGACATTACCACATGCCAAAGACTACTATGGAAGGGCATGCCATTATGAAGTGCCCACCTGTTGTCCATGGTTTGTAAACTCTTCAACTTGATTTCTTTAATGGCTTGTTGTACTGGAAGGCAAGGGGACGCATTGGATCTTATGCAGAATTGCAGATGGTCTCCATTTCGGGTTTGGTCTCCCTATACAGGGTCTTAACCCTCCAAAGGGCTACATTGGCACATGCAGGGTGTGTGTAGAGAGCCATGGGCCTCCACAGTAGTAGACAGCTTTCCATGGATCCCCATATACGTTCAAAGATTGCTCGAGATTGACCTACTGGACGAGGAAGATGCACATGGTTCACCATGCCCAGTAGGCCCCACAATTATACCATGCACTTGGCAGATGACCCAAGACTTGTATGATGAGGTGGCATCACTTGTAACATGATCTGGGCCCTTGCAGATGGTCTACATTCATCTTCGATCTGTTTGGAGACCCATGACGACACTTGTGTGCCCCCACACCCATTGAGAGCACCACAGGTTTACTATTTGGAGAACAAGTGGCCAACCCCTAGTTCACTACTTTTGAGAGTCCTATTTTACATAATGACGCCTATGGACTTCATCTGCCTCCTCTAAGGCCCAACGACATGTACTATTGATCATTCGACCTATTGAGCGGCTTATTCTTTTGTTTATGAGCTAGTTTGGTGGGCTTGTCACCAAAAGTTAGTTATCTTGTACATTATTATATTCTAGGGGCTAATTAGGCCTAAGTAGCTAAATCGAACTCATTAGAAGTGTATAAATACAAGTGATGTGATTTCATTTTAGCACATCACTTGGATTGGATTTGTATCTCTTTAGAGAACTTCGTTATTCTTCTTGGAGGACGAATTTTTGGAGCATGGAATGAATTTTGATGTTTTGACCATTTTCTCTTGTCTTGGAGCTTCTTGATTGAAAAAAGTTTTGATGGTTGGATATACTCAATTTAATGTTATTCTTTCTTTCTATTTTGTCACATACATTGTTGCTAGGATTTTGCTATACTAGGGAAAATTTACTGCATCCATTTATGCGAAGTTGTGGAAATTTTGTCTCTAGATAGCGTTGCTTCATGTATGGCCCATGTATAATGAATGAATGTTCCTAGAGATATTTCACCTCTGAAATCCATCTTGATAAGCCATATATTTTGCAAAACAAAGTATAAAGTCTTTGAAGTTATTTTTGTTGCAAACCCTAATGCTAAGCGAAGTTGTCTTTGAGGCCTCCTTGACATAGAAAATCCAAAATCTATAGTCATAATTCTACTTGACTCCAATCTCCCCAAAAGGATTAGACACTGGTCCTCCATAGGTGATCACATCAAAGCTTATTTCTTTCACCTTCCCCTCTTTCTAGGCCTAGCCTACATAGGTCACCTAGGGCATCAATTATCTCACAATCTAGCCATCCAAACACTTCGATTTTTGGTCCAGAACTGCACTGGTGTGTCCTCAAGAAGCCCTCCAAATTTCATGAGATTCTGACAGTGGGATCTTGAGATACCGCAAGCCCTAGCTCGAAGACCGATTCTTGCCCTTGATTTCCTTAGGCAAGAAACTTCACTGGGATCATTGCATTACCTTTCATTTAAAATTTCTTCCTTCATCCCCTTCTCCTCCCTGATTAGGTCAAGTATATCATTAGTTGCTCAACCCCATTCCCTTGACCTAACCTAGGGTCCACATGGTCTCGTGTGGTCCCACAACTAGTCAAAGCGAATTTCACAAAGACCACTTAGTAGCCAAGCTTCCACAAGGATTTTAGGAGCTAGGGATCTTCTTGAGAAGTCATATACACAAACCCTAGCTCTTAGAATTCCCCTAAGCCCTTTCTAGAGAGCCTTTCATCTTGCTTTCAAAGCATGCCAGCCATATATTTGAGCCTTTCTTGTGAATAAGCTTCTAGGATCACCTATCATCCTATCATTGATCCATTCATTGATCCTTATTATAACAGGTCTCATCCCATCGGTGAAAATCTATAAAGAGTTGGGAGCCTTATCTAAGGTGACAGTGGATTATTGCTCCATTGTTGCCCTTGATATGGGAGTAGCCCTCCAAGGATCCCCTTTTAGGACCCCTCCTAGTTTGAGCGGTAACAGGGTCCAAGCCAGGGTAAAACGCCTGCAAGGGGAAAACCCAAAAAATTCTTCTCATCTTATAGAATCGGATCAAATGAGAAATCCAAGAACCAAGACCAAAAAAAATGTCCCACAAGCATTATGTCAACCCTTCATTTTATCCATCAGATGCCATGATTATGTCTGCAAGAGAAACTCAAAAAACAGGTTCTTCATTCCTTCATCAGTCCTTGCGAGACTCGCATTAGATCACAGGAGGAGCTCACTTCTCTTCACAGAACATTCACATCTACAACTTCGCTTATCTACTGCAGAGAATCCACAGAAAACTTGTCCAAATGAGGAACACGCTAGCCAATTTGTAGTTGTTCATGTATCCTGAACAGTCGCATCCTTTGAGCAGGCCAACTTGGTTTTCTGAAGGGCCACCCTTGTCTTGGGGATAATTTGACTCAATTTTAACATAAATAAATTATTTTCCTTTCTCTTAGGATGTCCAAATGGGACTTTGACTCATGACAATTTTCTTTTTGACTTGACAAACCTAGAAGCAACATGCTTAACCTAGACTTGACTATGAAGCCCATGCTTGAAAATAAATTTTCCTATTTCTTCTTTTATAAAATACATAATGATACACGTACAATTATGAAGAACGAACTTAGTTACATTCTCCAACAGCTACTTGGTGTCCTAAGAAGAAAGGGAAGCACAAGCCGCATTAGAAAAAGTAGTTCGTTGAGAGTGTGGAAGTATCGACTCTCTACCAAAATGGATGATCTTGCATCCAAGTATGAGACAACCTTCCCCGTAGTCTCATATCTCTCATCTAACATTGTGTCTACGGTCGAATGGTATGTGGACAATGCAGCTTCTAGATGTGACTTTCAACCAAAAGGCCTTCAATAAACCTTAGAAGCAGAATCCAAGCACATGTGGAGTCTGGTGATTACGTTGTGTATCCAGTACTAGGTGTGGCATCCATCTCATTTCAAATGCCCTCAAGTGACGTTCTTGAGCTCAATGGTGTTTTATATGTACCTAGTTTGACTCGGAATCTAGTTTAAGTTTAGTGATGATCAACCAATGATGTACCACCAATTTTGATGATGAGCATATCATCACCTGGAAAAGATACCTTGATATTTGTTGAGTTTCAACTACAGGTTTCAAGAGTGTGGCTTGTACAAGTTATCAGATTCAATGAAAGCCCTAGTGCACGACAGTGAAACCTTGTGTAATCTTTAGCACAAGACGATGGGTCACTTGCACTATGAAGTATTGTTAATATTGAAACGCATGGTGCAGGGGTTGTCAGATTTCAAAATTGAGAAAACAAGAGTGTGCAAGGGTTGTGCAGTCGACAGACACGCCAAGACTACTTTCCCAAGCAATTAAATAAGTCAATGGAGATTCTAGACCTAATACAGTCAGATGTATGTGGAACCCTGACCTCAGCTTCACTATAAGGTAACATTTATTATGTTGCGATTATTATGCTTCATTCATTGATAATTCCTCTTAAAAGACCTAGAAGTACATCATGAAGAGCAATGATGAGGTCTTTGCAAGGTTTCAAAAGTTTAAAACTTTAAATCTCTTGCAGAAAATCATATAGATAAGACGATTAAATTTTTGAGACAAGATAATGGAGAGTATATCTCCAAGGATTTTGGCACTTGTTACAAGGAAGCATGGGTCAAGAGAAACCTGACAGTGCACTACAACTCATAGCAGAAATGGATTACAAAAATGAGGAACAGGTACATCACAGAAACTTCCAAGGCAATTATCTATGACCTAGATCTGCTCATGTGCCTTTGGGAAAAAGCATGTTGCACAACAGTCTACGCTGCATGTGTCCAGATATATTGTATTTTTCCTTATCGCTTATTCTTTAAAAGAGATGAAGGGTGCACCACTAGGTTGGTTAGCAAGTTAGAGATCTAGAACTTTGCATCATGATTTTATTCTTTACAATTAGTAGAATACATATGCTGTTTTTAGACTTAAGATACATGTGCTTTCTGTTCATATTATGTGCAGAATGTGCTTGTAGATAAGCATACATTATAGCTGATAATTTGATTAGTGTTTTCAGTTTTAAGTTATCTATAATTTAGGTTAAATTCTTAGAGTGCAGAATCTACCGATCATGGTCTGATTTTTGACAATGTGTTGCAATCAATTCTCTTTATAAACCCATCAAAGTAAATTACTCTTTAAACTACATTTTGGATATGTTACGCAATCCAGAATTTGTAGATGCAATCCACTCCTGGGTGTGTTAGTGCACCCAATCCTCTCTATGTGAGTTACGCACATTTCATGAATATAATTTTTTTATTTCTGCTATTCCATTGTTCTTTCTTCTATCTTTTCAGAATTCATCAACATTTTCAAGGGCAATGTCTCTATTTTTCATTTGCAAACAATACATGCAAGTTTGTGACCATCATTGAGCTGGACATTTAACAGCATTGAGATAGAGGAGATACTGCCACTTTCCATTTTGTTTCTAAATAAGTGCATAATTTATCAGCATGTTAGAGGAACTACGACAACAATCGCTTTACCCAATTGGTAATGCATAACATGTGAGTTCGAAAGGAGGCAAAAGATCTTGTCTTTCATTCATCCCATTTCATCTCTCAAAAGAGCAAGATAAGTACTCATTGGGTCCTTGAAAGTCTGAAATGTAAATCTTGATTCCACATACTTGGATGCAGCCATACACAACCTTGATTTGTTCGACTTTGGAGGCACTTCTGTGGTTGGAAGGCCTGCTGTAGGCTTTGCTACATTTCCAGCTAGCTCTAAGGCCTATGAAACAACTGGCTACTAGTGTATGTTGATGCAATGTTACCAGACTCGGAATCGGCAATAAATCGGTGAGGCAAAAGAGCGAAGAGTTTCAATCGGATCGGGAAAAAACGGGAAAAAATCGTTGAATACAATAAATAAAGATATACACATATATTAAATTAAAAGAAAACATTTTTCATTGATTTTCAATAAAGCCATGTCCAAACAATGCATAATATCAATAGATGTCCAAAAAATCATGAGGACAATGTGTGGACAATGTGTATACTTCAAGTATAAAATATATTTAGTATTGGAAAACATTCAAAAACAGGTATAAAGTTTCAAACGAGGCAAGGAACTTCCAAGTTTTTGTCAACCAACACCACGAACATGCTAAAATCTTACTTGGGGTAACACTAGCATGACTTCTAAATTGGGTTAAGTTTGGATTGGTAATGCGTTATACCGACTGGTAGATCACCTACACTCGACGACAACAAATGAATTTAAGGAATTGTTTCATTATTATAGGTCCTTGTAAAGATCCAACATTCTGCAACGATTTTCTTTTATTCAAAACAATATAGAACTTTAACATACTACAACTAGTTTCTTTAATTCAAAATGATATTTTTAAAGGAGAAGAATGTCACTCGACCATCAAGGAGTAGCCACAAATATGTACGTATACCATCCAAGTCAATAGCTACTGGCATGAGCAATGGGGCAAGTAGTTCGTGTTTGATAAGCAGACCTGTAGTTCACTTAGGTGACTCTTTGGGCGAGGGAAGGGTGGCGTGGCTGGACCTAAGGCATAAAAAATCCAGAAAGAAGCGGAGTTTGGTAAGACGAGTGAATCGACCAATGCTAAAGTCATTGCCTAATACATAAATTTGACTGCCTATTACTGTATACGTGAAGCTGACCAGCGAAACCCATTGTGATCTTGATGAATTAAAGAGGATTTTGGTTTATCAAAGCTGAAGTGCGCGTCGTGAGGGAAGAAAGTGACAATGGTATTGTTTGATCCACAACGTCTTTGAATAGGCGAGTGGCAAGAAGAAATGAAGGCAAACTCCGAGCGTGGTGGGCAGGTAGAAGAAGTGAAAGCGAAACCACAAACTAAAACCCTGCGGACTATTAACATAAGAATCTTAGTGGCTTGTTGAGTCCTCTACAAATTGTTGAAATTGTGAGTCAAACTTGCATTGACCATGAGTCAAGCTCGGTCAACACGAGTTTCACTCGCTGAGATTCAAATCGGCTTGTTTGGTTGAAGATCAGAGTCGGAATCATGAGTACTCGTGTGTGATCGGAGATTCCTGTAACACTGTGTTGATGTTCAGCTTGAAGATCCCAAAAATTAGCATCTCCTTTAATTCTATATCCAAGGATCTAATCTACTTGATGTAAGCACTTTTTGGTAGCAACTTTTCAAATATATATATATATATATATATATATATATATATATATATATATATCAATGTTACAAACACCGGCATCGGGATAAAATCGGCAAGGGTCCAGAAAACCAAAAAATCGGGAAAATATCAGTAAAAATTGGCAAACATTGGCAAAATCAAGATACCATCAAAATATCAGTAAAAAAACATTGGCTAGGCCAAAAAATTGTGATTTCGAGATAAAATCAAGATGTTATCGAGATATTCGCAAAGATATATATATATACTGAATTTTCTAATATTTTCCAACATTTATGAACATTAAAAATTGCAGACATCATATAATACATATATAATATAGGTGTGTATATACACATTATTTACTAAGGTCAAGGAAATTCATGCCCCACCCCTGAAAACAGTAGGAAACTCCCAAAACCCCTCGGAAATGTTTCCAAGGCATTTCACTTCTACAAACATTTCCCAGGCTGAAACGCCAGAAATAACATGTTTCCCATTGCAAAGAAACAGATAAAACAAGTTATAACAAAAATAAAATAAAATAAAAAAGGCCCTCAAAGGGAGTGAGACCCACTTATGACCTGTTTGTGTGTAAGAAAACCCTAACATAGCCGAATAAAAACCTAAAAAATACCAAATAATGAAAAATGAAAAACATAACAAATTTTTTTTTGAGCTACAACTTCTTGATGTCTTATTCACTTTTCCAAGGAAAAAAAAAATGTATATTTGCATTTCCAGTAGAAATCAAAATACACATCGACTCTTATGCTCTGAAGGGCTTTCAGACATAACCTTTCCACACATAGACAGATAGTCTAATGAGAGGGATCAGTATTCCTAATCAGCTGGTCAATCATTATAAAAAACATCAGAATAGTCTTAAAACTTGTCTAAAAACTTCAGAAAATATATTTCTGAAATTCAGGAACCATTCCTTACCCTCGGACTTCTTTACCCACCTGGAGCCCTTCATTTAACATGACAGGTTCCTTCAAGAGAACATCTGCCTGGTTACTAAACTCTTGGAAAATATGATCAAAATATTTTAATATGGCATTGCCATGTTTTCAACAATTTTAGAAAAATAATCGCTTCTGAAAGTGAAACCATTTCAGAAACAAAAATACATTTTCTTGTTTCAGGTGATTATGTTATTAACTCATTTCCAAAAGAGTTCACTTTCAAACACACCTTGCCCATTTTACTTATTTCAGATGGCACTATATTGACTGAATTACAGCACCACTGGATAAGTTAATGAATATTTTGCGGGAGTTTATTCCCCATCTCCATAAATGATAAGAGTAAGCTATTTAATTTTTCCATTCATTTATAAACAAATAAAAGGCAATAGAAAAGAATGGGAAGCATATGACATAAAAAGGAGATATTCTTACCAAAGTCTCAAAAAACATTCGAGCCGCTTCCTTTCTTGTTTTTCCCACCAAAAGGCGGTCAAGACCAAGTTTTTGGTTATTTTCTTCTTGTGATTTCTTTGAATTTTGATCCATGCCCTCAAAGACAGTCTTCAAGTATCGGCTAACAGCCCTGCAACAAATTGATATCTTAGAAAATGTAAAACCAAAGATCGTTTATTGTGCTTCTGAAAGGAGGTCAGCAACCCATATCTGCAAGCAGAAATTGTAGTGGGCTGAAAATAATACAATAAATGGTTAAAGATATCATATGAAATGATGCTGACATACGTAGAATGCTTATATATAAAATAAAAGAGACCTTGTTCTTGCAGACCATCCACTATCATCCTGAGCCTGATCCTTTTCTGCATCACGGGCATTGTTCTTACCCCCGAACTCATCTTGTCCATCATCATCAACTCCCAAGAATTCTGCATGTAAAGTAGAAACTATTGAGACAGATGCAGTCTACGCATTCTGTAAATTAATTTCGCATGGATAAAATTGAGGTGTAAAAGCTCTATAAGCACTAAAAAAGAAACAGAGAATAGGTAGAATAACTGAGGATAAAAAGAATTAAAGATTATATTGAACACTAGATATGCACAAAAGATAAAATATTTTGCAGAAAAAGAAATTTAAGACAGTGGAGGATATAATAGTTTTATATCTCAGACACAATTGTAAGAATTGAAGGGAAATCTCAACTAGAAAACCTGGACATTGGGCACCAGTTTAAATAAAATTGTAAAAGAAAAGAGGGTACAAAAAGACAAGTTAGATCAACATAGCAAAAAACAAATCTTAGTTTATTTCCATCTACTGAATCATGTCCATTGGCATGATGTACTCCATGGTAAACATAATGTCTAATTTTCCCAAATACAAGACCATCTCTATCACCAGGGTATTATTCCCACCCACTTTGGACATATTTCCAAACTACTAATATTCCATGTTCATGGTGTTGAAATAGGTAACTAGGTTCGGTCTTCATAATGATACATGTAATCATATTTTTATGTATTTGTTGTAAAGAGAAAAATAAATTTATTATTGTCATTCTTGAGGCATTGGATTCATGCACAAGGTAAAGTTATTTTTAGGTCAAGCACCCATTGAGTGCTTCTAGGGTTTGTCATTGAGTCTTCAAGTCAATTGAATCATTGTCATGTATGGAAGACCCTTTTGTTGAAAATTGTAACTAGGTTTGGTCTTCATAAATGTAATAGAGTAACTATGTAATGTACTCGTCAAAAGAATGAAAAAGAAAATTTTTATTATTATTACAATGACTTATTAAAGCATGGGTTTCGTGCTTGAGTCATCATTTTTATTAGTCAAGTCCCCATTGTGGACACCTAAGATTATTATTGAGTAATTAGAGTCATTGTACCTTTTAGAAGACCCTTCCTGGGCTTTCAAATCATGTAAAAAGAATTTTTTTGAGTCAAATATGTATTATGTCACATCCACACCAAGTCAGCCTAAAGGAGATCAAGTCGGCTTCAAACTGGGCAATTCAACCTCACCAAAAGGGTATATATTGAAGCAGTTCGAATTCATTTGGACACACTCTCACTCACAAGTTCGATATCCAAGAAGAAGATGTAAAAAGTGTGAAGTAGGAGAAGAAGGTCAAAAGAAGTGCGAGTTTGGCTAAGGAAGAAGAGAAGAAGAGAAACAAAATTTTGGTCTATCTATCTCCCTCTCGTGTGGGCTAACCCTGAATTCTATTGCAGCGACTAGAAATAATTCTCCTAATTGTTAAATTAATTCTTAACAATTTATTTACTGTTTGCTATGGCAAATACTGAATCAATGACATTGCAACCTAGACAAATAAACTACGGAAGAAAATAAACGTTGGAAAAAATATATGCACACACACAAAATAAAATCATTATTTTTGGACAAATGTCCCCGGAAAAACACAACTCGAAAAAACCAGTGCAGCAGCTGAGGATTTTATTATTATGCAACAGTGAAATATTTTGAGTACAAGTCGATGCCCAAACTGACGATCCTACAAAGAAAAACAGGGAAAAATATCTAGTGAGGAATTTCCTCACACCACAGGCGAATCCGAGCACTGACCTCAACTCGAAATGGAGTCGTCCAAATTGCCTTTGTGCAGTCTCTACGTCACCCTCACACAATCTTTGTGTCACTTAGCATGGAACTATGTCACCCTCACACAATCTCTGTGTCACACCTAGCATGGAACTACGTCACCTCAAGTTGTCTCGTTAGTTATCGTCAGAGAAACTGACTCTCCTGGCCTGTGGACCCTCTACCCAGCTTCCGGCACTAAATCAATGCTTCTCCTCCAACAAATACAAATTGCCCACTGAAGTTGTTGTGTCAACCTCACTGTGGCTTCTCTGCAAATGCACTCACCGGATCTAGAATGCCTCCTCTAGCTTCAATGTATCAGCCCCTCTCTCACTACTTCGACCTCAATGAATCTCTCTCCGGCAACAAAATGATGCTACTCTGAAAATCGAATTCCCAGTAAAATCGAACTGCTCAAGTGTGTGATCTCCAAACCCCATCGACTTCTCCTATAATCCTTCATTGAGACATCAACGACCACGATTTGATCTTAAAGAATGGCTAGGATTAACTAAAAATCGATCCATCTGATTATCTAGAACATTCACACCATGAGTTAATTTTTTCTGATTAATTAATCATATTCCCTAAGTTTATACTTAGGAAATATTTAAAAAATGACTAATAATCTAATTAACTCATCTCTAGGCGAAATTTCCAGAAATGATTTCTGGGTTTTGGAGATCTCATGTATTCTAGCCTCTCCACAAAATTTCAAGGGTAGAACACATCTTATGCTACAAAAACTAACATTGATGAGGAAGTATAAATAAATCAACCTTAAGGCTTTGAGGTAAATAATAGAGACACTCGTGTATGTTGACTTAAGAAGGTCCTATATGGTTTAAAGCAAGCACCTAGGGCATGGTATGCAAGAATGGATGCATACCTTCTAAAAATTAGGTTCGTGAAGAGTTTTGTTGATCCAAATCTCTACATCAAGGTGGAGGATAATTAACCAGTCATTATTCTACTATATGTGGATGATCTATTCATCACTGGTGTAGAGCAAAGAATTCGTGAGTGCAAGAAGATGTTGGCAGCTGGATTTCAGATGAAGGATCTAGAACTAATTCACTATTACCTGGGTCTGGAAGTATGGCAAAAACCTCGGAAGATATATTTGAGGAAAGGAAAATACATCATTGAATTGTTGCAAAAATTTGGGATGATGGATTCCAAACCCATGACTACTCCTATAATCACCAATCTCAATAAGTTGAGGAGCTTTTAGTCAAGTCTCGTGGATCCTACCTCTTATCGAAAGTTGGTAGGCTCCCTAATGTATCTAGTAAACACTAGGCAGGATATGTTTTGCAGTGAACATTCTTAGTCAGTTTCAGTTGGAGCCGCGTCATGATCATTTGATAGCTACCAAGCACATATTGAGATATCTTCGTGGCACTATACATCATTACCTAAAGTATGATAGCAAGGAAGTCAAGCTAATTGGCTTCACAGATTCTGATTGCGGTGGCAGTGATACCGATGGAAGGAGCACTATAGGTGGATGCTTTAGTTTGGGAGTTGCTATGATTTCATAGATGAGTAGGAAGCAAGATCTCGTTGTGTTAAGTAGTGTTGAGGCAAAATATGTGGCTACATGCGAAGTAGGAAAAGATGTTGTTTGGTTGAGGAAGCTTCTGACAAATTTGTTTGAGAAACCTCTAGGTCCTACTGTAATCAATTGTGACAACCAAAGCTACATCAAAATGTCTAGAGATCTTGTGTTTCATGCTAGGACGAAGCATATCAACAATAAGTTCCACTATATCAAGAACTTGGTGCAAGATGGGATCGTGAAGCTGGAGTATGTCTCCACAGATGAACACATAGATGGCATACTAACAAATTCTCTTCCTAATAAGAAGTTTGAATATCTTAGGAAAATGTTTGGTTTAATAGATATTGTTGATCTTGTTGATAAAAAATTCGAAGAGATTTGTTGAGGCTTTGTGAGTGAAGCATTGTCTAGGAGGACATCAGGTCGGCACTACATCTTGATGTCTAGATCTCGAAGTAGGGAGGGTGGCATTTGTCTTGGAGCTTTAACCTCAGATACTGTTATGAACCTAATTCATAACTAAAGTAATAAATATAGTCATTAATAGAATAAATAGAAATAAATGTAATTATTAGCTAATCAATTAGGATTAGGTTAAATAATCATTAGGTTAATGAAAAGGCATGTCTAAAAGACATGCCCATTCGTGAAAAGGTCCCTGCATGGGTATAAAAGCGGGACCTCATTGTAATCATTCAATCATGTCATATATCATATCAATAAAATATTTATTATTATAAATACCTCGTGTATTTTTATAATTAAAGCTGCCTTTGCTATCAAAGTCAACAAGCGTACAAGTCCTACTGCTACAATATCCAAATCTACGAATTCCGCTGCTACAGTGGTATCGGAGCCATATTGAGGACAAGTTGAAGCAATGGCACATAACATTGTTTTACAAGCCTACGAACGTAGTTTACAAGCCTATGGACATAAACTACCACACTATGTGTCATTACGTAAAGATCCCAAGAGAATTGAGCAGATTAGGAAAGTTCAACAAAAGCTTCAGCAAGTAGAGAATTCTTGGGCAGAAGTCACAAACGGTTTAAAAAAAACTTCTGCAGATCTTAAAAAAATTTCTCGTAATAGAGAAGAAAATCATGACAAACAAAAAGATGAAAAATGTTGTAAAAATGAAAAAAAGCAGTTAGTTATGTCAAGGGGAAATCAAGTAAAACATCCATGGTAAATTCAACCAAATATATTCCCCCACCAATGCGTAATAAAGGAAAACAACCAACTAATGTTGAAAGTAAGGAAGAAGGGAAATGTTGGAAGTGTGGAAACAAATATTTCACAGGACATAAGTGTGCAAACCAAAAACTTTATAACCGTGAAGCAGATCCGGATGATGATGAAGATGTGAGGCAAGAAAAGGCTTCCACTGTTATTCAATCTCATTCTCATTTTGCTGTGACAAAATTCTCTGCTGGTTCGGGTTCAAATTCTACATCATTGCAAGGATGTGGTTCTAGTTTACCCACAGATGAAGTGGTACAGATCATGGGAGATGTGACAGCTGTCGAAAAGGCTCTATTAGCTGTATCTGACCAAGAAGAAAAGCAACGGTGTGAAAAAGAGGCCAATGCTGCTCTCTTACCAAAAAACCAGTTGGGATCTTCTTTACAGCCAGCAAAAGTTACAGCCGAAGAAAGTTGGAAGGCGATTAAAGTGAAGTGTATTTCCTGCGGAGGTGAGTCGAACAAGAAGGAAGTTATTAGGGACCTGAGCCTTCAATTAACAAACGTTGTAACTTCCTTGGAAGAGGCTCTCTCTTGTTATTTTGCGTCAGAGCTGCTTGAAGATGGGGGTAATGTTTATAGATGCGAAAATTGCAACAATTTAACTCCAGCCCAGATGCAAATGTCAATTTTCAAACCTCCCATCGTTCTGATCATTCAACTCAACAGATTTGCTATGGATGATTATGGTTCTAGGATTAAAATAAATCAGAATATTAGCTTTAACCAACGCTTGGCACTTGATAACTATTTGTCAAAAGGTGCTGATTATAAGGAGAAGTATCATATTAATATAGACTATTATAGTCTATTTGCCACCATTATCCATTCAGGATTCTCACAGGACTTTGGACATTATTATGTCTATGTGAAGAACCTGCAAGATGATCGCTGGCATCGCTGCAATGATGCGAATGTCTCTCCAGTCTCCGAACAGGAGGTGTTATCAGATCAACAGGTCTATTTCTTTTTCTTTATTCACAGAGAAAGTGACTGCAATGGTGCTGCTACAGTGCCCACAGCTATACATGATGTTGTTTCATCAGCTGGAGATAGTGAAATGGAAGATGTTTTCTCAGACTGTGACGATAAATTAGAATTAGAAAAGGATATAGAAGAGGCTGCCTTGAAAGAGAAAGCCTTGAGAGTTGCACAAAATGTTGCCTCCGAGCAGAAAAAAATAATAACTGCATTTGATAGTGAATGTTTGAAGTTTCAAAATATGGGTACTAATGAGTTGTCACAGGAGAGTATCGCTGAAGACTCTCATGACATGGACTTGCTTAATCCTTCATCAATGCCTCAAACGTCCTCTGTGCAAACGCCAAAGATGTTCAAAGGAATTTTAAAATAATACCAATTGAAGGACCTTCAGTGGCTTGTCAATGGTTATGAACATGGACTGAATAGCATCCTAGCTGATGAGATGGGTTTAGTCAACTTACTCTACGAATTCCAGAAATATAAAAATGAGGAAAATCGGTACTTGTATCATGCCGCTGAGGACATAATTATCAGTCATGGTGAAGTAATAGAAGCTTTATCTTCTTACATATTGAGACCCAATGACATGGACTTTATCGTGAGCGAAGGCATTTTCCGGAAATTGTTCGACGTGATCATCAAACTCTGGGTGGCAGAGAAAGGATTGAAGCAGCCTGAATTGTCACAATCAATGGCTAGATTAGTGTGGCCAATTCCCGAAAAGATAAATAATGCACAGCACCGTTATTTATTGCGTACAATTTCCTCTGTACTCTATTCCAGGCCTCGCAATAGTCGTGAGGAGGAGGATGATGATGAGTATAATGATGATGATGATTTTTATGACTACATCGAAGGTTCGTTAGAAGTGGTGACCCGTGCAAGGCTCCTGAGACCGCTGTTTGAGTTATTGTACTACGCAATGCTGGCCGACGATGGAAGAGAGGAAGACCCCTTGGGATGGGTTGCAAGGTGTAGGATGGTATCGGAAGAAGAAGAAGAACATATGATTATGAGGTGCTTTGAGATTCTTTGTTTCCTCAGTTCGGTTACCATTGGGCGTCTGGAGATGGTTAGACTTATGAAACGCAGCGGTTTTAGATATTTCAATGCTTTCTGCGCAGGTATCGCACTAGTCATTAGAACTGACACTGTGGAATCTCATGTAATACCGGCGTTATCGGTTCTTTGCAACCTGTTGGGAAATACTCGTTATACTGACCAGATGATGAGAGCAAAGGGCCAGGGGTTTGATGAATTGAAAGATATAGATTTTGAAATTTTCAATAACGAGGAATTGACAACGATGACCACAAACTTGTTCGATGCCGTTGATAGAATCCAAATAGAAGAAGATTATTCCGAAGATTATTGAATGTAATATGCGTTGTCTACCGAGCGGAGGAATTCAGTTCACATTCCGAGTTTTGTTTTGTACACACCTTTTATTTCGGAAGACAACGTGATTTTATAAAAATAAATTTTAACAACGAACAGTTGGAAAAGGTTACGAACAGGTTTAAGAAACGGTATTTACGAACCCAGGTGTGACGTTTAATGAACAGACATGTTTATAGGGTGAACAGTTTGCGAAACATGTATCGGTGTATCAAGTTAATAAACGGTGTATCAGTTTAATAAACGGTGTGACGTAAAGAGGCGATGGTTTCCATTTAATTAAAATGATAAGTAAAAGTTATATTATATAATATATATTTAATAAATAAAAAAATTATTAATTTAATTAATTAAAATTACTATTTAATTAAATAAATTTAAAAAAAAAAAAAAAACATGGATGAAGTTCAAAGAGGATGTATAAAGAGAATTCTACAAGGAAGATATATATGCCTCACAAATAATCCAAAGTTAAAAAAAAAAAAAAAAAATGAAGGAATTATAAGGATGAGTTAAAAAAAAAAAGGAAGGTACCAGTGATTAAAGACATGCTTAGCAGATAGTTCCAGTGAAGAAAGTTGTCAAAAAGTTAAGCTTTGAGGACAAAGCTTTTCAAGAAGGAGGCAATGTTATGAACCTAATTCATAACTAAAGTAATAAATATAGTCATTAATAGAATAAATAGAAATAAATGTAATTATTAGCTAATCAATTAAGATTAGGTTAAATAATCATTAGGTTAATGAAAAGGCATGTCTAAAAGACATGCCCATTCGTGAAAAGGTACCTGCATGGGTATAAAAGCGGGACCTCATTGTAATCATTCAATCATGTCATATATCATATCAATAAAATATTTATTATTATAAATACCTCTTGTGTATTTTTATAATTAAAGTTGCCTTTGCTATCAAAGTCAACAAGCGTACAAGTCTTACTGCTACAGTATCCAAATCTACGAATTCCGCTGCTACAGATACACACCTGGATCCCTAGGTTGATGATTAGCAAGTAAGTCTGATGGTACCTAGAGAGGTTGAACGATTTAGTCCATCTTAGTCCCACCTGTTCACCTAGATAGATTGCCCTGGCCAGGAATCTAGTCGATGGCATTGCGGTGCCTAAACTCTTCATAGTTCATATAGTTTGAGATATTCCTTATGAATACCTCCCTAGTTAAAAGGGGGTGTTGAAAATTGCAACTAGGTTCGATCTTCATAAATGTAATAGAGTCACTATGTAATGTACTTGTCAAAAGAATGAAAAAGAAAATTATTATTATTATTACAATGACTTACTAAAGCATCGGTTTCATGCTTGAGTCAAAAAATTTATTAGTCAAAGTCCCCACTGTGGACCCCAAGGACTATTATTGAGTCATTAGAGTCAGTGTACCTTTTATAAGACCCTTCTTGGGCTTTCGAATCATGTAAAAACAATTATTTTTTAGTCAAATATGAATTATGTCACCTCCACACCTAATTGGCCTAAAGGAGATCAAGTCGGGCTCAAACAGGGCAATTCGACCTCACCAAAAAGGTATATATTGAAGCAGTTGGAATTCATTTGGACACACTCTCACTCACAAGTTCGATATCCAAGAAGAAGCTGGAAAAAGTGCGAAGTAGGAGAAGAACGTCAAAAGAAGTGTAAGTTTGGCTAAGGAAGAAGAGAAGAAGAAAATCGAAATTTTGGTCTATCTATCTCACTCTCATGTGGGCTACTTTAGGAGATCGAAGTCTTTTATCAAATCGAAGTTGTTGATGCCAAGTCGAAGTTGTTGGGTCGAAGTGCCACTGCTGCTACAAGGTCGCAGTTCTGGATCAATGTAAGGGTTGACTTGGTATGGAGTAGGTGTGTGTCTAGTTTGAAGAGTCTCAAGAAAAACTATTGAATGAAGAGATTTTTACTAGGTTTACCCCTAGAGAGTGGTTTTTCCCTAGCAGAGTGCCTACATCTTGTGTCTCGAGTTTTTGTCATCTTCATACACAGAATTTGGTAATTTCTTGATGAAAGATAATATAATAAAGAAGTAAAAGAAGCCAACATAATTCACAAGTAATTATCAAGAAAGAATAAATCAAGCCCTAATCTACTAGCATTCATTTACCAACACCTTTGGGCATGTTGCATATTGTAAAGAAAATTTATTTGAGTCAAAGACCCTCCAAGACCTTGTCAACGGGCATGCAACAAGTCGGCCTACATGGAAGATCAAGTCAGCCTCATTGAGGCAATTCGTACCCCTAGACAAACTATATATAACAAGGAAATCGACCTCATTTGGACACATGAGAAGCAAGTTCGATCTCCTCAAGAAAGAAGCTAGAAAAGGGCGAAAATCAAGGATAAGAAGAAGAAAAGCAAGATTGAAATTTTTGGGTCTCTCTCTCTTTTGTGTTAGGGATTTTAAAGTTGTTGGCAGTCTAAGTGCTGGAAAGTTTTTGGGCAAGTCGAGGTGCTAGAAAGTTGTCAGGCAAGTCAAAGTGCTAGAAAGTTGTTGGGCAAGTCGAAGTGCTAGAAAGTTGTTGGCAAGTTGTTGGGGGTCAAAATTGTTGGAAGTTACTGGGTCAAAGTAGGTGGAGGTCGTCAAAGTTGCTGGATGTTGCTAGGTCAAATAAGCTGGAAGAAAGTTCATAAAGAAGAAATTTTGACTTGGTCTTGGAGGGATTGTGGTCAAGGGTCATAGGTCTTGGAATTTGTCAATTGAAGTTCTATAAGAAGAGAAGAGTTCTTGTGGGTTTTCCTAGAGGTTTTGGCCCTAGCTAATAGCCTATATCTTGTGTCCTCTTGTCTCATTGTTCTTTATTGTTTTGGTAGTTGTTTGATGATAAGAACACTAATTATAATCAATTGAAAGAAGAAGCTAATGAAGTTAAGTAAAATAAATAACCACAAGTTATCAAAGTAAGAGAAATAACCTAATCTTGATGCCCCTAGATTTCTCAACGTGGTATCGGAGCTAAGGTGATAAGATAAGGAAAAGGAGATTGAAGAAGGATCATCAAAAATGAATATCAAGAGAGGTCAAGGCATTAAAGAGGACATCAAACCATACGGGTCGAGCAACCTAAGGAGTATTAAGGAAGGAACTAAGGAATATCATAGAAGACCTCAAAACCCTAGCTCATCCAAAGAAGGGTTCCACATTTAAAGCATTCTTGGGAAGCTCACACATTTTACAATCATTTTCTCAAGGAAAGGAAAGACCTCAAGGACCCTACCTCCACTCAAAGAAGGATTACACATTTGAAGCTTCTTGAAGTCGCCATTTCAAGGAAACAAGAAGAGGTGTTACCATCATCATCAAAGGAAACAAAGTGTTCTCCCTCTGTTTGAATCAAGAATCTCATCTCAACCATATTTGAAGAAGGACATCTCTTCAAGGAAGCAAACATCATCATCAAAATCAAGAAGGCATCAAGTTGAAGATATCACCATCAAAGGAGCATCTTCACTTATGAAGTAAGTATCCTTATATCTATGACTTAATCTACTATCAAAATGACTTCATTGTGCAAGGAGAGCAATACGTCGGTTGAGTCATCAAATTTCCTTGCATGGAAGAAGAGGACAGATTTGATCCTCATAGAAAATGAAGTCAATGGAATTATTAAGCGTTCAATTATCGAACCACCAAAAAAAGAAGTTGAAGCTCTAGCAAAATATATGAAAGGGGAAATAAGGGCTCAAAGAATCCTTATAGAATCAATCAAGGATTGCCACATCCCTTATGTGGCAAAATTGGAGAGGTCAAAAGACATGTATGACAAACTGGTAGAATTTTTCTCTGTAAGCATTGCAGGAGAAGTGATATCTTTGAGGATTGAGCAATATAAGATGAAGGTATCAAAGGAAGAAGGCATACCTTCATATCTTAGGAGGGTGTCACAAATACGAGACCAACTGCAAGAGTTGGTGGAAATAGTGTCCAACAAAGAGATGACAATTGTGGTGCTCAATGCACTACCTGATGAATGGGGAAACTTTGTATCAAGCATCTATGGAAAGAAGGAAGCCACCCCATTCAGTGAACTCTGGTCATTGTGTAAGATTGAAGAAACCAAATTAAAGGAAAAAAGCGATGTAGGACGAAGCGAACAAGTTCAAGCATTTGTTGCCATGGCTTAGAGAAAAGGAAAGTTTGGGAAGTTCGATACGTCAAAGATTCAATGTTATGGCTATTAGGAATATGGGCATTTCAAGAGAGATTGTCTACAACTCAAAAAGGACAACAACAAAAGGAAAGAAAGAATTGAAGCCCATATCACCGAAGAAGTAGAAGAACCTGATGAGAAGAAATCCAAGAAGGGATAGATCTTCACTATTAAGGCCTCTCAGGTACATAACAAGGAAAAGTAGGAGGTGAAAAGACCTTTACTATGGTTAAATATTGTTATTATATGTGAAGCATTGTAAGTATTATAAGATGCATCATGTTAGGAGATTGCATCGTATTAGAAGTATACGCTTGAAACAAGAGCTCATAACATCATTAAAGAAGCTTGAAAGGATAGTTAAGTAGAAGTCTACATGGATGTAGAAGTCATCATAGAAAGAAAGTAGCTCTTGGTGACCTCATTGAAAGCATAAGTAGTAAATATGAAAAAATTCATCTAGCATGATAGAAGATAGAAAGAACTCATCATACATCATCATCATTAGAAAGGAGCATTTGTAGGATGAGGATAATCAAGATCCTCCGTTGGAATCTTCATTAGAAGGTTCACATCTACTTGGAAGAAGCAAGTGTCTCATTCCACCTTGTGTAGGATCCATTTTTTAGAAGGATGATGGTATGGTCACAGAGGAGTGCAACATGTCAAGATAGTTGAAGTACTTTCAATCAAGGAAAGGAAGCTACCAAAGGAAGTCCAGATGACCAAAAGGTGAAAAGAGGTGTGTATATATTTAATATATTAAGTCATGTCATCATATAGTTGCAGAGAACATGGGTAAATGCTAGAATTCATGAGCATGATCAAAGAAAAAAGATCTCTTCCTCTGGAGAGATGCATGAAGGTATATGTTATGAAATAGTTCACATATTTACAAGATGAAATTGACATAATATGTCCTAATAAGAAATATGTGGTAGTTGACAAAGATGAAGAAACTAATGTATAGAAGTTCCTAGGAACAGTATGTAAAGAAAGGAAGAGGAATTCGTAAGAAATGCAACTATGGTCACATAAGATAAGTAATCAACAGTGAATGACTAAGAGAATTGGCTAAGACATCTCCATGGAGAACGTATGAAGACTCTAATAAAGTATGTAAAGGAAGGAGACCCTTGACATTGAGTATCTTGGAGATGTGTTTATGAATGTACAGGATGTTGATGCTACATGCACGCAGATGTCATGATGAAAGGCCATCATAAAAGGTAATTTTGATTTGACATTCATTTTGATTTTTGAACAACATCTGGTTTGGTTGAAACAGGGCTACCGAAAGAAAGTGGTAGATGTCATCTCCAACTAGTTCTCATGGGAATGGATGGAAGATCCTGAAAGAAACATGAAGAGGTGGTTGTATGAAGGAAAGCCAGATGTGAACTAGAAGATCACTTTCTTATGAAAAGAAGGATGACATGACAGATATGGTTCATGAAGGAAAATGATAGATGGTCGATGCCCTACGAAGAAAACCTAGAAGGCGAAGACTCCATAATGATGAAGATGAAATTCATGATATCAAAGAGCGGAGCTCTACAAGCGTTGAAGGTACCATGATCTCCACCAAAGAAGAGATAGTTGTTGTTGGTAACAAGTCCCTAATTAAGAGGGAGATTGGACAAGTCCTGTTGACAAAATCTATTAGGGTAATGATTAGAGTGATTTCTCTTTCATTGATAATTGCTTGTGATGTTTTTTTTACTTTTCTTACTTATTTAGTTTCTTTACTTATTATTATGTTTGTGTATCATCAAACAGCTACAAAACAAGAAGAACAAGAACTCTGAAAATACGCTGCAAGCTAGGCCCAAAACCTCTCCACTTGAGAGGAAAACCCACAAATCTCTTCTCTTCTTATAGATTCTTCAATTCACGAATTCCAAGATCTCTAGACCAAGATCAATACCCTCCAAGCCGAAGTCTAACCCTTCTGGATGATGTGCTTCCTTTGTCATGGTCAAACCCAGTCAAATCTCTTCCAATAGCACAATTTCTACCTCCAACTACAGAATTCGGCCTCTACTGCAGATCTGAAAATTTCGACTCTCCTACAGTCACTGTTGCCACACATGTGAGCTTCTTCTGTCCTCCTAATCCCTCCTCTGACCTTCACTTGGCTTTTCTCCTCTTTCTGGAGCTTGAGCTTGAGGATGACTTATTGTGACCTTCCTTGACTTTCTTTCCCTTCCTTCTTCAAGATCGAACGTCCAGAAGAAAAACCCTAGACTAATTGCAGAAACCCTAGCCTTCCTTCGCACGTGTGAGAGATAAATAGCCCAAAAACAAGTCTTCTTCGTTGCCTTCTTCTTCCTCCTCCTTCGCTTGAATGAGTGACTGATGATTGTGTTCCAAGGAGGTCGGGTTTCCTCCTTTATATAGGCTTCTCAAGTTGGACATAGCTCCTCAAATTAGGCTGACTTGCCAGTTGTCAAGCCAACTTGGTCTTGAAGGGTATTTTGACACATTTAAGAACAAAAATATTTTTCTTTACAAGTTACAATGTGCCCGATGGGGTCTTCAACTTATAACAATGACTCTTTTGAGTTCTTGACCTAGGACAAACCCTAGAAGCACTCAATGGGTGCTTGACCTATAAAATAAAAGACTGTGAGCATGAAACCACTCTCCAAAAAAAAAATAATAATAATTTTCTTTCATTCTACAATGAACAAGAATCAAAAGTGCATTTCATATTTATGAAGACCGAACATAGTTACACATTTTTCAACACTCCCTCTTAACTAAGGAGGTATTCATAAATGTACATGGGCATTCTCAATATGAATAAACCTCGTAAGAAGAGTCGGATTGTTAACCCATTTGTTTAGCATCATACCAACCAGCATTGTCATATAGCAAAGCCTTGACTAACAGCTCTATCTATCCACAAGATCAGAGCACAATGCTGGCGAGACCAATGATTTATCGACACCATCATCATTGTCTCTCAAGGTACATACCCCACTTGGGTCTTCACAAAGTATGACCATCCTTGGACAATTCTTATCTTGGATAGCTAGTCCTCAAAGAATATCGGTCCACGACAACCCTTATCTTGGATGTCGTACCTCATCCTCAAAGAGTATCGAATGTTAGATGCTTACCCAAACATCCATTTTGTTTTCCCAAGTGATGATAAGAATGGTGTGCCTATCTCTCCCTCTCAACTAGGGAGGATACATCAATCAAACCAAGCTTGTCTCTCAAATACACAAGCTTCTTATTAAGAAGAGATTTTGTCAATATGTCAACTACCTGCTCATCAGTGGAGATATATTGTAGCTGCAACACACCATATTGTACTAGCTTCCAAATGTAGTGATACTTGTTGATATGCTTTGTCTTTCCATGAAATTCTAGGTCTTTAGACAATCGTATACAACTGGTGTTATCACAATGTACGATTGTAGTGTCCATAGGTCCTTCGAACAGGTCGGATAACAACTTCCTTAACTAGACTGCTTCTTTGCTTTCCTCACAGGCTGCAATATACTTAGCCTCAGCACCACTCAAAGCAACTGTATCTTGCTTTTTGCTCTTACCTTTGATGCCCTACATCATCCTCAAAGAGTATCGGATGTTAGATGCTTACCCAATCCTCCAACTTGTCTTCCCAAGTGAAGACAAGAATGATGTGTCTATCTCTCCCTCTCAACTGGGGAGGATATATCAACCAACCAAGCTTGTCTCTCAAATACACAAGCTTCTTATTAGGAAGAGATTTTGTCAATATGTCACCTACCTGCTCATCGGTGGAAATATATTGTAGTTGCAACACACCATCTTGTACTAGCTTTCAAATGTAGTGATACTTGTTGTTGATATGCTTTGTCTATCCATGAAATATTGGGCATTCATACAATCGTATACAACTGGTGTTATCATAATGTATCATGGTAGGGTCCATTGGTCCTTCAAATAGGTCGGATAGAAGTTTCCTTAACCAAACATCTTCTCTGCTTACTTCACGGGCTACAATATACTCAGCCGCAGCACTACTCAAAGCAATTGTATCTTGCTTTCTACTCATCCATGAGATCATGGAGGATCCCAAAATAAAACACCCTCCTGTAATGCTCCTTCCATCCTACTCACTTCCTCCTCAGTCGGAATCAGAATATCCAATCGAGTGGACATCATTCCTTCTATCATATTTTAGGTAGTAGTGGATTGTTCCTTGCAGATATCTCAGTATGTGTTTTTTTGTTATCAAGTGATCATGCCTAGGCTCCACTTGGAATTGACTGAGAACATTTACTGCAAAGCATATGTTTGGACGAGTATTCACCAAGTACATCAGTGAGCCAGTCAATTGTATATACTTGGAAGGATCCACAGGGCTCGATTCGAATCTCATCAGTATTTTTAAGTTTGTGATTATCGGGGTTGTCATTGGTTTACATCCATCATGTCAAACCTCTTCAACATCTTGATCACATACTTTCCTTAACCTAGATAGATCTCATCAGGTCCTTGCTAGACTTCCAGTCCCAAATAGTAGTGCATCAGCCCTAGATCCTTCATATCAAATTTTGCTACTAGTTGCTTCTTACATTCTTCAATTCGACCTTCCACACCTATCAAGAGAAGGTCATCTACATACAGAAGAATGATTACCGACTCTCCCTTCACAACCTTAATATAAAGGTTCAGATCAACAAAACTCTTTGTGAAGCCTAATCTTTGTAGGTATGCATTCATCCTAGCATACCATGGCCTTGGTGCTTGCTTGAGGCCATCTAATGCCTTCTTTAATCTGCAAACATATGCCTTTCTATCTTTAACTTCAAATTCCAAGGGTTGCTCTATATAGACCTCCTCGTCAATTATGCCATCAGGAATGCAGTCTTGACATCCATTTGGTGGATATTCCATCCCATCGATGTTGCCAAAGAGACCAACAAACGAATAGTAGTATACCTTGTTGTTGGAGCAAATGTCTCTTCATAGTCGATGCCTTCTTGTTGAGAGAAGCCCCGAGCTACAAATCTTGCCTTATATTTATCAATACTTCCATCCGTTGCATGTTTCATACTGAAGAGCCACTTGGAAGTTACCACAGATTTATCTTCAGGCCTAGGTACGATCTCCCAACTCCATTCTTCATTATAGATCGATATTCTTCATTCATGGCATCCTTCCATTCTTGGTGATTGACAGCTTCCTCAAAAGTGGATGCCTCTGCTTCTATTAGTTTGGTCATGTAGGTTGCATATCCAGAATATCGTTTGGGCTTCATGCCCTCCCTGAATGTACCTTGAGCTGCTCCATGACCTTCCACATCTAGTAGTGTACACTTCAACCAGTTTAGTATTTTTTCTAGTTTCAAGGATTATCACAAGTTGTATATGTTCACAGGGACCTTCATCTTCATGGTTTAATTCTTCTTCTTCCTTAGTAACTTCTTCTTCGAATACTGGAAATTCTTCATCATCGGAGTCCATAGGGAGATCCTTTGATTTCTTGAATGCAATACTTTCATCAAATGTCACATCTCGACTGACTTCTATTCGGTGTCCTTCCTTTATGTAGATCCTATAGGCCTTAGAAGAATTACTATAGCCAACAAATGTTCCCTTAATGTCTGATGGATCCAACTTCTTTCTATTTTCCTTAGGTATATGAATATAGACAGGACAACCAAAAATTCGAAGATGATCCACAGTTGGTTTCTTCCCCATGAACACTTCTTCGGGAGTTTTGTTATCTAGTGACCTGTGGGGACTTCGAATTTGTATGTATACAGTTGTCTTTGTAGCTTTACCCCATAGAAATTTTGGTAAATCTTGATCATGTAACAATGCTTTTACATTTTATTCAATGGATCGATTCTTTCGTTCTGCAACTCCATTTTGTTCGAGATTATATGGGACTATCATCTCCCTCTTAATCTTAGTCTCTTTACAGAAAGCGATGATTTCATTACATGTGTATTCTCCTCCATTATCGGATCTTAATATCTTGATTCTTCTTCCTGTAAGGTTCTCTACTTCAGCTTTGAATTCTTGAAATTTGGTAAATAATTCATCCTTGGATTTCATTAAGTAAACCCAAGTTTTCCTTGAATGGTCATCTATAAATGTGACATAATATACATGTCCTCCAAGTGATTTAGGAGTCATACGACCACAAACATCAAAATGAATAAGATCCAAGATTTCTTTTGATCGTTAAGCACTGCGTCCAAATTGTCTCTTGGTGTTCTTATCCAATGCACATCCCTTGCATACTCCTTCGTGATCTCCTCTTAGTTCAGGATTCCATCTACTATTGAATTTAGGGTTGGAAGGATTTTGAAATGGAGATGACTGAATCTTCGATGCCAAAGTTCACATGGGTTGATTTCAATGTGAACTAAAGCTTGAGCAAGAAGAGATGGCACCCTGTAAAGTCTTCCTTCACGAATCCCTATCACTCTAGCATTTTCTATGCTTGATTTTTTACTGCATACTACAACTTTCCATCAATGAAAGCCACTCTATCACCTTTATTTTCTAGACTTGAAATGAAGAGTAAGTTCTTCTGCAAACCTGGAACAAATAGGATGTTGTTGAGATGAATATTGCCTCCATTCTCCAGCTCTATTGAGGTTGATCCAATTCCTCTCACAGGGTAGCTCTTATTATCACCAAGCTTTATGGAGTAAGAATATTTTCCTTTTGACAATGTTTTTAGTTACTTGTGATGATTGGTCATGTGTCTTGATGCTCCCCTATCGATTATCCAAATGCTCTCATCTTGAAATATGCCAGTGAGTGTTGAGAAGAGTAATTCGTCCTTTTCTTGGTCACTTCCTTCTTTGGAGTAAACAAGAGATTCCATACTTTTTTGATGCCTTTCTTTGACTTGCCACCTTCGAACACTTCTTTAGAAACCTTTTCAATGTAGTATGGATCTTCATAATGCCCTCAGCCAACCTTAGCTTTGAGACCATGTTGAGAAATCTATTAGGGCAATGATTAGAGTGATTTCTCTTTTATTTATAAATTGCTTGTGATGTCTTTTTACTTTTCTTACATATTTATCCTCTTTACTTATTATTATATTTGTGTATCATCAAGCAGCTACCAAACCAAGAAGAACAAGAACACAAAATATAGGCTGCAAGCCAGGGCAAAAACCTCTCCATTTGAGAGGAAAACTAGCAAATCTCTTCGCTTCTTATAGATTCTTCAATTAACGAATTCCAAGACCTCTAGACCAAGATCAATACCCTCCAAGACCAAGTCTAACCCTTACATGATGTGCTTCCTTTGTCCAATTCAAAACCTAGTCAAATCTCTTATAGTAGCACAATTTCGACCTCCAGCTGCAAAATTTCGGCCTCTACTTCAGATCTGAAATTTTAGTCACTCCTGCAGTAACTACTGCCACACGTGTGAGCTTCTTCTACCCTCCCAATGCTTCCTAGGACTTTCACTTGTCTTTTCTCTTCTTTCAGAAACTTGAGGATGACTTATTGTGACCTTCGTTGACCTTCTTTCCCTTCATTCTTCAAGATCAAACCTGCAGAAGAAAAACCCTAGACCAACTACAAAAACCCTAGCCTTCATTCACACATGTGAGAGAGAAATAGCCCAAAAACAAGTCTTCTCCATCCTCTTCCTTCTTCTTTGCCTTCTTCTTCTTCCTCCTTCGCTTGAATGAGTGAATGATGATTGTGTTCCAAGAAAGTCGAGTTTCCTCCTTTATATAGGCTTCTCAAGGTGGATGTAGCCCCTCAAATTAGGCTGACTTGCCAGTTATCAGGTTGACTTAGCCTTGAAGGGTATTTTGACACTTTTAAGACCAAAAATAATTTTCTTTACAAGTTACAATGTGCCCAATGGGGTCTTCAACTTATGACAATGACTCTTTTTACTTCTTGACCTAGGACAAACCCTATAAATAAAATACCTTGAGCATGAAACCCATGCTCCAAAAAATAATAATAATAATTCTCTTTCATTTTCCAATATACAAGAATCAAAAGTACACTTCACATTTATGAAGACCGAACCTAGTTACACATTTTTCAACATCCTCCACCAAGTCACCTTCCTCTCAAGTCAAGCTCAATCTCATCATGTTGGCCTCTTCAACAATTTACAAGTCAGCCTCTTCATCAGCCTATAAGTCGTCCTATTATTGGACGCTCAAACCACTATATATAGCAATACATACTCGATCAGTTTGTAGAGAGTTCAATAATTAAAGGGCTTCTGTAATTTAAGTGCGAATAGGGCTACATTTTGAAGTGCGAGAAGGAAGTTTTGAAGAGAAATAAAGAAGGACAAAATCTGAACAGAAAGGAAGAATATACCTGACCGAAATTTCTGTGATCTTTCCATATATGCGAATTGCAGGACCAAGGGAACAGTGGTGCAGCAAAGGTCAATTCTAACTGAAGTAAATTTATGTCATAAGGAGGTCGAGTTGGTGGATGGAGAAGACTCATTGTCTTAGTCAAGAAGTATTGGTTGTCTCACTGTGATTTGAATCTACTGAAGGAAGAGTTCTTGATTGGGTTTTCCCCTACCTAGGTGTTTTTCCCTAGCTAAGTAACTATATCCTGTGTTCTCTTGTGTTTTTGTGCTTTGGCAATTTTATCGATGATAATAATGTAATAACAAAGAAGAAGAAGTAATATCTAATCACAAGAAATTGTCAAGTAATAGAGAAATCAAATTAATAAAAGGCCCTATCTGTGTTGCCCTAGATTTCTCAACATATGAAACAGATACAACAATTGTTTAGAATATCAGGATAGCAAATGGTTAGGATACATCAAATAAACACACACACACAAATATATATATATATATATAATCCCAAGGGGTTAGCTCAACCAATCATCACCAAAGTTGTTGGGAATTTAGCTAATTCCATGCCTGCAAGTGCCCATGCAAATCACCCTAGGTTAGGCACACTAGTCTATGCTGACAAATTTACCAAGGACACCATCCACAAATGTGGGGAAGAATCCCTTGGATTTTCCTGCAACGTTATAGATATATGTGAAGGAAACCAGACAACAAAATTTTCAAACTACCATTCATAAATATCAAAACTAGAAATAGAGCCAAAAAAAAATTTACCATTTATGACTTTATTTGTAAAAAGAGCATTATTTTTTCTTTAAAGTATTTTTTAATGACAGACATGCTGATTGAAGCGGCCAATACATCGACTGAAACAGCTGATACAGCATTTCAAAAATCCAAAACGCCACCAAAACATTTTAGTTGTGTTCCAAAGGCATTTCATACAAGGAAACGTTGAAATATGCTTGCAGCTCCTAACGGTGGAGTTTCCAATAACATAGCAATTAAACGTTTATCTTCTAGCAAAGTTGCCTTTTTGAAACACCCAGTTTGTAATATTATTTATAGGACATTGAAGACACTCCACTAGTAGCAAATCGAATGTTTATGACACCCATCAAGTGATCTTTTCCGTAATAAAAGGACATTCATACAATCTCATTCTTTCTCTGCACAGTTTCATGCTTTGCATGTCTTAAGCATGAAAAAAATAAACAAGTTTGAGAAAAGAAACAATATAATTCAATATCATAAATTGCTAAACAGAGACGGTGTGCGAAAAAACAGGACCCAAGAGCAATAGCACTCTGACACAGTGAAACCTCTCAAAGATAGCACAAGATTACCAGATATTAAAGCAATCACTTCAAGTAAACACAAATGCCCAATGAGGAAATGGAAATTTACTTGCCTGTAACTTTTGCGTCCCCAAGGAAGTCGATTTTCTGTATCACAACCAATAATCAAAAGTTAGGCCAATGACATCTATCTAAATATCCCTTCTCCAGCACAAGCCGAAAGAAGAAAAGTATGAAAGATTTTAACTAGTCAATGACAAGCCTAGAATATATTATTTGCAAAGATGTAGCATAAATTTGGAACTAGAAACCACCTCAAAAGGTTAAGAAGAGAATATGAATACCCTTGTAATCTCAATACTGATAGAAACCAGATTGTGCAAACCAAATGTATTTCATGAATGTGTTCTACAATCAACATATACGCCTTGCCTAAATAAAATCAACTGATGAAACTTTAATGGATTCTTAGGAGAATATCCCTACAATAGCTGAAGAGTACGGCCTAATATGCTATATAGAGATGAATGTTTCAAATAAAAAAGTGAGGTTTGTGACAATCCAATCATATAAAAGGTCCTAACATAAACTAAATATAAGTTGCATACAGAGGACAAAACCTCTGAGAATTGAAAGTGAAATTTTATTAGTGTCCTCAAGTCACCACAAAACAGCCAAGAGCACTGAAAGTCAAATCATTATATATATAATAATAATAATACTCCAATTTTAAGGTCACGGCCAAACCAGACACCAAATTGGTGTATGAGACCCCCTTGTTTGTGGGACAAGGGACCCACCTCCGTGCAGCGATTTGACTGCTAAGTCTATGAAGGCATACATACTCTACCCCCTCTGGTTTTGAACCTGTGACCTCTTGGGAGGAAACACATGCTTTTAACCATTAGGCCCACTCAAGCTGTATATATCTCATTATGGTACATCCAACCATAATGTCCTCAATACATATATCTCATTAATAAAACACCTAGGAAATATTGTTGAAATGAAATTGATATTGAGAACAAACTGAGGAATTCAATTTAATTAAAACATAAGGCCAGGAGATAGATTTAGAGCCTTGTGCTTTCTTCACTTGATCGGAACAAACAGGTACTTGGGAATACCACCTCCCATCAATAGGGAACACACATAAAAACTATAAAGAAAAGCTTAATTTTCTTAAAATTTAGTGTTTTTATTACTGTTAGGGATAAACAAATTATTCTAGAGAATACATGTTTGCTAGAGAGAGGTATGCTATATTTGGACTGTCACCCATACATATACATGGGTAAACATAGGAGAAGTTTTTTTCTCCTACATTGCAGCTTTCCAGCCAGTAGCCCTACCATGATCCACATATAGCCATCCTCAGATGTGTATCACCCATTTTCTGGTCAGTGCATTCATCGATTTAAATTTTAGCCTACTCATTCAATGAAGATGGGTCATCTTTTGTGAGGTACTTAAACCATTTTTTCATTCAAGCGCATTCATTAAATGTTTAAGGCATTCTAGTATGGATCATAGGTTGAAATTGGATTAAAGACCATTATTGGTTGTGTACTTGTCCCTTCGCTTCACCTAGTTGGTTATCATGTGTCCCTAGTCCAATGTGACCTTCCTTAGGGTCTTTCGTTCACAGTCTAGGAGGGACATGTTACCGCTCAAACTAGCAGGGGTCCTACGAGGGGATCCTATAGAGCAACTACCAGGTCAAAGGGAAACAATGGAACAATAACCCATTGTCACCTCAACTAAAGCTCCCTGCTCTTTTCGGACTTTTGCCGATGGAAGGAGACCTGATATAAGGGGAATCATGAGACGAATGGAGCAATAATGCGATAAGGAGTAATTCCCAAAGCCTATACTCAAGAGAGGCTCAGATAAATCGCTTGCTTGAGAAGCAAGGTGATAGGCTCTCTACGAAGGGCTAAGAAGATACTTGAGTTCAAGTTTACGGGATATGCCTTGACAAGAGGGTTCCTAGACTCAAGGATCCTAATGAAGAAATGGATTCTAGTTAATCCTTGTGGAATTTGAGTTGTAGATTTGTGGGACCACAGAGAAGCCAAGTAGACCCAAACTAGGTCAAGGGTATGGAGTTGATCACTCAAGGAGGGGCTTGACCTAATAGGGGAGGAGAACAAGAACAAAAGCATAATTTCCTTCTAGATTTGGATGCAATTGATCCAAGTGAGGACACTAACCCAGGCCAACCTAGGGGAAGAATTGGTCTTATGGATAGGGCTTGCTCTATCTCGAAATTCCACCATTGGATTTGCCTCAAACTTGGAGAACCTCTAGAGAAAATCCCAGCGCAATAGTCGACCAAAAATTGAAGGGTTTGGATGGCTACAACGCAATTTGTGTGATGTCGTTGGTGACCCTCTAGGATTAGGCCCAGTGTTGTTGGAAACGTCCCCCGCCCCGCCCCACCCCCGTCCCCGCAGCGCTAACGCCCGATCCACATCCCGTATGGGATCCGTCATACGAAATGCGAATCAGGCAGAAAAAGACAATTCCTGCCATTTCCGAACTTCCACACCCGATCCACGTTTCCGTACGTCAGATCCGTGATTCGTACGACGAATCGGCGTACAAAAACGCCACACTTCCGAGGCGGTTCCGTACGGATCACGACTACTTCCGTACAGCGGTAAACGGATCCGACTTGTGCCCCACCAAAAAAGCGATTTTTTTTTTTTTGGCTTAAGTTGCTTTAGGGGGTGGGTTAGTGTTGACTTAGGGATGGGATGAAAAATTTAAAAGCTCAATTTCACCTCTCATTTGCTCACTTGTGTTTTTGGGGAGCTTGGAGAAGAGAGAGTTGAGGAGAGCTTAGAGGAGGAGCTTGGAGGAATAAAGAAGGGCTTCCATCTACAAGAGCTAAAGAGGTAAGTGCAAACCCCAAACTTTCTCATTTTTTGTCATTGTTTTTTGTATTTTCTCTCATCCCTCTCCTATACTTTCCCATTTTTTCTTCTTGCTCATTTATTTGCAGGTTGTCCACCACCTATATTCATATTCAAAGATGATGTTTTTTTGGCTTCTATGTATCATTCCACTCTTGGTTTTCATGATGGCGAGGGGGAGTAGAAATAGAAGATAAGAACAAGAAGAAGAACAACATAGTGGTCCCCATATTAGTGACCCAATGTATGATGAGGACGAAGGGTTTGAAGAGGAAGGGGATGATTTTGATGAGAACATTGAAACACTAGAGGGGAAAGCTACATTGACACCCTTGTATAACTATGTGACCAAACTTGAAGGGGGAAAAGGTGGTGGAAGCTACCAGTTTTTGTGCCCTCATGGTTGTCATGGAGGAAAACCATATAGTGGTTCATATACCCTTGTGAGGAGGCATCTTTGTGGGGTGATGGACACTAATGAAAAAAAAGGGTGTCATG
Source organism: Pinus albicaulis (assembly GCA_034641835.2). Classification (NCBI taxonomy): domain Eukaryota; kingdom Viridiplantae; phylum Streptophyta; class Pinopsida; order Pinales; family Pinaceae; genus Pinus; species Pinus albicaulis. Next base: position 265,168,740 of record CM076582.1, on the reverse strand, counting down.
GGGATAGCAATTTTCCCAAAGGTTTCAACTGAACAAAGAAGAAAATACATCCGTGGGGTGATGGACACTAATGAAAAAAAAGGGTGTCATGGGGATAGCAATTTTCCCAAAGGTTTCAACTGAACAAAGAAGAAAATACATCCAAATAGAGGAGGTTGCACAACAACAAAAACAAGAAACAAAAAACTCAATCTGAATCAAGTGCAACCTCTAGGTTTGGTAGCCAATCTCCTCATGGTACTTCTACAAGCTCTGGAGGTAAAAAAACAATAGGGGATTTCCTTAATGTTGTTGGGAGGGATGATGTGGATGGAAAGATAGTCTGATTTCTCTGTGCTTGCGGTGTACCATTCAATGTGCTTCGCTCTCCCTATTGGCATGAAATGGTAAACGCCATCAATGAAGCCCCAAAAAGATACAAGTCCCCCAACTATGAGAAAACTAGAATAGTGTTACTGAAAGAGAAAAAGAAAATGTTCAAATATCTTTGACACGTTTACAAATGAGTGGATGGATTGTGGGGTATCCATTGTATCAGATGGGTGGACAAATATCAGAAAGAAACATTTGATAAATGTTCTTGGTGTTTCTACTTGTGGTGTTGTATTTATTACATGTCATGACTCCTCCTCCGTCAGTGCAACTTCCCAAAACATTGCAGATCTCCTATTGCAATCAATCAAAGATGTTGGTCCTAGTAAAGTGGTTCAAGTGATCACAGATAATGCAGCAAATTGTAAGGGAGCGGGAAAAATTATTGAGCGTACTCATCCACACATATTTTGGTATGGGTGCTTGGTGCACACATTGAACCTTTTGATGCATGATATTGTGAAGCATAAAGAATGTTGGTTGATTAATGAGCTTTACAAGAGAGCGAAGCAACTCATTAAATTTATCATAGCGCATACAAGGGTAAACTACTTCTATGGCACTTACTCCAAGTTGTAGTTGCTTAAACTTGCAAAAACAAGATTTGCAAGTTATTACCTCACCTTTAGGAGGCTAGTGAAAGTGAGACGAGCTTTAACTAATATGGTCATAGTTGGATCATGGGAGGAAATTAACACCGATATAGATGGTGCTAATGTAGCCAAGGACACTATTCTTGACATGTACTTTTGGTCACAGGTTAAATATGTTTTGCAATTCACCAAACCAATTTATTACATGATCAAGTTTGCAGATTCAGATCGGCCAATAATTGGGGAGGTGTATGAGCAAATGGATAACATGTTGGGGCAGATTAAATACATTGTTGAGCCTAGAGATATCACCTTGTACAATTGTATTCATGCAGAGGTGGAAAAACGATGGGATATGGTAAATGTTCCATTGCATGCATCAGCATATGTTTTGGCACCTAAATACTATCATCCATCATGGCTTTCAACACTAGTACCTGGGGGGAGCAGGAGAAAGCCACACTTAGATCCAGAGGTTCTAGAAAAATATATGATTGCATTGACAAGATTAGTCCCTGATGGGGAGTAGCTTGCATTGGTACGGAAATAGTTGAGCAACTATACGCTTTGCACTGGTCCAATTGGGAGCATGCATTCAATTAGAGATCGAGAGACTTTTTCTTCTATTGAGTGGTGGAACATGCATGGAGGTGCTACTCCAATTCTACAGACTATGGCATTGCAGGTGTTGTCACAAGTGGTAAACACTTCTTCTGCAAAGAGGTGTTGGAGCTCTTATTCTTTCATCCACAGTGTTAAAGGGAACAGGTCGAATTTAGACCGGGGAGAGAGCTTGGTTTCTGTTCATTACAACTTGCGATTGTTGTCCCATTACTGTGATGATGCAAAGAGTAATAAAGACCTTAAGGTTTGGGACAAATATCCAGAGGAGCCAAATTTGGAGGATGGAGTGTTGCGATAAGAGCAATTAGAGGATGCTCTTATCCATGATGATGATGATCGAGTTGAGATGCCACCCTCATCTGGTCCCCTGCTTCCCAGGTTCCATGGTTCAACACCCACAGCAGGGGCTTCGTCTTCATCAATTGTAGTGCCACAACTTCCACAGCCAACAACTTCCTCGTTGCCACCACGTGGAGGCCCACTGCCACGTACTCTTTGTGGTGGAAGGAGGAGAGATTAGTAGATATATTCACAATTTACTGCTTTTGTCATAGATTAGACTTGTAGGCTTATTGTGAATTTAAACTTTTTTGTCTTGGTGGTGGCCAAGTGGCCTATTTTGTATACATTATTATTTGAATTTTGGACAAGACTAATGTTGACAGTTGCTCACTTGCTAGATAATATGCTTTATGTTTTATAATATTGTTAAATGTTTAATGTTTTATAATATGCTTAAAAAATTTTATGTATGTTTGTAATTGCTAAAATCTAGAATCTAGATGGTTGATGCTCGAATAATTAATTATTGATGTACAATGGAATCATGGATGTCATATCTATCTTGATTTATCTATGCATGTTTTTGTGTCTTCTACAACTAATCTGGTATTTGGGATGTTTTTTTAATATAAATGCAAAAAAATATAAATATATATATAGTAGACGCTTATGAAACGCTTCACTTCCTAAATTTTTGGAAAATGACCTTTCCGCGTCCCCGCTTCGTGCAACATTGGTTAGGCCTAGAATTTGGAAGAGTGAAGAAAAGAAAGATAAATTTGACCACCAAAAGGATGTGAGGATCAGTTCCTTGCTTAAGGGCTTAATGGAGTCAAAATACACCTAGATCAAGGAATTTCGTGAGCTAAGGAGCCCTAATTAACCTCCGTTAGCATATTCAAGGGAAGCAACTAGGTAATTATAGATTTATACTTCAAATTTGCCAAAGAGATGAAGTTTCGAGGACTTTCAAACTAAGAGGTACCTCTACGAACATTCACCCAAACCCTCAAAGAGCAACGCATGCATTAAATCACTTATTCAAGGTACTCGAAGAATTTCGCATTACATTAATCCATACAAGAATAATGATAACAATATGCATGCAATTGATAAGTAAGATAACAAGAGTAGCATTAAAATCCCACTTACATGAGAGAGAGAGAGAGAGAGTATATCCATTCATTAACTTTGCATTAAAAAGAAGCTCCAAAGACAATAACAAAAATCCAAACATCATAGTGCATCAAGAAACTCCAAAAAGTTCACCCTAGATAAAAGTGTGAAAATCTTTCAAGAGATACTAATCCAATCCAAGTGATGATGAGTGGTTAGAATGAGCCTCTCTCATACTTATACAACTATAGAGGGGATTTGATTTGTCTAATTGGCCAAATTTAGCCCCAAATAATAAAATAATACTTAATAATGACATGACTTGGTGACAAGCCCACCAAGATAGCTCAATAATACAAAGAATAGCCTCTCAAGAGGGCAAAATAATGAATATGATGAGTCGTCAGGCCATTGAGGAGGCCTAATGGAGTACAAATGTGCCAACTTGAGTGAAATGGCTCCAAACATAGTGGACAAGGCGTTGGCCCCTTGTTTTCCAAGCAAGTCACATGTGGTGTTTCCAAGTGGGTGTCTGGGCACGACATCCTCATGGGTCTCCAAGTGGATTGATAATGCCTGTAAACCATCTGTAAGGGATAGGATGATGACACAAGCCCTCCCATTGTCTCCTGCAGTGAGACACATCCTCATCTGGACCCTGGAACATTTGTCAAGTGTATGGTGCAACTGTGTAGCCGACTGGGCATGGTGAACCAGGTGCATCATCCTCATCCAAAAGGTGGAACATGAGCAATCACAGAATGGTGTTGGGGATCCATGAAGTGTTGTCTGCTATGGTGGAGGTCCATGGCTCTCTATGCTCATCCAACAAGTGCCAATGTGACCTTTTAGAGGGCTTGGACCCCGTAAAGGGAGACTAATCCCCAAATGGAGATCCACCTGCAATCCTGGATAAGATCCAATGCGTCCCCTTGCCCTCAAGAACAACAAATCATTAGAATAATCAAGTAAAAGAGTTTACAAATCATGGCAAGTGGGCACTTCATAGTGGCATGCCCTTCCATAGCGGGCTTCGAGATGTACGAAATGCGACCCCCCCCCCCAATTTTGGAAACGAGGAAACGCAATATATATATATATATATATTAGAATTTAAGACATTTAAGAAATGTTATGTGCAATCATAAAACATATTGATACATGATAGATTATAATTTATTACATTCAAAGCATAAACTATAAGTCTCTAAATTTACATCACATTTACTCATCAATGATCATAGACACATAATGAAAATAGCAATATCAGAATAATAAAACACACAAACCCCAATAAAAAGCTAAAAAAAAAAAAGTATTGAGCATGTTTCCCCAACATGAAATGGCCCAGTACAGACGGAAACGCATTTCCGTTTCGTTTTTTGGGCTGAAATGGACCTCTACCCAACGTTTCCTGCAACAGAGCTTCAAGCTCAATAGGAAGTTAACCAAGGACCCTATTAGGTGGTTTCAAATTTTAGCCTCTAAAGGGGATGACATGTCCATGGTACATCCATCATATGGTAGGTGGCATGCGATATAGTGATGGAACAGGATGGGGATCCGAGGAAAGCTCCAAGTCACATGTCATGGTACAAGGGTAGCTATGATGAGGGAATCTCGCACCTGAGTATATTAGTGTAGGAGGGAGCAAAACGTGGTACATGAGTTTCCCTGGCCTTTGTTTTTACACCCTTCTTCATATCTCTATTGTCTTTGATTGATTTTTCTTTGTAACAACTCAGGGCTCCAGAAGATGAGAGCACGAAATGTAGGGTATAGCAGTAAATACCCTCTTTTAAGGTGGGGCATCTCATCACCCACCAAGGGTTGGGACAATCATAGGTTCCTTAGTGTGGACGGGGTTCATTTAAGGCCCAATAGGAACCAGGGTGATGGTCATGAATGAGGGGTAGAGCTCATGTTTGGCTTTTGCACACATGCTAAATTTGTATGTCACTACCATATTTTGCATTTTGTGACACATTTCCTGTTGAGAGTGGCCAAATTATGCTTCTTATTTTTTCTTTTTAGCTGCATCAACCTCCAGGGCATCGTTCCAGGCCCGACCCAAGGTATGGACAAGGGGAGGGGGAGGTTAAATCTTTGTGGACCGGGTGACAAATGTGGACCTGGATGGGAAAAGTGATGAATGGTGTTAAAATGTGCGGAGGGGAGTGATGTATATGGTGTCGAGAAACGAGATCATGCAACCAAGATCGGGATTTCCCATGTAGTGCCATACCTAAAGATAATAGCCAGTAAAGGAGATCCCACGAGACTAGGATACATGGCTAACCACCAAATCGGGTAGAGGAAACAAGAGTACAGACCTAGCCCACTCTTTTCGCCAAATCCCCCCACCAATCCATACCCAAAAGTGTCCATGATAAGTAAACAAAATTACTCAACTACACCAATGAAAAGTCATACCTTCAGGGTCGGGGAAGCCCAGCTTCAAACACAAGATCATGAGAGGTGGGCAACAGACCACATGGTTAGCTCAGGTGGCGGATATGGTGGCAAATCGAGCAATCTGGTGGCTACAAGGTGGTTTTGGTTGCCGAGTGAGGACCATTTAGGAGAAATTTTCTCCTATGCATACTACCCACAGGTAGTGGGTAACAGGGCATTAATAGGAGACTCTCTGATGATGGTAGTGCTTTATGTCACTCATACTTAACACTTGTCATCATACCCCTATGTTCGTCATCCCATCTTTTGATTGGATGTTTTTAGTCACTTGTACGTACTAGTTCTCGAATGGCCTTATCCTCTAAGAAGAAGGGGTTAAAAATACCCAAGCTTCATGCGACTATAATAAAATAAAAAGCATCAGTAAAAATGTCAAAAGACAAAAAAAAAAGCAAGGGATGCAAAGCAAACAAAAGCCAATTATAGATTGAGCTCTACACCCTTTATATAGACACTTGTCCTCGAGATGTATCCATGCATATCACACCTATCAAAGTAAAAGAAATTAAAAGGAACTCTCAAATAGCATCCCAACCCCGATGAAGCGATAAACTGCAAATCATCAAAGGTGTTAAGACTCCTACAAGCCTAGTCCAATCAAATCGGTTCCTCATTAAATTCTTCAGAAACTACTTGGTGTCGAAGTTGTAACTAGGTTCAAACTTCATAATGTAAATTTATCAATGATGTATTTATTATATTTATTTTTGTCAAAACATGTTCTTCACGCTTAGAGTCAAAAAGAGAAGAGAAATTTATTTTGAGTCAAAAGAAAAATTATTTAAGTCATGTCCCATTTGGACATTTGTAAGAAAAAGAAATTTTAATTTTAATTCGAGTCAATAGTCCACAAGATGACCAAGTCGGCCTAGTTCTCCAAGAGACACCTATTCGACCTAGTTATATATAAGAGATAGTTAAACCTACTTGGAGTACACTCATATCTCATCACAAGAAGCATTTTATGAACCAAGCAAAGGAGAGAAGGAGCAGAGTCAAAGGAGAGAGAAAGCAAGTCAAAAACTAGAAGAATATTCCCTTTGTTGATTGAATCTTTGACTATTTCAAGTCGCACATGTGGAGGTCTAATTTTCTGTGAAAGAGGCCGAAAATTCTGAGGTGGTTAAAGGCCGAATTTCAGCCCCTTGTTGGAAGTCGAAATTTCAAAACGTTGACCAAATTTGGAGCAGTTTCACCAGCATTGGCTTTGACTTTGGAGGTGAGTTGGGGGACGGTTGGACTTGGTATCTTGGTGGAAGTTTGGTCTTGGTCTTGGTCTTGGATATCTCTCATTTTAATTTGATTCTATAAGAGAAGGATTGTTGGGTTTTCCCATTGTGGGTTTTGTCGTGGCTACTAGCCTAATTTTGGTGTCTCTTGTCTCATTGTGATCTTTATATCTTCTTGAAAGATTGAACATTTGTATAATTAACCGATGAAGAAGACATAAGAAGTTATAAGAAGACATCTAATATTCACAAGTAATTATCAAGAAAAGAAATTAGGTGTTAGATCTCATTACACTTGGTTTCTCAAAATTGTATAAAAGCAAAGGTGAAGGAAGGAATCTTGAAGATGACAATATGTTGTCATATTTGAACACACCCTTGTAGCAATTCTCTCTCACTCCCAAAGCCAAGGAAGGAAGCTTGAAGATCATTCTCTTGAAGACATCATTATAGCAACTCTCACTCACTTGAAGACATCCTTGAAGATATTCTTGTAGCGGCATTCTCTCTCACTTTCAAGTAAGTACTATTGTATTCTATATATCTAATATTCCCAATCACATGGAATCTATATGTAAGGTAGGTAACAAGCTTGATGGAGCATCCAACTTCAAAGCTTGGAAGAAGTGAATCGATCTAGTCCTTAACAAAAATGAAGTCATATAATTTGTTGTGTCGTAGAATGCAGTAGGGCAGCTATTAATTCAATTTTATCCCTAACCTTAATAATTGCTTGTGAACTTTATTTATCTTCTTGTGTTTCTTTATTAGATATTTTCATCAAACAATTATCAAGAGCAAAAACAGTAAATACAATGAATACAAGATATAGGCTCAAAGCCAACGCAAAACCCCTCCAAGGGGAAAACCTAGAAAATCTCTTCTCTTCTTATAGAATCTGCTTCAAATGAGAAAACCAAGACCCAAAACCCTAAGTCAAGTCCTCTTGCAAGCACCATGTCAACCCTCTAAGAAGCCCTTCAAAGATCAACTCAGACAACAAGAATCAAACCTGTTTCTACCAACTTCAAGCTTCAATTTTGGCCCTCGGCTTCGACCTCTAACTTCAGCCCTGCAATTGTTGCAGAAACCCTAACTTTCACACATGTGACAGAATAAGACCAAGATGGTGTCTCTTTCCTTCTCTAGGGATTCTTCCTTTGCTTCTAGTCTTCTTTGGCTTCAAATCTTAACCTTCTAGCACAAATTTTCGGACTTGCAACTAGATCTGAAATCTTGGCCTTTGCAGCAATAGCAAAAACCCTAAAATCTCACACATGTGAGAGAACAAAGCCCAAAAACAAACTTTCTTCCTTCCTTTTGTGTTATTCTTGATTTCTAGACCTTTGCTCTTACTTTGATGCTCCTTGCCTCAGATCGAACTTCTTAATGAGAGAGATCGTATTGGTGTCCAAATGAGATCGAAGTTGCATGTATTTATAGCCTTTCCAAGAGGTCAAATATCCTCTTCTAGGTCGATTTTTCACTGCCATGCAATCTTGTGTGAGTGTCTTGATCTCCATCTATTCCAAAGCATGTCAAATTTCTTCTTTCGAGCAGCATACATCCATATGGAAGACTTACCTAGCACACTTTATATGCAACTCTTTCAACAACATTCTTGTAGATATGAACCTTACCCTAGAGAAGAGTTACTTAAAATATGTATACCTTTGCTTCCATATAATCACCTAGCCATCCTATCATGAAAAAGCTTTCTTCTTGTACATGTCAATGTTATGTTCCTTTTCCCAAAAAGACTTTCATTATGCCCTTCATTCTGCAACTTGACCATTTACATTCCTTCATCCTTCAGAAGTATTGTTTCCATACTAGATGGAATATATACTAGTCATGTCATAATGTTATTTCCAAGAACCTTTTGAAACGATGGTCCATATAGGATCTTGATGATCCCTCTTTGCAAAATGAGCACCTCTAACATTATGTTAGAACATGCTTGGATGAACAATTATATGCAATATGGTTCCAAACTTCTCATTCCTTTTAAACTAGATGATCTTTCCCAACTCAATTAATCTAGTAGATTATAATTTTTCTACTATCATATCCTTCTACCTATGATGCCATATTTTTACAAAAATCAAGACTTCTAGAGAATGCAACAATGCATGTGACTCTACTTTTCTACTTAATAAAAGAAAGACAAATTTCATAAAGAAGCTCACAGAGATGGAGCTTCCTTCAATAATAAAGATCCCTGGGATCCTCTCCTTTTGGCTTCTTCTCAGGTTCTCCCTTTTCTTCAACTATGTGAGCTTCACTTCTATCCTTTCTTTTGTTATCTTTCTTGCTTGGACAAACCCTCTTAAAGGTCCATAGCATTGAATCTTGGACATATTTGGCTTCTTCTTGGACATTCAAAACTTCTTTTCTTTAGCTTCTTGGTCCTAGCAATAAAGGCTTGAGACCTTTCATTTGATTCAATGTCATCCTTTGCCTTTATCCTAGATTCTTCCAAGGTGCATTGAGCCCATAAAACATCAAATGGTGCAGTATCCTTCTTATAATAGATACTAGTTGCTAAACTGCTACAATCAGATGGCAAAGAATTCAATACACAAATGGTCATTCCAGAGTCACAAACAGTTTCCCCAAGCCCTTGCAATTGATCCCTTATTTGTGAGATCTTCATGAGATAAGTGGCCATGTCTTCATCCTTTGACTTTTGTATTATATATAATTGATTCCTTAAGGAAATCTTCTGACCTAATGTACTTATAGAGTACAATTTTACCAGCTTATCATACATAGGCTTGGATGTCTTCAAATCAGCAACAAGGGGGACAAGATGATCATTAATGCTAACTCTTGAGTCTTCTCTTTGTATGGTACAACTACTTCTCCCAGGACATACTCCATGACTTCATTCTTTGTGACTTCCAAGTCAATTTTCTTCTTCCATGCTAGGAAGTTTGTTGATCAAAGGAGTTTGTTTCTTTCCTTGTGGAATGTAGTCATGTTATCTGTAGATTGGGACATAGAAAACAATATACTACTTACTTTCCAACCAAGATTCCTCCTAAATAATGTCTCCAACTATCTTGATGTTTTTCGAGATCTTCAAAGGGACTTCAACGATGCCATAGAATAATGATTTCTAAGATCCCTTCAATAATGGTGTCTACGAACAGCTTCAAAGAGTGAATGATGATCCCAAGTTTCCTTAATGTTTCCTCTTCTTCAAGATGATGCACTAGAGAATCTTCAATAAAAACTTGTCCTTCCTGCCTTTAATGAGAGCTTGATGACGAGGTCTTCTTCAATGAAGGGTTGATGTAGTTCTCTTTTTCTTGATCAATAGGTCTTCTTCTTCTTTCCTTTTGTCCTTCTGCAAATGATTTGCCTTGACAATCAAACCCTTCTTTGTGTCCTTCCAGTTGCCTTCTATTGTTCACCTTAGCCTTGATTCCATGTTGGAGAACGCAGTAGAGGAGCTATTAATTCAATTTTCTCATTAACTTTAATAATTGCTTGTGAATAGTCAAGTCCCACTAGCACAATCGGTTGATGATGGGCCTTGTAAACAAGGCGACCCACAATCAAACCTCACGGGGGGTGGTTGAGCATTGTGCTAGGGGGAGGAGACATGCTAAAAACTCCAGACAGTAAAAGGGTTGGTGCAGCTCAGGCCGGGTGCGATCCCCAAGTGACTTTGACAAATTAGATGCCCCTAGGTCGCAGCTCCTCAAGTTACAGGTCAAGCCTGGAGGATCACACACAACTTGATAGACAAAAAAACAATAATTGCTTGTGAACTTTATTTATCTTCTTATGTTTCTTTATTAGATCCTTCTATCAAACAATTATCAAGAGAAAAAACATTAAAGAAAATGGACACAAGATATAGGCCCGAAGCCAAGGCAAAACCCCTCTAAGGGGAAAACCTAGAAAATCTCCTCTCTTCTTATAGAATCTGCTTCAAATCGAATAACCAAAACCCAAAACCCCAGACCAAGTCCTCCTCCAAGAACCAAGTCAACCCTCCAAGAAGCCCTTCAAAGATCAACTCAGACAACAAGAGTCAAACCTGCTTCAACGAGCTTCCAACTTCAATTTTGGCACCTAGCTTCAACCAGCAACTTCAGCACTGCAAGTGCCCCAAAAACCCTAACTTTTGCACATGTGAGAGAATAAGACCAAGTTTGTGTCTCTTTCCTTCGTTAGGATTTCGTCCTTTGCTTCTAGTCTTATTTGGATTCAAATTTTGACCTTCTTGCACAAACTTTCAGACCTGCAACTAGATCTGAAATATCGGCCTTTTCAGTAGCAGCAGAAACCCTAAAACATAGCACATGTGAGAGAACAAAGCACAAAAAAATGTTCTTCCTTCCTTTTGCGTTCTTCTTGATTTCTAGACCTTCGCTCTTACTTCTTTGATGCTCTTTTCCTCAGATCAAACTTATTGATGAAACAGATTGAATTGGTGTCCAAATGAGCTCGAAGCCTCTTATATTTAAAGCCTTTCCATGATGTCGAATAGCCTCTGCTAGGTCGACTTGTGCTTAGAGGTTTCTAGGACTTTCTACACTCAAAATTAATATCTTTTACAATTTACAACTTGCCCAATAGGGTCTTATACAAATTATAATGACTCTCTTTAACTCAAGAAAAATATTGTTTTGATATGAAAAAATCTAGAAGCATGAAGAATCACCATCAAAAAGGAGCATGAGACCCATGCTCAAAATAATATTTTTCTTTCTTCTTTTTCCCTAACCATAATAACTTGAGTACGTTGACAATTATGAAGATCGAAACTAGTTACATTTTCCAACATGTTGATTGCAATGCTCCTCTATTAGATGAGAACAATGCTCAAGAAGTGGACAAATACAATAAGGGGGAAATTAGAGCTCAAAAAATTCTCTTTGAGTCCCTCAAAGACCATCTCATTTCTTTTGTTTCAAATTTGTCTACATCCAAGGAATTTTATGATACATTTGGTGAAATTATACTCCATTAACACAACCAGACAAAAGATATCTCTAAGTTATCAACCCTATGGAACAAGGATGTCAAAATAAGAGAACATGGCTTCATACTTTATGAAGATATCAAAAATCAAAGATCAACTTCAAAGACTTGGTGAAACCATATCTGACTCTGAATTGGTCACTTCAATGATCAATCCTCTATCTCCAGCTTGGGAAGATTTTGCAAGAGGTATCTATGCTAGAAAGTAAAATCCAAACTTTGAAGAATTATGGGCTTCGCGTATTCCAAAGGAATCAAGACTAAAGGCTAAAAATGGTACTTAGCCTAATAATAAAGACTTAAGCTTTTGCAGCTAGATCAAGAAAGAAGTTTGGAAAGTATGGATCTCAACACAAAAATAATGGAAAAATGTCCGATAGAAATAAGGATATGTCCAAAGTTCAATGTTATGGTTGTCATGAATATGGACACTTCAAGAGACACTGTCACAAGGACCATAAGAATAATAAGAGAAAGGAAAGATAGGAAGCATTAACAGTCGAGGATGAAGAAACTCCTAAGAAACCCGAGGTCAAAGACAACAAGGATCTCTACTATTAACAATAATAAAGAAGATGGCAGGTGTACATTGCTCTACAATTCACTTTTGTACCAAGTTTGCAGTCAAATTTCATTTCTATTTCTCGTTTATCTATTGATGGCAAAACAACTATGTAATCTATGAGGGATAGCATAGAAGTTTATCGAGATCTGTGAATTGTAATTCTTTTTAAAGGAAATTGAATTTAAGAAGGAGCTCATAGTCATCTATAACAAAGTAGCTAAAAGAGAAAATCGATTCATTGAAGTATGCTCCAAAGTTATTATGAATAAGAGGCCTCTTTGACCATTTTCTACATAGAATTTGTCAAAAAACTCTAGAATAAACATTCAAGTGCATAAGAAGAAGATCAAAGATCTTCACACATAATGTAGAAAGACTCATATTTCATCGTGCAGATCCAGAGGAAGCTAACATTTTTCTCTAAGATGTAAGGAAGCTAACAACATGGCAGTCCAAACTTTGAAAAGATCGGAGCAGTGAAGAAGTCTATCAGTGGAAGTCAACATCTAGCATGCAGCATGTTAGAGATTCTTCTAGCCAAAAACAAGTTAACATTCACTTCAAATTTAGTAAAGCAAATTTGACCTCATACATCATCGAATGAGCCAGTGATACAACAATAACTAAGTGCATAACATTTCATAAATCAGACTTTTCTTATATGACTAGACTTTGATAAGTAGTTAGAACAATTGGAATGACTTAGCAAAGCATGTTCTACAAAAGGAGCGGGCAGTTTGAAGTATGCACTAAAGAAGTCAACACTTAGCTTCAGATGGCGGCATGGAAACAAGTATTTAAGAAGTTCTCGCAGTAAAAGGAAAAATTTTATAAAAAGACACTTGTCTCAGTTGGAAAGTTTACTCTTCATTCTTTAAAGACACGAAAAAGGAATCTCGTGATCAAAGAAGATCTCGTACTTTGGAATCAAATCGAATGATTCAAGAACTCATGAGTTACAGATATTATCTACGGAGGGAGTTGAAAGCAGAATCTGACATATTTTGGATGAATACACTATTACTTGAGTTTTGGCAGAAAACTAAAAGAAGCTTGTGACCAAGATCTATGACAATACCATCTAACAAGAAGTTGGAGAGTTATGATATTGTTGATCCATCATTGTACCAATAGTTGATTAGTTCTCTGATACATTTGGTTCAAGGATACATCAATTAGGTTGGCAGTGTTGATAATGATAAAGATACAATTGATGGTTGTTTTTGTATGGGATCTGGTATGATTTCTTGGAAAAGCATGAAGCATGATTTTGTTGCACTACAAAGGAAGAAGATATGGAAGTTTGTACAATTAGCAATGAAGCAATTTGGCTCCATAAATGTTTGATGACATGTGGAATTCAACCATGATACTTTGCATTGATCAAAGCTATAAGAAGATTGTCAAAGAACCCGAAAGGTCGAAGCACATTATGATTCGTGACATAATGCAGGATGGAGTCATGAAGCTACAATATATATCCACTAATGAATATGTAGTTGATGTTTTGATGAAGTCCCTTCCTAAAGGAAAACCATGACCATTTTTTAGACAAGCTTGGGCTTGTGGATATCTCCTCCCAGTTTTGTTGAGAATTTAGTAGAGCGATGTTTAATTCAATTCTCTTACTTGATAACTGCTTGTGTTATACTTGTTATGCTTCTTTCACTTAGATGTTATCTTCATTAACTTATTATGTCTTTCATCAAGTCAATTATCAAAACACAAGAGACAAAGTGCAGGCTCTTCAAGCCAGGGCCAAAACATCTCCCTCTTGGAGAGGAAAACCCGAAAGTAATTCTTCTTATATATCTTTAATTGATGAGTACCATGACCATGACACAAACTCTTGACTTCAGTATGCCTCCAAGACCCTTGTCACTGCTCTTTTAGGCTCCTTATGTTGATCTTCCTTTCTACACTGCTCTGCACCAATACTAGAGAAATTCAGTCTCTAACTTGGCTGCTCCAAGTAGTATGCTTCTTGTCCTCCTTTGGTTCCCTTCGTTAGTCTTCTTTCTACATCTTACCTGTGTTACCTTTCAAGAACAAAGTCCTTGAACAACAATACACTCCTCCGAGATATATGAGGTATGTATGCAGACCAAGACCACTGGAAGGCCTTGATCTTGACCTCATTTCTCCCTTTCACCCTGAGGTTGCTTCTGAGTTATGCGAGATAGATGAGAACCCAAACAGAGAGCACCCTTCTTTGTTGAGATGTCTTCTTCTTGACCTTATTACAATCCTTTACTTCGCAAAAGCCACAGATCCAGACTTCGCATCTTTATTACAAACTTATCCTCACATAGCTGCCACATAATTGATTCCTTTTCTCGCATCCTTTATACACTCCCTCTTAACTAAGGAGATATTCATAATGGTACATGGACACTCTCAATTTGAAGAATTTCACAAGAAGAATTCGAATGGTAATCCATCTGTTATAGCATCATATTAACCAGCATTGTCCAAGTGCAAGGCTTTGACTAACAACTCCATCTCTCCATGAGACCATGAGCTACAATGTTGGAGAGACCAATGGTTATAGACACCATCATCATTGTCTCCAAGGTACATACTCCACCTAGGTGTTCACCGAGTATGACCTCTTTTGGACTATTCTTATTGTTGGATTCATAGTCCTTAAAGAATATTCGTCCTTCCACGACTACTCTTTTCTCGGATGCCCTAATACATCCCAAAAGAGTAGCAGATGCCAGATGATTACCCAATCCTCCATTCTGTCTTCCCATGTGAAGACCAAAATGACGTATCTATCTCTCCCTCTCAACTAGGGAGGACATATTTCACAAAGGAATGTACTCATTCATATACAAGGAATGTACCTAAGCTCCCTCTCGGATTAGGAATTACCAAGTTTCTTCCAAGAAAAAAAGTTATTACCAGGCTCCCTCTTAATCAGGAACCTGCAGTAGCAATAATGAAAACACCCAGCTGCTCATGAAGAACTCCTTCCTTCAATGCCATGAATTTCTTTCTTGTTGAGGAGCCCTCATCTTTGGGATCTCCTCATTAGGGCACAGATCATCCATCACTTTTCATTCTTGTCAGAAAGTGATTCATCAATTTTTCATCTGGTCTAGCTTCATATCATGCTTCTTTCCTTCGAACCATATTTCTTTCAAGGATCTTTCATCCTGCCATATGGTTATTAACTTGTGGAAGACATATACTTCCCTTTGGCAGCCATGCCCAAGCTCATCCAGAGATCATTCAATTATAAACATGAATACTTAAATCAAAAAGTTACATTTGTGATGATCTTTCACCATGACATCCTTCTTGCAGGCATAGGCATCCTTCGTACAGATTGACACATCTCCAAAAGATATGTATTGTCAAGGGTCTCCATTTTTATTTCGACTTCTATCAGAGTCTACATATCTTCCTAGGAAATTTTCTAGTCAAGTTTTCTTGGATTACTTCGATGTTGACTGCTTCTTTCCATGGTTGTACTTCTCACGATCTCTTCCTTTTTGTTTCTCCCCACAATTTTATTTCATTCAGAAGAACTTCCATTGTGCAATTCCTTGATCATGTACAAACACCTCATATTCCATATGAGGACATATTATGTTGATTTCATCTAGTTTAGATCATGCCTTTTGGCAACCTGTGCATCGGAAGAATTTATGCTTTCTACTTTGATCATACTTCTAAAGATAGGAGTATACTACATGCACCCATATGACATGACTTCACAACATCCTGTGTCAGTATATATGTGTGTGTGTGTGTGTGTGTCTTCTTTTTGCATCTTACCTATGTTACCTTTCAAGAACAAAGTCCTTGAACAACACTACACTCCTCCGAGATATATGAGGTATGTATGCAGACATACCCAAGACCAAAACTAGAAGGCCCTGATCTTGACCTCCTTTCTCCCTTTCACGCTGAGGTTACTTCTGAGTTATGCGAGATAGATGAGAACCCAAACAGAGAGCGCCCTTCTTTACTGAGATGTCTTCCTCTTGACCTTATTACAGTCATCTTCTTCGCATAAGCCATAGATCCAAACTTCGCATCTTTATTACAGACTTATACTCGCATAGTTTCAACATAATTGATTCCTTTTCTTGCATTCTTTATAGCCTTTGTCCCTTTATGTATATCTGCTACTTTACGCACTAAAACTTCGTATATGAATTGCATACCTTGTCCGAAGTGATGGTGTACAAATGAGGCCGCAATCTGTTTATTTATAGAGGTTGTCTCCTTTGTTCTAGGCCGACATAGTCATCTTAGGGTAAGCCGACTTTAATAAGGAATATCTCCAACATAGTTTGAGCCGACTTCGTGGAGCATAGTGACAAGGTGTTGGAACATATATATACATCAACATTTTGTCCTTTTACAAGTGTAACATGACTTCATATTCATGACTCTTAATTACATTTATGACAAGATGACAAATCCCTAAAGACATCAAGAAGTCTTTGACCTATAATCAAAACTCCTTGCTCATGAAACCCATGAGTCAAGCATTTACAAAATACATTTTATTATCTTTGTCTTCTTCATTACATAAATTCACAATTACAAGTCGTTATGAAGACCGAACGTAGTTACACTTTCCAACAAGTTTGAGGGAGAGTGAGGATGGACACCTTGTTCTCAATGTGTCATGTACTATGGCCAGGACTAACAGTCATAGGTCTAGTACATGAACACGTAGAATGTTGGACAATGTTATAATAGACCAATATTTTGAGGATAGTATCAGACTAGACTACAATTTATTTGGCCAAAGCACATTGATCTAGTATAAGAATGGTCCGGAGCACTGGCATTTCCATGTGTCAAGTATTGTGACAACGAATTAGGAAATGGTCCTGCGGAGGACATACTTTGGTTAACCTAGGTGGAGTATGTGCCTCGGAGAGGCAGTTGTGTGTTGTCCTATTGAATGCCTCCCTGCATTGTGCTTTGATCTATTGGAGAGATGTAGCTTACTTGTCAAGGCCTTGGTTGTTTGACAATGTTGGTCACGATGATGTTTATAACGATGCTTATCAATCTTGATCCATTCTTATATGAATATTTCAACTTGAGATTATCATGTTGAGTCATTATGAATATCTTCCTAGTTAAGAAAGAGTGTTAAAGTTGTAACTAGGTTCAGTCTTCATGATGTAAATTTATCATTGATATATTTATTATATTTAGTATTTACTTTTGTCAAAGCATGTTCTTCATGCTTAGAGTCAAAAAGAGTCAAAAGAAATTTATTTGGAGTTAAAAGAAAAATTATTTGAGTCATGTTCCATTTAGAAATTTGTAAGAAAAAGAAATTTGAATTTTATTTTGAGTAAACAATCCACAAGATGACAAAGTCTCCCTCCTTGGACAAGTCGGCCTAGTCCTCCAAGAGACACCTATTCGACCCTCCTTGCGCTGGCTTGGAGCCTATATCTTGAGACCTCTTGGAAGGTGTCTCATCTTATAACATCTAATAAAAGTTTCGTTTTTTTTGTGGGAGCTTGGGTTTTCACCCAAGGCATCCTTTTCTCCTTTTTCCAAAAGGAGAAACTTGAGGGTGGTTTGATATTGCAATTGTTTTCTTAGTTTTCATCTTGCATGCCTTAAAATTAACACAACCTCACCTTCACAATCAAATTTTCTCAATTTGCTTTTGCTACTTATTTCCATTATATGCTTTGCAACTTCAAGTTTTGTTTTAGAGTACAATTTTAAATTTTACTTTTGGAGCAAATTTATTTCATTTTATGCAAAGTATTTTAATTCAAGTAGCAAAACTGATTTAGTTAGTTTAACCATTTGCTTCATGTTGGCCTCACAATAAGCTCATTGTTTACATGCTCATTTATTTTAAGTTATCTGCTCAATTTGCAAGCATATAAATTGCAAGTTTCATTGCTTTAGTTGGTTATTGTTCTCATTTGTCAAAGCAATCACAATCTTATACAGTTATGAAGCATTATGTATCTTGTATTATTTTGAGCAACTATCTAAGTTATCTTGTTGAGCATATTTCCATTTCTTGAAGCTTTTCCATTTTTGCAAAATACTTGTAATATTACTTGCATTACATATTAGACATTTTAATATAGTTGCATTTTTAATCAATTTACCTCCAAGCATAAGCTTGGTTGAAAGATATTTCTTAGGAACTCCTTTCTTTCATCAACTTTAGGGACATAAACCCTCTTATGTGGTTAACACGGTGACCTTGCAATCGTCAAAGCCGTAGCCTCTGCAGTGTCGGAGGCATCTGGTGTGTTGGGTAATCCAAGGAAGGTATCGTTAATATAGCCTTCGATGTCTTTCTCTTGGACCCCTTCCACAACTCACATAAGTGACTTGTTTCCAAATAGTCGAAAGAAAGGTCACATCTAGATTAAGCATTTTAGATTAAAAGAAACCAAGATAAGGTCACATCTAGATTAGGCATTTTAGATTAAAATAAACCAAGACAATTGCATCAAGTTTTAGTTTAGGTGCACTTCATGCTAACACATATTACTATTTTACTTGCAAATGATTTCAGGTACTTGTTATTGATGCAAATGTTTCGTCTTATTTAGGCAAGTATCATTTGGTTCACTTTTGCAAGTAAAGTTTAAATTGTTCTCCTTTACAAGTCACTCTATATTTGTTTTAATACATGCTTTGAATTTGTGAATGATTATATGAATTTTGAAAGAATTTTTTGAAAACAAATTTTATATCTTGTATTCGTATCATATATTTTTAACATCTTTTGTTTGATTGTCAGGGTTACTTGTGTTTCAATTTGAAACACTTCATTTTATTTTGAGCAAGTATTATTTATTCTTAAAAGCCATATTTGAAGACACTGGTTTCATATATGCTAATCATTATCTCATGTGTTGATGGTTATTAAAGTTTATTTCATTTTATATTGCTCATTTTATTTTCTCACAATCTCAAGTAATCCTAATTTAACATTTCCTAGATATCTTCTAACTTAGCTTTCCATTAAGGGACCACCCCCCTTAGCTAACCTAGAAGAGCTTAAACGGAGAGAGTTGGGAATAGGTGACAACCCCTTCTCTAGGTTCCTTGCCGCCAACCACACCTTGTAGGGTTAAAGGCTTTTCTCACTAACTTGTAGGTAGGTGCAAGCAGCAAGGTCAACAAGTCCTTCCATTAGAATGAAAAAAGGGTTGTCAACGATTTGTCAAAAAGTGGAATAAGGTGGCAGTATATTAAAAAGACCGAATATTAAGGCACTAGACTCAATGTGGATTCACTGAGCATTATTCCATGAAGATACGAACGATGTTTTGTTTAAAGCTCTATCATATATAGCACAATTAATTTGATGATAGAAATTCAAATTTGTTGCACTTTTGATGTCTTAAATTAGATATCTACATTGTAATAAACACAAATATGTATCATAGTTGGTATGTCATGTAACTCACCCAACAAAGGTCAAAGGTTTGACCCACATTTGGTATGAAATTAAAGGTTCCATTTTGTCGTAATGGTCAGAAATATTTGATTTGTAGAACAATTTGCTGAAAAGTGGCAATGCGTATAACGTGCCTTAATAGGGGCATTTTGTCTAATAATCAATATTTTGTTTTCTTTTAGGGGTTTTTGGGTTCAATATTAAGCGAAATTGATAATCGGAAGAAGCGTTGAGATCAGAGCTCAAAGATGGACCATGTTGAAGGCATGAAACTTTATTGATTTATATTCATTGTATGGCTGAGGAGATAGATTAGACAAAAGTAGAAGCAATGGCATCAAGGTTTTGACAGTAAATTTGTTTATCTAGGATTGTTATATGAGGGCAGAATGATCTAACGAGAAAACTATTATGCTAGTATATCTATTTAGAGTACATCGCCATTAAGGTTTGCAATACTTAGTAGAGAGGTTGATGTATTCAGTTGAGCAAAGAATATTATTGATGCATTGAGTAGGTTGGTGTCGCAATAAACTGGACAGAGATTTTAAGCTACTAAGGTTTAATCTTTTGAGCAGAAGCAGAGCAAAGATGTTAGTGTTCTCTCATTGATGATAGACACAGAATTGTTGTTGTTGAGTGTTATTGGATTGTCTAGCTAGGGTCTGATTCTTATGCAAAGAAAGTATTGTTGTCTAGGTGAGGTGATGGTTGTAAGTTAGCAGTGGCAGCAGTGGCATTTGCGCAATATTGTGATAGTGGCATGACGAGAGCAAAGGCAGTACAACAATGGTATTGATAGTAGTATCTTATTCTTCTATCTTTTATTTCCAACGTGGTGCAAGGCAGAGAGTGGAGCCTCCTTCAAGTTGGAGCCTAAGAATACTTCAGGGCGAAAAGGTGGTGCTAGGGCAAGTTGGATCATGTGAAAGGTGTTGGAGCATCCTTTTAGTCGGGGCCGATAAAACTAGGGCATTGTAGAGTCCATCTAGTTGGAGCTTGTAAACCAGGGTGTTGGAGCGTCCTTTCAGTTGGAGCTGATAAATCAGGGGATTGGGGCCTTCTTCCAGATGTAGCTAAAAAATCTTGGAAGTTGGTGCTTCCCATTGATGTAATCTTGAAAAGACCTATATTAGGTGTTAGATGGTTTTTCTCCTAGAAGGGTTTCCACCTAAAAATCTCTCGTGTATTGTTTTGGATGTTGTGCATAAGTGAATGGTGTTGATAATTTATGTATTGATTTAATGATAATGATAATCAATACTCTATGAAATTAAAATTAACTAATTGAAGAGAAATATTGATTCACCCCCCTCTCGGTATTTCCAACAAGTGTCAAGTGCTAGGTTTGTAGAATTTCTAACAAAAAGGAGACTATATTATCATTATTACTTGATAAATCAATAAATATTTTTAACCAAGCCATATCAAAGCAAGAAAGAAAAAGGGAAATATGGAGGCTTGGAAAAACAAAGGCGAGGAAGGTAACTCAAGCAGCGAAGTACTCCCTCTACAAAGGCACTCATGGACAATATTTTGCATAACTCAATATAAGACTATAACACCTTTTATGAAGTAAACCCCAAGCCATAACACCTTTCATTTGGTAGGGCAAACCTACAAATTGTTCTTCCCCTTAGGGTTGGAAGCACCTAATAAGGTCATGTGATAGCCCTCCCATACCCAAGTGTGATAACTTGTGTTGGAAAGTGTAACTAGTTTCGGTCTTCATATTGACTATGTAATTATGTATTTATGTAATGAAGAAGACAAAGATAATAAAATATATATATTTTTTGTTATGCTTGCTTCATGGGTTTCATGAGCAAGGTTTTATTATAGGTCAAAAGACTTCTTCTTGATGTCTATTACGAATTTGTCTTTTGGTTATAAATGTATTTAAGGATCATGTTTATGAACAATAAAGTCACACTTGT
Source organism: Pinus albicaulis (assembly GCA_034641835.2). Classification (NCBI taxonomy): domain Eukaryota; kingdom Viridiplantae; phylum Streptophyta; class Pinopsida; order Pinales; family Pinaceae; genus Pinus; species Pinus albicaulis. The sequence goes on along the minus strand of CM076582.1, from coordinate 265,147,126 downwards.
ATGCCTCAAGACCTTGTCAATGAAGCTTGAAGACATGACTCAAATGATGCTTCAGATCAGCGTTGAAGTATCTCCTCAAGATAGCCTATGGAAAGTGGACAAGTCGGCTCATAAACCCCTAATCAAGTCGGCTTCATAACCTATGGATGAGTCGGCTAATTCACAAGTTGTAACAACTATATATACCCATCTAGGCTGCATAGAACAGACCAACAGAAAGTCAGATTTCCTCTGAGATTTTCAGACTAAATTACAGTGAATAGAACTTCGGGTATGTCTGAAATTGAAGTGTGGATTACAAGTACGAAGGAATAGACTATGCAGTGAAGATCTCGATTGGAAAAGTGTAAAGAAGGAAGTAGAAATAATATATATGTGGAGTTACAAGGATTGTGTTCAGTGCAAAGTATAATAAGTATGCTCAGCAGTACAAGTAAGGATTTAATTATTGTATGAAAAGGGTGGACTGCTCATCAAAAAAAAACAAGACTTGGGTACGTTGAACACCAGCCTGCAAACTTAAGTAAAGGTGCAAGGTGTGCACAGGACAACCTATAACAAGGTGATGATATCACAAGTAAGGATCACATACAGCTAAAGAAGAAAGAATACAAGTAGACATTGAGCTCTCTAGTCTTGGTGCAGAAAGGTGCAAAGAAGAAGGATCAACTTGAGGAGTCTAAGAAGAAGCAATGACAAGGTCTTGGAGGCATACAAGGGTCAAGGGTCTGTGTCATGCTCATGGTACTTGTCATCTGAAAGTCTATTAGAATAATTTCTTGTGAGTTTTCCTCTCCAAGAGGGAGAGGTTTTGGCCCTGGCGTGAAGAGCCTAAATTTGTGTCTCTTGTGTTTTTGATAATTAACTAGATGAAAAATATAATAAGCTAAGAAGAGAAGACATAAGTAAAAGAAGTAAGCTCACAAGTAATTGTCAAGAAAAGAATTTGAATTAATCACTGCCCTACCAAATTCTCAACATCGTATAAGAGCTAAGGTGTTGAAGACAAGGGCTACTTGACAAGGAGACACTCAACGAAGCAAGAATCAAAGTCAAGGTCAAATTTTGCATTGAAAAGTCAAATCAATTCGCAAGGAAGATTCTTCAATATCATTCAAAGGATCTACTTATCAAGTGGAAAAACTTTGCCATCAAAAATTTTTGTCGTTGAAGACATTGTTGGAAGACACATCAACAAGCTTCATGCAAAAAGAATCCAACACCTTTGAAGACATCATCATTCTAAAGATATCCTTTATCATTAAGGATCCTAGGTCATTTTGAAGAATTCAATCTAAGAGGAAGTTCCTGACTTCGTCGTCATCATCAAGGAAGTTGCTAGAAGGAGGATGTCACTTTACTCAAGTAAGGACAAGAGGAAAAAGGAAGAAGCCCATGTCACAGATGAAAGCGAAGAACTTGATGCAAAGAAATCTAAGAAAGAAGAAGCAAGAGATCTCTATGGTGATTGAGAACATCTTTCTCTTTAAGTGATTTCTGTTGGTTGTAAAATAGTATGATAGGAAGCAATGTATATTAATAGCATCATGATAGAAGCATGGAAGGAGCACTTGGAGAAGCAGCTCCTAGAAACCTCACTGATAACAACATTGACAAAAAGCAGTCATCAAGATCAATGGTCATCATTCAATAATCAATATAGAAACAAGTGCTAACATTTTCTAATGGAGTTTTCTATGGATTCATTGGTTAGAAAGAAAGCAAAATATCCTAGAAAACAAAAGTTCTTCATTCTAGTAAAATTGTTGCAGGATGACTCAAAAGGAAAAGGATGAGGTACATATATCTATGTGCTGACACCGGATGCTGTGAAGTCATGTCCTATGGTTGCAAGTAATGGACTTCTATCTTTAGAAGTATTATCTAGGAAGGAGGATCTCTTATGGTGCACAGGATACCACTAACAGATGAAATTAAATGTCCTCATATGGAATATGAGGTGGTTGTATACAAACAAAGAACTGGATACTGGAAGTTCCTAGGGATGAAGTTGGGCGTAGAAAGAATGAAAGAGATCATGAAGTGCAACCATGTAAAGAGGTGATTATCATCTGGAAGCCAAGAAGATGTCACTAGGAGATCTCTTAGGAAGATATGTGGACTCTGATAGAAGTATGGTAAACAAGAAGACCCTTGACAAGACATATCTTTAGGAGATGTGTCAATCTGAATAGAAGATGTCGATGCCTACAGGAAGATGTCATGGTGAAAGATCATCACTAAAGTAACTTTTGATTTAAAAATTCTTATGTATATGTTTATCTGGATGAGCTTATGCAAGGCTGCCAATCATGTGGAAGGATATAAGATCCTTGGGAGAGGGTTCAAAGGAAAGCAGCATAGTATAAAGGTGGACTAGATGAGAAAGACTGATGAATCACTTTCTGATGGTTAACATGACTCATGGATGAAAGTGATGGATGATATGTGCCCTATGAAGCCAAAAGTTGAAGATTCCTCAATATCGAAATCCATGACATCGAAGGGAGGAATTCTTCATGAGCAGCTGGGTGTCTCACCATTGCTATTGCAGGTCCTTGGTTGAGAGGGAGCTTGGGGTTAAGTTTCTTACTTAGAAGAAAATTGAAGTGTGTCCTTCTCGAGTTAAGAGGGAGTGACGTATATGATTCTCTAATTCAGGTGTCATGCACTAGACCAAGACTAACAGCCGTAAGTCTTAGTGAAGGCCATGAGGAGAGAATGGATAGACATATGATTATGGTCTTCACCTGGGAAGACGGAAGATTGGGTAATCATCTGACATCTGATACTCTTTGATAATGAGATAGGGCATTCAAGATAAGAGTAGTGGGGGACCGATATTCTTTAAGGGTTGGCTACCCAAGAGAAGAATAGTCCAAGAAGGTCATACTCTGGGAACACCTGGGTGGAGTATGTACCTTGGAGAGACAATGATTATGGTGTCTATAAGTCATGTGTCTCGCTAGCATTGTAGCCCATTGTCTTGTTGAGAGATGGGGTTGTTAGCCAGGGCCTTGCACTAGGATAGTGTTGGTTGATATGATGTTATACAGATGCGATTACCAATCCGATTCTTCTTATGAGACTCTTTAGTTTGAAAGTGACCATGTACCTGTATGAATACCTCCCTAGTTAAGAGGGAGTGTTGGAAAGTGTAACTAGTTTCGGTCTTCATATTGACTATGTAATAATGTATTTATGTGATGAAGAAGACAAAGATAATAAAAAATATTTTTTTGTTATGCTTGCTTCATGGGTTTCATGAGCAAGGTTTTATTATAGGTTAATAGACTTCTTCTTGATGTCTATTAGGGATTTGTCTTCTGGTTATAAATGTATTTAAGAGTCATGTTTATGAGCAATAAAGTTACACTTGTATGCCTCAAGACCTTGCCAATGAAGCTTGAAGACATGACTCAAATGATGCTTCAGATCAACATTGAAGTATCTCCTCAAGACAGCCTATGGACAGTAGACAAGTCGGCTCATAAACCCCTGATCAAGTCGGCTTCATAACCTATGGACAGGTTGGCTAATTTACAAGTTGGAACAACCATATATACCCATCTAGACTACATAGAACAGACCAACAGAAAGTCAGATTTCCTCTGAGTTTTTCGGACTAAATTACAATGAACAAAACTTCGGATATGTCTGAAATTGAAGTGCGGATTACAGGTATGAAGGAACAAACTATACAGCGAAGACCTCAGTTGGAGAAAGTGCGAAGAAGGAAGTCGAAATAATATATATGTGAAGTTACAAGGACTGTGTTAAGTACAAAGTATAATAAGTATGCTCAGCAGTACAAGTAAGGATTTCATTATTGTATGAAAAGGGTGGATTGCTCATCAAAAGGAAACAAGACTTGGGTATGTTGAAGACCAGCCTGCAAAGTTCAGTAAAGTGGGCAGCACAGGGACAAATCTATAACAGCAGGTGGGTTACATCACAAGAAGGACTACAGCAGCTGAAGGAAGAATACAAGTAGAGACTAAGCTCTCTAGTCTTGGTGCAGAAAGGTGCAGGACGGTGAAGGACGGTGCAGAGAAGAAGGATCAACTTAAGGAGTCTAAGAAGAAGCAATGACAAGGTCTTTGAGGCATACAAGGGTCAAGGGTCTGTGTCATGCTCATGGTACTTGTCATCTGAAAGTCTAGAAGAAGAATTTCTTGGGGGTTTTCCTCTCCAAGAGGGAGAGGTTTTGACCATGGCTTGAAGAGCCTAAATTTGTGTCTCTTGCGTTTTTGATAATTAACTTGATGAAAGATATAATAAGCTAAGAAGAGAAGACATAAGTAAAAGAAGTAAGCTCACAAGTAATTGTCAAGAAGAGAATTTGAATTAATCACAGCCCTACCAAATTCTCAACAACTTGTACAAAATCATATGCTAGTAGGACATTTTGAAGATGATGCTTGTGAGAAGTAATTTGATGGCTCTAACATTAAATATGGCTCACTTTGATGCTTTTTTCTTCTTGTACCCATGGCATTTATTTCACTTGATTCCTTGAGTCACTATTAGGTAACTCTTACAGGTGTCACCAAGATCCCTTGAGGGATGAAATGATGTTTCTCCAGCACTTCTTAGAGGATGTCCAACCACATTCCATGATGATGTAAGACACATAATTATGGATGTTAGAGCCTATTTGAGGAATGTTGGCCTTGGTGAGGACTTAGCAGAGATGGTGTGACCCACATCTAGCCTCAAGACCTTGATGCTAACCTTTGACACCAAGACATTGGCTTGGAGAGATGTTACACCATTGAGATAACAGGATGCCCCAAGGCTGGCATTTGTACCTTCTTGATGGGTGTTACACTTCTTTTAATGGTGATTGATGGTGTTGACTACTTGGGAACCCTATGGAGGCGTGGATGCACCATCTACCTTAATGATGCCATGCCCTAGCTTGATGACATCATCTTAGAACCTCATTTGACAATGACGTGAACCTTTTGGGGGATGATATGGGCTTAGGAGGGCTCCTTTAGTGATGTAGCACATCATTTGGATGGAGAAGCATGTTTTATGGGATAAGGTACATCCCTTGTGCCAAAAGTGATCTTCAATATTACCCAGACAAAACCCAAGTGGCACAATCCTCATTTTCCCTAGGGCGTTGGAGATCCTCTTCCCATGCAAGGTGACATCCTCATAACATGCCACGAGGAGGTCAAATGATACCAATGGATCCAATCTAACCATTGGGCTAGTGGGGCGTTGCATCTGGTCCAAGGTGCAGTGAAAAGTCAAAGAATCCAGTCAAAACGAGCAAGGGTGTTGGAGATCCACCTCCATGGACTAAATTGATTATTGTACCATCTACTAGCTAATAAGGATCAACAAAGTAACACATGATGAAATTTTCAGTTTGGGGCTTCTTTAAAAATGCAAATATCTGAACTATGCCCAGCCAGAGTAAATAATTCAGAAGCAAATCAGTAAACTCGTAATCATTAAATCCCAATTAAAAAAGTGATATGAAGGCTTACATCATTGATATCATTATCATTTGCTGTAGAACCTCTCATTGTTTCATCTTCCTGTGGCACATTATGAATAAATTCGAGGTGACGTCCACTGCAGTCTTCTCTACCCTCTGAAGACACAGGTCCTGACATTATTGCTCCATCACAATCCATCTCTGCTGAGCTTTCATATATCATAACCTGTTCATGCTGCTTTGTTATTTCTGGTCCCACATCTTGAACAGAAGTACCAGGAGTTTCTACAATCTTGTCCAAAGGCACATTATGAATAATTTCATGGTGAGGTCCACCACAGTCTTCTCTACACTCAGAAACCACAGGTCCTGACATTACTGCTCCATCACAAACCATCCCTGCTGAACTTTCATTCATCACAACTTGTTCATGATGCTTCATTATTTGTGATCCTGCATCAGGTCCACCGCAGACTTCTCTACCCTCGGAAACCACAGGTCCTGACATTATTGCTCCATCACAAATCATCCCTGTTGAACTTTCATACATCACAACTTGTTCATGATGCTTCGTTATTTGTGGTCCTGCATCTTGAACATAAGTACTAGGAGTTTCTACAATCCTGTCCAAGTTCCTCTCCCCAAGCCCTCCAGTAGGTATCTCAGTATTTGGAAGGTAACAGTTCCCTTGGAAGGGTATTGATGTCACGATATCAATAGGTCCCTGGGCTTTGAATTGACAACCTTCTATTTGTGCATTAGTCAGAGGCTGTTCAGAGACTGCCAAATCTTGACCTTGCGGTTTTGCATCACTGAAATTATTTGGTTCCTTATTAATCAATTGTTTTTCTTCATTGATTTTACTCCATGCACCTTGAGGTTCAACAATTGCCCCCTCCATTCCCTGCAGCACATGTAATCTGTGATGTTCTGCTGGAGAGTTTGATTCTTTTTTCTCCATCAAAGCTGTGTCCAGATTAATGGGAAGGACATTTGGCTCTTCACTTAGTACATAATTTTCAACAAGGCAGTGTGATCCTTCTCTGTCCTCCACATGTATCTCATGGATGTCAGCAAGTTGTTGTGATCCTTCCTTATCTTCGAAAGATGCCTTGTTTTTTTCAGTGACACAACTTGATCCTTCTTTGTTCCCCCCAAATGTCTCCTGATTTTCAGAGAGGCGATTTGCCAGTTCTTTGTCTTCCTCAAAGGACTTGCGATTTGCAGCAACGAAGTCTGATCCTTCAATATTATGTACAGAAGGTCCCTGATTTGGAAAGTTAATCTCTCTTACATTATTAAACTCTTGCTGTGTTACATAAGAATTTTGCACCCCTGGCACCTGACGAACTACAAAAGGAGCATCATGTTGCACAAATACTTCATCAACAGAAACTTGAACTTCCTGCATCCTAATAGATTCAAGGGTTGTCTGGAGATTTGAGACTCCAGGACCAATTTTAACTTCACTAGTAACATGGGCAAATGATGATTTAGAGGCTTTTTTCCCATGGACATCATTCATATTCACTCTGTCAGATTCAATCTCAGGTATCATCTCCAAAGGCCTTTCTCGTTCTCGGCTTTCAAGAAACTCATCCATATGCTCTCTGCTGGATTCTATGTTAGCTAATATCTGAACGGACCTCTCTTTCTCCTGTTTACCATGGACAGAATCAATATGCTCTCTGTGAGATTGTAATTGAGGCACCATCTCTAGATGTTTCTCCTGCTCTTGTCTTCGGTTGACAATGTCCACATGTACTCTCCTAGAATCTATCTCGGATGCTATCTCAAGGGAACTTTGTGCTGGTTCCAGTCGTACTGTTCTAGTAGAATCTATTTCAGATGCTATCTGAAGGGAACTTTGTGCTGGTTCCAGTCGTACTGTTCTAGTAGAATCTATTTCAGATGCTATCTGAAGGGAACTTTGTGCTGGTTCCAGTCGTACTGTTCTAGAATCATTTGTTCGCTCCATGCTGTTAGTAAGGTCCTGCATTTTTTGAAACTCATTTGAATTTTCATTTCCATCAACAATGGGAAACTTTGCACCATGTAAACCAAAAACTCGACTGTACAGGTCGTGCAACTCCATGCATAGCCCTGCCACAAGAAGCTTATATTAATTAACAGGAACAACAAAAAAAGCACATATGCAACAAAAAGTGCAGCAAAGGTGCGATGAACACACTAAATTTTAACTTTATTGTGAAAACTTGAAGAATGATCCAACTCTCAGTTGTCCAAGGAATCGTGATAACGAAGGAACTTACTCCTGAAGAAGGTAAAGAAAAAGAATTCACCTCCATAAACATTGAAATACATAAACTAGTTATGCGGAAACTAAAACATTTTTTCTTATATGATTTTCGTTTCTCAAGTGCTTCGCACTACTGGAACTAAGAAACTGTCATTGTCATGTCGGTGCAAGGACCATGCAATCTTTGTGAAATTTCTTCTTGATCTTAAATTTCAGAAATAATAATAAGAAAGACTATTATGATCTGCACGCTTAGCAACATATCATATTCAGGCAATATTTATTGTCTTGTGCGAATTATGACCAAACCAAACATAGACGTAAAGGTCATGTATCCAAAGATCAGAAGCATGGAGATGCTAGGGAGTACAAACATTGACCATGAATCTTATGGTGTGGAATGAAAGATAAAGAAAGCAACATATTACCAACAATGTTACCAGGTAGGGAACATGTACAGAAACTGTCAATATTATGTTGGTGCAAGCACCACGCCATCTCTACGAAAATAATGCATTTCAAGTTCATATTAAATTTCAGAAAATAATATTAATACTAATTATTATGGCCCGTGCCCTACGTGCTTCGTATTGTCCTTACACCAAACATACTCGTCAAGACCATGTATTGCCTTATAAGAAATTGTGAAATATGACCAAACGAAACACGTGCAAAGACTATGGATCCATAGATCACACTGCGCAAGCATCAACATGCTACTGAGTGCAGACTTTGACTATGTTCTTATATGATATTGTATGAAGGACGAAGAAGTCAACATATTTCCAACAATCTTGCCAGGTAGGGAACATATACAGCCCAAAAGATTTAAGAAATATAACCCAGATTTTCACATCCTACACAAATAAATAAATATCCATTCGTTACACACAAAAATATGAACTTTCAAATTTAGAATTTAGAATCCAAGAACAAAAAAACATCTGAAACTTGATTGTCTGTTACATTTTTAGCAACAGCCCAAACCATAAGTGTTGAAGAATGTAACTACGTTCAGTCTTCATTATTGTACTTGAGTCAAATCTAATATATTTGTAAAGCAAAAAGAATTTTTATTATTATTAAATTGACTTGTTAAAGCATGGGTTTCATGCTTGGGTCAATTTTAGGTCAATCCTCCATTGTAGGCTTCAGGTTGTTGTCAAAGTCATTAATTGGTCAAAGACTCCTCCATCAAGTCCTCCTCTTCAGCAAAGTCATCAACTTGGCCTCTTCATCAAGTCAGACTCTTCAAGTCGGCCTCAAATAAATTATCTTCAGGTCGGTTTCCTCAATATACTCATGTCGGCCTAAAACAGAGACACACCTCTTCAAGAACACATGTCGGCTCATTTCTATCGACGAACAACTATATATATAAGTGTGGGGTCTTCGCATTATTTCACCACAGAAGCTCGGAATTCTCTCTGAAATAAGTTCGGATGTCACAACAGTTCGGATCATATCGCAGTTCAGGCAATTTCAGGAAGAGGTTTTGGTGCCATTGCAGACGGAGAGGTTCAGTGTCATTACAGAGATAAACTCACATTAAAGTGACCACAGAATTTCGTGCTAATTGCAGAGACAAGTTCAGATAAGAGAATTTCAGAGATAATGTTTTGGTGTCATTACAAGAAAGAAGCTCAGATAGGAGATGATCTCAGTGTCACCACAGGAACCACAGTTTGCTGCTATCACAGATTTGGTACTACCACATTATTTACAGTTCGGTGTCCCTACAGTGAGGGAGTCTTGATGCTACCACAGAGAGAAGGTCACGGTGCAACTACAGCAATGAGATCTTTGTGTCATGACAGTTATGAGGTCCCGTGGATATTACAGTGAGGAGATCTTGACTGTAATTACAGTGATAATGTCTCAAGTGCAAACAGTGACATGGATCTTGGTATGCTATCACAGTGAAAGGAAGAACAAACAAGGATAACTTGATGGAGAAAGTCTCTAGTATAGGGTCTTGGTTGTCTCATCTTGGGTATAGGGTCACGGCTCTGCGAGCTCAAGGGTGGGGTTCGCGAACCCGTCCCGGGTTCGCGTCCCCAAGTATCGAGTTCGGGTATGGGTTCTTTTAAAACGCACCCAAAAGAATCGGATTCTTCGAGTAAGCATCGGGTTCCTGCAACCAAAATTTGGGTTCTTTTGTCTAAATGGGTGCATCGAACCCCGACAACGGGTGCGTGGAACTCCAAAATTGAGAACATTAGGGTCAATTTTTTTCCTGATTTTGTTGTAATTCTTTTCAAGCTCGGACTTTTTGCGTCTCTTTCTGCAGTTTCGACCGAGAGATGACCACCATAGATTCTTTGTGTAGGTCGAATGTCACTACTATTGTAGCTATGTTAAGGTCATTACTCTTGTAGCTATGTAGTTGGAGAGCATGCTCACTGAAGATCTAAGTGATGTTGATGACATGGCTTGAGGAAGCCATTATTCACTATTTTGAAATTTCCTAATTCATGTTTGGAGATGCTTTAAGGAAAATTTTGAATGTAGTATGACAATTGACATATATAATGATTCTTATTAATATGTCAACTCCAATTTTCACTTGATATCCAACTATAAATTTTGAAATTTCAATGTGAATGTTAAATGTTCGATGTTGTGCATGTTTAAATCTTTAAAGTTTAAATCATAAATATTTTATTTTTCTTGTTTAAAGTTGGAAAATATACAAATTCATATATATATATATATATATATATACACCCCTGGAAAACCCACGCACTCTGTTTCAAAAAGTGACGTACCTGTCCCCGTCCCTGAACCCACTTTTCCTGGCATCATACATAAAAGGACATCAAAAGAAATTATCAAAGAACGAGAAATTTCCCTATAGATTTCTCAACAATCCCAAAGGGCTAGGGTGAAGGAATTGATCCTGGAAAATTCCTGGAGGATTTCCAGATGTTCCTTTGTTGTATGTTGATTTTATTGTGGGTTTTGGAATCTATGTATTGGGTGAAACCACAGTGTTGTGTTTGAAGGGTGGAGACCACTAGCCTCTAGAATCCTTGTGTGTTTTATTGGTTTTAATAGAGCTGATGGGTGGAGGTGGTTGAATCCCTGGAGTCCTTGTTTCAGTTGATGTATGTGTTTTAATCCGTGAAGAAAAAGATCCCTCAACCTCTAGAATCTGACTCGGGGGTAACAACTACAAGTGAGACTTGGATGTAGTTGTCTATGGTTGGGTGGCGAGTCATAGTCTCGAACTTAGTTACCCATCAATTTTGAGATAAGTATCACTCATGTTCTCAAGAAATTAAGAATATATATATATATATATATATATATATATTCGGTCTAGAAATGATATTTATTGATGGCATGGTTCATGATTTCTTTAATGTTATGAATTGACCAATGTGTTCTTGTTACTGCGTAAAAGGTGTTGGAACAACATGTGGCATAATTGATTTAGATCTTGCAGTAACTAGCATGCAATATACTTTATTGCAGTGATATGAATTTGTTTGATTTCAGGACTATGCATGTTTACTCTAGAATTTTCAAGCTACATGAAGATGTGAAATGCATCGTCATATACTAACATCTTGGATGGAGGGGTTACTTCACTATGAAGGTGTTGGGTTTGCATTGGTAGAAAGAAGTGCCCAACATTGTTAATGAATATTGTCGAAAGATTTGAAATCTTGTGTTCATTGCATGTTTAAATTGTTGTATATGTAATGGCAGATTTGTTGCATGTTAATGGGTACATTTTTTATTGAAGGGAAGGAGGCCTTATTGCCATCCCTTGTCACTTAATTTCTCAATTGATAGGGTTGTTGGGCCAAGAAAATGAGTTCCTTTTTCTGTTAATGAGTTGTTACAGCTCTCCGCATTTTGTAAAGAATGCACTTGAAAAATGTTGTTAAATTGATATCATGCATATGATTTTGTATTTCATAAGTTTAGCCCTAAAATCCTTATGTATCTATTAGCCATTAAGTGTTGGAGATAAGGCTTCAAAAGTTGTAAAAGTTTGAAAAGTTCCAGCATTGTTAAAGTGCTAGAAATTTTAAAAAGCAATTGCAAATTTTGTTAGCAGGTCAGCAAGGCCGAAGGTCGGGAGGTCGGCTTGAAAGGCCTAACCTCTAGCAGAGTCGACCTGACTATCTGCACCAGTAGGTCGGGGGGTCAAGAGGTCAGGGGTTTGACCCACCCAGACCCAATGAAATGTCGTGGAAGTGTGGTAGGGCCAACCTCGACCTAAGGTGGGAGGGCTGACCCCAACCTCCTTGGGACTTGTGCCAGCCACGTGGTCCTGTCCACAGAGGTTGTGTGGCAGGTGCCACGTGGGTCATGGTGGGTCCATGCACCACATTACTTGCCACATAGGCCTTTGTGAGACAGCCACGTGGAGGTCATGATGATGTGGCAAGGACATTATGGTCAATCTTTAAAAGGCCATAACTTTTGATTCGTTAGCCGAATTGAGGAAAAATTTGCATCATTGGAATCAGCTCGACGAGACGTATGCAATGACGTTGTTTATTTGAAATTCTGGAAAAGTCGAAAAAAGGTCAAGAATTTTAGCTTTCATTCCCATAACTGTACTCTGGGAGTTGGGTTAGCAGAGTAACCACCTCCTTATAACTCTAGTTGGGTTTGGGGTTAAGAGAGTGGGTGATTACACTTGCTTCTTGTTTATTGACTCAATTCTTGGGATTCTTTGTGTTTATTGGGGCATCCATTATGAAATGAGGCCTTTCAAAGTGCCTATGTTTAAGCTCACTCTTTTAAATGTTCTCCTATGAAAGCAGCTTACTCTTGCATCTTATATTCATGTCCTTCTCTCCACTGAATAATTGAGGGTGTGCTTTTTTTTATCCTTCCATTATGAGTGCAAGGTCGGTCACCTTTTACATAACATATGGCCTTGTCGTCGCGTCTAGGACTTGTAGATAAGGTTTTGAACTATCTATAAATTTAAATAATTGATACTTTATTCCCCTTGTTGTCATCCTAGCGACCAAGCAATCCCTTTGATTGACCATTTCTTTAAGACCATCTGCTTATATCAGTGTTGCACAACTCAAAGTTGGGAATGACTCGGCTAGGGTCTCAACTTGTTGAGTTGGGAAAAACATGGTAATATTGCCAAAAACTGGAAATGTTAAAAAGTTTGTAACTTTTGATTTTTTCAAACAAATTAAAATTTAAGACGGTATTTGTGCCATGAATAAAACTTCAATTGTCCCCTCTATCACCATGTTGAATCAAAGTAGTGTTGCAGGAACCGTCCCCCACCCCCCCATAGCTCAGAGGTCTGAACCGTCCCCCACCCCCCCACAACTCAGAGGTCAGAACCGTCCCCCACCCCCCCACAGCTCAAAGGTCGGAACCGTCCCCCACCCCCCCACAGCTCAAAGGTCGGAACCGTGAACCATGTGGATCCATGGCCCAACCATGCACCCAAATTATGAAACTGTGCCTTGCTTGTAAAATCACAGTTCCTGATCCTATGGGAACCGTGAGGGTTCCGTTCACCGTTCCCCAAGCCAAACCACAGTTCTGGCACAATTCTATCATGCTTCATGCACAGTTCCGCTAGAGGCTATTTCTATTTTTTATTTTTCTTAACTTGTCGTTTAAGTGAGGCCTAGGGTGAGTTGGGTGAGTTTAGGGAAAGGGAGGATGAGGTTAAAAGGTCTCTTCCCCTTCTCTTTTCTTCATTCTTGCATTTTTGGCTTGAGCTTAGAGAAGAGAGAAGAACAGACCTTGGAGAATAGCAAGCTTTTGAGATCAGATTTGTGAGAGATTGGAGGAGAGAGCAAAGGAGAGCTTGGAGGAGTGACTAAGGAGGATCTTGGAGGAGTGGAGAAGGGTTTCCATCTACCTCAAATTCTCAACTTCTAAAGAGTGAAAGAGGTGAGTGCAAATCACAGTTAACTCGCTCATTTTCTTACCATTCTTGCTTGTATTTTCCATGCTTTCATCTTGCTCATTTTATTGCAGGTTGTCCATCTAAAATGGTGTTCTTTAGGATAAACATTCCACTTTTGCTTTCATGGTGTGGGTGGGGTAGGCATAGAAGGGAGAAATAGAAGAGGATAGTGGTCACACCCATAGTGACCCAATGTATGATAAGGAGGAAGGGTTTGAAGGGTAAAGAGATGAAGAGGGAACTGAAATGAAAGGGGCAAAAGTTGCAATGAGACACTTGTGGAAATTCGTGACAAAACTTGAGCGAGCAAGAGGTGTTGGAACCTTCAAGTTTTTATGTCCTCATAATTGTCATGGAAAAAAACCTTATAATCGTTCATATAACCATGTGAGGAGGCATCTTTTTGGGGTAATGGACAGTGATGAAAATAAGGGTGTCATAGGGTTCTGAATTTTCCCGAAGGTATTAATGGAACAAGGGAAAAAATACATCCAAATATAGGAGGTTGCACAAAAGAAAACTAAGAAACAAAACCTTTAGCCCGATGCAAGTACAACCTCTAGATTTGGTGGCTACACCTCATCTCCTCTTGGTAATTCTGGAACTCTGAATTCAAAAGACCAAAAACAGATTTCCTAAATATTGGTGGGAGGGATGATGTGGATCCAAAAGTGGTCTGGTTTCATTGTGCTTGTTGTATACCATTCAATGTTCTTCGCTTTCCCTACTAGCATGATTTGGTTAATGCATCAATGATGCCCCAAAAGGATACAAGAGCCCCAACTATGAGAAAGCTAGAACTTTGTTATTAGAGAGACAAAAGGCAAAGATTAATAAAGCTTTGACCCGATTTACAAATGAGTGGGTGGATTGCAAGGTATCCATTATATCGAATGGTTGGACAAAGGTTAGAAACCAACATTTGATAAACATTCTTGGTGTTTCTATTAGAAATGCAATGTTTATTTCAAGTCATGAATCCTCCTCCATCATTGTGTCTTCTCAAAACATTGCAAATATCCTATCGAAACAATTAATGATGTTGGTCCTAATAATGTGGTTCAAGTGATCATAAAAATCATTGAGCAAACTCATCCACACAACTTTTGGTCTAGGTGTTTGGTGCACACATCGAACCTTTTGATGCATGATATTGTTAACCATAGTGAATGTGCATGCATTAATCAGCGATACAAGAGAAGGAAGCAACTCATTAAATATGTCATAGGGCATACAAGGGTCAACTACATTTATGGAACATACTCCAAGTTGCAGTTGCTTAAGCTTTCAAAAACTAGATTTGCATGTTATTACCTCACCTTTAGAAACCTATTGAAGGTGAGATGAGCTTTAAGTGCTATGGTGAAGTGTGATTCATGGGATGGGATGAGATGAGCATTGATAGAGAAGGTGCTAATATAGTGAAGGACATTGTTTTTTATAGTTACTTTTGGTCACAGGTTAAATATGTGTTGCAATTCACCAAGGCAATTTATTACATGATCAAGTTTGCAAATTCAAATTGGCCAATAATTGGGGAGGTGTATGAGGATATAGATGGCATGTTGGGGTAGATTAAAGACATTGTTGAGCCTAGAGATATCACCACGTACAATTATATTTGTGCAGAGGTGGAAAAATGATGGGAAATACTAAACATTTAATTGCATTCCTTAGCATATGTTCTTACACCTAAATACTATCATGTATCATGGCTTTCAACACTAGCACCTGATGGGTTGATCAAGAGAAAACCACAACAAGATCCAAAGGCTCAGTCTAGTTATATGAAAGCATTGGATAAGTTAGTCCCCGATGAGAAGTGTGACACCATATGAAAACAATTTAGCCATTATATCCTTGCCACTGGTGCATTTGCGACCAATCATGCAATTAGTGATTGAGGGAATTCCTCTTCTCTCGAGTGGTGGAACATGTATAGCAATGCTACTTCACATCTACAATGTTTGGCAATATGGGTTCTCTCACAAGTGAACACTTCTTTAGAGAGGTGGTGTGAACACTTCTTCATTACTACTTGTGCTTCTTATCCCATTACTATGAGGAGGCAAAGAAAAATAAAGACTTTTGAGGTTTGAGAAAAAATCCAGAGGAGGCCAATTTGCACGATGGAGTGTTGTATTTAGAGCAATTAGAGGATGCTCTTATCCAGAATGATGATGATCGTGTTGAGATGCCACCCCCATCCAGTGCCATGATGCGTAACCCCATAAGAGGAATTTGTTTTCCTACATTTGACAACCAGACAACTACCAACCCTTGTCAGCCATCATTAGACGATGATCTACCATATGCCTCCGCCATTTGCATCAATCATGTGCCTCTCACCATCCGGCATGACACTTGGATGAAGGCGGGCTACTATTCAAAAGGCACCTTGATCATTTTCCAATCGAGTTTATACATGTTTGTTTTGGAAATTTAGCATGGATGATGGAGTGATATGGAAATTAATAAACCTTGGTTGTCATATTGTTTTGTCCCCTTACCAAGGGGGTCAATCTTTGACCCTAGTCCAATGGGGCCTCCTTTAAAGCCCTTAGTGTTATAGGAGGGGCACTACTTAGAAAACCATGATTGAGATAATGTGTTCTATTTTTCCAATACCATACTTAAAATTTTCCATGCCACATTACAAGCCCCATATCTCACCTCCATGATGAACTCTTAGCTAAACTGAGAGGGGGGAGGTGAATTAGTTTAGTACATTCATGGACATTTAAAACTCTTTTCATTCAACTTATTTACACCTTCATTTCATAAGTTGCTTAATACATAATGAATCAACAAAATTAATGTGTGGACAGCAAGTAATTAAGCAGATTAAAACATCAGATCAACACATAATCATCAAGCAAATAGATAGCAGATATAAATGGAAACCCATAAGGGAGGAAACCAGATCTTATTATTGTTGTGATGCAAAACCAAGCTCCAACTCCCTCTCACCACTGATTTTTTGTAGGCTCCAACCTACAGGAGGCTAATACCTCAAATTTTGCAAGCTACAACTTGCAAGGAAGCTCCAACTCCCATCTATTTTTTGCAGGCTACAACCCACAGGAGGCTCCTACCTTAACCAGCTCCAACTGGACATCTACCAAGTTACAACTTGCAATGGAAGCACCAACTCCCATGTATTTTCTACAGGCTACAACCCACAAGAGGCACCTACCTCAACCAGCTCCAACTAGACAACTATCAAGCTACAACTTGAAACGGAAGCACCAACTCCCATGTATTTTCTGCAGGCTACAACCCACGGGAAGCTCCTACCTCAACCAGCTCCAATTGGACATCTATCAAGCTACAACTTGAAACGGAAGCACGAAGTCCCATGTATTTTCTGCAGGCTACAACCCACAGGGGGCTCCTACCTCAATTTCTACAAGCTACAACTTGCAAGGAAGCTCCAACTCCCAAATATTTTCTGCAGGCTACAACCTACAGGAGGCTCCTACCTCACCCAGCTCCAACTGGAAATTTATCAAACTAAAACTTCAAAGGAGACTACAATCCCCTCACTCAACATGAAACTAAAATGCTAATTTACCTGGATATCAGCTCTGTTATACTCCTTCTCCATTGTTGCCTCTTCAGCCTTCATATCTACTTCATATCAACTCTCTCTTATTCTTCCAATCTCCAACCTTCTGTAGTGCTCTTACATTCTTTCGCTCTTTTCCATTATGCAGCTTTCTAACCTCTTCAGCTCTCTTCAAATCTGTTGCTCTCTCTCTGACCCCTCTATTCACACGGATATTACATGTTTTATGCAGATAACTACATGATTGTTTTCATTCTACAAGGAATACGAAGTGAATAGGCCTGACACTATGCCTTCCACCCATTCGATTCCTCATTCTTCAGTTCAGGTTATTACATCAGAAATAATCATTACAGCACTCATGGAGTTTTGCCTATGCCTACGGAAACTTGCCTTTGCATCACAAACAATATAAAATAATCAATGAATTTACATTTACAGTTACAACAAATATATTTCACTCAGCCCTTTCAGCTCTTTGCTCGATTTGCCTTTGTCCTTTCTGTTGTTGTCACTGTCTTTTTTGTTTTTGCAGTTAAATCATAACAGTTCTGCACAAACGCTTTTTGGCCCGACTCGACCGAGCTGGCACATTTCCAACAGTGCCACCATATCTCCTTTTTCTCGACTCTGCCTCTTCTTCTCTTGCCCGCAGCGTTCAGCCTTTACCTGCTCCTTTTCTCTGTGTCAAGTCACTTCCCCGAGTCTCCTTCTGCTGCATTCAGACTCTTGTTATTAAACGGCCGCACTAACCTTGCATGAGAGAGAACCACAGAGAACCCTGGATCTGAAATATATTAATATTTACCTCTGAACGCTATCGCGTCCGGCCACATCTATCACATTTGGGCGTTCCGTAGGTTTTACGTTATAATCTTCCTTTTCCTCCTCCGATGCGATTTAACACAGGAAATGCTTTACATCCCACACAATTACCCACTACGCACGGCGGATCACTATATTCAGCACCAAGGCAAATCATAACTTCACATATCAGGTATCGCTACTTACAACATTTAACTTGCGAAAACTTAATAAACATATAAATCGCCAATAGCGATATGCAATCGCATCTCATCGCAAACCCCACTTCTTATCGCATCGCAACCTCTGCGCATTATCGCAACTTCGCAAGTTTAATCATATCGCAATAATACCGATTTTGCGATTTCGCAAATCACTGCGAATACCTTATCGCATGTCGCAAAACCTTGCCCATCGCACTTCGGCTCTTCACCGATTTACCTGATCGGCACTTTACAAATTTACATCTCCGCCATTAACTGTTATACCATATCACATGCCCTATGTGATATGCGCAAGGACTCCGCTCGACACGTGTCCACTTCAGCACTTTCACAATTCAATCTGCGATGAGATATAAATGGTCGATCTTCAAGCTAATCTTTACGATTTAATCAAAACTGTCCATTCTCTCCTTTGGAAATTTTCTTAGGGGTTTTATGCCTTAATCATTTCACCTGTTTGTTCAACTACCGCTGCTCTGCAACTCCGTCTCCTCCACGCTACTCCTTCCTGGGTCTTCTCTTCTCTTATTCGCTTCGATCTATGATTATACGAAATTTTCTTAGGGGTTTTATGCCTTAATCATTTCGCCTGTTTGTTCAACTACCGTTGCTCTGCAACTCCATCTCCTCCATGCTACTCCTTCCTGGGTCTTCTATTCTCTTATTCACTTGGATCTATGATTATACGCTGGTGCCACTTTACATAATATTTCAATGTCGAATACAGAACACCATTCTTTATTAGATCTCTGAATCCAGAATACGGATTTGTTTCTTATTCAACTTGCACACACATCCACTTGCTCCAGACTGGAATCACACCGAATTGAACTGCATTGTTCTGCCTCTTTGTTGCTCCTCTGCCTTGCTCCTTTGCCTCTCTTTTGCTCTTTGTTGCTCCTCTCCCACTCTTTTATGCTTCTCCACTTGACTTTTTCCTTCTTTGCCTTATTTCTCCTTTATACTCCAGCTGATCCTGATCTGCTCCTTTGTTCTCAATGATAATTTTGGTGTTGCTCCTTTCTGTTCCTTTGCCATCAATGACAATATTTTCAACACTCCATTCTTCACGTACAACTTGTTATTAGTTCTTAGGGATTTTGCACTCATATGTTCACATACCTTAAGTGGGCCCGGAAATTTTTCCCTGGCAAGTTGATGCAGCTAAAAGAAACGAAAAAACATATCATGGCCACAACGAAACAAAAGAAAGAAAATCATAATGCAAAAGATGGTCAATACATGAAATTAGCACGTGGGCAAAAGCCTAGCATGAGCTCTACCTCCCTCATATGGCCATCACTCGGTTCCTGAGCACATGATGCTCTACTACATCAAAAAGGATCCCTTGCATGTCCCAATCCCAATGAGTGATAAACTGACTCATCCTAAAGGGGTAATAAAACTACTACATCATACAAAGCAAGCTCTAACCCTTTAGCTATAAGTTGTAATACAAGGAATAATCAAGAAGAATTAAAAGACGCACAAGACGAGTGGAAAAATAAGACCAAGCTAGTAACTCATGCATCCACGAATGCTCCCCCTTCACATCTATACACTAAGGAATGTGGACACCCACATTAGCTAGTCCCTTTGACCATGGCACTTGGCCATGAAGTCTTTTCCCCTCCATCAGCACATTATTATACACTACCACCTATCAATTGAAGGGTCGAACAAGAGTATGTTACTTTCCCTTAGGAATTGGATGCACCTAATAGGGTTGACCATTAGTCACCCCTACCAAGGGAGAAAACCCTTTGCAAGAACTTGGTCCTAATTTTGGGAGGGAATCTTTGTTTGAAGTATTAATGTGCCCTTAACACTCAAGTTTGGTTCACTTCGTTGCATTATTGATCTAGTCTCTCGTGGATGGTTACTTTAACTAGAATCCATGTTATCATTGTCAAGTGGGTTACTGCAACCCAAGCCTTGGGCACCCACTCCACAGGTACCCAAGCCCTTCAGAGAAGTACATTGGCCTAAGTAGGTGCAGCGTTGAGAGGCTAGAGCCTCATGGAAACAATAGTAGATGACACCCTAGAGTACCTCCAAGACCCAGGGCATTGGTCAACTTTGACCTGGTTTGAGGATTCTTCATGATGACATCATTGGACCTAGTATGCCCCCAGGTTGGCCTTAACACAACCTGATGGGCAAGAGTGATTCAGAGCCCAAATGGGAATGGTCCAATGATGTTCCCACTGAGAGACCACGAAGGGCTTGTTGCACTAAAGGAATCCCTAACATTGGAGAAGAGGCCTTATTTGACAATTGGGGACCCATGGAGACCACTTGACGACACCCTGGGTGGCACTTCATACCCCACAGGAGATATTGAGATGAATTTGAAGGCCAACCCTCAAATATTGGATCATACAAGCATCTACACACATTTGGACACCTCATCATGCTTTGGCATGGCATTGGGACCCTTAATTTATCATTATCTAATGAGTTGGATTATACCCCAACTTCATTTAATGATCAAACTTGTTTCTAAGGGCTTCACTAGGTTAAATTAGGGGACCTAAGCCTCATATAAATAGAAGACTGGCTCAAATCATTTTCACCATCACTTGTGATCGAATTCAACCCTCTTAGAGAATCCAACCTAGCTGAATTTGAACCTTAGTATCTTGTGGAGATTTGATCTATTGAGGATTTTTTCTTAGGGAACTATTATTTGGCTTTGAATATGTCATTAAGGAGCAATAAAAGATTTGTTCATGCATTATATCTTGTAAGTGTACCTTGTACTTGATAAATCTTTATATTTTGGGGCTATTGTATGGAATGGTTAATTATCTAGGGTTTCTATGTGCTTGTTATTGTTGAAAATTATTTTATGAAATCTTGGTAATAGTATTGTGTGCATTCCCACTTATAGAATTTGTATGATAATCCCATGGATAAAACTTTAAACTAGCTCTCCCCATTGACATTTCTCCCCACAAAATTCATAGTTAGGGTTTCAAACCTAGGGTTTCATATTTCCCTCCCTTCTTGCTAGGGTTTAGTTGTTGCTCCTAAGTTAATAATCCCACGAACTCCATCACCCAAGGTCAAGGCATTGCCCTTGGTCGCATTGTTGATCACCTTGGAAACATACACTATATTTTGGTTCTCTTCCTCTAAACTAGAGTTTTGGCCTCTTAAGGAAAGTCGTTAGCTAGGACTAGGGCATGAATTTCAACTAGAACTGTTACCTTGTGGAGACATACAACATGGGATTGTGAGGTAATTTCTTGAAAATCACCCTTTTCTCATGGCTAATTTCTCCATTTTAGGGTTAATGTCCTATGCCCTACGCAAATTGTGCCTTACAAAGGCCCTAGTTGGCCCTAGGCTTCAACTTGAGGCTTACTGAAAGCTTCATGAGCCATAAATCAAGAGTATACATTTATTGCAAGCCTTTTCTTGGCCTTGTGATCCTAGATAAGCTTATTACAGTTCTTTTTCTCGAGTCTTGGGTCACAATGTGCCCTAATTAGGCCTTTTGGAGAATATGAATTGCCTTATCTTGCTAGCTAAACCCTATTCTTAAGAAGAGCAACCCTCCTTGGCATATTTTTGTCATCTTTATCCCTAGTATTTGATAAATCCTTTAGGTGACTTAATATAGGGAAGCCTCCCTTATGGTGAAAGACCACTAAAGAGTAAGAGGTAGTGGTTGTGGTGACAGTGGGCCACACCTCATATTGTTGTCCCTTAGGTCTAGTTCTTGTCTTGTGTGCTACACTTACAAGACCTACTAGATTTTGAGGCAACAATACCCATGTTCTAATCTTCAACAAGGGCTTCATCTTTAGTTCCACAGCCACCATCCTCTTCACTATCACCACATGGAGGCTCACGTACTCATCGTAGTAGTGTAAAGAGGAAAAATTAGTAGACATATTCATAATTCACTCCTTTTTTTCATATTCTATAGATGATAGATTAGATCCTTAGAAATTAGTGTTTAAATTTGAACTTTTCAGTCCTCCTACTTCAGCGTGCAATTGGTGGTGGCCAAGTGACCTATTTTGTAAGCATTATTACTTGGTCATGTTAACAATTGCTAACTTGCTAGATGAGTTATTTGAATGTTTTATCTTCTATATGTCTATTTCCTATTATATGGTTAAAATTTTGATACTTTCTACCTTCTATTATATGTGGTATGCTTAAAAATTTGATATTTATTTGTAATTGTTAGAATCTAGATGGTTGATGCTCGAATAATTTATCATTATATTACTATGGATGACATATCTATCTTGATTTACATACAAATATGCATCTTTTCATGTCTTCTAATCAGTGTGGAAAAAGTCGCGATTTTTTGAAAAAAAATTGAAAAAATCGGGAGTTTTTGCCAGCACCGATAAAATCGGCCGACTTTTTCACGATTTTTTCAAAATCGAAAAAGTCGCGATTTAATCGTATTACTCCCGACTTTTTGCTGAGTCGAATGAAAAAATCGTGATGCCCCTCAACGCTGTTAATAAAAGCCCGAAAATAGATTTTTATGAGCTAATTTTTGTCAGTTTGTTGTGTTTAGCACTGTGGAGAGTCGAGGAGAGGGTTCAAAGTTTGCGATTTGCATTGTGCATTGAAGATTTAATTCTCCACCGCTCGAGCTTGCAGATTGGGAGGTGTCGGATCGTCGCGGTTTGCTGCTGCTGCCAGGTAAGTTTTTTCCAAGTACCATTTCCTGTGTATTCTCTTTGCTTTCTTTCTTTTGCTTGGAACATGGCATCCAGCTCTGACAACAAGCAGAACCACTTTTTTTAATTTTTACCTCCCCCTAGGGTGATAAAACAAGTTTTGCATACATATTGGAGTCTAATACCATAAACAATGTGACAGGGTATGAAGTTTTGTTATGGTCTTAAGTTAGAATGAGACATGGGCATCGAAGTCCTAAAAGTCATTGGATATTCAGATCTTGTGGTCACGTCAGTAAAGAATACCTATGGATCATTGAGAACTCTGACTTCCTGGATTGTCGAATTCTAACAACTAGAGGGAAAGTTGCTAAAGATTAGACGGCTTTGTAGCCAAATCTTGGCCAAATTCTGCAAGAATTTGGGATCCCATTTCTTCCTCTTCTCTTCTACATCCTAATACTTCTCTAAATTATGATCAATATTGTCAAGGAAATGTAGTAACTAGTAAGACCACCCAAAGATGCCAAGCGATATTTGAAACTAACTACAGAGAACTGTCGTTGAAGTAACTTTTTTGGTTAGAAGTGACTCTCTCAAATATACTACGGTACTACCTTAACGCAAATCTGTGTTCTTAACTTCTTAACATGCATATAAGCTTTGGCAATGAGATTCTGTGTTGGTTTTTATGCCTATAAATTTGTTGAGGACATTATGTGTTCATGTTAAGCTCAATGCAATTTTTGTGTTAGTTTACAACTTTTATGCCTATAATTTCATCAAGGTGTTTCTGTATTTGAATTTATCAAGTGTTCTATCCATGTAAGGTTGTAACTCCTTTCAGCATTCTATGATTTTTTGAATTAAGAGCATCCAACAGTAACTGCGACGACAAATTATTAAAATTTATTGATCCCAGATTTTATTAACTTTGGTAACAATGGTTTTGCCCAGAAAAGGATCTCCACCTCTACTAGTGCCTTTAGTAGAAACCGAAGTGAACAGAGAATTGCCATTGAGTTTTTCATTAAGACATTTTCCTTTCTAGAGTCTTTCAACAGTTCAACTTTCAAGAATCAAAATTCAAATAAAACAAATTCTAACCCTTGTTTACTATTTAGTGAATTTAATTTATGTGATGGGCAATTTCTAAATTTTTTTTTAATTTTTGTTTTGTGCCCAGGTTCAAACATCAAAAAGTTTCAAACAAAATGCCAAGGAATTTGGACCCTATGTGGGAGTATGGTGAACCTGATCCTGTACCCGAAATTGGAGGTGTCAATAGAATGTATTTGACTTGCAAGTTGTGTGGAAAGCATATGTCAGGGGGTGTCAACAGATTAAAATTCCATTTGGGGCAAATTCCAGGGCAAAAAATAGAACTTTGCCCAGATCCATCTCCAGAAATTATCCAACGGGCCATTAAATCGTTGATGGATAAAGAGGATGGCAAAGACACCAGGGCAGTAATGAAAAGCCAACTTGTAGGGAACTCAAGAGTGGGGGTAAGTGAGAGTGCTTCTTCTGCTTCAGCATCAACTTCCACTCCCAACCCCTTCAGCGTTTTTCCCTAGAACCACACCCTGTGCACTACCTGGCATCAAATCAGCAATTAAAAAAAAGGAAAAGGCAGAAGCTGACAGGTTGGTGAGTAGATGTCTTCTATGGAGTGATGTTCCTTTCAACATTGCCAAGACAAACCCATTCTACCAACCTATGTTTGATGTTGTTGTTGTCGTTGGCCCGGGGTACAAAGCCCCTACCTTTGCACAGTTGAGAGGGCCTCTTCTTCAAGAGGAAAAGAATGATTGCACTGCTAGACTGGAGGAGTTTAGGGCATCCTGGGAACACAATGGATGCATAGTCATGTTAGATGGTTGGACTGACCAGAAGGGTAGGACCCTTCTTAACTTCCTGGTTAGTTGTCCCAAAGGGACAATGTTTATGAAATCTGTTGATGCATCTGCACACATTAAAGATGCATGTTTATTATGTGAGTTGTTGGACATCTTCATTCAGGAAATAGGCCCACAAAATGTTGTCCAAGTCATAACAGACAACGCTGCAAATTATGTTGCAGCTGGCAGGTTGCTTATGGAGAGGTATCCTACCCTGTTTTGGACACCTTGTGCTACTCATTGTATTGACTTGATGTTGAAGGATATAGGTAAGATTCCTATGGTGAGGCATATTGTTGAATCATCCAAGAGCATAACAAAATTTATTTACAATCATGCATCTGTGCTTAGCTTGATGAGAAGATTCACCAACAACAAAGAGTTGGTGCGTCCTGCGATAACACGCTTTGCCACTACTTTCATATCTCTTCAGTCTCTGTTGAATTCTATGTGGGACGTGAAGAGCATGTTTCTTTCACAGGATTGGCATGAGTTATCTATTAGCCGCAAACCAAAGGGAGAGGGCATATGCAGACTTGTTTCATATGATCAAAACTTTTGGGCAGGAGTAGAAGAGGTGTGTGCCATTTCAGAACCTTTGGTAAGGGTTCATCGATTGGTTGATGGAGAGAAGCCCGCAATGGGCTACTTGTATGAGGCCATGGATAGGGCCAAAGAAGCCATTCGTGCTTATTATGAAGATAAGGGAGATAAGGGGTTAGAGAAACAACAGGTGATATGGAGAGCGATTGATGACCGATGGAACAATACCCTCCATCGCCCCATTCATGCTGCAGGTATCTACTTCAACCCCGCATTTGCTTACTCCTATGGTTTCAGATTTGATGCCGAGGTGATGGATGGATTCTTCACATGTGTTGAGAGGATGGTGGTATCTGAGCAAGAACGTGAAGATATTTCCAAAGAAATGGAAATATATAGGATGGCAGGTGGCACATTTGGTTTTACCATGGCTATTAAGAGTAGGACGACCAAAATGCCAGGTAACCTTCAGTTGGTTTCAACTTTTTCATTGTCTCTTCATAATTTTTGCTTCTCATTTTTATTTTAACTTGTAGATGCTTGGTGGACAAGCTATGGTGGTAGAGTACCCCATCTCCAAAAGCTTGCCATTTGAGTGCTTAGCCAGACATGCAGTTCCTCTAGGTGTGAGCGTAATTGGAGTGTCTTTGACAAAATACATAGCAAAAAGCGCAACACGTAAAAAAACTTCAAATTGAATTTTTGAAATAATTTGATTATTTTTACTATATAAATTTTCTAAGTACTAATTTATAATCTATGACCCTTTTACAGATTGGAATCCCAACGCCTCAATGACATGGTGTATGTCTACTACAATCTTCGATTGTGGATGAGACAAATTCAGAAAACTCCTGATATGGATGCCATCTCATTGGACAATATTGATACCACTGTTGCATGGAGCGTCGAGACTGAGAGGTCAGCCATGGAATTGACCCCTGATTGGTTAGATGTGGATCCAGAGGCACTAGCGCCAGAGGAGGAAGCAGTTGTACAGCAGGAGGAGCCAGTGGTAGAGGAGGAGGAGCGGGGTCAGGAGGCAAAGCAGGAGGAGGATGTGGAGGAGGAGGTGACACCATCTAGGATGGGCAATAGCAGTGGCAGCGTCAGCAGCAGAGGACAGAGGCCACCTCTTTTTTTTGCTTCTAGAGGACGATTGGGTCCATTTGGATCCCGAGGGGCAGGGCCTTCTTCCTCTAAAGGAAAAGGCAAAGCCATTCCCTATTCCCGCAAAAGGGGCAGGGGATCTTCATCTTAGTGACTAATTACTTTATGACATGGAGATGACTCATGATATACATTTATTATATTTTTTGTTAATATTTTGACTCTTGAGACTGAGACTCAAGATTCAGGACTCTATTCACTATTTTGATATGTGATGTAGCACTAGACTTCATATACATATTATATATTAGCTTTCTTTACATGTTTATGTGGAAATGCATTTATTTGATGTTGTGGATACTTTAGATGCTAATAAAAGTGAAAAAATTTGAATAATTTTGTATTTTTTTAATTTTGCCGACTTTTTCAAAAAACCCTCGACTTTGCCAAGTTTTTCAACTTTTTTACCCTTGCTGATTTAATCCCGACTTCGACCTTTTCCACATTGCTTCTAATACTAATTTGATTTTCTAGATCTTTTTTTTTAATATAAATGCAAAAAATATATATGAGAATATATAGACACTTCGCTTCCAAGGATTTTTGGAAAAGCACGCTTTCAACACTTCACTTCTAAGAAGCATCCCTTTGATCCCCACTTTGTGCAACAATGAATCGAAATTCACCCTCCTTGAAAAGAAAACAAGAAGTGGAAATGGGAAAAAATAGCCCCATTTTTCAACTTTACACTGACAACATTGTTGATGATTGTAACTCGTGCAGGAAATTTTGCATAGGCCTAAGTGTCTAGGCATGCAGAGGTTGCCCCGCAGATCTTCTTAGACACTTTCTATAGTGTGAGCAAGTTGTATTTGTAACTTAGCCTAAGTTACACATAGGAAAAGCACATAATTATTATGTTGCCTTATTGAGATAAAATAAAATTAGGAAAAGTAAATTAATTACTTTAGTGATTATGTTTTAATCTCAATCCTTGATCTCTAGTTAAGTGACATCTAATCTCGACCATCAACCATTCTAGACATTAGGATTAAGTATTTAGCTCGACGTAATGTTATAAAAGCAAGGCCAAAGACGAGGAGAAGATACGCCATACAACAGCACAAGATTGAACAACGCATCTCAATAAGCGTGTTGAGTACGAGGAAGGGAGCTGCAAGGAAATCCAGATCAACCAAGGAGAGCTTGATATGCGGGATCAAATCCAGTTGTTATATGTATTTCCTCGGTTGGACCATTTTCCTAGGAGGGGAGCCCAAGTAAGTTCTGAAAGTTAATGAAGCATTGTGATTTGGTAGAATTTGTTAGATCATTGTGACTAAGACTAGTATATTTTCTTCCACTAAATTTTTGTATTAATGAACCTAGTTGTGCAATTAATTAGTAGATATGTAATCTACTAGGAATTATATGTCAAGAGCTAGGTTTGCAGGAAAAACTAACATGGTATTAGAGCGTAAACCTTGAGGCATCGATCTTTGAATCACAGAGGCCAGGTTCATACCAGATCGTCGTGGTTAGGTTCAGTCGCAATCGTACGAGTGGATAATTTCTAAAAGGAGGCCAAAAAAAGTCGAGTGTATTGAAAGTACAAAAAGTTTGTTGTTGTAGGGGGGCGAAAATAATTTGGCTTAGTTTTAATAAAATATAAAAAAAGGTGAGGTACTTGGGGCAATAGCTAACAGAGCTAGTAGTCATTAGAGTTGATGGCCAACAAGACCAACCAACCACCAGGCAAAGAATGGCACATGTGAAAGGTTACACAAATGACGACTGAAGCAAGGTTTGCAACAGCTACAGAAACGAAGTCGGGACCAAGCCCACTGGCAACAAGAGAGCTTAGCAGGTGGCAAGAGAAGTAGACGAAGAAAACTCGAGGGTTCGGGCGGTCGCAGGAAGTGGTTTCGAGCCAAGAAACTGAACTAGAAGCACGACGAGGACAACAATGAGACAACAGTCGACAAACGATCAAAAGATCCATCATCGCAATTTAAAAAAATGCCTAAAAGCAAAGCAGAACGAGGATCAGACTATCGCAGCACGAGATGAAGTCGTCCAACAAAGGGACAGGCGTGGGGATTGGGTCGAGCAATAGAGTTGGCGATGGTAGAAGAAAACCAACAGAAAAGTTGACCAGCTGACATAGGTGAACAAAGGTAGGTGGCTACAGACGTTTCGTAAGTTGGGGTGTTTGGTCGAGGTAGAGACACAACATTGGTCGAGGTCTGTAGCAAGTGTAGATGTTGCAGGAGCACAGAAACAACCTACAAATAACCGTAGATAAACCTCCACCATAAAAAATTGTGCCACAAGATGCGAGGTTCACAATCCAGGCTGTGTCAAACGGTAGGTAATCAAATCATACAAGGATTGTATAGAAAAACAGTCACTAGATTGCAATTATTAGATTCAACATAATTGGTAGAGGTCAACCCTCAAAGGGAGAGACAAAGACTATACCATTCAATGGATTGGCAGCAAATATGGGTGCCTAAATGACAAGACAATTTTTTCAAGCTAAGCTTTCCGATTTCGAGATGGAATCAACCAGTCTGAGGTTTGAGGATGGGTTGGATGGTGCTTATAACTTCAGTACATGGAAGAAGAGGATAGCATTGGTTCTCAAGGTGAGTAACCTATGCGAGTTTGCAAACACCCAGGTTACAACTCCTTCAGGCATTGTAACTCTAGAAACCCACGAATTGAAATATGTGAAAGCCAGACGTATCATCATGGATCGGGTCAAGGATCATGTGATCCCTCACATACCAGGGAACAATAGTTACCATGAGATGTCAATCGCTCTGATGAGTTTATATCAAAGTAACAATCATAATTGGAAAATGGTGTTACGAGAGAAGCCCAGGAATACCAAGATGATTGAGTCAGATATCGTGGCATCATACCTCACTAGGATTCAATAAGTACAAGATGAGCTTGAGGTTGTTGAGCTAGCCTTGCAAGATGATGGGCTTGTAAGGACAACACTAAGCATGCTCTCAAAACTTTGGGCTACTTTTGTGACGGGTGTTTTGGCACAAGAAAATCTACCAAATTGGAATAGACTATGTGATGACTTCACCCAAAAAGAGATATGGGAAACATCATTATCTAGAGGACAACAAAAGAGTGGGGATGATGTGATTCTTTCCCTTGCTAGTCAAACAACGAGGAGCAAATAGGACGGGTGAGGAGTCAACCTCACAACCCAAGAAGGACTTGACTAAGGTCAAGTGTTTTACCTATCATAAGACGGGACACTACACTTTACAGTGTCCAAAGAGGAAGAAAGGAGGAGAAGGCACAGTCAACTATAGCTATGTCAACAAATGCTTGGGAGGCGTTTGCCAAGAAGTTCGAAACAAAATTTGTACTTCTTTTCTAACTTACCTCAGGCACATTAATATTGGGTGTGCAGTTGCTAGATAGTGGGGCCACAAGGCATATGACAGGAACATGGGAATATTTTGACAATCTGATCGAGTGGAACTCAAAATAGAATGTGGAGTTTGGTGTTGATACCAAACATGCAATGAAGGGGGTTGGAACAATGATACTCCAACTTGAGTCAAGAGGTCGGATGGAAGTAAAAGGTGTGCTATGGGTGGCAGAACTTAGGTGGAATCTACTCTCAGTCTCTATGATAGAGAAGAAGGGATTATATGTAACATTCCAAGATGGGAAGGTATTGATCAAACTCAGGGGATCTAGCTCTAATGAGAGACGTGTATAGGCTAAAGGGCTAACCTAATTGGGTGATGGCACAAAACAGGCCAATGACAAAGAACAAGGACTAGGTAGTTGTGAAGGTTGAGCAGCTCTGAGGGAGCCAGCCTTCAGGTTCAGAGGACCAATCAACAAATTCCTTCAAATCTGTCAAAAAGGTCTCTTGGTATAAGATGACTTTCTAGGATGTTTAGGAGCAGGAGGTTTCAAGGAACCAAGCCAAGGAAAGCAAGAGTTTTAGGTTGTTTACAAACCAAATGGCAGGGAAGGCTTCTAGTTCATAGGGAGCAACCATGGTAGAGGATGTAGTTCCAGGATTGAAGTCAATTCCAGGTGGCAGAAGTACGTCTCTCACGAAGAGGGAATGTTGATGAGTTTAGCTCGAACAAGTATTTTTGCACAAGCCTAAGTGTTTACGCGTGCAGAAGTCACCCACAGATCATCCTAGACACTTGCTTTAGTGTAAGCAAGTTGCATTTGTAACTTAGCCAAAGTCAGACTTAGGAAAAGCACATAATTATTATGTTGGCTTATTGAGCTAACGTAAACTTGGGAAAACTAAATTAATTACTTTACTGATTATATTTTAATGTCATCCTTGTTTATTTTTGGTAGGATCGGATGTACTCTAGCCTCAAGACATTGCAAGGAGGCTAGAACATATGCATTTCACAAAATCCAAAAATCGTTTTGGGAAATTCTACCGAGAGACAGTTTAATTTAAAATAATTAATAAATTTTTAATGGATGTCTAAGTCTAAACATAGGAAATTAAAACAATTAAAGGGTATAAATTAAACTAGGTGTGAATCTTCTAGAAAAAGACGAAGATCGAGTCAAGATGATCTGAACCATTGATTAGGATCTAATATGGGTCGTTGAAAGTTCAACGACAAGATTATAAGAAGGAAATCGATGGGCACTTGGAACATACACAAGGCGAATACTCAGTTGCATGAGCAGAACGATTTTTTCACTGGTTGAAGTTCGGCAAGAGAAAAATCCAATCAAAGGGAGAATTGCAGGTGGGAGAAAGAGGGTATCGACAATGGTCAAGAGCGCAGGAACAGACTGGAAGAAGCAGCGTAGAGGAGGAATGCAAATCATCAACGTAGAGTCAATGATGCAGGCACTGCGCAGTCACTACGCAGAGGGTGACGCAGAGGGGCCAGCATCAGGGCAACAATTCCTCTCTGGGTCATAAATTCACTGTAAAGCCTGAGAAATTCATCTATAAAATTCCTCACAGTGAATCTTCTTCTATTCTGCTATTTGTATCTTGTACATGAGATTTTGTTGAAGAATAATAAAGAAACCCTCATCTGTTGCACCAGTTTTCCCACATTGGGATTTTCCGAGGACGATTATCCCAAAATAACTGTCAATGTGATTATTGTTGTGCTAGTATTTTCCTTACATTTACTTTCCGCAGTAATTAATTTGTGAAGACTGTAGTGTATGTACTTCGATATTTGTCGTAGATAGCTGCAAATAATTTGTTTCAGTAATTTAACAAATAGAAGAAATATTATCAGTTGCTGCAGTAGGATTCGGATTTCCAAATTTCCACATGGTATCAGAGCATAGACAAGAGGCAAGAGAGATATAGTGCGAAAAGAAAAGGGAGCATTGTAGCACGGCATAAGCAGCGACTCGAAGTCCCCATAAGGTTGCGCAGCCCCTTGGGCCACGCAAGCAAAATTTCGAGGAAGAGTCAATTCTCCGAGTGAGTTAACAAGTGTTCCACGGGGACGCGTCCCACAGGGTGGGGGACGCGCTTCCCCGCTCTACCACGCTCTCGAAATGGGGAAACTCCTGGGAAAACTTTCCCCACATCCCCTTTTTTGGAAATCGTGGGGAAACTCTAGGGGGGTGTTTTTCTGGTGACGAAATGTGTCTTTCTTGTGGGGAGACGAGAGGATGTAGGGGTGATGCAAGAGGGACGCGTCCCCCAAATTTTTTTGCTAATAACAATTAAAAAAAAACAAATTTTGTATTTCACTGCTTTCTATGTTTATTTTTAGTTCAGTTTTCTATGGCTATTTTAGACTTCAAATGTCATTGTCATATGATGAATTTAATTTTTGATGTGCATTGCGTAGTTTCAATTGTCAAATGATGAATTTAATTTAGATGGACCTTACATAATATTAATGCCCATTTCCAAATGATGAATTTAGATGGAACATTGCATAATGTCAAACGATAGATTCAATTTGGTAATTTATTTTTAGATTTACATTAATGATTGCAGAAATGTCAAATGATAATTTTACTTCACAATAGTCTAATACGAAATGATGATCATATTTAGATGTGCATTTCATAATTAATAAGATTTACTTTCTACTAATTTAGTTATTAACATATTGTTGGGATTTTATTTTTTTAGTTTTTATATATTAAATTTTTAATAATTTTATAATTTTTATGGCTCTAACGTCCCCCTATTTCCCCGAAATTTCCCTAAATTTTGGGGTTGCTTATATACGTCTCCCTTGTGCGTATCCCCGCTCCCACGTTTCCCGGTCCCGAAAACTCGGTGGAACATTGGAGTTGACAGAGAATCAATCTCAAGATCAAAGGGTTGTTAGAGGCAGAAGGAGCAGTTGTGGTTCTTTTGCAGTTCTATCTCCAGCTCAAATGCAGTGTTTTGCAGTTGCAAAAACAGCGTTGAGAAGGAGAATAGCACAGAACAACATGGATAGTCAAGATGTCTCTAAATTATCTTCTAGATTGAAAGAAGAATTCGACGTGAAGGATATGGGGTTGATGCATTACTTTCTAGGGTTAGAAGTTTGGCAGAAGAATGGGGAGATCTTCCTTGTGCAAGGAAGATATCCTATAGAGATTCTGAAGAGATTCAGAATGCAGGATTGTCGACCCATGGAAACGCCTATAATCAACAACTGGAAGAAAATAGACGCATCAGGAGACAAGGAAGTGGACTCTACCTTGTACAGACAACTCACTGAGTCGCTCATGTATCTGGTCAACACTAGGCCAGACATTTGTTTCGCTGTCAACATCCTTAGTCAATTCATGGTAGAACCGAAAAGAGTACATTGGGCAGCAGTTAGGCACATTCTTCGATATGTGTGTGGAACAGTTGGATATGGGTTGAAATACACCTGAGGAGATGACATCAGATTGAGCAGATTCACAGATGCAGATTGGGCAGGTAGTTCAATAGACCGGAAAAGTACCTCAGGGTACTGCTTCAACATTGGATCAAGAATAATCTCTTGGTGCAACAGGAAGCAGAAGTTGGTAGCTTTGAGCTCAGCAGAAGCTGAATATATGGCAGCCAGCACAGCAATGTGCAAAGCCATATGGCTTAGAAAGTTGTTTGTGAGTTTGTTCAGGAAGAGGATGGAAGCGACCAGTGTTTACTGCAATAATCAGAGTTGTTTCAAACTCTCTGAGACTCCAGTATTTCACGATCGGTCGAAGCACATTGATATCCGATGTCACTTTATCAGAGACTGCATTCAGCATGGGGCAGTAGTAAGTACAATTGCAGTATGTCCCCACAGGAGATCATGTTAAAATTTAGGCTTAACGTGTTCTTTGGTGAGGACAGACACTTTAACCCATTATTTATTCCATCATTCAAATTAGCCATAAACTTGTAACAGTCACAGATGAAAGAACATCTAATGAAAATGCAGAAGACAAGCCAAGACAAGAGAACACAGGGATTGGCTCAAGCCAGGGAAAAAGCCCAAAGAAAGGGAAAACCCTTGATCGAATATTCTTATTACTGAAATCAACAGTTCAGCAAAGAGAGAGAGAGACTACAATAATTCAGAGTCAGAATGACTTGACAATACTGCTCTAAGATCCAATCATCAAGTCACTGAAGACGAATTCTGTTACTAAACAAGTTGGACTAGTTAGGGAAACTGAAGATTACATAGGCTGGACTAAAATACTTTTGTTGAGTGCGGTCTTCTTCATCCTTCATAAAACAGCCTCTCGTAGGGACTATCGGCAGATGTATGATCATGGATTACCTTATCTCTGAACAATAGCGTTAGGGCTTCAGAGGTATGATGTTGCAACCCTTCTCCAATGCATGAAGTGTGAAAAATCCTAGATCCGGATTCCTACTGCAACAAATCTGAATTACTTCTTCTATTATGTTTCATAATTATTTCATTACTATGAAATATCAAAGTAATTTCTGAAGCAGTCTTCACAAATAATGTTGCGGAAATAAATCTAAGTGTTGAAACAATCTGAACAAAATGCAATGAAAAACATCAACATGTGACAGTTATTTTTGGACTAAACCCCGGAAAAACCCAACTTGGGAAGACTGCTGCAGCAAATCTGAGGATTTGTATTATTAAGCAGCAGAATCTTGAATACAACTAGGGTGCCAACATCCAGCAAACCCTTCAGAGAAATCTAGACAGCAAATATAATTGTGAGATATACCTCACTCTGCAAGTCTCTAGCTGATCTCAAACAGTGTCGGTGAAGCCCTCACTGCCTCTGCGTAACTGCCTACACTGAATCTGCTTAAGCCTGTGTGGGCAAGCTTGAGGAACTACGTCACCCCTTACTGCAACGGATCTGGCTAATCTGAGACTAGATTTTGGCCCTCCTGGCTCAGAAAACCCAGCCTCTAGCTATCTCTGGATTGAATCCAAGAGACACTGCATTGTTTCTGCGTGATTTCCTACAGAGTCTGCGTCACCTCTTCAAAAAACTGCGTTGTCCCTCTCTGCGTCACTCCTGTCTTTCTCTGAAATACACAATTGGTCCTCCAGACCAATCTCTGCTTTTACCCCTATAAATTTATGTAGATGTTCTATGCTTGATGCAACTTTACTTTTTGCCACAGCAATCACATAAAAAATCAAGTAAAACGCTGATAGAACATACCAGTCAATCGATAGAAGACAAACCAGAAACAGAAAAATGTGGTGGTGCGTTATGGCGGTCAACAGGATGCTTCAACCAGCAAAGTCTCCATGGTCAACCAACCCAACATGTGTCACAACAGCCCTCAAAACAGCCACACAGTCAACTCAAAGTCAACCCCAGAAAAGCCAACGCTGCCCCAATGGCAGCAACGACAACAACAACGACAGCACCAACGGCAACAACAACGGCAGCAACGGCAACAACAATGGCAGCAACGGTAGCAACAACACCAGCAACAACGCCAGCAACGGCAACAACAACAACAACGGCAACAACGGCTTCGTCCTTCTTTCCCACGTGTGAACTGGAACTGCCTCCAAGGAGCTCGTACTAAATCAAAGGACAAGATGACGTGTGAGGATGAGATGAGTGAAAAAGTCCTCCAATGTCGACTCTATTTATATCAATCACTGAGGTGTGTGACACATCTGCTGGGGTTGTAAAACCTTAAGGCCGACCAGCACATATTTGAAATTATTAAAAATAAATTCAAAATAAATGTTCTGCTCATCAGATTAAGATCAATTTTAGATCGATCTTACACATCTCCGAAAGAGGAACCCAATACAAATATTGGTATCTTCACCTGAGCATCACAACATGGAGTTTGGACCTAGTTGTCCAATTTTAACACTCCCTCTCAACTAGGGAGAACTCCATCCACCTGTGCAATCAAACATCGTGCGTCATCCCGCCATAACTTGCTTTGTTGGCCTCTTTATTTCAGAACAGAAGTGGGTCAGTGACAAAGACATCATTCCCTGGCTGACAGATTCAGCCCAGAGGTCCGAAACCTCTATCGGACTCACAAAGAATCTCATACCAACCCGAAGTTGGTTTAGCTGACCCGAAGTCAGTAGGAGATCTAAAACCTCACTTGGACTCAAGAGAGTCATATATACTAACCCGAAGTTAGTCTCACTGACCTGAATTCAATTGGAGGTCCAAAACCTAACATGGACTCAAAGAGTCACATACCAACCCGAAGTTGGTTTATCTGACCCGAAGTTAGTAGGAGGTCTGAAACATCACTAGACTTGATCCAAGATCAAGTGGTTGGACACGTGTCATCCTAGATAGAGAGTACGACAATCTCTGATGCGTCCATCAGTCTTTGCTACTAGTCTCTAGCTTTTCCCACCTCATTGGCCAAATGAGAGGTACTTCCCATGAGTCCAGAACTCAAATGGGTAGGATGCATACGGGGCACAAATCATGAGAGGCGAACCAACTCAATCATCACGGTGGGGCCCAAGCACACCAACAAGGTTCGACAAGCCTAGCCCTGTGGTTGCTTATAGCTCCGAGAAGCTATCCACAAAGCCCCCCAGAGCTCCCAGAGCTCATCGTCCAACAGGACCCTCAGAATAGGGTCATTCCACGATTCCAAGATTCTCACGGAAGGTTAGGAACATGACCTTCCCCAAGGGCATAGTGAGAATATCCGCAACCTGCTCATCGGTTCCTATGATCGAGCCTTACGGCGCCTCGCTGTACCATATCCTGGATAAAGTGGTACCAGCCATCAACATGCTTGGATCGGTCGTGAAGCACAGGATTCTATGACAAACGAATCCCCCTCTAGTTATCACAAAGGATAACGTTGGCATCTAGCACATGCTCGAACAGCTCACTGAAGAGCTTTCGCAACCAAGTGACTTCACAGCAAGCCATACATGTTACAATGTATTCGGCCTCAGCGGTGCTCAAGGCTACCGACTTCAGTTTCCTGCCCGAAGCAGATCTACGTGTGAAGTAGCATCCAGATGTGCTCTTGTGATCCACCACACTGCCAGCCCAATCAGCATCAGTATAACCAAGGAGTGTCATGCTCCTGGCAGTGTATCTCAGCCCAAGGTCTATCGTGCCCCAGAGATATCTCAAGAGTTTCTTGGCACCAACCCAGTGAATGTTATGATCAACCATGTGTTGACTCAAAGTGTTCACTGCAAAACATACGTCCGGACGGGTGTTCCCTAAGAACATCAGGGCCCCTACGAGTTGATGATACTCAGTAGGATTTGTCAATACGGGCCCAGCAGCGCTGCCACTCAACTTCTTGAAGTTGAGCTCCATCGGTGTCGACATGGACTTGCAGTCCACCATACTAAATCTTTCCAGAAGCTTCACAATGTATTTTCCTTGAGAAAGGAAAATCTCGCCAGGTCTCTGCTAGACCTCTAGGCCTAGGAAGTAGTGCATCAGTCCTAGGTCTTTCATCTCAAACTCAGCAGCGAGCTCCCTCTTGCATTGATGAATGAGAGGGTCAGCACCTGTCAGGAAGAGGTCGTCCACATACAACACTAGAATGAGAGGCTTCTCTCTATGAACCTTGAAGTAAAGGTTTGGATCAACATTACTACGAGTGAAGCCCAGCTTCATCAGGTAGCTATCTATCCTCTCGTACCAAGCTCTAGGTGCTTCCTTCAACCCATAGAGGGCTTTCTTCAACCTGCAGACATGGGTATCCTGATCTTGGACTTCGAACCCCAGAGGTTGCTCCACATACACCTCTTCCTTTATCGCACCATGCAGAAGTGCAGTCTTCACATCCATCTGATGAAGACTCCATCCTTGCATAACAGCAAGGGCTATGATAGATCGGATGGTGGTCACAGGTGCAAATATGTCATCATAGTCTATGCCTTCTTTTTGAGAGAAGCCACGGGCAATGAATCTTGCCTTGAACTTTTCAGCACT
Organism: Pinus albicaulis; assembly: GCA_034641835.2. NCBI lineage: Eukaryota > Viridiplantae > Streptophyta > Pinopsida > Pinales > Pinaceae > Pinus > Pinus albicaulis. The sequence continues at coordinate 265,109,316 of CM076582.1, read as the reverse complement.
TTCATCAGTTCCATGCTTGATCTTGTAGAGCCATTTTGAGGTGACAACTGCTTTGACCTCCGGTCTAGGAACCACATCCTAGACATCATTCTTCATTATGGACTCATACTCTTCGTGCATAACATCCTTCCAGACTTGATGCTTTACGGCTTCCTCAAAAAGATCCAGGCTCGGATTGTAAAATAGTACTCATGGCTGCTAGATACCCTTGGCATCCACTCAGCTTCTTGCTTTCACGGAATGTCCCCCTTGGGGCCATATGTCCCTCAGCGTCCTCAAGAGTGTCCCTGAGCCATGATGGTCTCTTTCCCAGTGAAGGAGGTGGATCAATTGGGTCCATTGGTCCTTCAACATCAGGCATTGTCTCATCCTTCAGTTCCTCTTGATTTCCAGGCCTTGCTTCATGACCTTCCTCAGATCTCGAAAGATTGACTACTTTCCACAAGGAAGTATCTTCATCAAAGGTGACATCGTGGCATATCTCCACTTCCCTTTGACCAGGCACATAGAATCTATAGGCCTTCGAAGTTTCACTATAGCCCACAAACATTGTGGTCTCCCTCTTGATGCTATCTCCTCTGCAAAAGCTCTTGAACTCGTTCATCTCATATTCAGTGCCATTATCAGTCTTTCGGATAGCATCTCATGTCATTGCTCCCAGTGGACTTCCTCCAACCTGGTAGAGTGTATCAATTCTAGACCCAAACGTGATGGCTTCCTTGAAGCTCTTCTTCCACATGTGCACCTTTCCATCAGTGAATGCCACATTGAAACCTTTGTCTTCCATGGTTGATATAGACACGGGGTTCTTCTTCAAATTAGGTACATAGAGTACATCTTGTAAGTGGAGGACTTGACCTTGAGACAAGTGGAGGGTCACAGTCCCTGCCCCTTCCACATGATATGTGGCATTATCTCCAAGGATAATTTCCAGATTAGTATCCTTCTCAACCATATCAGAAAGTGCTTCTTTGAACCCAGTGATGTGCCTTGAAGCACCACTATCTATCAACCAGACATCCATAGTGTCGGCTGGAGATGCAGCAGAGAAGGCAGATACAAGAATGAATTCATTTCTTTTATCAACAACATTTGATTCCTTATACCTAGAATTTCTTAACCTTTTGAAAGGTTGATCATTTCCGCCGGAGGGAGCCTTCCTCTTTCCCTGGAACCTGTTGTTCCTTTGATTGCCATCCCTCCGGTTGTTGTTGTTGTCATCACCATCGGGAGAATCCTTCTTGAAAGGACATTCTCTAACATAGTGACCAGGCCTATGACAAGTAAAGCACTTGCCCTTCTTTCCTTGAGCCCCTACTTTTCCTTTGTTCTTTGGGCCACCAGAGTTCTTTCTAGAATGAGCAGTGTATGCAGCGTTTCCTTCATTTCCATACTCCTTCATTCTTGATTCTTCTTTAACGCATCTTGACAGTACTTCGTCAAAGTCAGGTATCACATTATTATTTAGAAGGGTAGTGTTGAACACATGCCATTCAGATGAGAGCCCTCCCAAGTGCGGTGAGTACCATTTCTCAATCAACTATTGTCTCCCCAATAGCCAGCAGATTGTTCCTGATCTCGATCAGCTTCAGAAAGTATGATTGGACAGACTCATCTCTGCCCTTCTTCAAATTCTTCAATTGATTCTTGAAGAATAGTACTTGATTTGCATTGTTGGCCTTGAACATGAGAACCAACTTATCATACATCTCTTTGGATGTGCCCAACTCAGAGATTTAGGCCACCAAACTTTTATTAATGGATTCCTTGATCATCAGCTTTGCTTTGATCTCCCCCTTCTTGTACTTTGTTTTGGCAACAGCAGTAGCAGTGGATGGAGGTTCTTGGATTTTACCCTGCACATAGTCCATGGCATCTTGGTCTTCCAATTTGAGATCCAATATCATCTTTCAAGCATGGAAGTCATCCTTCCCAGTCAATTTGTCATCCTCCTTGAAGTCATAGTTTGTGGAACCCATTTTCCTCTTCAGTGATTGCAACAAATAGGGCTTGTCTTCACCTCAGCTCTGATACCATGTAAATTTATGTAGATGTTCTATGCTTGATGCAACTTTACTTTTTACCACAGCAATCACATAAAAAATCAAGTAAAATGTTGATAGAACATACCAATGGATCTATAGAAGACAAACCAGAAACAAAAAAATGTGGTGGTGCATTACGTCGATCAACAGGATGCTTCAACCAGCAAAGTCTCCTTGGTCAGCTAACCCAGCATGTGTCACAACAGCCCTCAAAACAGCCACACGGTCAACTCAAAGTCAACCCGAGAAAAGCCAACGCTACCCGAACGGCAACAACGACAGCAACAGCAACAACAACGGCAGCAACTGCAACAACAACGGCAGCAGCAACGGCTTCGTCCTTCTTTCCCACATGTGAACTGGATCTGCCTCCAAGGAGCTCGTACTAAATCAAAGGAGGAGATGATGTGTGAGGATGAGATGAGTGAAAAAGTCCTCCAATGTTGACTCTATTTATATCAATCACTGAGGTGTGTGACACATCTGCTGGGGGTGTAAAACCTTAAGGCCGACCTGCACATATTTGAAATTATTAAAAATAAATTCAAAATAAATGTTTTGCTCATCAAATTAAGATCAATTTTAGATCGATCTTACACCTCTCTGAAAGAGGAACCCAATACAAATATTGGTATCTTCATCTGAGCATCACAACATGGAGTTTGGACCTAGTTGTCCAATTTTAACAACCCCTCTATGGATCTGATCACTAAATCACAATCACTTAGCAAACCCTGCCCTAGTGATTTGACCCTTGATCAAAAGCTGTGTCTCCTCACACAAATTCGAAAATGCTCAATGGCTCAAGTGTCACAATACATTTTCCATAGGCCTCTCACCCTCCTTATATTCTTTTGTTGAACCTTCAACGGCCAAGATTAAAACATAATCAAGGGCTAAGATTAACTTGGAGGTGATCCATGACTTTATCTAAAAGATTCACACTTAGTTTAATTAATACCCTTTAATTAATCAGTTTCCTAAGTTTAGACTTAGGAAAACATTAAAAAACGATTAATTAATTTAATTAAACCATCTCTAAGTGGAATTTTCCAAAACCATTTCTGGGTTTTATGAATACATGTGTCCTAGCCTATATACAAAGTTACAAGGCTAGAGCACATCTGATGCTACCATAAATCAACATGAAGACCCTCAAACATTGTATTTCGCTTTTCAAGCAAGGGCCCAGAACATAACTGATGATAAGGCGTCCTTTAAGGTCTCCAATCGACCTATGGGAGCCACCAGATCTCGAATATACGTAACAGCAACTCGGCCTTTAGCGTAGATGATGTAAGGCTTGCGGCCTGGCTATGGGAGGATCTCCTAGCTGCAGTCAGGATGTAGAGAGAAAACCCACGCCACGCCCATACACAAATTTGTTCCTTAAGCTTGGACCTGTTGAGACAAAGCCCTAAAACAGTCCATAAATTTGCCCTCCTATGCTTCGTTGCCTCAGAGTGCCCAAGAGATTTCGATGCATTAAAATGGAATGAGAAGAGTTCCCTTATATACAATTTAGACAAGATGATTTTCCTTTAAGAGAGTGAAGCCAACTTTACTATTTGGAGGCAAATTCAAAATTCAATTTTTTATTTTTTCCGGCCAAAACAAAATCATGACTTATAGAATTCTTTTTGAATAAACAAATGTTTTCCCTGTCCAAATTTGACAATCTTTAGATCAATTTTGGTCCTCTCGACGAGAGGAATACAATGTTGCAATTATCTTTTCCATAGGAGCTAACCAAAGTGGAATTTGGCCCTTAGTTGCCAAATTTAACACATCAGGTAGCAGACGTACTCACGAAGGCTCTAGGTAGAGCAAAGTTTATCCAATTCGAGGAACAGATGGGTATGGTAGAGAACCTGTTTCGGTAGCAAAAACAGATGGATTCTCAGTTGTAGCAACAACAGATGAGAGGGAGTTACAATGCAAATGCAGTAGTTAGCAGTAATATGCATGGTCAGCAGCAGCATAGATGCAGCATTTGCACAGTAGTTGGTGGGCAATGATTCCAGAGATCAGCAACGCAGAGGGAAATGATACAGAGTCAGGGTGATGCTTCAATAGGTTGCATTACTAGAGCACATTCCTCGCTAAGAGGGAGTGTTAGTTTCTGGTAGCATCAGATGTGCTCTAGCCTCAAGATTTTGCAGGGAGGCTAGAACATATGCATTCCACAAAACCCATAAATCGTTTTGGAAAATTCCACCGGAAGACAGTTTAATTTAAAATAATTAATTATTTTTAATGAATGTCTAAGTCTAAGCTTAGGAAATTAAAATAATTAAAGGGTATAAATTACACTAGGTGTGAATCTTCTAGAAAAAAGACGGAGATCGAATCAAAATGAACTGAGCCATTGATTAGGATCTAATCTGGGCTATTGAAAGTTCAACGAGAAGACTATAAGAAGGAACTCGATGGGCACTTGGAACATACACCAAGAAGATACTCAGTAGCCCAAGCAGATCAATTTTATCAATAACTGAAGTTCGACAAGAAAAAATCGAATCAAAGGGAGAGTTGCAGGTGGGAGAGAGAGGATATCGGCAATAGTCGGCAGCGCAGGAACAGACTAGAAGAAGCAGCAGCGCAGAGGAGGGACGCAAATCGTCAACGCAGAGGCAGTGACGAGGGCATTGGGCAGAGGGTGACGCAGTGGGGACAGTGTGAGTGCAACAGGTCCTCTCTTGGGTCAAAAATTCACCATAGAGTGTGAGAGATTTGTCTGTAAAATTTCTCACAATGATTCTTCTTCTATTCTATTGTTTGTATCTTGCACATGAGATTTTGCTGAAGAATAAAAAGAAACCCTCATCTGCTGCACTGGTTTTCCCATATTGGGTTTTTGCGGGGACGATTGTCCAAAAATAATCGTGTCAATGTGTTTATTGTTGTGCTAATATTTTCCTTACATTTATTTTTCGCGGTAATTGATTTGTGAAGACTGTATTGTATGTATTTCGATATTTTCTGTACATAACTGCAAATAATTTGTTTCAATAATTTAACAGGCAAAAGAAACATTATCAGTTGCTGCAGTAGGATTCCTAGGACTGGAGCCCAAGTAAGTTCTGAAAGTTAATGAAGAATAGTGATTGGGCAGAATATATTGTCATCGTGATTGAGATTGGCATATTTTGCTTATGCTAAATTTTTGTGTCCATGAAACTAGCTATGCAATTAATCAGTAGATTTAAGTGTCGAGTGCTAGGTTTGCAAGAAAAACTAACTAGCACCTCCATGAAAGATAACATGTTCAAAAAGTCAGGAAAAAAATTAACAGATGGTAATTTTTTCAAAAACTTAAAAAGAGTCTGCAGCTCTTGACAAAAAATGTGTTTTCTTGGCACCACGAACTCACTTCAGCATTACTTGTCGATTAGCCACTAAGTATTGCAATATTGATACTATACTAACCAATATAAAATATGATACTACTTTTTAAATAAAATCCAAGGAGATTTTGAGCTATTTGACCAAATAGTCCAGCATAACTTGCATTCAGTTGGTTACAATTTGTTTTTTGTGGAAACATCAATGTAAAGTCTTATTCAATGAGGATACTCACCCCTTTACTTTAGGGGAATTGGAGCATTTCAGTCAAGAGTTGGCTTTGCTCTTGAGAATTAGCCTCAATGCATTTTATCAGGATGTTGCTGTTGAAAAGTGTAGCTAGGATCGGTCTTCACATTGACTATGTAATTATGGATTTATGTAAAGAAGAAGACAAAGATAATAAAATGTATTTTGTTGTACTTGCTTCATGGGTTTCATGAGCAAGATTTTATTATAGGTTAATAGACTTCTTCTTGATGTCTATTAGGGTTTTTGTCTTCTAGGTATAAATATAATTAGGTGTCATATGTATGAAGAATCTAGTCTAGAGAATGCTCCAAGACCTTGTGAAATAAACTGTGGAAGAATAGCTTATGTCAACCCTCAAATCTACGCTGAAAGATAAGCTCAAATATGCTCCTAAAGTCGGCCTTCAACAACAAGACAAGTCGGGCTTCAAGCTCAATGAATGTTCGGCCTAAAGACAGTAGAACTGTCCCTATATACCCTGTTTTGCGGCCTATTTGAGATCAAGTTTTGCGGACTATTTTGGGTAACCAAAGGTGCGGATTTCAGAAGACAAGAGTGGATTCCAGAAGACATAAGATTGCAGATTTCTCTGTGAAGAAGTGTGGATAAGAAGTGTGGTTTCTCTCTGAGGCAAAACAGCGTTAAGGAAGAAATGTGGATTTCTTTATGGTATAACAATGGTTGTATGCGGACTTCAAATCAGGACTAAATGCGGGTTCAAGAACGGAGGAAGATGTGAATACTATGTGATATCAAGGATGGGAATCAGTGCGGACTTCATGAAGAGGTCAACTCTGATATGTATATATTCGGATCAGGGACTAGATCGCAGATTAGTCTAAAGACAATGTATGCAGATCACTATGTTGAATGTTGGTGTCAAGTCTAAAGAAGAGGTTCAGGCAAACACACAAATATGCACCTACAATCTATGACGGAATGTGGAGGACTATGCGGATATGTGAAGGACTAAAATGGATGATCATGTTGTGATGGGTAGGCTAAGGGTCATTGCAGGATAAGAAAAGGGAGATTTACCTTCCCTCTCACAGTTCATAAAATAAAGGTCAGTGCAAGTTGATGAAGAAAAGAAGGATCAACACTGAAAGAAGTCTTAGAAGCAGTAACAAGGTCTTGGAGACATTCATAGGTCAAGGGTCTGAGTCTTGGTCATGGTACTTGTCACTTGAAGAACTATAAGAAGAATTCCTTTCGATTTTTCCTCTCCAAGAGGGAGAGATTTTGCCCTGGCTCTAGGAGCCTAATTTTTGTGTCTCGTGTATTTTGATAATTGACTTGATGAAAGACTAAATAAGCTAAAGAAGAGAAGAGATAAGTAACTCAAGTAAGCTCACAAGTAATTATCAAGAAGAGAATTTGAATTAATCTCTGGCCCTCCAAATTCTCGACGTTGAGTTTCTCCCTATGGGGATCGAGGCTCATATGCTAACCTTTTTAATGCACATAGGCTATAAATTTTCTAGCACCCAGGTTATTTGGATGTTGTAATCATTTGTAATATCCCATTTGGGAAAATTACACTTAGGGTTGACAAGAGCACATCAAAAAAATTGTATTCTAACAAGTATCATAGTATTCCTTCAATCTTGCAAACAAAGATAATATTGAATGCACAAACAGTGTAAATAAGTAATTGATACCACCAACAACTCATAGAAATGAAGCCAATTCAACAATAGCTTACAATCCATAATCCTTCCAATAACACATCATAGTTTAGTTTCACAATCTAATGTAATTGCATTAGCAAACCCTACTGTCCCTATATCACTAATCTGATCCTACAACCAGCTACGGTCCTAGCACTCTTGGTCACTTAGTTGCCTCAGATTCAGTCTTGTTGGTTTCTCAAGATGTATTTGTCCTACTCCTATTCCTCGCAGCCCTATGTTTATTTTTGCTACTAGCAACCACTGAAATAGTCCCTCAATCTCTGTTGCCACAGGGGAGAAAGCCCTACCTATTTCGTTGCCCCGCAGAGGGAATTCCAACCCTACTACCACCATCAACTCAATACCAGACTGCTAGAAACATCTGTTTCCACAAGCCAGGACATCGAAATGATACTCTACCTCGACCAAGCCCTAGAGTAGTCCACTTCCACAGAGGGACCCTCTTGAGATGGTCTGCTACCATAGTTTAAGTCGTAGAAACCCTCATTGCCACAAATTAAGCCTCAAAACCCATCACTACCACACATTTAGCCTCAAAAGCCCTCGATGCCACAAATTACGCCTCAAAATGCCTCGCTACCATATATTTAGCCTTATAAACCCTCGCTTAAAGATAGGTTGCTTCCTCAAATATTGTTTCAAGGATAATTCGATACCCAAATAATGCCTTAGAACACGTATTGTCACATAACTTTTGCCTAAAAAATTATGCTAATAGAGTAAGGAGAAAGGTGGATTGGTTGGGTGGAACCTTTTACCACCAAAACCAACCAGAGAAAAAAGGTGTCTTAAAACCCTCCAAGAGCCTCAGCCCAAAAATTAGAATGATCAACAATCCATGCTGATCGAAATGAATCTCCTCTCTCCTTTTTATAGATTCCCCTTGGGGTCTTCCCTCCTAATTTTAATTTGAGGGGCTAACAAGTTTCCCTCCATTTGCCCCAAGTTTAGCATTTATTACAAGTTTCCCTCCATTTACCCCAAATTATCTAATGTTACGCCAATAACTTCAAATAATGGGTTCCCCCATTTACAAATGACTATAGCCCACGGGGTTAGACAGACTACTCCATCCTCCCTTCGGCAATTTAATTAGAAGAAGACATTACATCGTATTGACTCTTGATGTACTTATTTGGAATACACTCTCGCACTCCCACTATGTTTTGATTCTGATGTAACTCACAATCACTTTGATTTATTTATAGTCATTCATTGGACATTAATAAAATTATCTTGTCTTATTTTACATGACATAAGAGACAAGTCTATGACGCATTTTCAAAAAACATGTGACTTTTATGTCTGAACATTTATGCTCTATTAAGTGATATTCACTATCAGTAATTCTAAGGTTTTACGATGATTTCCAAAACAATTTTCAAGCAAATTGACAACAGAGCTTGGCTAATATCTTTTAATTGTTGAAATTTGGTACCGGAGGACAGGTGGTTCCCTAAGGCTTTGATCTTTGGCCTAGGGAAAAGTGTCCAAAAGAATTTAATTTTTCTCCTAAAGTAACTTTATAATTTTTTATAAAGTTAAATCTAATTTAAAAGTGACTTAAGTGATAAAGCTACTAAAGTGACTTTATAAAGTTATAAAGTCAAATCTAATTTTAAAGTGACTTTAAGTGATAAAGTTACTAAAGTTAAAGTGACTTTAAATAAAGTCAATATAAAATTAGAAATGAAAAAGTGACTTTAGAAATAAAAGACTAAGTGGGTCTTTATTAAAGTGGGGTGAATTAAAAAATGAAAAGTGAGATTTAAATGAGCATTTAATCTCAGCCCTAGATCTCAATCTATCTCAACCATTGGATTTAGGGATTCCCCAAAAGTCACTTAGGGTTAGGTTAAAGGAGGAAAAGGTCATTCATTCTTTCATGAGCAGATTGGGAGAAGGAGAGCAAGAGAGCAAGGAAGATTTCTGGGCAGTGAGGAGAAGGAGGCAGCAGCTTGGCACACATTCCAAGGCAGCATTTCAGCAAGACATTTCAGCAGACAAGTGCAGCAGATTTAGCAAACAGCAGGCTGATTTTTTGCACGGTTTCCTAGGCAGGGAGGCCGTACAGCAAGGCCGTACAGCAGGGCCGTACAGCAGCCGTACAGCAGGCCGTACAGCAGCCGTACAGCAGTATTTGGCACAGAAATCGAGGCAGCTAGTGGCTGTTCCGTACAGCTGAGTTTTGCAGCATTTTTGGCACGTTTTTCGAGGTCCGTACAGCAGCATTTATTGCTGTTTTGGCACAGATTTCAAGGTGGCCGTACAGCTGCATTTATTGCAGATTTCTGGGCACGCAAATCGAGAAATCCGTACAGCATTTATTGCCGTTCCTGTTTTGCTGTTTGTGCGTTTTCCGAGGCGGTGGTTAAGCACGGGAAAAGAGATAAGTTGTAAAAGTCTGTTTGCTGATTATTTATTTTGCTGAATATTTCTATCACTGTAAAAAGCATTTTTCCAGAAATAAGAAGGAGCTTTCGAACTGGTTTTCCCCAAGAGTTGTAGGGGTTTTTCCAGGGTCACCTTGACCAAAAATACTGAGTTATGATGTGTTGAATGACTGTTTGTTACTGCTGTTATTTTATTTCTGCATTTACAGCATTTTGAAAAATTTCCAGAATTTGTGTTTTCAGCAAAATTTATTTTTCCAGTTGTTGAATGTATGGTTATGGGAAAGGGCATTTAACTATTTTGGAGTAATAAGGCGAAAACTGAAAACCGGGGTGGGAAACAGAATTTTCTACATTAATTGCCACATTTAATGGTTTCTGATCTGTCTTGACTCCTGATGTACACACCCTCACACTCGCACTCCCACTATGTTTTGACTCTGATGTACCTAGTGGTACCTCTGTTCTACTTATGGTCATTCAGTGGATATTAATATAATTATCTTGTCTTGTCTTATTTGACATAAGATACAAACCTATGGCATATTTTCCAAAAACAAAAAATATTTTTTATGCATGAACCTTATGCTGTTTTAAGTGATTTTCAATAGTAGTACTTATAAGGTTGAAAATGGTTGCCAAAAAAAAATTCAAGTAGATTGACAATAGAGCTTGCCTACTATCTTTTAACTTCCACATTGAATGGTTTCTGATAAGCAAGAACCAAGAATAGTTTGATGGGTTTCTTCAAAAACGAGGATATTGATTGCAATTCCACGTGTAAATAATAATAAAAAAAATTGCTCAAAGAGAGCTATAGTTGATGGGGGAGTGTCTGGCAAAAATTATTCTATGATTTTGGTATTCCTTTTGTTTATTGTCTGGTGATACTAAACTGCAATCTGTTCCATGTGTATATGTAACAGATCTCATCCAGATATGTGCTATATCCTTCCAGATACAAATCAATTAAGGAACCATGTATCTCACAAGGACCCAGACCTGATACATATTCGGCTGTATCCAGGGAAGATAGTAGAATGATCTGGCAACAAAGCTGCTAATTAAAAGAACTGGGCAGTTGAAAATTAAAACACATATCATGATCATACTTTCTTTTCTAATGGTATTGATTATTATACCAATAAGGTTGTCCTATGAGGATTTGACGAAATGTTGTACTAGACCATCATTTAAGAAGAGAAATCAAGTGGACCAATGAGAGATAAGTACCAACTGCCAAATTTAGACCACCTCAAAACTTCCAACAGATATTGAGAATTTTCAGAAAATTGCAAGGCATTCAGTGCCTCTGTTTTCCTTACAGTCAACATACAACACGATATGGCTAGAGGATTAGTTTTCGCAGGTTAAAACTCACCAGGGATTGATGGTTCAAAGAATATTTGCTGTGCTTGTGATTCCTTTTGTATCATCCAAATTTCCCGCGAAGTACAAGGAGCCTTCTTGCGTACACGACGAACGTCTTCAGTGTTTCCCAACTGCTGCCTTATTACACTAGCAGAGTAAAAAAAATAGAAACCCTATCTTAGAGACAAAAGTCAAGCCCATATTGTACATGTATTATGAAATTGAAAGAATTCTTGCATAGATTCACCAAAGTAACTATGCATAGTAGAATAAAATTAAACATGCTCGAACAACAGACAAAGCAATAAAAACTAGAGAAATCAGAGATACTATAGATTGAGAATAGAGAGTACAAACTCGCTATGTAAAACCGTGGTAACATCAATCAGTGCCTTCCTCTTCAGGGGAGTTGCTCTAGGTGTATGTCTAGGACGCTTTGCAGATACTGTTTCAGCTGGAGTTGGCTTAATTTTAAATGAAGGCGTTCTTCCTACAAAATCCAACAGGTATGTCAAATTAAGATGTCAAGAATACCAAAATGCTTTGGGTTGGAGTTTAACAAAAGTGATTATTGAGAAGCTTGAGACTGAACTCCAGGGAACAATCAGTAGACACAGCGATGAAACTGAAACTACCTCCAGAACTAACAGACACACTAAAAATTAGAGCACAGTATGCTCTCATGAATAGCATTGATGTACATGGCATCCAGACAATAAGCATTTGAGATGAGTATTTTTTTTTCCAGGAATGAGCACAGCACCTAAAATTGAAGCCAGGAGGTCATCATCATGTGGAATATAGTCCAAGCTTCTCTTTGACAGTGATGACCTATTTTTTGAACCTGGAGTGTTTTCCTTCAAAACTGGTGTAGCATCCATCAGATGTCGTTTCTTGTTTACAACAGTTTGTTTTGTTGAAATTGTATTTGTGTCAGAATCCCTGGGTGTTTCCTTCTCAGTTATTGTCTGCTTCAATACAGAAACATCATGTCCTTGCATGAAAAAATCAGAAGATGAACGTAAAGTTTCGCGGGCGGGAAGCTCTGACGATGGTTGTGCATTCTCTGCTTGAAACTGGCTGCTAACAAACTGCTTAGTTTTTGAAGCAATTGCATTCCTGGTTTCAGAGATGGATAAAGCATTTGAAAGTTCATCAAATGCATGTGAAAACGACTGAGTTTGAGATGTTATGGGACCTGACATGTTAGTAGTTGCTACAACTCTAGGAAATCCTTCTGAGACTGTTATTTTTGAAGCAGTACCTTCCTGTGAAAGAACATTTCCATGAGACATATCAACATGAATTCCATATGTTCCTGATTCTTTACGAGAGCTACAGGGCCGTAACATGTTACCATATGGTACATCTGCACCAATTCCATGTGTTCCTGGAAAACTAATTGGTATGTTTCTGGAAGGTACATCTGTACGGACTCCGCTTTTGCCTGCTTGCAAAGGAAAGCTGCACCACTCTGCTGACATGCTTCCATCTACCAAGCCTTGAGACACACCTTGCATTGCAATAGGAGCAGAAACCTCTGACCTACGAGGACAAATGTTTTCAGCAGGAACATTTATAGTTCTGGGCATGTCAGTGGATAAATAAGTAGTTGTAGCCTCATTTGATTGAGAAATACCACGCTGCAGTCCATTCAAATATGAATCTTCTGGTGCTACAGATAAGTGCAATGAATTTTGCCGATTGGCTTCCTCATTACAAGCTTCCACAAAATGACCCTCTACTGGTGCAACCTTTGAAGCCTCAACAGAAGCTTCTGCAACGTGTAAGCTTTGAGGGAACAAAAACTTCTGAGACACAACATGAGCCAAATCAGAAGTGTTTCCTGATACGGATAACTGTTCGGCATGTGACATACTAACAGCTGACTGGTGACCTGAAGTAATGTTGAATTGCTGGCCAGAAGAGCATGTTGGAATTGCTCTCATTACTTTGGGAACTTCTTGACCAGATCCACTAAATAATAAATTCTCTGTTGGTGTCACCCCGGAACATTCTTGAGCTGCAGATGCTGAATGAAACTGCTGCCTACCTACTGCCACTTGATTAAGCTGGTGAAACTCCATTGTATACGCCTTGTGTGTATCTGAAATGGCAGTCACTGGAGCTGAAGCTGGCAATACATCAATCGGTAACTGTTCAGTACTTGATATATGAACAAAAGATGGAAGATCAGAATTACGATTAAACTGTTGGCCAGATGAGCTTGTTGGAAATGTCTGCATGGCTATAGGATATTGTTGAACAGATGTACCTATCCTTGAGTCCTGCATTTTGTTTGCCTGAGCATATTCTTGAGCTCCAGCTGTGGAATGCGATTGCTTTTGACCATCTGCTATTTGAATGATTTGCTGAAATGCCATTGTAGGCACCTCTTGCACATTTGGAACAGAAGGTGCCGGAACTGAGCAAAACTCCACTGTAGACAACTTGTGTTTATCTGAAATGGTAGTTGCCGTGGCTGGCAATGAGTGAATCGGCAACTGTTCAGTGCTTGATACACCAGATTGAAGAGCTGAAGTAAGATCAAACTGTTGACCAGATGAGTGTCTTGGAAATATCTGCATGGATACAGGACTTTGTTGAACAGATGTGTTTACCATTAAGTTCTGCATTTTTTTTGCCTCGGCATAATCTTGAGCTCCAGCTGTGGAATGCAATTGCTGCTTACCAACATCTACATGATTGATCTGTTGAAATGGCATCGTAGGCACCACTTGCAGATTTGGAGCTGTAGAAGCTGGAAATGGAAATCCATGAAAAGAAAACTGCTGAGAGCCTGATATGCCGCTAGCAGAATGAACATCTGAAACAGGATTAGAATCTTGACCAGACGTGCATTTTGGAAATGTCTGCGTGTCTATAGGACTTTGTTGAACGGGTCTGTCCATCGTTACATTATGCGTTCTTGCAACCTGGGCATACTCTTGCGACCCAAATGCTGAGTGGAACTCCTGTTTATTGCCTCCTACTTCATTGAACTGCTGAAATCCTAGTGCAGACAATTCCTGTGCATCTGAAGCTCTGTTTCTTAACTGCGACGAACTACTTGGGGCCAGAAATTCAGGACCATGTGAGTGCTGCTTAGATGTATTTAATACAGAACAATGTACAAAACCTGAATGATCTGTTGCCATAGCCATCGACAAATTACCAATCGGGGATGATACAGCCTGTAAGTTGTAGGCCGGAGTGGACATTTCCTGACTTGTTTCTACCACAAATTCTTGTTGGGGATTCGAAATAGGTACGAAATTTACATCTTGACGCGGATGAAACATATCAGCATGTTGCAGCACTTCCTTATCAATAGATTCAATCTCAGCAGATAGCATCTGTCCCTTCATGCATGCCTCTTCTGGCTGAACCTGTTCCTTGATGGCAAGTTCAGGCTCAACTCCCTTCATCTTTTGATTCTGTTCAAGCATCTCAACCTGTTCAAACCCCATTGAAAAACCAGTCACTGAGCAAAATGCAGGAACAGTTGAGAAAACCTCAAGCTGGGGATTCGGCAATGCTGACGCACAATGTTGAGACGACATTGACATCTGACCATGTTCAAACCCCATTGACAAACTAGGCACTGAACCGGACACAGAAACAATTACCAAAGAGGGTTCAACTGTAATAGAGCTGTTCTTTGAAACAAGTAAGTGACCCTTCTGTAAAGAACTTGAAACAGAAACATCGTCAATACTGGCAACTAGGGCCTCAGTGAGTTGAGGAGTAGATGGCTCTTGTACTGATGCAAAGGCAAAAGTCTCTTCATTTAAATCAGGTGTGCGAATCTCCCTATAAGGTGCACGGGCTACCTCTGTAACAGCTGATGGAAACACGTTATGATAATCTGACTCCATATGACGTCCAGAATGATCATCCAAAGGTTGCATAGCAGAATAATCTCTTGCTTCATCTTGGTTCAAATAACCAGGTTCTGTAACAAGGGTGCGGGACTGTTCTTCTTTGTTCTCCAACTCATTTGAGCATGTGGCATCTTCAGCAACCTTAGAAGGAAAAACACTGGCGACAAGAAGTAGAAAAAACTCATTCTCTCCCTAACTATGATATGCCAGCCAATGGTAAAGGCAATCTGACATGAAAGAAACATACAAACCCATAAAGTTAGATGGGGTTAGGAACGTACTCTTCTTCCATACGTGCAGCCGCAGAACTTGGCCCAGGTGAAGAAACGGGATCTGCAAATAAGTCCTGGTTCTCATGACAATAGGAAAAATGGGCATTAAACGAGGGTACAAATAGTAGCGTACATCAAGTTAAAAAGTCCAAACAACCCAATCATTCACATGTATAATCACTTCAATCAGCTAAAAAACAACTGTAAAACTAGTCTTCAAAGATAAGAGAAGACATAGAATACAATCATGTAGAAGATGTCTGTTATCGAATAGTCTCATGACATGCCCCGCACTAATCCCACAGAAAACATAATATAAAAAAAAACACTTGTAAAAAAAGACACAAGATGTTATCCACAATTAGGAAACGCGGAAGATAAGACAGAGGAGAAGAATATTCCATATGTTCACAGCCTAGTTCTTTTGAGAAAGATTTGACAACAACAAGAGAAATAAATAACTCAATAAAAAGAAAGGAGAGAATGGCTACGGACTATGTTACAAAGTGCATTTGCGTGGATGGGCGGAAAATCGAGTGCAAGTGCAGCAGAGTATCCAGAGTGGGAGAGTAAAATGGGTTTATATATATACACCGCACCCATGAAATATATCTATGTGTATGATATATAATCCATGATATGCATCATAGTTTATATATATGCTGCACCTATATACGGGGGAATATTTAAATCTGGATCTTATGCTGCACTTGCACCCAAGTATCTTTCTAGATTCTAGAGCTGATATTAAAAAGGTTAGCTCAATTAGTTGTACCCAATGTTTTCAGGCATTTGGCTAATTTCATGACAGCAGCTCCTTAGTTCAAATCCCGCTAGATAAATTTAGCTCAATTAGTTGTAACCAAGTTATAACCAATGTTTTCAGGCATTTGGCTAATGTCATGAAGGCAACTCCCTAGTTCAAATCCCCCTGATAAGGCAAATTAGCATACAATAATAGATTTACTGATGCAATCCATAAACAGAAATATCTTGGATTTCCCCACAAGATTTTCGTTGAAAAATAATTCAAAAAAAAATCTAAAACTGTCAATTTATTACAATCTAAGTAGTAATTATGCTTCTTAATGCTAACGAAACATTAAATAACATTGAAATTCCAATTAAAGATTTTTATACATACATGAGTCAGATTATTACGGGGATTTTAACCTGCAAACCTTGTATAGACCTATTGGAAGCTCAAAAAAGGGCACCCAGTTGTTTCGACATGACACTGGAAGCAAATAGCAGGCCTGCAGTGCAAATTCCAGATAGGATTTCTACGCTATCCACTTGTGAACGCACCAAAAACCTTCCAAATCACAGAATTCTGGTCAGCAAACTGGAAAAGGAATGGTTGCTGAAATAATACGATGACTGTACCTTAAAAATGTTGCCCAGGCCTATGTAACTATTGTAGGACTGTTTTCTGGTTTTCTTGCTTGGTAGTTCGACGGACCATGGAATACCCAGGATTTTGTGGCAGTGCTGTACACATTATCGTTGATCATTCTCGTTGCCCAGTGATCAAGCTAGCTTTTTGTCAAGGTTATAGCTGGCAAAATATTGGCAAGGAAAAGTCTCTTCTTTCGGCATTATAGCAAATTTGCTCTAAATCGAATGTTGAATTTCCAAATTCAACCATCAATAGAATTTCAAATAATTGAGTTAATGATAATCAGTTACACATTTATATAAGTGAAGGATATTATGAATGAATTGAATGATATTTTAATGTGTACGAGACTAAAAGTAGTCTATGGGACCACCAACTTTCTTGTTTTTTGTTTTCTGCAATTCAATTCTTTTCTTACTCAAATTGATGATGAGCTGACCCAACCTTATAACAGTTCCATCACTGAAAAAACAATGCCACAGAATTGATGCTAACATACTACGGTAACTGTCTTTGATGTCTCTGAAAGCGTCACATTCCAAAATGAAATGTTTTTCTGATTCCACTGCCCCAGAAGTGCAAAAGTACATACCCTTTCTTCCCAAGCTTCTTTAGGTCTCTTCCACCGTCCCGTTTCACACCGAAGTTGATATGAGTTGGTTCTTAATTGAGTTATAAGGACCTTTGCCCTCCACGGAATGCTAGCTTCAATGTATTCTTTTTGTTGGAGATCACAAGTGGGGTTGAATTCTTGAACATAATACTTCTTTTTTCTACCCAACTCTTTTCCCCATATACCCTTACGGAACTTCTCCAGCACAAAATTCTTTAATTCCTTGCTATTTGTGGGACATGCATTCAAATAAATATTCCATTTTTGCATCCATTTGTTGTTTTGTCTCATCCATGATTTCTTTCTTTCACTCATACCTTCATTGAAGATAACTTTCAGCCATCTACCTTCTCCCATTTGTTGGACATTTGGTTCAACGCTCCCCATGTGTTTCGCGACATGGACTAACCGCCTCTCGTGGATCCTAACTCTGGCGATTGTAGCGGAGACTAACGCCTGCGGGTTTTGGTCTAACAACAATCGTGATTCCAACAAGTGGTATCAGAGCCACAGGTCCCGAGTTCGAAACTCACCCGGCTCGCGTTGGGGGGAAGATTGTCGGACATTTGGTTCAACGCTTCCCGTGTGTTTCGCGACATGGACTAACCGCCTCTTGTGGATCCTAACTCTGGCGATTGTAATGGAGACTAACGCCTACGGGTTTTGGTCTAATGGCAATCGTGATTCCAACACCATTTGCTCCATTCTCTTTAGGTACCTTATAAGACGCACCATGGCAATTGCTTTGATGGGCGTTGCCCCTGTTTCACTCAACATTATCTCATAGGGAACCGAACTTTTTATTTTGAACTTGCTCATGATCAAGCGTTTTTGAATTTTTTCAATTTGTTTCCATTTTGAAACAGAGATGCTGCTAGCCCACAATTCACACCCATATAATATCACTGGACAAACTAGGAGTCCAAAAAGTACTTTGATCGTGTTCCAATCCCATAACTTTGCCTCTCTACATCTATTTTGAAGTGCATATAATTCTTTCCACCCTCCTAAAATTCTTTTCTTTCTGCAATCCTCCCAATTAAGCTTGTTGTTGAAATCGATCCCGAGGTACTTGTATTCATTTACTTCTTCAAGAATGTTGTCTTCAAAGAAGAACCTATGCTGGCTTTGCTTCCTTTTATTAGAGAAAATCATTATCTTAGTCTTACTGGTATTGACTTGCATCCCCACTGCTTTACAAAAATGCTCAAGGGCGTATAGGTGCATCTGCAATCCATGGGCCGATTTAGCAACAAGCACAAGATCATCGACATATAGTAATAGAGAAGTGTCCTCAGGCACGTACTTTTATTGATAATAAAATAGAAATTACATAAAAAATTGCAGAGTTTACAAACGTAAACTTCTACTAACTTGCAAATAGGAGACTAACCTATTTATAAGAAATATGTCCTAACTTAATTTAGTTATAGATCACTTGAAAAAACAACAAGTGTCCATTTACAATAAATGACCTTCTAACCATTCTATTAACTTTATTCCTATTTTAGAGTCTAAAAAACGACTCTATTCTAGAGTCCTATCTTTACTAACAAAATTCTATTTCTAAGTATCTCTAATATTTATTAAATATTTTAATTTAATAAATATTTATATTCTCTAATATTTATTAAATATTCTAATTTAATAAATATTTTATCCTAACTTTACATTAACATATTTGGATCATCTAACATTCCCCCCATGATCCAAAGATACATTACAACATATACCAAGTTCATCTCTAAACTTAGTAAATTTTATTTTGCCAAGAGGTTTGGTGAAGATATCGGAGGTCTGATCTTCTGAAGGATAATAAATCGGCTTGATGACATCCTTTGCAATGAGTGATCTAATATGATGATACTTGGTGTGCACATGCTTTGTCTTTGAATGAAAAACTGGATTCTTGGCAAGCTTTATTGCTGACTGATTATCATTGGATAACGAAGTAGCTTCTGCTAGAGGAATTCCCAAGTCCTGTAAAACTCGACGCAACCAAACAATCTCACATGCTGCTTCCCATGCTGAAATGTACTCTGCTTCTGCTGAAGAAGTGGCCACTGTAGCTTGCTTCTTGCAATTCCAGGAAACTACAGCTGACCCCATGTTCATTAAATACCCTGAGGCTGATTCCCTATCATCAAAACTGGCAACAAAGTCGGCATCTGAAAATCCACCAAGTACAAAAATTTTAGTCTTTTTGTAAAGAAGACCAAAATCTTTTGTTCCTTGGATATAACGAAGAACTCTTTTAGCTGCATTCCAGTGGCTATCTAATGGTTCCTGCATAAAGCGGGAAAGAATATTGACGGCATAAGAAAGATCTGGTCGAGTAGTTGTCAGATAAATCAAGCTACCAATAAACTGTCTATAAGTAGTGCTATCCACCATCCCCCCCCCCCCCCTTTTTAAATTTTGAAAGTTTCAAATTTTGTTCCATAGGGGTGAGAACAGACTTGCAATCCTGCATTACATTAACATATTATTCTAATTTAATAAATATTTTATCCTAACTTTACATTAACATATTTGGATCATCTAACATATAGAAAAAGCTTTATCACAAACTCCCCCAATCGAACACTCTCCCCACCTTGCAAATTTAGCCACTCTTCCAGTTTGTCGATATATAAACCAAAAAGGGTAGGGGATAAAGGGCAACCTTGCTTGACTCCGATGTCACTTCTAAAACTTTTTGAAATGCCCGCTGAAGTTCTAATCTTGACTTTCACCTCTTCATAAAGCCTATGGGCAGCAGCTCTATATTGTAAAGGAATTTCAAGTTCTTCCATTCTACGCCACAACTTATCTCTAGGGACCGTGTCAAATGCCTTTTTAAAGTCAACAAAGCAGCAAAATACTTCTTCTTTGCTCCCCCAAACCTTTTCAACAATGTGTCTCAGCGTGATACCATGATCTACTGTAAAATGCTTCGGCCTAAAACCTACTTGCCCTTTTACCCTTATGTGCCATGTTTATATTTGACAATGTCTCTATTTTATTTAACTATCTGTACGCCTTAGTTTGGTCAAAATCTCCTATTATTGGATATGTTCAATATTTTATATTATTAGTACATACATTATTATTTATTATACGATATTTGTTATATTTCTATTTCTATTGTTATATATAGATAAATTATATAAATATTAACTTAACATTTATTTATTATATTTCTATGGTAGGATATCTATTATCATTTATTTATTTATTATATTTCTAGTGTAAGATATCTATTATCATTTATTATATTTCTATTTCTATTATTATATACCAATAAATTATATAAATATTAATTTAAAATATTATATAATTTTTATATAATAGTTAATTTATAGAATTAATTTGTAGTTTATATTAATCTTTCTTACCTTAATCCATACTAAAAAATCCTCCAATAAATTTGTCACATCCCATTTGTATTATAATATGACAAGCCTAGATCCAATAATCACCGACAGAGATCAATTCGTATTATAATATGATGAAGTATAACAAATATATCCTCTAATACCCCGCTACATTCAGATTTGTGACATAATATTATAAGTTATAATAAATATTTTTTCTAATATATCAGCCATATTCACAGTCGTATTATAATAAAATAAGGTACAAAAGTATTGACATTTTCCTATGATCGGTTACACCCACTGGCGCCGGATGCTAGTTCCGGAACTTTAGCATTTCCACCCCGAACTGTCGATAAATTTTTTACTTCAATTCCGTTTTCGTAAAAAAGAAAAAAGAAAAAAATTGATTGAATAGAGTCTCAGGATATGGCCAAAATTGAACCAATCTGTTTGTTCTGATTTCATCAGAATATTTTCAACCTATCTTTGAAAAATTGAAAAGAAAATTGATCATTCAAAAACTATCAACCTATCTTTGAAAAATTGAAAAGAAAATTGATCATTCAAAAACGTGAAGAAAGGATTGAAGAGAGAATTTCAATTTTGCGATGCCTATTGTATCGGCTCGATCTTTTCGGAGCAGGGATAAGGCTAAATAGCCATAATGAAGACGATTACTGTATGCTCTGGATTCGATGCATTTCCATCGTAGTGTCTGAATATATGAATATATCCGGAATGTTAGTACCTGCGCTACAATCTCACATCCACGTATCGCATTTATTGAAGCTGAATGGGGGGAGGGAATGAGATATGTTCACATTATGACCATATTATATATTTAATAGTATTATAAAATATTATGTGAATGAGAGATGTTCACATTATGACCATACTATATATTTAATAGTATTATAAATATTATATTTTTGCTCTATTGTCGCGGCTGTCACATTCATTCACAGTGATATTATATCATAGTTAAAAATTTATACGGTTTATTATACTATGAATATTTTAAATTATTATTTTATGTTATTTTAGTAATAGTATATTTTTATATTATATAATCATTTAAATTTATTTTAATTCCAAATTTATCAAATCTCTATTAACTTATTAACTTACTTTTTGTATGATCATAAAATTTTCCGTCAGTGTAAAATTTGAAAAAAATGTTTGTACCATAAAGAAATTTAATCTCTCTTGAAATTTTCCTATGTTCACATTCTGACCATATTATATATTTAATAGTATTATAAAATAAAATACAAAAGTATTGACATTTTCCTATGTCCACATTCTCACCATTTTATATTCTAATAGTATTATAAAATATTATACTTTTGCTCTATTGTGGCCCATGTCACATTCATTGATAGTATTATTATATCATAGTTAATACTTTATATTGTATATTATTATATTATGACTATTTTCAATTATTACTTATGCTATCTTATTAATAGTATACTATTTATTCTACTTTCATAATATATATTTGCATAGAATATTATTTATTTTATTTTCATAATATATACCCACTTAGTATGCATAGGAGAAATTTTTTGTCCTAAATTGTCTTTGACGAACAGCAACATCCCCTTGCAGCGATCAAATAGCTCGATGTGACATTATCTCGGCCACCTGAGCCAACAATGTCGTCCATCGCCCATCTGTTATGATCGTATGTTTGAAGGGGGTCTCCCTATCTCGAAGGTATGGTTTTTCATTGGTATAGTCGAGTAATTTTCCTTACTTATCATGGACACTTTTGGACATGAATTAGTGGGGGGGTTCGGCAGAACTCTGTATTCTTGTCTCTGCCCGATTTGGTGGTTAGCCTTGTATCGTAGCCCTATGGGGTCTCTTTCACTGGCCATTAGCTTTAGGGTTGGCACTACATGGGAAATCTCAATTTTGGTTGTGTGGTCTTGTTTTCCGACACCATATACATCACTCCCTTCCACTCATTTTGACCCCACTCACCAATTTTCCCATCCGAGTCCACATGTGTCCACTAGGTCCATATAGGGTTAGCACCCCCCTCCCCGATTTGGTGGTTAGCCTTGTATCATAGACCTGGGGGATCTCCTTTACTAGCCATTAACTTTAAGATTGGCACTACATGGAAAATCTCAATTCTAGTTGTGTGGTCATGTTTCTTGACACCATATACATCACTCCCTTCTGCTCATTTTGATCCCAACTCATCAATTTTCTCATTCGAGTCCACATAGGGTTAGCACCCCCTCCCCTTGTCCACACCTTGGGTCGGGCCTAAAACAATGCCCCGAAGGTTGATGCAGCTAAAAAGAAAAGAAAAAACATAATTTGGCCACTTTCAATAAGAAATGTACCACAAAATGCAAAAGATGGTCGGGACATACAAATTTAGCACATAGGCAAAACCCAAACATGAGCTTTACCCATTATCCATGGCCATCACCCTAGTTCCTATGGGCCCTAGATGAGCCCCCTCCATCATTTAAGGAACCCATGGTTGCCCCAACCCTTGGTGGGTGATGAACTGCCCCACCTTAAAGGGGTGTCCACTGCTATATACTACACATCATGCGCTCATCCCCTGGAACCCCGAGCAGTTATGAAGAAAAAACAATCAAAGGCAAAAGGCATATGAAGAAGGGTGGAAAAACAGAGGTCAAGGTAACTCGTGTACCACGATATGCTCCCTCCTACACCCATATACCCAAGTGTGGGTTTCCCCTATCATAGCTACCCTTGTACCATGGCATGTGGCTTAGAGCTTTACCCTAATCCCCACTTTGTTCCATCACTATATCACATGCCACTACCACCTGATAGATGTACCATGGACATGTGACCCATTTAAAGGTTGAAACTATCTAATAGGGTCTTTGATTAACCCCCTTATCGAGCTTGAAGACATTTGTACATGTCAAAGCCCACTATGGAAGAGCATGCCACCATGAAGTGCACCATTGATTCCATGACTTGTAAGTTGTTTTACTTGATTGTTCTAATGATTCGTTGTATTAGAAGGCGAGGGGATGCACTATATCTTATACAAGATTGCAGGTGGGTCTCCATTTGGGGTGTGGTCTCCCTATACGAGGTACATTAGTCGACCTTTAAATATTTCCTAAGCATAAATTTAGGGAATATGGTTAATTAATCAATATTAATTAAGATAAGGTGAGAATCATCTAGAAACTCAAACTGATCGACTGGGAAATAATTTGGGCCCTTGATTAAGTTCTAATCTTAGTCGTTGGTGTTCCAACTTAAGATTATAAGAATTCGATGGGTAGATGGAGAACATACCAGTGCAAATACTCAGTTGCCCAGGCAAATCGATTTTCTCAGTAACAAAGATTCAATTGAGAAGATTGACACAGAGGGTAAGTAGCAAGGGGCAGAGGAGGTTAATTAATCAATATTAATTAAGATAAGGTGAGAATCATCTAGAAACTCAAACTGATCGACTGGGAAATAATTTGGGCCCTTGATTAAGTTCTAATCTTAGTCGTTGGTGTTCCAACTTAAGATTATAAGAATTCGATGGGTAGATGGAGAACATACCAGTGTAAATACTCAGTTGCCCAGGCAAATCGATTTTCTCAGTAACAAAGATTCAATTGAGAAGATTGACACAGAGGGTAAGTAGCAAGGGGCAGAGGAGGTCAACAGCATTTCCAAAGGAAGTCTTCCGATTCCGGAAGGGGCAGTGAGAGGGAGTGTGAAATTCCCATAAGGTCTGTGCAAGGATTACGCAGGCACAATAGCAGTCGATTCAATCTCGTTGGAGGAGTTAGTGATTCAAAACTCTGAGGCCAAGGTTTTGGTCAGACGAGATAGTGAGTCAATTCCAAAGCCAGAGAGACACAGAGCTAAGGCTTTCAGAGGTTTTCAGAGGCATTTGCAGCAAGATCTACGCAAAAGTTGACGCTAAAGGGATTGTGTGTGGCTAGGGAGGCAGTTCCGAGGACAAATATCAGTTGTGGGGCAAGAAAAAGTTTTCACAATAATTTTGCCAGTATTTCTCTCAAATTGTATTGTGAACAGAGCAGCGAAATTATTGTACTTAGATTTTAACTGTTGCATAAAAAATAAAACTTCATACTTTTGCACCGGTTTTCCCACATTAGGTTTTTCCAAAGACATTTGTCCAAAAATAATTTTTAAATTTTTATGTGTTATAGAATTTCTCAACTTCCAAAATTTTGTTTTCACTCAATTTTTATGGTGAAAATTGCAGTTATGATTTTATTCATTGTTTGTCGTAGCAAATAAACTGTGTAATTAAAATTACAGTTAGGAGAATAATTTCAAGTTATTGCAAGAAATGAAATTTTCACATTGTATTATAGCGTAATTGATCAGACGGGGAAGCTCAAAGGCGGAAGAAGAAAATTTCGTTGTTCAGAGAGCGCAGCAGACCGAGATTTTCAGGGGCTGCGCAGTTCCTAGGCAAGGAGTGCAAATTACCGAGAAAATTTTGATTTTCAGTTGCAGGTTGCAGAAAAAATTTGAATTTCCCAAAATAGTGATTCCATCACGCAGAGGGAGTAGTAGCAGCGCAAATTTTTGTTGAGCAGATTCTTGCTTGGGCCTAGAGGATTTTGGAGCAATTGCTAGAGAAAATTAATATCGAGTAGAAGAGGAATAACACACATAATTGTCTTTAGTAAATTCTTCAGTATGACCATGGACAGAATTGACATTTAGGGAGCTTCAAATTTGTCTTCCAGGTTAAAGGACGAATTTGCTTACTTATCAGGGTCAACTTCACAGGGTGTCTGGTATATAGACAAGGGAGCATCAGCGCACATGATAAGGGTTAGAGAATATTCTCTAGCTACAAGAAGGGGCAGATGGACTTCCAAATTACGATGGGAAACAAAACGAAGTGTATTCTAGTAGGGAGAGGTACTATCGATTTTCAGAGGGAGTCAGAAGTAAGTACCAACACTACAGATGTAATACATGTGCCAGGATTTGGTATGAACCTCATTTCAGTATCCCAGTTACAGGATAATGGATATGATATCCACTTTGTAGGGAAGAAAGTGTTTGTCAAACACTCAAGCTAGAAGAGAGTAAGACAGATTGGAATTCGAAGCCACAGATTGTACAGGTTGCAGCTCGACTCTCCAATGGCACTAATAGGCAGTGACAGTAGCAGTAGGAAGGCTCTGAATGAACTGTGGCATAGAAGAATGGGACATCTACACCATCAAGCGCTCAAGATGCTCAGGGAGACAGTAACAGGGGTTCTAGAACTTGGCAAGGAACACGATGATCTATGCAGAGGATGCGTGCTTGGGAAGTTTACTAAGGCAGCGTTCCCAAGAAGTAACAACAGAGCAAATGGTGTATTAAGACTTATACATTCATATATTTGTGGCCTGATGTCCACTAGAGCTCTCAGTGGTGCCGAATACTCTGTCACCTTTAGTGATGACCATTCCAGAAAACCTTGGCTCTACTTCTTGAAGTCCAAGGATGAGGTATTCAATCGCTTCAGAGAGTTTAAGGCTCTCGTGGAAAATGCAATAGGGAAGAACATCAAGGTGTTTCGCTCAAATAATGGTGGAGGGTATCTTGATAAAGACTTCACAGATTTTTGTGCAAAGGAAGGCATCAGAAGAGAATGGTTAGCTCCTTACAATCTACAACAAAATGGGGTAGCGGAGCAAAAAACGGAACTATAGTTGGTGTAGCAAAAGTAATGTTATATGGCCAAGATTTGCCCAAGTTTCTATGGGCAGATGCATGTAACACAGCAGTGTATATTTAGAACATGACTCCTCATAGAGCATTGGGGAAGAAAACACTTGAAGGGGTCTTGAAAGGGAAGAAACCATAAGTTAGTCACTTTAGGATTTTTGGCAGCATTGCTTATTGCCACGTGTCAGATGAAAAGCACAACAAATTGGATCACAATATGGAAAAGGGGTTTCTCGTTGGGTATAGTGAAACCTCCAATGCATACAGGTTCTACATTCCTAACAGTGGGAAGACTGTAGTGATACGTGACATAAAGTTCATGGAATATCAAACTTTCAAGAGATCTCGCGAGAAACCTGCAAGTGATCAAAATCAACTAGTTGAAACTCCATTGGTCCAACAACAAGCGCAGCCACAGGGACAACTAGTGGGACCACCAGTGGGACAGTCACAGGTATCCAGTACGATAAGTAGTACTAGCATTTCCTCAGAAGCAGGGAATCTAGTGAGATCTCATAAGACGGAATAGAAAAAGCAAGGATGAGAAGGGGTTGGTTGAACCTCCCACCACTAGTGGTCGAATCAGCAAAGAGGTTCGTCAGACATTGAGAGAAGCAGAGGAGTTTATTGGAGCTCCTAGGACGAACAAGAGAGAGCGCAGACAGCCTGACAAATATCTACTACATCAAATTATTTATTCCTGGTTCCAGGAATGATAGATCAATTGGAATGAGAACGGATAGGATCACTGTTCTCCAGGGTCCTGGAGGGTGGTGTCATATATTCTACGAGTCATCGGGTGTTCAAAAAGAGATCTCATTCTTCCATTCACCCATCTCTCCCTGGATGATTGGGTTCATATACCATACCCATGGATCAGTGGTTTTCTAACTAGCAGGGTCCAGGAAACCTACGACTCTAACTACTTTCGATTTTTCGTAGGTCATAGTTATGACAGTCGCGAGCGCTCTGCCTGTACCATGACCAAAGTGCAAGTGATCGCATATGATCCCTAGGGCAAGCATGATCTCCAATCTCTATGGGAACTTGACACAATAAAGCACAGGAGGATGTGAAAAATATCGCCGTAACAATTAGCTAAGGTGAAACTATGATAACTCAAAGCTTCAGTTCTATAATTGTTAAAGGGAGTTCCTATCTCTAAGCGATTTTTGGAATCGATTTGGCTGCCACTTAATATAGACCTGCTCTGTTCTCCCTCCAATGAGCTCAGAGGGGGAATTTTATGGGTTATGTGGTATCTTACCGATATCTCTTGCACATAAGTAGACCTCAATTATATGCCATTCTTAGTAAGAAATATGTTAGGCATGTTGAACTCAAAAAGTCAATGACATGAGTTTCTGATTTCACTTCTAATCAATTCAATGATCAGGTTCTATCTTTTCTCCTACCCTCAAATGAAGACTAGCCAGGAGGGAGACCTAGTCGAGAGAAGACCTAACCAAGATATCTAACCATAGCACCCAAACCTACTCAACGGAACCACAACCCTAGAACCTAGTAGCTCAGGTTGCAGAACTTTCCAGCTTTCAGGAAGCTGCACAGCATCAGGTGTGGGTACATGCCATAGTGGAAGAATACAGCTCTATCATGACAAACGATGTTTAGGAGGTAGTGCCAACGCCTGAGGACAAGTCAGTTGTAGGTTCTCGATGGATCTACAAGATCAAGTATGTTGCAAATGGCAACGTGGATAAGTACAAGGCTAGGTTCGAGGCAAAGGTATATGCACAAAAAGAAGGAATAGATTATGAGGAGAACTTCGCCCCAGTTTCCACACACACCTCTATTCGGTCAGTTATATCCTTAGTAGTTCAGATGGCATGGCAGATTCCCCAGATGGACGTCAAAACAACATTCTTGAACAAGGTGATAGAGGAAGAGGTATACATAGAATAGCCAAAAGGATTCGAGACTCGTGAGAGGCGCACTCATGTGTGAAAACTCAAGAAATCTTTATACGAGCTCAAGCAAGCTCCCATGGCATGGTATGGTCGGATTGTAAACTACTTGCAGCAAATGGGATACATCAAGAGTGATCCAAATCCCAACCTTTGCTACTTGATGATAGAGGGTGAGCCACTCAATCTAATATTGTATGTGGATGATCTCTTCTTGACAAGATCATCAGGGCTCATAGAAGACTGCAAGAGGAACTTGGCAACAGAGTTTGATATGAAGGATTTGGGGTTGATGCACTATTTCCTAGGATTGGAAGTGTGGTAGAAGGACGGGGAGATATTCTTTGGGCAGGGAAGATATGTTGCAGATATTCTGAAGAGGTTCAGAATGCAGGATTGTAGACCCTTGTCTACACCCATGATCACCAACTGGAAGAAGATAGATGCTTCAAATGACAAGGATGTCGACCCCACCTTGTATAGTTAGCTTATTAGATCTCTCATGTATCTGGCCAACACTAGGCCAGATATATGCTTCGCGGTCAATACGCTTAGTCAGTTTATGCTAGAACCAAAGAGGATACATTGGGCAGCAGTGAAGCATATTCTGAGGTATGTGCGCGGCACAGTCGAGTATGGGTTGAGATACACCCGAGGGGATGATGTCAGACTATGTGGGTTCACAGATGCAGATTGGGCAGGCAAATCAGTGGAAAAGAAAAGTACCTCTAGGTACTAATTCAATGTTGGATCAAGGATGGTTTTTTGGTGTAGCAGGAAGCAGAAATTAAAGCACTGAGCTTTGCAGACGTAGAGTATATGGTAGCAACCACATCTACATGTGAAGCTATATGGCTTCGAAAGTTGTCAGTCAGCTTGTTCAGATAAAGGATGGAGGCAGCAAGTGTCTATTGGGATAATCAGAGTTGCATCAAGCTCTCTCATAATCCAGTGTTTCAAGATATTCTGTGTCATTTCATGAGAGATTGTGTGCAGCGCAGAACAGTCCAGCTATAGTATGTTCCCACAGAACAGCGGGTTGCAGATATACTCACGAAAGCTCTAGAGAGAGCTAAGTTTGTCTATTTCAGAGAACATATGGGTATGGTGGAGAACCCATTTCAGTAGCAGGGACAGATTATTTTGGATGCTTCTCAGTTGCGGTTGTTACAATCACAGCAGCAACAAATGATAGGGAGTTGCAATGCAGATGCAGAATTGGCAGCAGTCTCAGCAGCAACACAGATCCAGCGTCACACTTGTGCAATGGTTGGTGGGTAATGGCCAAACATCAACAATGTGAAAGAGGGTGGTAGAAAAACAGGGTGATGTAGCAGCAGTGGTGCAGCACTAGAACACCTTCATCGCTAAGAGGGAGTGTTAGTTTTTGTAGCATCGAAGGTGTTCTAGTCTCGAAATTTTGTGGATAGGCTAAAACACATGAGATATCAAAAACCCAGAAATCATTTCTAGAAATTCCAGCTAGAAGTGTCTCAATTAGTTAATTAATCAGTATTAATAAAGATAATGTGAGAATCATCTAGAAACTCACAAGGATCGACTGGAAATTAATTTGGGCCCTTGATTAAGTTCTAATCTTGGTCGTTGGTGTTCAAACAAAAGATTATAAGAAGTTGATGGGTAGATGGAGAACACACCAGTGCAAATACTCAATTGCCCAGGTAATTAGATTTTATCAATAACAAAGATTCAACAGAGAAGATTGACTCAAAGGATGATTAGCAGGTGGCAGAGGAGGTCAACAGCATTTCCGAAGGAAGTCTTCCAGTTCTGGAAGAGGCAGTGAGAGGAAGTGTGAAATTTCCAGAAGGGTCTATGCAAGGATTACGCATGCACAGCAATAGTTGGTTTGATCTAGCTAGAGGAGCTAGTGATTCAGCAACTGGAGGCCAGGATTTTGGTCAAACGAGACAGTGAGTCAGTTTCAGAGCCAGACAAAGACAGAGCTAAGTGTTTCAGAGGTTTCTGGAGGCATTTGCAGCAAGATTTGTGCAAACTCTGCGCAAAAGTTGACGCAGAAGGGATTGTGTGTGGCTAGGGAGGCAGTTCCACAGACAAAATCAATTGTGGGGTGAGAAAAAATTCTCACAATAATTTTTCCATTATTTCTCTCAGATTGGAGAGCCAATAGAGCATCCAAATTATTGTGCTCATATTTTAGTTGTTGCATAATAAAATAAACCCTTACACTAGTGCACCAGTTTTCCCGCATTGGATTTTTCCAGGGACATTTGTCCAAAAACGGCTGTGTTAAATTTTGTGTTAGAATTTCTCAACTTCCAACATTTTATTTTGCACATAGTTTTTATGGTAAAAATTGCAGTGGTGATTTTATTCATTGTTTGTCGCAGAAAATAAACTATGTAATTAAAATTACAGTTACGAGAATAATTTCCAGTTATTGCAATAAATCAAATTTTCACATAGAGTCTCTCCAAATTTGAAGCAATTCCGACAGTGGGATCTTGAGATATAGCAAGCCCTAGCTCTAGGATCGTTTTTTGCCCTAGGTTTCCCTTGACTAATGTCTTCATTTGGATCATTGTATTTAATCCTCAAAAGAAAATTTGTCCTATGATCCTCTTCTCTTCCCTAATTAGGTCAAGCCCGTCCTTAGTTGATCAACTCAATATCCTTGACCTAATTCTGGGTCCACTTGGTCTTTTGTGATCCCATGACTTTATAACTCTATTTTCACAAAGATCACATAAAGGCCGATTCTCCATAAGGATTCTCTGATATAGGAACTATCTTGACAAGATATATTCCCAAACCCTAGCCTCGAGAATCCTCTTAACCCTTCCTAGAGAGCCCATCACCTTGCTTTCAATGCAAGCAAGCTATCTAATTCAGTTTCTCTTGTGAATATGCCTTAGGAATCAGTGATTATCTTTTTATTGACCCATCCATCTAGTGATTCTCCTTTATACTGGGTCTCCTCCCATTAGTGAAAGTCTGTAAGAGCAAGGAGACTTAGCTGAGGTGACAGTGGGGTATCGCTCCATTGTTTCCCCTTGACCTAAAAGTTGCTCTATGAGATCCCCTCCTAGGACCCCTACTAGTTTGAGCAGTAACCGTAACATTGTTGAGTAATTGCAAGCATTCCTACATTGTCATTGGTTATTAAGTTAATGAATGTTTAGCTCTCTTCCTCACATTGATACATTGTGTTGCCTAAAGGACTACTAGCATACTTGGTGACCTTGATCTTTAAAGGAATACTTTTACTTGTCCTTGTTATTTCCTAAAGTGGCTATTGGATAAGTAGTTACATTGTTATTGGATTAATTAGCATTTCTTGTGAATTCATGTTGGTAATAAGAGTATTAACACATTGTTTCTTGCAAGTGAGCATCACATCTAAAGAATCATAACCTTGCAATTTAACTCACTCTTAAAGCACTTAATTGATCACCATATTGGCATATTGTGATAAGAGTAATCCAAGTAATCTCAAGAATTGCCAATCATGTTGAATATCTTGCTAAAGGATTGATATTGTCTAAATTCGCACATTAACTTTGTTAAGAAAAACATTGGATTTGTGCATTTTACATCTATTGTCATTACATAAGCAATTGTGAGATTGTGAGATTGTTAATCTTGAATTTCTTTACACTCTACTTGGTATTGGATATTCTAATTGAGTTCATTAAGCACTAATTTTGGTGAAGATTGTCCTTGTAATTGTTAAGTACTTCCTTTTCATTGCTCTAAATCGGATATTAATTGGATAATTTGTCTAAAAGTACATAAACCATCTCACGATCTCACCTAAGGCTAATCATTCATTTTGCACTTGCATTCTAGGAATAGTATTGCATTAATTAACTTATTTCCAAGCATAAGCTTGGTTGAAAGACGATACGAACACCTCTCTCACACATCTTGCGAAGTCTAGACCCTCACTTGCGTTGAGAAGTTAGGGTGTTTAATTCAATTTATCTTTCAGGATAGTTACTCTTGTGATTTCATTATTCTTCTTTCACTTAGATCTTATCTTTCTTTACATTATTATGTTCTTCATCAAGTCAATTATCAAATGCATAAGAGACACAAAATTTAGGCTTTCAAGCCAAGGCCAAAACCTCTCTCTCTTGGAGAGGAAAACCCAAAAGTAATTCTTCTTATAGATCTTCAATTGAAAAGTACCATGACCATGACACAGACCCTTGACACCAATATGCCTCCAAGACCTTGTCACTGCTCTTTCTAAGCTCCTTATGATGATCTTCCTTTTCTGCACCAATCTACACCAACACTAGGGAGACTCGGTCTCTAGTCTAAACTCTTCCTTCGCTTTCTCTTGGATTTTCCTTCTCGGTCTATTTTCAGCATCCTTTAGATATATCTAAAGTCCAGAACCAAACCCTTGATCATGTTGTAGTAGGGTTCCTATATACAGTACTTACCTCTGGTTCCTTTCTGAGATATGCTAACCCAAGACCGAGTGATATCTAGCTTCCTTTCAAATCAAGACCAAACTGTAGATGCACATGTGAGTGCCTTCTTTCACGCTGAAGATGCCTCCTTTATGTGATAGACTTCTCTTCTTTCACGCACTATAATTTGCACTATCATTACAGACTTAGATCCAAAACCATGAGACCTCATTTCCTATGTTGTGCTTCCCTTATCTTTTACTGAAATATATCTTCCTTTCGCACCAAATCTCAGACCCTTCCTTCGCTAACTTGTCTCCTTTTTATGCACGCAGAAAACACAGAAGCTATCTGAACATCTCAAACATATCCAAACTAATCTGTCTGTATTTTGTGCTAAGTCCATATGGGTATATATAGTGGTTTTCCACTGATAATGAGTCGACATGACCTATGAACAGATGTGTCTTCACTTTGAGCCGACATAAGTTGTGCATTCTCTATGGTCCTCTTCAAGGAGATAGTGACAAGGTCTTGGAGCATACAGTTCATCAATAATTTTTCCTTTGCATGAGTGTAACATGACTTCATATACATGACTCAAATTATATTTATGACAAGACAAATTCCTAAAGACTCAAGAAGAAGTCTTTGACCTATAATAAAAACTCCTTTTTCATGAAGCCCATGAGTCAAGCATTTACAAAATACTTTTTATTATCTTTGTCTATTACATAAATTTATAATTTCAAGTCATTATGAAGACCGAACCTACTTACACTTTCCAACAACTTGTGGTTAACACGGTGACCTTGCAATCGTCAGAGCCGCAGTCTCTGCAGCATCGGAGTATCGAGTGGTTAGAACTCCAGGGGAGGTATTGTTAATATAGACTTTACTATCTTCCCCTGGGTTTCTCTCCACAACCTACACTTGAGACTAGCTTCAAAGCAGCTGAGAGAAAGGACTCATTTAGATAGGCATCTAATTCAAAATCAACAAAGAGTTTGCATTTCACTTAGTTTCTAGGTGTCGCATCTCATATAGGCTAGTGTGCATCCTAAGCAACAACTGTTCATTCGATGACTTGGTAGCGAATTTATATTTTGCAAGTGATTTGACTCCATAAGCCACTGGTCTCTCAAATAATCAAATCTAATCGTGCTTATAATTAAACTTGCTAATCATCACTAACCAAGTTGCTAGGACATTCAGTTGTGTCTCTCGAACTTATCGGTTCCCGATAAGCCTTTCATTTTCACATTTCATAGGGACTACACCCCATAACCTGTTGTAGGGAGACAGCAAGAACGGAGAGGGTAGAGATCAAAGTGATAGCCCCTGCCCTCAATCGTTGTCGCATTTACCTGTATAGTTTGGGCAACAACAGGAAGGATTAGTGAATCATAAGCAGCTTCAACGACACATCTCCTTGCTTTTATCCAAGGCCAAAAGCTCACTACTTCGATTAAAATTGTTTAAAGGCCCTACATCACATGATTCTCTAAGACTATCTATTAAAATGCAGTTATAGGGGATAGGTCCATTTCGAAGAGATTGAAGATGAAGGATTTCTAGTGAGAAAGGATTTCAAGGCACACATCTAACATTTCCCCTCACTTGATCAAAGGTGTGGCACTGTGGGGGAGAAAGTGATCCCATGACACATTGGTTGCAGAGGTGTGTAATCTTCCTTGTGTGCAGTTGAGCATTTTTTTGGTGTTGTGGTTGAGCATGTTTTTTTTTTCGCTTTTGGTTGACGTTCACTTTCTCTTTATTGTCTCGCTTTAATAGAAAGGTCCACTTCTAGGAGATACTTGGATGATTAGGATCAGTTTATGGCACAAAATCCAAAATATTGCCAATAGTTTTCTACGAAAACATCAGTGTAAAATTTTCAAGATGACTCCTCCCCTTTTAACCTAAAGAATTTCAGCAACTTTGAGCAAGAGTTGACCTTTGTTGTGAGAGTCAAACATAGTGTCTTTCACTGAGATGTCAAGTAACTTCCTCCTAGTGGACAAGCACATATGCTTGCATTTTCTTAGGGCGAGATTTATGTGATAACCTTAATGTTTGTGTGATGTAATTCTCTCTATCCCATGATTTACTTATTTGCTCTATGAAGTACTATATGCAAAATTTAAAAAAAAAAAAAAACAAATAAAAGATTTCCAGTCCACCTCTATAACACATTGTTTCACACTCATAAATGAGGAACATATATTCATAAAAGTTCAGTGCGTACTAGAAAACAATGAACGGACCTCTATAACAACTTATGGGTTTGAACTTTAACATATGCATCACAGACATTAAAAACAAACAGATTGGCATGAGAAGATGTGGATTTGACCAATCAACATGAGGTTCGTGGTAGCCACACGGTCTATAAACTTTAAAGGTGGTTCTTACAATACCCATTAGTTTGACTACATACTTCTTGAACTATTTTTAATTGCATGTTAGACATGAAACTAGGATTGATGTTAGTTTCCAGCGGATGACCTCTACCCAGATCATAGATCACATCCTCGAGTGGAAAAATAGAAGGAATAAATTGGGCATAGAGCCCAGAAGTTGGACTGTGTGCTCTCAATGTGGTTAACTATCTAACGCCATCCCACATTCTCCTAGTTTGGGTCGATTTCTAAGCCTTAGTCCAAATAAATGCACGTGATTGATGGCCTTATTGGGTCTACCAATTAGACATCTAAACAATTTGATTAAGTTCCCTTTCCTGGAGATATTAGTGCTTATGAGAGTCGATTGTTCGTTATGGAGTACCTCAAGAGTACACTCCAAATATCCCTTAAGCCCTAATATTTGCTAAGTTGTACCTAACAAAATCTGAAGACCTCATGGCCCAATGTTCAGGCACTCGTCAATTTTTTCAGAAGTTTAGAAGTTAACAAGGCACCTATGCCCCTTCTGTCTCTCCTCTCTCTACATTCTCTTTCTCTAATTTTGCACCACTACGGGGGAATTGTATTAAATGTCCCTAGCATGATGAATTTTGTAACATGCTTAGGTAACATGGGACCTTGTTATCAATGAGTATGCTCCATAGTGTTCTTTTCAATTTTCTAATTATTTTCGCTTTTCAGTGGCAAATAACTAGCGGAGTTTTTTAACTCATACACCCCCCAAAGCTGGAGTGTGGCTTGAAAATTGGGCCTTGGGTCCATCTTAAGGCCTAGAGTCGATGTATATTACCATGATAAACCATATCTACAGTGTCACGGAATTTGACTAGGTTTTCATAAGATTTTTAAATTATTAAAAATTCCCACACGACGGGATTTTTAATTAATTTCCATGTAAAATTGTAAATAAGTGATCCCAGCGAATGTTGGGGGTGTATAAGTACTCAAAATTCATGCGCTTCATCCCAACATTCTCCTAAAGTATACTTTGCGGGTCAAAAGATCGATAACACCCCATGAAAACCCGCTTTTCCTATGTAAGTGGCAAAAAATTACAAAAAAATAATAATTGAGACATTAATTATGCTCTCAGAGTCAAAAGGACAAGAGAAATGACATAGAAAATCAAAGGGAAGTTATGGATCAGTTAGAAGATGAGTTGATGCCACATAAGACCACCAAGCAAGAACTTCAGACATTTGATGTTCCCACAAGAAGGAATAATTTCGGATTACAGAGAGCCAAAATCTTAGACCTCAGAAAACCATAAACTCGGGTTTTTATGCTTCTATAGAGAGACAAAACTTTGGACTTGTATGTCTTCCCAGAGACAAAATTTCAAACTGTATGACTTCCACAGAGACAGACTCTCGGACATGTAGTACATGTAGTTTCCACAGGGACAGGGTTCTTGAATTTGTAGTTTTCACAGAGAGAGAACTTTGTACCACAGAGAGGTAATCTCGACCTTCCACAAAAAGACAGATGTTTCGGACTTCTTGCTCTCTAGAGAGATCATTTGGACTTCTTGCATTGCCACAGAAAGATATATTGGGCTCCTTGTGTTGCCACAGAGAGAGATATATTAGCCAATCTGAAGTGCAATTTAGGAGGAACCTTATGGGCTATTTATAGCCTTCCATACATGCAAAGGGGTGTCTCTTAAAGGTTGAGTTGACATGTTCCTTGGAGGGCTGACATGAAAAATTGGAGGGACAAACGACACTTTCAAAATTTCAAATTTTCTTTTATAAGGGTCACAAAGAACATGCCCTTTTACGTTTTATTTTGAGCAAAACAAAGCATGAGGAACATGTTATAAAATAAAAATACTTTTTCTTCTTGTGTTTTTACATAAAATCCATATTGTTTAAAGTACAATGATAATTATGAATGTTGATCCTAGTTACAATTTCAACACTCCCTCTTAACTATGGAGGTATTCATAATGACTCATCAGGATATTCTCAAGTTGAAATATTTTATAAGGAAGGATCATTAAGATTAAGATAAGCATCATTATCAATATTATGATCACCAGCATCAACCACATTGCCATAAACCCAATCAGTACCCCTGACGTATGGCATATATGCATCATTTGATATCCACCAAAACAAGCTCACTCTTGACAGAGATCAAAGCATAATACCACAACAAGCTCACTCTACAAAGAGATCAGAGCACGATGCAAAAGACAAGCTCACTCTAGAAAGAGATTAGAACACGATGATGGGAGGCTCTCGCTCACTCTAGAAAGACATCCGAATAGCCTCTAGGACTATTCTTTAACGAAGGTCTAACTGACAGAGGGAGAATATCCTCTACCGGACCATTCTTCAAACCAAGGTCAAAGTGACATAGGGAGAATTCATTCTCCAACCAAGGTCAAAGCGACACAGGAAGAATGTTAGTTCGTTGGACCATTCTTCAACCAAGTGTTGAGAAATCTAGGGGCAGCAAGTGTATCTGATTTCTCTTACTTTGATTTCTGCTTTTGATGCAATTTTTACTTTTCTTGATTATCTTCTTCTTTCCTTTATTATTATTAGTGTTCTCTATCATCAAATAGCTACCAAATCATAAAAAACAATGAGACAATAGGAAACAAGATGTAGGCGATCAGCCAAGGCCAAAACCTCTCCAACTGAAAAGGAAAACCCACCAGAATTCTTCTCTTCTTATAGAGGTTCAATTGACGAATTCCAAGACCTATGGCCCTTGAGTAAGACCCTCCAAGGCCAATTCAACTTTCCCTCTTGAACAGCGTCCAACAACTTCAATCCTAACAACAATTTCTATAACTTTGGCATAGCAGCTTCAGCAACTTTGACCTTGAAGCTTCACAGCTTCAACCTTACAGCTTCACAGCTTCAACCTTACAGCTTCACAACTTCATAGTTTCATCTTGCCCAGTAACTGTAAAAACCTTAACAAAAGAGAGAGAGAGAGAGGCCCAAAAATTAGATCGTGTTCTTATTCTTCTTCATCCTTTTCCAACTTCCAACTTGAGGAGATCGAACTTGCTTGAGAATGTGTCCAAATGAGGTCGAGTTCCTTCTTATATATAGGCTTTTGAGGGGTATGAATTGTTATCTTTAGGCTAACTTGTCCCTTCATGTAGGCCGACTTGATCTTTGTGCCATGACGAGGTCTTGGAGAGTCTTTTAACTCTATTTTGACTCAAATAAATTTTCTTTACAATATGTAACATGCCCAACTAGGTCTTCAATACATGACAATGACCCAATTGATTTTATGACAAACCTAGAAGCACTCAATGGGTGCTTGACCTAAAAATAAATTTCCCTTGAGCATGAAACCCATGCCTCAAGAACAACAACAATAAATTTATTTTTTCTCTTTCATTAAATATATAAAATCATGATTACATATGTCATTATGAAGACCAAACCTAGTTACATATTTCAACACCAAGGCCTGCGTACTTGACACAGAGATAACCTCCCTAATCAAGTCAAAGTACATGACACAAGAAGAATGTTCGTCCATGATGTAATCTAATCTATCAGACCATTATCTAACCAAAGTCGGTCATAATGACACAGGGAGAACTTTTCCAACCAAGGTCATAATGACACAAGGAGAATATTAGACCATTCTCCAACCAAGATCGTGAAGACACAAGGAGAATGTTCATTCATAATGATGTCTCATCGGCGCTCCCTCTCAAAGGAGACGTATTCTCCATGAACCCACGCTTGTCCCGAAAGCACACTAACGTCCCTCTAAAAATAGGCTTTGTAAGAATGTCGACAATCTACTCATCAGTGGAGATGTACAGGAGTTTCACAACTTCCTTTAGTACCATGTCTCGAATGAAGAGGTATATGATCACAATGTGCTTCAACTTGTCATCGGTCATCACCAGCAATCGATTAAGATAATCCTACAAGTAACCTTTGAAGCCATATTGCTTCTCAACTTGCCAATCTAGCTGTAATATACTCGGCCTTTGCCATATTGAGTGCGATAGATGATTGCTTCATGCTCATCCAAAAAATTATAACGAAGCCCAAACCAAAGCAACATCTTGATAAATTCTTTCTATCTTCAACACTCTCAACCCAAACTAAATCTGCAGTTGTACTTCTCAAATCATCCATAACCAACTATACCATGTTGGTACTCCAACACATGTTTAGCAACACATCTGAGCTAAACCATAAACAATTTTGTTCCCTTCAATGGATCATAGATACTTTCCACTTGTCAAAACTAGATGCTCCCTTTCAAATTAAGATATATCATTTTGTGGTACTTCGAGTTTCTCCCTCTGCCATTGATATATATCAGCTATCAATGACAATCCATCATTTTGGACACAAAGATCAATTCCCTCCTGAGGTCAAAACACGGCTTGCTAACCGCTCCCTCTGGTAACGATACCTTCTCCACAGTTGCTCCCTCTAACATGAGTCCTTTCGTTAGAGACAAATCATATAGGATCATCCTTAATCCATTCAACTTTGAGACTTCTTTTTCATATTCTTTAGAAACCTTAGGTAGCTCTTACAACTGAGGCAAAAGTCTTGTTATGATCCTCTCCCTCCTTATTGCAGAACCTTCTCAAATATTGCTTCCATGTTTCTATCTGTTGCATGCTAGATCTTGACTTCTCTTTGGCACAATCAAGACATACTTCGAACAACCTGCTCTCTTTATCTTGGTACAATATCCTTCAGGTAGAAATTCTAGAAAATCCTCTTGTTTCGGTTCGCTCTTCCACTTCTTTCATTGACTTTCAATCTTCTCTGAAAGGATATGAAAGAATGATTACAACCAAACAAAGGATGCATAGACAAGAAAGTAAATGAAAATTAAAGATAATAACAACAGTCTTAATCAAAGAGGAAAGTTATAGAATACTTATCTTTTGAGAAAATTCAGCTCCCTCTTACTCTTGGACTTCTTGCATTTATATTGCAACTTCATCATCCTTGTCCTCAGCATCAGCATGATGTCATATCCTTCTTTCAAAAGATAGGGTTTCTTCTATATAGCAGAAACTACCATTCCAAGGGTACAAAAACTAGACCTTCCTTTTTCAAACCCTCACTAGGATTTATAGACCAACACATTGATTGCAACTTGGTAAGATTTTTTCACTTTAGATTCTTCTCAACTTGTTAGGGTTTTGTAAACCCTAGACTCTCAATCTGCAAGTGCCCAAATGCCAAGACCCTAGATTTTACACATCATCAATTAATCAATAGTTAACCTTGACTAAATCAAGCCAAGTAACCTGCCTTCTTAGATTTCAATACCCAAGCACACACAGCGTTGATATTTTAGAAGTTCAAATCCCTTTAGTAACACAACATCTTTTCATCCAAAATCCTTGACTTGTAATGATGGGACAACATAAGACCTCACAAATCAGACTTTAAAAAGCTTTATGCCACAAAACATCAAGCTTCCACAATTTTGTATAACAAGTTCACGAAACGTCCTCCAATTCGTTGTCTTGCTATTACTAAATTTGCCTTGTCAAAATAGAGGAACACAACCTCTTATATAATGATTCTTCTCATCTTGTTTTTGACAACACATAATTAATTCCTTCATAACATAGTAGATATCATTCTTTTAGTGACAAACTTCAAATTTCATATCCTTCTTGTGGCATTTTTGGCTCAGACCACTTCACCAGAGTGTGGTCAAAGATGAAATTTGAATCACCCATAGACCTCACACCCACTGCAAACCTTCAAGATTGCCAACTCGTAGCCCTTGTTATATTCGTTTCTCAGACTTCGGTCACTTTATAAAATTGAGACTTTCCTAATCTCGGCCTATTGTAGCCACCCTCCTTCTCAACCAACAAACCTCTATTATCCCTTTGTTGTCCACGAAGACACTTGAATCTCTAACCGCACCTAAATAGGCCTTTCGGCCTCCCTGTAGCAACAAACCAAGACCCTTAGTCTTTCTCCTACAGCAAAGATATCTCGGGCTTTGTCATTATGCAGAACAGAGGTAATGTTAGGCATGTTCTAAGCCTCTTCTCCAATAAGAACTCGACTTCCAACCACATAAAAGTATCCTCACAAACTCGGTTGCTTCAACAGGTGAACAAGTCTTCTATAAGCTTGGCAAAATCACAAAGACAAATTCGGACCTTGTCTCAAACTACTCTTTAATTCCTAACTCTGATACCATGTTGAAATTCGAGTACAAGCTAGAATTTATGATCTTGATAATTACTTGTGAAGATGTTATTGTTCTTTTTAGCCTTTCTTTATCAAGCAATTATCAATTTAACTATTCAAGTACAAGAAAATAGAGATCACAATGCACAAGAGGCAAGAGACACCAGAGATTAGGCCAAGGCAAAACACACAAGGGAAAATCCAACAATCCTTTCCTTGTAGAATCTTTGACAACAAGAGAGAAATCCAAGTCACAGACAAGTTGACCAACAGAAGCATGACAACTAATCCCTCAAATGCCAAGCCAGCCCTCCAAATATTTCTTCTCTTAGCACAAAGACAAGAGCATCTTCATGCTTGATCACAGAGCAAGAAACTCAAGCATTTGATGCTTCCACAAGAAGGAAGAATTTCGGATTATAGAAAGCCAAAATCTCAGATCTCATAAAACAATAAACTCAGGCTTTTGATGCTTCTATAGATAAACAAAACTTCGGACTTGTATGTCTTCCCAGAGACAGAATTTTGGACTGTATGCTTTGGACTATATGACTTCCACAAAGACAAACCCTCAAACCTGTAGTTTCCACAAAGACAGGATTCTCAGATCTGTAGTTTTCACAGAGACAAAACTTCATAACAGAGAGAGGTAATCTTGGCCTTCCACAGAGACACAGATGTTTCGGACCTCTTGCTTTCTAGAGAGATAATTTGGGCTTCTTGCTTTCTACAGAGAAAGGTATATTGGACTCCTTACCTTGCCACAGAGAGATATATTAGCCAATCTGAAGTGCACTTTAGGAGGAACCTTATGGGCTATTTATAGCCTTCCATACATGGGAAGGGGTGTCTCTTGAGGGTTGAGTCGACTTGTTCCTTGGAGGGCCGACTTGGCAAATTGGAAGGACAAACGACACTTCATTTGTAACCCATTCATTTGGAAATTTTTCAAAGAATTTCCACCTTTGTAATAGATATTAAGAGATATTTTTTGGGTCTTTGGTCCTAATCTCATCTAACAGGAACCAAACCATTAAAAATCATAAACATTTGTTTACCCCTTTTTCGTAACCCTCAAGAGAAGATTGAATCACTTGGAATGCTTTGGAAAGAGTGTATTTTCCCCTCTTGGGCGATTC
Source organism: Pinus albicaulis (assembly GCA_034641835.2). NCBI lineage: Eukaryota > Viridiplantae > Streptophyta > Pinopsida > Pinales > Pinaceae > Pinus > Pinus albicaulis. The sequence goes on along the minus strand of CM076582.1, from coordinate 265,066,911 downwards.
TCTTGTAAAATCTTTCCAAAGATCTCTCTCTATCCCTCACTTCAAATGCAGGGATCTAATTTAATAAATATCCACATCCTCATCAACAAAGATAGAATAGGATGCTTGTTCAGCAGAAGAGGCAACTCTACTAGTACATCCACTTGCATCACCATTGGCACTAATATCAAGAGAAGAAAGATAAAGCTCTAAATCTAGACATTCTACTTCCATGTCCCAATCTTTAAGAGGTTCACTTGTATATTCTTCACCCCTATCAGACACAAGGTGTAGGCTTGAATGCACATATTCAAGGTCCTTTTGCTTTTGTGATCGCAACCTCATGTGCTTCACACTAAATAAAATTCTAGGTGCTCCAATTTCATTTTGTTGATGAAGAGCTTACCACCTGTGATAGAATACGAGTGGCAAGACTTTCAATATAAATACCATTTGCCCCATGGCAAGTCCACCACTTAATCAGGGTCATCGTCCTCCTCTCTTCCAAAGCTAATATGTCCGCAATATCCTCTAATCCAGCAGTAGTCAAGGCAAATTCCTCCTTTACATTAGTCTGTAAAGAAGCTGGAAACAACCTCTGAAAGGCAGTCTTCACTCCATTGGCCACCTCCTTGTCCTTATGTGGGGCCTTCCTCTTCCCATTGCTTTCGACAATGAATTCTTCATCATAGAATTTTGGATTCATAGCATGTGCCAAAGCGTGCAATGGAGTGTTGAAGCCATTCCACCTCGTAACAAGAATGGACCTCACTTGTTCAGTAAAATCAAAATCCACAAAAGGAAGAGTGGGAGCCTCTTGTGTAACAATTTCCACATTTTTTTCAACCATGGTATACATGCCACCATAAACCTCTCCTAGGAAAGGTTTCTTTATGTTTGCATCTCGGAGAAGATTAAATGCAGGAAATGTGAACTTGAGCAAGAAAGCAATCTTGCTTAGTCAATCTTCATCAATCAGCAGCCTCTTCACCATACTTCCCTTCTTTGGATTTGCATGTCTCCACTCATCCCATGTTGAACCTGTTACCCACCACTTCGCGAGTGATATCCCTAGGAGAAATTTTTCTCCATGATGGACCTCAGCCGACAGCCCCTTGCAACCTCCTACTAGCTCGTTGTACCATTTCTCCGCCACCTAAGCCAGCCATGTGATCCCTCACCCATATGTATTGATCGTATGTTTGAAGGTGGGCCTCCCAAATCTAAAAGTATGTCTTTCCAATTGGTAATTGAGTATTGTGTTTACTTAACATGGATACTTCTGGGCATGGATTGATGGAGGGATTTGGCGAAAAGAGTGGGTTTATTCTATGCTTTTATCCCCTCAACCTGTTTTGGGTGTTACCCTTGCATCTTAGTCCCATGGGATCTCCTTTATTGACCATTTGGTTCTAGGTTGGTACTACTTGGGAAACCCCAACTTTGGGTGCATGGTCCCGCTCCTTTATCCGCATGCATTACTCCCCTTCCACTTATTATTCTCCCATTCATCATTTTTCCCACCTGGGTCCACATAGCCCCCCATGGGTCCACATGGGGTCAACCTCCCTATCCCCTTGCCCCCACCTTGGGTCAGGCCTGGAATGATGCCCCAGACGTTGAAGCAGCTAAACGAAGAAGAAAAAAAAAAAAAAACATAATTGGCCACACTTAACAGGAAATTGTACCACAAAATGCAAAATATGGTCAACTTTCAAGACAAAAATATAATTCGTACATGGGCAAAAGCCAATGCATGAGCTCTGCCCCTTACCCATGGCCATCGCCCTAGTTCCATAGACCCTAAATGAGCCTCCTTTGTCATACATGAACCCATGATTGTCCCAACCCCCTAAAGGGCAATGAACCACCCTATCTTAAAAGGGGTAATCATTGTTATATCTGACACATCATGCTCTTATCCTTGAGCCCCGAGCAGTTAATTAAAGAAAATTCATAAAAGGTAAAAGGCATATAAAGAAGGGTGGAAAAATCAAGGTCGAGCACTTCATGTACCACGATTCCTCCCTCCTACACATTATATACCCTGGTGCGGGCTTCCCCTTATCTGGCAGCCCCTATGCCCCGATATGTGACCCAGGATTTCCCCTCTCATCCCCTACTCTGTTTCAATCATTTGTCACTTACCATCCCCATTTAAGGATGTACCTTGGACCTACTATTCCCTTTAAAGGTTGAAACCACTTAATAAGGTGCATGGCTAACCACCTTTGGAGTATGGAGACACTAGCACATGCCAAAGCCCACTACAGAAGGGCATGCCATTTTGAAGTGTCCACTTTGTCATCCATGATTTGTAAGCTCATTTACACGATTATTCTAATGACTGGTTGTACCAGAAGCCTAGGGGACGCATTGGATCTTATACAGGATTGCAGGTGGTTTCCATTTGGGTTTGGTCTCCCTATACGGGATCCTAACCCCCAAAGGACTACATTGGCACATATAGGGTTTGCATAGAGAGCCATGGGCCTCCACAGCGACGAACAGCACTCCACGGATCCTCATTCAGGCTCAGAGACTATACTAGCGATCCATTTTTTGGAAGATGGTGATGTGCTTGGTACATTATGCCCAACAAGCCCCACAGAAGCCCCACACTCTTGGTGGGTGTCCCATGACTTGTACAATGTCATGGCAGCATTTATTCCATCACTTGAGCCCTTGCAGAGGATCTACAGGCATCTCCGATTCATATGGACACCCCTACTGTCATTTATGTGCCCTCAGACCCACTAGGAGAACCACAAGTCTACTACTTGGAGAACAAGGGGCCACCCCCTTGTCCATCATATTCTGAGGAATTTATTCCTCACTATGGCACTTCAGCACATTATTAGGCCTTTGGAGGGCCCCACGACATGTACATATTATTATTTGGCCCCCTGTGAGGCTTATTTTTCCATTTATGAGCTAGTTTGGTGGGATTGTCACTAATAGGGGTTTTATTTGCACATTATTTTATCTTTAGCGACTAATGTAGGCCCATAGGCTAATTTGAACTCCTTGGGACGGTATATATTGATGTTAGCTACATTCATTTGTATCATCACTTCACTTGGGATCTCTCTACTTTTAGAGAATTTCGCATCTCTTCTTGGAGGATTATTTTGGATGAATGGATGAATTTCAATGTATGGATTTGGGCCATTTTTATCTTGGAGATTCATTTTTTGCAAATGTGATGTTGGTTTGATATACTCTCTAACACTGTAAGTATTTTTTAATGATATATTCTTGTTGTTGCATATTGTTGAACTTCGCTATAATCAGGGCTAGTTGTTCCATCATTGGAATGTGGAATTGAGTGTCTATTTAGCTTGTTTAAGGCATGGGCCATTGTTAGATGAATGAAATGTCCTAGAGATTGTTTTATCTCCATAAGCTTGCACTATTTGCATGAAGTATAAATGCTTGAAGGTCACTTTTCATCTTTTCCCTTAGCATTGGACGAAGTTGACTTTCTGAGCCTCCTTGATCAAGAAGTCGAGTTCTCAATCATTATCATCCTTGATTCCATATCCCCAAGGGAAATAGGCACTGGTCCCTCAAAAGGGTGGTCATTTTCCCCTCCTTTATCACCTTTTTCCCCTTTTCCCCAGGTTTAGCCCTGATAGGTCACCTAGGACATCAATTTCCCAAGAATCTTCCCACAGAAAAAATTCGATCTCTGGGAGGCTAATGCGTTGGTGGGTTCCGTCCCTCCCCTCCGATTTTGAGGTAATTTCTACAATGGAATCTCCGGGAATCTCAAGCCCTAGCTCTAGGACCAGATTTTGCCTAGGCATCCCCAAGGCTAGACCTTAACAGGATAAATTCAACCTTTTGAAGCAAAATTTCTTGTCTGATCCTTTTCCCTCACCTTGTCCAAGGTAGGAACATCATTGGTTGCTACATTCCATCCCCAAACCTGGGATGGGTCCACTTGGTCTCGTGTGGTCCTGTTTCCTATCAAAGACAAATCATCAAGGGAAACTTGGGAAACTTAGTTTAGATAGGATTTAGTGATCGAGAAGTACCCTTCCAAATTGTACCCCTCTCCCTTATCCTCACCCCCTCTCCCTTGGAAGACAAGTACCTTGCTTAAAAAGCAAGCAAGTACCATTCTTCTCCTCCTCCTTGGGAAAGGTTTTATGGGATCACTTCATATCCATTCATTGACATATCCTTATAAGTGGCTTCCCAAAACATCGGGATGTGAAAATCCCTAAACCAAGAATCCTATTGCAGCAACTGGAAAATATTCACTTAATTGTTATTCATTACTTAACAATTTATCTGCAGTTTTCTACGGCAAATACTGAATACATCACACTACAACCTTCACTCCATAAAAATTATATGCGGAAACAAGAACTGAGCAAGAAGAAAAATAGACACATATGACACTGTTATTTTGGGACAAATGTCCCTGGAAAAACCCAATGCAAGAAAACTAGTGCAGCAATTGAGTGTTTGTATTATTAAGCAGTACTTTTGAATACAATCTAGGATGCCTTACTGGCCATCCATATAGAGAAAATAATTGAAAAAGAGTTAGTGAGAAAATAACCTCACACTAACACTGGAGATTTGGCACTGACCCAACCCTGAACTGACAAACCCCACGCAGCCTCCACGCAGATCTGCGTCACTCTGGCTGGGGACTGCGTCACTCCCTTCGTCTAGTCTTTTTGCTGGCTGGATGCTAATCTTCTGCCCCTCCGGTCTCACACCCCGGATCTCCAACACTAGATTTGACTGATCCTTATCAAAATTGCGGATCTCTTTAGAGGCTCAGCGCTGCCTCTGTGTGGCTCTGCACTACCCAGCATAGCCCCTACACTGCCTCTTCTGCGTCCTCTTATCTGCCTTCTCTGCGATGTATTCTCAACTCAGAAAACTCTCCAACCGGAACTATCTATGCCCCTCACTGCATAGAATCAACTCGATATGATCTCTCTGGTTGCTTTGCGGCGTGCGCTACTCACTTGAGAAATCGATCAATAGACTCTCTGATGTGTTTTCCAAATTCCCATCAAGCCTTCTCTTATAACCTTCTCGTTGAGAAATCAACAGCCCGGATTAAAACATAATCAAGGGCTAAGATTAACTTGACTTGATCTTCATCTTTTTCTAGAAGTTTCACACCCAGTTCTATTAATATACTTTAATTATTTTAATTCCCTAAGTTTAGACTTAGGCTCCCATTAAAAATAATTTATTATTTCAATAAAACCACATACGGGTTGAATTTCCCAAAACGTTTTCTGGGTATTTCGAAATACATGTATCCAAGTCTCCCTGCAAAATTTGAGACTTAGAGCACATCCGATGCTACCAGAAATCAACACTCCCTCTTAGCGAGGAATGTCCTCTAGTAATGCATCATGTTGAAGAATTACACTTACTTTGTAATATCTCCCTTTGTGTTGTTGATGTCTGACATTGTTGTCCACCAACTACTGCGTTGTTGCATCTATTCTACTGTTGCCCTGCATACTGCTGCCAACTACATCTGCACTGCAACTTTGTTGCTGCTGCAGCAAAAAAACATCCAAAATACTGAACCAAGTGTTCAGTATGATGCATCTGATACTGAAGATCTGACGGCTGGTAATCTCTACGCTGACCCTCTAAAGTTGTTGTCGAATTTGCGCTGTGTCTTCCTGCACTGTTGTCAACTCTACTCTGCGTTGCTTAGAGTCTGGCGCTCTCTAACCACTGCATTGTCACTCTGGCACTCCTCTGCACCAACTAACACTGGCCTATCCTAATACTTTTGTTATGGGCTCCCGTAATAAGTTATTGATCCAAGACGTGGACTCCTCAAGAATCCTGCCCAATTGCAGCTCTTTCGAACTACATTTCTAGATCACCCCAATTCTCCCCTGGAGATATGTGGGCAATCATGGCGAACTTCGCCTCCTCGATCCTAGCAATTGCAGCCTGTGTATCGTGTTTCTCATCCTTGTCCTTCTTCTTGAGAGGACACTGAGTAGCGTAGTGACCCACCTCACCACACCGGAAACACTTCATCTTCGAGACATCCTTTTTCCGCCTTTGCTACTCCTACTCCCCTTAGATGCAAGGGTTGCATTCTCTTCCTCCTCCTTGGGCTTCGACCCACTGCTACTGTTGCCATCAAGTTTGCACTGGATCATATCTCGCCTCATCTCTTCCTGCTAAAGAGTTGCCCACATTTGTTCCCAATCAGACAATCTTTCTCTGCCCAGGATGCTCTGAACAAAGGCTTGCATTCTTTTGAGACCGAGTTCGGGGCCAATGTAACCACGTTGATCCAACAACTACAACTGATCTCATGTTTCCTGAAGTTTCGCAAGGAATGGATCAATGCATTCTCCCTTCTGCATCCTTGTAGATCACATCTTCTCCTGCAAGAACATCTTTCGCTGCTCGAAAGATCCTTGATATAGTGTTGTCAAGGCATGTGAAAATTCCAAGTCCTAGATCTAGAATCCTAGTGCAACAAACTGAATTACTTCTCCTACCTGTAAATTACATTAACAATTTATTTTGCAGATTACTTTTGAAAACATTGAAGCAATTATTGAAGCAGCCTTCACTTTATTAATTTAGATGTGTAAACAGGAAACTAAGTAAAATAAATAGCACACACACGACACCATTATTTTTGGACAAATGTCCCCGGAAAAACCCAATGCAGGAAAACCAGTGCAGCAGATCTAAGGGTTTTATTATTAAGCAACAGTTATATCTGAATACATCTCTAATTGCCTCACCAAACAAATTAGTTACAGAGAATAGTGATAGAGAAAAATAGTGAGTTTACCTCACTCTGCAAGCCCCGGCTGATCCAGTAGCTGAACTCACGAAACTGCAGCACCCTCTGCGCAGTAGCTGCGTAGGCTTGCGTGGGGACTACTCTGGAACTGCGTCACCTCCTCTGCGTGATCTTTCAGCCCTCAATAAACTCGATCCCAACCCCCCCGACTCAGAATCTCAATTTCCTGACTGAAACTCAGACTTCTGCTCAGAAACTGTGTTGCCTCTACGTGTGGCTTGCATGCCCTGCATGACCCCTTCTGGGTGTTGTGTCACCCTCTTTGGGCTCTGCGTTGCTTCCTCTTCGTCTTTCTCTGCCTCTTTGTTGATGATCCTTGTCCCCAGAGAAGATCTTCCTGCCAAAATTGTCTCCGCCCCTCAACTGCGTTGAAGAATCACTTAATCGAAGTTTTCCTCTGACCATTGCTCCTTCAAAATATTCGATCACATGATCCTCTCGGTGTATTTTACAAATGACCCTCAAGCATTCCTTTATAGTCTTCTCGTTAAGACTTCAACGGTCGAGATTAGATCTCCAATTAACATCTAAGATTATATTTAGACTTGATCTGTTTTTTCTAGAAGTTTCAACCACAGTTTAAATTAATACCCATTAATTATTTCAATTTCCTAAGTTAGACTTAGGGTCCTCATTAAAAATAATTAGTTTATCAAATAAAATTGTTTCTAGGCGGAATTTCCCAAAACAATTTATGCGTTATCTGTAATGCATGTGTCTAAGCCTATCCACCAAGTTTGAGACTTAGAGCACATTCAATGCTACCCAAAATCAACAAGTCATCCCACATTTCTTTGGCAATCCCTTTGCTAGCAATGTGACATACAACATGATCCCTCACTATGTCGAGGATCAACCGCTTGGCCTTCGCCATATCCTTCTTGTAGGTCTTTAATGGATCTACATCCAGGAGGACAACTACTACACCATCGATGAAAGCTTTGAGATCATGCTCATCTAGCAGGCATCTGATCCTTGCCCGCCAGACAACATAATTGGAGGCTCCTCCAACCGATCTTGATCTCTCAGCCCATTAGCTCCCATCTCTGCCAACAAAAGTCGAATTGCTCCCTCTCTCCTCTACACAACTGCTACGTTGGCCTACGCACTCCCTGTTGGAGTATGTAGATCTACTCCACGCTACTGTTGCTCTGCAACTGAGAATTAGAATTCCTTGGCTCGGAATTCACTGTGGAAGAAATTCCCTCAAGGTGTCTTCTCTTCCTTCTTCTGATGCTCTTTGCCCCAGCAAATGCTGCAAAAAAACTTCGTCCCACTGAAAATTGCTCTGCACTCAATCTGTTGTAGTGTTGTTCCTTCTGCCACTGGCAAATCACGAACTTAAAAGTCTTACTTATCTGTCGACTCACTCAGAGACAGACTTCCTCGCAAATCTTACCCTTTCTGGCCTGGACTGCGCAATCCCTTGGGGATTCGATCTGCTGCCTACGCAGTTATTCGATCTCCCTCTTTCTCTTCAACGATGAGCTCTTCTGGTCTTCTCTCTTGCTTCACCTGCACTGCTCTGATACCATGTGAAAATTCTTAAACCCAGAATCATATTGCAGCAACTGGAAAATATTCACCTAATTATTATTCATTACTTAACAATTTATCTGCAGTTTTCTACGGCAAATACAAATACATCACATTGCAACCTTCACTACATAAAAATTATATGCGGAAACAAGAACTGAGCAAGAAGAAAAATAGACTCATATGACACCGTTATTTTTGGACAAATGTCCCCGGAAAAACCCAATAAGGGAAAAACGGTGCAGTAGCAAAGGGTTTGTATTATTACGCAGTAGTTCTGAATACAATCTCGGATGCCTTACTAGGCATCCATACATAGAAAATAACTGACAGAGAGTTAGTGAGAAAATGACCTCACACTAACAATGGAGATTCGGCACTGACCCAACCTTGAACTAACTAGCCCCACGCAGATCTGTGTCCCTCTAGCTGGGGACTACGTCACTCCTTTCGGCTGATCTTTTTGTTGGCTAGATGTTGTCTCACACCCCAGCTCTTCGGCACTGGATCTTACTGATCCTCAGCGAAATTGCGGATCTCTTCAGACGCTCAGCGCTACCTCTGCATGGCTCTAAGCTGCCCAACGTAGCCCCTACGCTGCCTCTTCTGCGTCCTCTTCTCTGCGATGTATTCCTGCTCAGGAAAATCTCCAACCAGAACTATATCTGCCCCTCACTATGTAGAATTAACTCGATGTGATCTCTATGGTTGCTCTTCGCTGCTCACTTGACAAATCAATCTCTAGACTCTCTGATGTGTTTTCCAAATGCCCATCAAGCCTTCTCTTATAAACTTCTCATGAGAAATCAACGGCCCGGAATAAAAAATAACCATGCGCTGATTAAATTGACTTGATCTTCGTCTTTTTCTAGAAGTTTCACACCTATTTCTATTAATATACTTTAATTATTTTAATTCCCTAAGTTTAGACTTAGGCTCCCATTAAAAATAATTGATTATTTTAATAAAACCCCATGCGGGTGGAATTTCCCAAAAATATTTCTAGGTATTTTGGAATACATGTGTCCAAGCCTCCCTGAAAAAATTGAGACTTAGAGCACATCTGATGCTACTAGAATTCATCATGGGACTCCTCCCATCGGTGAAGTAAAGAGCAGGGAGTCTTGGCTGTGGTGACAGTGGGCTAAGCCTCCATCGTTGCCCTTGGTCTAGCAGTTGCCCTATTAGGATCCCCTTTAGGTCCCCTGCTAGTTTGAGTGGTAACATAACCCACAACAATACTCATTATTGTAGTTTTAAATTCAACAAGGCGACACAACATGATGAAGTTTGAGGCATACCTTTTCTCAACAATATTCAACAACACCAATTGGGAGTATTCTCGATATATTGCTTGAGATTGGGGGTGGTTGGTGATGAATTCTCGATATAATCTCCCTAGCTTGCCATGTGACCTCCTTAATCCATTCTGGTTTTGTCTAAAATCATATTCAAATTGTGGGCAATGCAAGGAGTCCAAAATATGTGATTGTATCGACTCTCAACAATTAAGCATGCAGCTTTGCAAACAAGTGCATTATTTGTGATAACTTGCAACCATTTTTGGCCTTACTTGTTCAATAGCAAAAATTAAAATTTCACCAATGAATTTACTATCCTTTACCTCACTCAAACAATCTTCAGCTTCGATGAACATGGTTCTTTTTGGTGATGATGCAATGACATCAATCAAAGGCATGTGTCTTGTATGAGTCCAACCATTTGAGATAATGGAAAGCCCTTTACTACACCATGAGTTACGAATTGGTTTCATAATATTATCAAGAAGTTTCCTCTCTTTCTTCAGCAAAATTGTTCTGACTTTTTCATAGTTTGGCCTGTTGTAACCTTGAGTGGCTCTGATAATCTCTCTCACCAAATCTTGCCAATATGGGGATCGAACCACATTAAAAGGGATGCCACAAGCAAAGATGGCTCTTGCCACTCTTGAGTTAGCTTCTTCTCTTCCTTAGATCTGATGGCATGGATAACTCTTCTTCTACTACTAGTGCCCTCCTCTTTTTTGCTTCTTGAGCAATCCTTGGCTCAATGTTATCACTCGTGAGGATTGGTAGTGTCCCTGCCAATTTTTCTTCTTTGATCCTTCAACCTTTGAGCATCATCGCTCTCTCTCTTGAATTTAACCCTCACCTCTGGATTTCTAGTATGCGCACACACATTAATACCCTTTATCTCTTCATGCAAAGTGTGAGCCATCACTCTTGGGTAAGAGCCCTTAAAGGTCTTATCATTTTTGCATAAATTGCACTTCCATTCCCACGTACCACCAAAACCCAGTTGCTTCACCTTGGTAACACAATTCCATAGAGGATAATTTTCTTGTTGCCTGGCTGCCTGAGTAGATTTAGGGGCATGGGAAAGACAACTTTGAGAAGCCATGAATGCCGCAAAATTAGAACATGAAACACTCACCCAAGCATTATATGCCCACGCCCTTCCTCTTACTGCCCATGCTCCAAAACGCACATGAAATTCTTGTTGTTGTCATAGGAAGCTCCTCTTGCAGAAGAATGTGTAAGAAATGAGTGAATGAAGTGCCCTTTTAAAGAAAAGAGGAGGCTGATACGGTTTCTAGAGAATTCTAATTTTTTTATTTTCTAGAGAATTCTATTTCTAATTTTTTTATTAAAATTTGTTAACAGCTAAATAAAAAAGGGTTGAGTTAGTGATTTTGTTTGATAGAAGGGGCCCACGCCCTTCTTGGCCCCTTTGAGATGCCTGGAAAACAAAAACAAAACCCAAAAAAAAAAACAATTTTCCACCCAAAATATGTCCTATAGAGGTCGAAACGGCCCCGAAACATCGTCAATCGTCCCATATTACATATCAAAATAACATTCTTTGAGACAGCTGGCGAAATTTCAAGGTTGTTTTAGCGTTTTGGCCCCTTTCGTTTGCTACAACGAGTATATACACACACCCTGACATCCCCGTGTCCCCCCTGAATTTCCCCAAATTTTCGAGGTGTTTCAACCATAGTTTTAAAAACCAGAACCAGTGACTAGACCGGTCCACCTAATAAACCGAGTTTCAAACCAGAACCGATTAAACCATGACTGGTTAGATCTCAATGAACCGGTTTTAAAAAAACACATGAAATAACTAATTTTTAATGAAAAAATCTATTTTTAAGATTTAAAACCATGATTCCAAACCAATATACACAAAATATGCAAAGTTTGCTCATATATATACCATGTAAAGGTGAATATATCAAAATGGCACCAAGTGCAACACATATGAGCAACAAAATATATAATCAATGAGGCTCTAAATGGCCTCTAGAGTCGAAAACAAAGCCTACAAACTATGGGGCCACTCGCCTACTACAAGTCTACATATATGATATTAGTGATCAGCATTATCACTTGAAAAGTTGAAACTTCGCATCATGATCAAACTCAGTTGGTTGAATCTCGACTCCCAAACTTTGCAACTGCTTGAGTCTCAAACTTCTAAAGGTATTCTACCCTCATATGCCCTATTACTTCATTTGGTGCTCCACATGGCTTTACATGGCCTCCTATCTCAGCCAAGTGTTGCTTGAACCTGTTAATACCCCCTCCTTCAATAGATATTTGGTAATATTTGCAGATCATTTTGCCATCAATCATATCACAATGAGCCAATGCAGTATCCTTGGCTTTTGGAGGCATGATGGCTACTACTTAGCACAAAATCTTTGCCATTCCACTACTCCAGCAAAAACTCAACACTCTCCAAGCTCCCAATCAAACTCACAAAAACATCAAATGAAATGTGAGAGGCAAATGAGGGGGGTGAGCTCCTTTTAAAGGATTGGAGAGGGTGTTTTTGGAGGGAAACAACCCTTACTTTCCCTCCAAAACACCCAAGAAACTTCCAAAAAGACGTTGTGTGGGTCCGTTGCGGCCTTGGCAATGAACCAGCAGGTTTAGGACAGAACCAACCGATTCTATCCTAAACCGGCTGGCTTGGTCCGGTTTATATGGTTTTTTGGAGACGCTGGCCCTTAAACCAGGATTTTTGACCAGTTTGACCTGATTGCCTAATGAACCGGCCGGTGTGACCAGTTTCCGGTTCATGCCGGCCAGTTTTTAAAACTACGGTCAACAACTTTGCTAGTAGCATTTTGACAGTTTTCGCTAGCCATGCTTTTCACTTTGAAGATAGCCCTACAGCTCACAAAACCCCAAAAATTGCAGTGCAAACTTTACATTTTAATTAAATTGAAGGAAAATGGATTATTTGGCATTTTTTAATGTTTGCCAATCAATTGCTGAGTCGTTCTGGTTTTTCGATTTTACCATGGCTGAGTTATTCCCAAGCCCAAATTTAGCAACACTACTCAGTAGAGATTGAAGGAAGCAGTGTCAAAAGCCTACAGGTATAACTGGGGCTAATTGTGTCCAATACAAAAGCACTTGTTTCTGTTAAAAGAAAAATTAATTGCGTGAGAAACAACATGCAGCATCTGATTTTTCATTTTCTTGGCAATCTGCGAAAAAAAAAAAAAGATAGGATGGCCAATTTTGTATTAAAAAAACTGTGTTTGTGTAGGTGGTCTCTGCTCAAAGCAATTCCATGGTTCACCTTTAATCCCTGCACTATGGAATTTATCAAGAGATCTTAAGAGTTACAGTGGAAGTATTCATGGAAAACACTGAAATCTTGATTTGTGCAAATAATAGTCTATTAAGTGAGAACTTCAAATGTCGCAGAGGAGTTGAGAATAACTACAGGACCTGGAACTAATTCCTACAAAATTACTGAGATGATTTGGATGCATGTTACTTCTGAAAAAATCAAAAAAACTATGGCCATCTCAGATGAATAGAGCAAAAAAAAGTTGTCGTAAGTAAATATTGTAAGAGTTGAAGAGAAAAAAGTAAGATACAAAAAACTCTAATGTTAATAACAGGACAAAGAAGCTCCTTTTGGAGCTGATAATGAAAAGTGTGTACATTTAAATGGTAACTTTAATGTTAATGCATCCAGCTGAAACAGAGAATCTGTCTGGTCCTTGTAACAGAAATTGCGTACAACTAAACAATGTCAAAAAGTCTACTGAATCGCATTCAAATGTCAATTCCCTGTATGAGGAGGTGGAGGGAGGGGAAATTGTACCATCAAAGTAAGCAATTTTTTTGAAAATCTAATGATGACAAATAATGATATTTGAGAACTGTTCCTCAAAAACTAGCAGGCCTTGGAAAGGGGCACCCTATAAGGGTAACACTAGACCAAGTGACAACAATGGGGTGATGGTCCACTGTCACCACAGTCAATACCCCATGCTCTTTACGGATTTTCACCGATAGGAGGAGTCCCGGTATGTGACAAGGTCACCTAATGGGTATTCTAAGGTTAGAGTACAAGGTGACGCAATGAAGCCTTCTACAAGAAAGTCGCAATTTAGGCTCAAGGCTCCAATAGGAAGCAATTCACTTTCTTGATAGAGACCTATTTGATGAGGCACAAGAACTAGGGGGTTGTTTGGTATGTTTGAGTATTGGGACGGCCAAAGGTCAATGCAAGGGGAAAGGGTTTCCAATAATGATTTTCAATAAGAACAAGGCACATGAAACCCTCAAAAAGCCACTCAAGTTGAAACTCACTCCAAACTAGGGTTAGTAACTAGGGCAGAGTAATTTATGGACGAAATTGAAGTGAATGCCTACCAAAAGGAAGGATTTTGTGGCAACCCCTATCATCTTGGCATTTAGACTCTCCAACTCTGGAAATTCCTCTTTCCTAGGAATTCACACCAAGCCCTAGCTTGGCTGCTTGGCCTTAAAGGGGGTGAATTAGGGCAACAAAAGGAGAGAATTTATGGATTAAAGTAAACATCAACAAAAGAGGGTCAGTGCCTTATTCTTGTGTGGTTGGAGTCCATGAGTTGATTAAATGACCAAAAAGTTACGAAAGAGGAAGGATAATTGATGCCCTAGCACTAACAACCCTTGCAATTACCTATGCAATGGATCAAGAAGTTTCATGGGAGAGCCAATCAAAGTTCACCACTAGGACTAAGTTGCACGAAACGGGGAAACGGAAACGAGTTTCCGAAACGGGAAGCGAAGCGAAACGTGACCTCCCCAAATTTGGGAAACGGGGAAACGCGGTATATATATATATATATATTTTATATATATATATATATAATATATATATATAATTTAAATTTATATTATAATTTAGGACATTTAAGAAATGTTATGTCAAATCATACAACTTACAAGTTTAAACTTTAAAACATATATGATAAATCATAAACTCAAAGCATAAACTATTACAAATTTACAAGTTACAACACATTTTCTCATGAATGATCATTGATAACAGACACATAATGAAAATAGCAATATCGGAACCTCCAAAACCAGCGTTTATTTTATATCAAAATGTCAAAATCAGCCTTTATTATATATATGAGGCTGCAAGTACAATAAAGTCAAAAGAGTCAAGACTAAAGTCTAATACTCATTATCAGAATCCTCATCAAATATAGCAGCAGAAGCATGCTCAGCAGTGGATGGTGTAGCTGAAGAAGATGTTTGGCCAATTCCACTTCTCTGATCTTGGTCCTCAATATTCAAGGCAACAAGAGAGAGATCCAAATCAGGATTTTCTGGTTCCACATCCCACTCCTTAGAAGGACCATTTCCATATTCTGGACCCCTACGAGATGCAAGGCGAAGGTTGGAGTGCACATAAACAAGATCCTCTGCCTTCTGTGAGCCCAACCTGTTACGCTTCACAAAATGAATAAAACCGTAGGTGCTCCAATTCCTTTCTGCTGATGAAGAGCTTGCCACTTGTGAAAGGACGCGAATGGCAAGGTTTTGCAAATGTACACCATTTGCTCCATGACAAATCCACCACCTAACCGGATTCATGGTGCTTCTCTCCTCCAAAGATGATATATCTGAATAATCATCTATACCTGCAGCAAAACTGGCAAATTCCTCCTTCACCTCCCTGTGTAGATGAGCTGGAAAAATTCTCATAAGGGCTTTTTTCACCCCATTAGCCACCTCTTTATCCTTATGGGGTGCCTTCCTCTTCCCATTGCTTTGAGCAATAAGTTCCTCATCATAAAATTTTGGGTTTAAGGCATGTGCTAAAGTATGCAATGGAGTGTTGAAATTGTTCCACCTGTCAACAATGATTCTCTTGATTAATTCGGCAAACTGACCATCTACAAACAAAAGCTGTGGTGACTCCTGTGAAATAATTTCCATAGTTTTCTCAACCATGGAATCCATGCCATCATATACCTCTCCTAAGAAAGGTTGGTCGGTGTCAACATGCCGAAGAAGCTCAAATGCAGGGGTTGTGAACAGTAGCAAGAAATCTACCTTGCTCCACCAATCCTCATCAAGGCACATTCTACGCACCGCAGTTCCCCGCTCTGAATCTGCTTGTCTCCACTCAACCCAAAGCTGACTCACCACCATAGACACTAATGCTTGCTTAACCTCAACAAGGCGGCGCAACATTATGAAGTTTGAGGCATATCTTGTCTCAACAACTTTTAACAACTCCAATTTGGAGTACTCTCGAAATATTGCTTGAGATTGGTGGTGGTTGGTGATGAATTTCACAATTTCCCTTGCTTCCCCTGTGAGTTCCTTTATCCATGGAACTTTATTGTCGATCTCCTCTAAGATCAAATTCAGATTGTGGACAATGCAGGGTGTCCAAAATATGTGGTCATACCTCCCCTCAATAATCAAACCTGCAGCTTTGCATACCGGTGCATTATCCGTGATAACTTGCACCACCCTGTTAGGACCAACCTGTTCAATAGATTTGATAATGACATCAACAATGAATTGTGCATCTTTTACCTCTCCCGAGCAGTCTTCTGCCTTTAGAAACATTGCTCCTTTTGGTGAAGTGGCAATGATGTTTATCAATGGTCTACGCCTTATATCTGTCCATCCATCTGAGACTATGGTAACCCCAGAGCTAGTCCAAGAAGAGCGAATTGGTGATAGCACATCCTCCAAAAGATCCTTCTCATTTTTTAGAAGTTGAGTTCTAACTTTCTCATAGTTGGGCCCCTTGTACCCTTGAGGAGCTTTGTTAACTGCCCTTATCATATCCTGCCAGTAAGGGGAGCGAACAACATTGAATGGGAGACCACATGCATAGATGCACCGAGCCACTCTGGAATCAGCTTCTTCTCTTCCTTGCACATTCACCAACTTAGCAATCCTGCTATCTTGAACAGTACCAGATGCCCTTCTAGATGGTGGTAGTTCTGGTTGTTGAGTGCCACTGCCTCTCCTCTTCCTTGCTTCAATTACAATCCTTGGCTCACTGTTTGCTGGATTTTTAGCTGCTTGACTAAAATCATCATGCTTTCTTTTGATTACATCAGCCTGATCTTGCTCTCTTTGATATTCCCTCCTTGTTAAAGGGTCAGATGTTTTCATGCAACCTGCAATCCCCTGTCCTCCTCCATGCAAAAGATGTGCCTTCACTCTTGGGTAAGAGCCCTTGTAACAATTATTGCAAAGAGTACACCGCCATTCCCATGAGCCACCACCTCCACATCTTTGCAACTTCTCAACATACCTCCAAAGAGGATAATATTCAGCCCTTGGGTTGGCCTTGGGGTTTGCACTTGAACCTTGAATGGAAGAAGCCATTGCTGCAAAAAAAATAAAAAACTAATCTATAAATAAAAAACGTTTTTTAAAATTTTGGTAGCATAAACCTTTGAAAAATAGACAAAACAATAAGAAAAAACAAAGAAATTGAATGCTACTTACCCAAAATAATTTTATGTTGCTGAAGCTACCCCAAAATGCCAGAAAAAACAAGAGAAATATGGCTGCAGCTAAGCCAAAAAACAAGAATGCCGTAGCTGGAAACTTCGCACTCCAAATCTGCTCCTCAAATCTCTTTCTCTTGCTACAGAAATCTCCTTTGCTCAATGGTGAAAACACCCAAGCTGAAGCACTACTCTCTTCCTCCTTCCTCCTCTCCAAAATCGCTCTTCACCAAGTGAGAATCAACTTGCTGAATTTGTGTGATGAGAGAAAGAGGCTAGGCCTCCTTTTATAACTTTAGAACCCTTCTAGATGCCTCCAAAACCTAAAATAAACAAATTAAATATTATTTAATTGACTAAATAAAAAAAAAATTTAAAAAAAAATCACAAAAAAAGCTGTACGGAACAGGAAACGCAGCCGTACGGCCGGGAAACGTACCAGTACGGCCGGAAACGCGTTTCCCGGCCGTACGGTACGCGTTTCACCGTTTCCGTACGGAAACTCACCCTCTCTCTGCGTTTCCTGCAACTTAGCACTAGGATCATCATTCACGTGTTATTTAATGAGTAATGCATGAAATAATGATATCTAGATTCTGCGAAATAGATTTTCAGCAAATTAGGGCATAATAGCAAACCCTAGATTCAATATGTTCCATACATTAGATATAAAGAAAATGGTTATTCAACAATGAGCTCACTTACAAGATAACATGCATGAAATTCCATTCATTGATCCAAGATGATAGCTTCAAAGACAAACAATTTGCTAAAAACATCAAAGTAAATTCATAGGTTAGATCTCTACCACGAGGAAAGAGGGCCGAAATTCTCTAAAGAGAGGTTGAATCTCCAAGTTGTGATCATAATTTATAACAAATGATCTCTCCTCTACTTATATGAGTCGCAACGTTAATTTTTAGCCTAATGCCCCCTAAAACAATAAAATAGTGATGCAGCAACAAGTTAGGTCACAAGCCGACCTAATAGCCTGTGACAAAACACAAATGATTGCCCACATCCGTGAGTCGTAAGGAAGAATGTGCTAACATCATCCATGCATAGGCACTTTTAGGGAATTCCTTCAGAGTTAAGGGTGCGAAGTGAAATGTAGAAACCCTCTTAAATCGAGATGTAAAGGTTGGCCTTCACAATTCTATTAATCTATCTTTGTGGGCCCCCAAATTGCATCTTGGGGTCAAAATGTCGTCTCATGGGTATCTAAGTGGCCAAAATACCTATCTCTGCTCCAACGTTGAGGACTTTCAAGGTGATGCTTGTTAGCTTTTGTAGCATCGGATATGTTCTAGCCACAAGATTTGGTGGGGAGGCTAGAATACATGTATTCTCTAATACCCAAAAATCGTTGCTGAAAATTCCACCTAGAGACAATTTAATTAGATTTATTAATCATTTTTTAACATTTCCTAAGTCTAAACTTAGGAAATGTGATTAATTAATCAGAATTAATTAAGTCATGGTGAGAAAGTTCTAGAAACTCATGCAGATCGACAGGGAAATAATATGGGCCATCGATTATGTTTTAGTCTTGGTTGTTGGTGCTCCAATAGAAGATTATAAGAAGAAGTCGAGGAGTAGATGGAGAACACACCAGTGTAGTTACTCAGTCGCCCACGCAGATCGATTTTCTCAGTGGCTGGAGTTCAGGAGAGGAGATAGAGCTAGAGGGTGAGTAGCAGATGAGAGAGAGAGGGTATCAGCAGTGGTCCAAAAAGTGCAAAATGAATTCAGGAAGAGGCAGCGTGAGGAGAGACGCAGTGACACAGAGGCACCAGCGTACGAACAGAGGGTCCATATCGGGGTCAGGGAGTTTTTGTGGAGAGTGAGAAATTTGTCACTAAATTTCTCTCAATATTTTTCCCTGTTTTGGTTGTATGAATTCTTGTACTTGAATTGTTGCTGAAGATTAATAAAGAAACCCTCATCTGTTGCATTGGTATTCCCGCATTGGGATTTTCCGAGGACAATTGTCCAAAAATAACTGTGTCAATATTTTATGTGTGCTAGAATTTCTCTATTTCCAACACTTTATTTTCCGTAGTAATTTAGTGTGAAAATTGAAATAGTAAATTTATTTGATATGTCGTAGCAAATAAACTACAAATTTAATTTGCCAGTTAGAAGAATATTTTTTAGCTTTTGCAATAGATAAATTTTTCACATGGTATCAGAGCTTACATGATCAGTCGAAGAGCTTAGTAGCAAGAAGAGAACGAGGATAACTGCTTTGCGTAAACAGCAGTTCGATTTCCCAAAGGCAGCGCAATCCTTTGGCCAAGAGGGTCAAGATTCTTAAGGAAAATCGATTTCTCTGAGAGAGCGACAGAGAGATCTAATTTCTCCAATTCGAGGATTATCAAATGCAGAGGGAGCAGCCATTTTTTTTGTAGAGCAGATCTCTTGTTGGAAGCAACGTTTCTACAGCAGCAAAATCAGTGTTGGGAGGAAAAGAGAAATAGCACAAAAAATCATGGTCAAAATCAACAGTCAAGATGCCTCAGATTTATCTTCCAGGTTGGAGGATGAGTTTGCGTGCTTGTCAGGTTCGGCATCACCTAGTGTCTGGCATATTTATAGTGGAGCTTCAGCACATATGACAGGTGTTAGAGAATATTTCTCTAGCTATTAGGAGGAGTAGATGGACTTCCAAATCACTATGGGAAACAGAACTAAATGTACTTTGCTAGGGAGAGGCACCATAGAGTTTCAGACGGAAACAAGAACCAGCACCAGCGCTACTAATGTACTGCATATGCCAAGATTAGGTATGAACCGAATTTCAGTGTCCCAGTTACAGGACAAGTGGTACGATGTACACTTCGTAGGGAAGAAAGTGTATGTCAAACACTCTAACTGGAAGAAGGTGAAGCAGATTGGAGCTCGAAGCAACAGATTATACAGGTTGCAGCTAGATTCTCCAATGGCACTAATAGGCAGTGACAGTAGCAGTGGGAAGGAGTTGAATGAACTATGGCACAGGAGGATGGGACATTTACACCATGGAGCACATAGGATGCTCAGAGAAACTGTAACAAGAGTTCCAGTTCTCAACACAGAGCACGATGATGTGTGTAGAGGATGTGTACTTTGGAAATACGCAAAGGCAGCATTTCCGAGAAGTAACAGCAGAGAAAATGGTGTGTTAGGACTAATACACTCCCTATGTCCACTATAGCTCTTAGTGGTGGCGAATATTTTGTCACCTTAATTGATGACCATTCCAAGAAGACCTGGATCTATTTCATAAAGACCAAAGATGAGGTCTTTGATCTGTTCAAAGAGTTCAAGGCTCTCGTAGAGACACGAAAGGGAAAAATATCAAGGTGTTGCGTTCCAATAATGGTGGAGAATACATTGATAAAGACTTCACAGACTTTTGCGCAAAGGAAGGCATCAAAAGAGAATGGACAGCTCCATATAACCCTCAGTAGAATGGAATAGCGGAGCAAAAGAACCGAACAACAATAGGGGCTGCAAAAGTTATGTTGTATGACCAGGATTGCCTAGATTTTTATGGGTAGAGGCATGTAACACAACAGTGTACATTCAAAACAGAACACCTCATAGAGCTTTGGGGAGGAAAACGCCACAGGGAGTCTTCACAGGAAAGAACACTAAAGTGAGTCATTTGAGGACTTTTGGGAGTGTGGTTTACTGCCACATAACAGAGGAAAAGTGCAGTAAATTGGATCAGACTACAGAGAAGGGGTTCCTCATGGGGTATAGCGAGACCTCGAAGGCATACATGATCTACATTCCTAGCAGTAGGAATATTGTGGTGAGACGAGATGTAAAGTTTATGGAAGATAGAACTTTCAGGAGATCTCGAGAGATGCCTGCAGGTGATCAATCGGCAGAAGTTTCGTTAGTCCAGCAACAGGGACAACAAGTAGGACCAGTAGGAGGACAATCACAGGGGTCGAGTACAGTGACCAGTACCAGTATCTCCTCAGGGGTGGAGATCCAAGGAGTTCTCAGCAGACGGAGCAGCAGGAACGGGAGGAGGAACTGATTGAAACTCCCACCACCAATGGTAGAGCCAGTAGGGAAGTGCGTCAGACCTTGAGGGACGCCGAGGAATTTGTTGGAGCTCCTAGGACGGACAAGAGACAGTGCAGGCAGCCTGACATATATCAAGCCTTGGTAGCTCAAGTTGCAGACCCCTCCAGCTTTCAGGAAGTTTAACAGCATCAGGTGTCGATGGATGCCATGGTAGAAGAATACAGTTCTATGATGAGAAATGATGTTTGGGTGGTAGTGTCGAGGCTAGAAGACAGATCAGTTGTAGATTCCAGATGGATCTACAAGATCAAGTACGTTGCAAATGGAAATGTAGGAAGTAGAAGGCTAGATTCGTGGTAAAGTGGTATGCACAGAAGGAAGGGATAGACTATGAGAAAACCTTCCCAATTAGCTTTGCTAATTGGAATATTGCCTTTTTTTGCTTTATTAGATAGCAATAATAAATAAAGTGAGAAATAAGAGTGGTCACCTCACTTTAGCCACCTCACTTTATAATAAAGTGTTCTTTTTTCCTAGTAGGTTGACGTTGTGACTTAGAGAGGGCCTTGGGGGTCCACGTGGATGTGATGGGGGGGAGGCATCAGGCTAACCCCAGGTAAACTGCGCAGTTCCAGGGTGAGTTAAGGAGGGAGTTGATGTTAGAAAAGGAGAGGCTCTCACCTCATTTGATTCATTCATGATATGATATTCTTATTGATAGTCAGACTTGTCTGCTTCAGCACGCCGGTTGTTTAGTCGGTCTGCAGCACTGTTTAGTGCACGAGTGTCTCCGGCCGGAGATCTCACCCTTAGCCTCGGGGGACTTCGAGTGCCTGCCCTGGTAAGGTTTTTCTGGTTCTACCCTCAGCTTCGGGGGACTTCGAGTGCCCGCCCTAGTGAGGTTGTTCTTAGTTCATTTTTCAGTGGAGCAGCAGCAATTTCTGAAGATTATCCGAGGAGGAGAAAGCCCTCTTGTGGCTGCGCAGAGCAAGAGGAGGAAGGACGCTGAATCTTTGAAGAGAAGGACGCTGTTTTATCTGAAGAGAGGACGCTGTTCCTTGCAGGAGAGGAAGGACGCTGTCCAAGAGGACGCAGTCCAGTCTAGCAGGAGAAAACGCTGTTCTGAGGGGCAGAAGGACGCTGTGAAGCCCTAGAGTGAGGACGTTGTCCATTTCTGAAGGTAAGAGTTGCAGATCCGAAGGTTTATTGCTAGATCCAGTTGTGGAAAGGGTAGATCTTGCAGATCTAGTCTGGTATGTGGCAGATCTAGTCTTGTATATTGCAGATCTGAAGGTTTGGCACCAGATCCAGCTGAAGGAGTGACAGATCTGAGGAGATATTGATAGATCTAGTCCAGATCTGAAAGGGTAACACCAGATCTAGCCCTAGGGGCTGTAGATCTGAAGAGATAGTTCCAGATCTAGTATAGATCTGAGGGTTTGATATCAGATCCGATATTGGAGGACGCAGTTCAGAGAGGGAAGGACGCAGATCTGATTGGAGGCTTCAGATCCATCGTGGACGCAGATCCGAGGAGCAAAGCACGTGAGAAGGGCTCATCGGGGCCGTTTTTCAAAGATCCTCGTAGTGTATCCATTTGTCCGGAGGATTGAGGGTCGAGGCCGAGACCTGCTTCTCGCGCCGTCACCAGCGGTGGAGCGCTCGCTTTCAGCGAGGGGGGGCCGCGCCTGGGGACGTTCCCGGGGCCACAGCATCATCACCAGCCTCCGTGGCGCCCTTGACGCCGTCATTATTTCGTGTACCCATTTCTGTATGGGGAGGGGGTCACACTTGCCCTAGGCAAGGATAGGTGCACTGATTCTGATTTCTTGTATTACTCTCCATGTACTTTCTGATTAATAAAATGGCTCAGATTCTGGTATTACATGTGTCTTGATTCAGTGATCTGGTTCGGTATTGTTTCCTTTCATATCTGTCTGGCATATTTCTGTTTATTACTGCTTATTCCCCTTTGGGGATATTACAGTGGTATCAGAGCTCTGATCTGGCTCAGCCTGTGGTGCTAGCACTCTATGGCACCGAGAGGTCACCCCACTCTCCTTGGGGGAGGTGATTCTGATTCAGAAGAAGAACAGAGGAATCCAATGGAGGCTATGTTGGCAAGATTGGCTGAAAAGTTGACCATTAAGATGGCCGCATTACATCTAGAGGGTGAGGCCCAGAACTGGTGGTTTCATGGGTTGACAACACTGGGGCATTCCACAGTGACTACATATGCTGAGTTCACCAGGAGGGTGGTGAAACGTTTTGATCAGAAAGACCCGGATCAGCCTTTCCTCGAGCTAACCAAGCTCAAACAGACAGGTAGTGCAGAGGCATACATCTCAGACTTTTTGAGGGTTTCAGTGATGGTACCTGACATATCAGCAGCTCGGTTGATCACGATGTTTGTAGAGGGGCTGTCAGAACCACTTCGTGGTCTAGTCCGGTCGAACAAACCAGCTACCCTTCAGGATGCTATCAGTAGGGCCCGTGACCTACAAGATGTCTTGCCTAGGACTCGGCCACCTTATCCCCAGAGACAGGCTTTTCAGCCTAAGGGTAAGGACACGAGGGTTCCGCCTCCCAAGGCGAATCCCGGACGAGGACAGTATGATGATGAGGCTAGGAGAGAGCTGAGACGGAAGCGATTGTGCTTCACCTGCCAGGAGCCGTGGGCACCGGGACACAAATGCACCGCAGGTAAGGCACATTTCATAGAGGTCTTCTCCGAGGGCAGCGGAGAAGAGGATGAGTTGGAGGATGAGGAGGCAGGAGAATGTTATGCAGCGCAAAGTGCCTTACCACCTCCACCACCAGATGCGGGAGAGGCATCATTTGCACCTACTGGGGGAGCTCTAGCAGCACTACGAGGAGTCCCCAAGTATCTGACATTGCGAGTACGTGGGACAGTACGGGGTCAGCGTGTTTCAGTTCTAGTTGACAGTGGGGCCACCCACAATTTCATCGATGCCCAGATGGTAGCACGGAGAGGCATACCCACAGAGCGCTTTGATGGGTTTTCAGTTTTGGTTCCAGGAGATCAGACCATGGCCTGTGCTCGATATGTACCGGAGTTATCAGTGACGATGGGCACCTATACGCTGACTGATCACTTCTTTGTGGTGGACATTCCGGACACTAATGTGATATTGGGAGTGCAGTGGCTTATCACCCTGGGGAAGGTCACCACAGATTGGAAGGCCTTGGAGATGGAGTGGGATGATCCCAAGACGGGGAGGCATGAGAAGATCCGAGGTCAGAACACATATCCGCCCCAGACAGTATCAGCACACAGCATGGATGCGACATTCCGCAGGGGAGATATCGAGTGGGCAGTAGAGCTACGGGCTTCAGAGATAGTAGATACGGGCCGGGCAGTGCACCCTGATCTACAGACTCTTCTTGACAGATATGCAGTAGTGTTTGGAGATATTCCACCGGGACAGCCACCAGATCGGGGGTTTGAGCACACGATAGAGTTGGAGCAAGGGATACAGGCAGTGATCACCACCCCTTATAGGCATCCTAAGGCCTACAGGGATGAGATAGAGAGGGCCATTCAGGAACTGTTAGCCCTTGGACACATTCGGCCCAGTACTAGTCCTTTCGCTTCTTCAGTAGTGCTGGTGAAGAAGAAGGACGGCACATTACGCATGTGCATTGATTACAGGGCGCTGAACAAGAAGACTTTGAAGAACCGGTACCCCATTCCCAGGATCGATGAGTTGATGGACGAGTTGAGAGGAGCACGTTTCTTCTCAAAGATTGATTTGAGGTCCGGGTACCATCAGATACGCATGAGGGAACAGGACATTCCCAAGACTGCTTTCTGGTGTCATTATGGGCACTTTGAGTTTCTGGTTATGCCATTTGGGCTGACCAATGCACCTGCCACTTTCCAGTCTTGCATGAACCACATCTTCAGGGATCATCTGAGGAAGTTCGTGCTGGTTTTCTTTGATGATATTCTCATATACAACAGGACTTGGGAGGAGCACCTCCAGCACATAGAGACAGTTTTGCGCATCCTGGAGGAGCAGCAGTTCTTTGCCAAACTCTCCAAGTGTGAGTTTGGTTTGACAGAGATGTTGTATTTGGGACACATCATAGGAGTGGACGGAGTGAGAGTCCATGACGAGAAGATCCGGGCTATCAGGAACTGGCCAGAGCCGCGGAATGTGACAAAACTTAGAGGGTTCATTGGTATCTGCACTTATTACAGGAAGTTCGTCAAGGGCTTCTCACAGCTTGCTGCACCCCTCACGGAGCTGACGAGGAAGGGGGCATTCAGTTGGACGGACACCGCACAGCGAGCCTTTGATAAGCTCAAAGAGGTGATGAGTAGTTGTCCTGTGTTGGCATTGCCTGATTTCACTCAGCCCTTTATCCTAGAGTGCGATGCATCAGGAGAAGGGATTGGAGCAGTTTTGATGCAGGAGGGTCACCCGATTGCATTCGAGAGCCGGAAACTCCTTCCACATGAGAGACTTTATCCTATCTATGATAAGGAGATGTTGGCCATTATGCATGCATTGGCCAAATTCCGGCAGTACTTGGTAAGGCGGCAGATTTAGAGTCAGGACAGATCATAACAGCCTGAAGTACTTTTTGGAGCAGAAACAGTTGCAGGAGAGGCAGCAGAAGTGGATCAGCAAGATCCAGGCTTATGACTTTGATATAGAGTATGTCAAAGGGAAGAACAATGTGGTGGCAGATGCCCTTTCTCGTAGACCAGCTACATTATCCCTCATGAGCTTGGACAATGATTGGAAGGCTCGACTACTGGTTGAGTATTCCAAGGATAGATTTGCATGCGAGGTGCTGGATGGACAGATAGCGGATAGCAGATACAGGGTGGCAGATGAGGTCATCTATTACAGGGATCGGATCTTCTTGACTGAGAGATCTCAGCTCAAGGAGAAGATACTCCATGCCTCTCATGATTCACCACTGGCGGGCCATCAGGGGTTCACCAAGATGTACAGGGCCATCCGGGAGAGATTTGCATGGAAGGGCCTCAAGGAGGACGTACTCCAACATGTCAGGGAGTGCGAGGTTTGCCAGCGGAACAAAGGGGAGATGAACCATCCCGCAGGGTTGTTACAGCCGCTTCCCATTCCCGAGGGGAAGTGGGAGAGTGTCTCGATGGACTTCATCACGGGTTTGCCCACAGTGCAGGGCAAGGACTGCATCTTCGTAGTAGTTGACCGGCTAACGAAGTATGCTCACTTCTTGGCCATTTCGGCACACTACACAGCAGCACAGGTGGCAGAGTTGTTTTTCCGGGAGGTTTTCAGATTGCATGGTCTACCCAAGACCATTGTTAGTGACAGGGACAGCCGCTTTATGGGTGGATTTTGGCAGGAGCTCTTTCGACTAGTAGGGACCGAGTTGACACCGAGCACCAGCTATCATCCCCAGACGGACGGGCAGACAGAGATAGTTAACAAGTGGCTGGAGGGCTACTTGCGTAACTACGTCAGTGGGCAGCAGCGAGCGTGGCTGAAATGGCTACATCTGGGCGAGTACTGCTACAACACAACCCATCATATGTCTATCTGCATGACACCGTTTTATGCGTTGTATGGATATCATTCCTTGTCTTTTGTGGATGTGATGTTTGGGGTTAGCAGGGCTCCACGAGCCAAACTATGGATCCAAGAGAGCCAAGACATCCTTCGGACTCTCAAGGACAACATAGCCACCGCACAAAATCAGCAGAAATTATATGCAGACAGGGGCCGAGTGGAGAGACACTTCGAGGTAGGGGATTTGGTCTACCTGCGGTTACAGCCATACCGCCAGTCTTCACTCAAACAGAAGGGGGCAGAGAAGCTTAAGCCTCGTTTTTATGGACCATACAGGGTGATTCGTAGGATTGGACAGGTTGCATATGAGTTGGAGTTGCCCCCGGGCAGCCGGATTCACAACATTTTCCATGTATCATGCCTAAAGAAGGCGCTAGGCCAGCATGTAACAGTCACAGGGGAGCTACCTCCAACAGATGATGAGGGGCACTTGGTATTACAGCCGGAGGCCATTATTGACACCAGGGAGAGACAGCTGCGGAGCAGGAAGATCAGAGAGTTCTTGGTGAGATGGAAGAACCTGCTAGATGAGGATGCCACTTGGGAGGATGAGAAAATCTTACAGCACCCCTCACTTCAGTTGCTTGAGGACAAGCAACGTTTTGCCGGGGGAGACTGTAATATTCCCAATTAGCTCTGCTAATTGGAATATTGCCTTTTTTTGCTTTATTAGATAGCAATAATAAATAAAGTGAGAAATAAGAGGGGTCACCTCACTTTAGCCACCTCACTTTTTAATAAAGTGTTCTTTTTTTCCTAGTAGGTTGTCGTTGTGACTTAGAGAGGGCCTTGGGGGTCCACGTGGATGTGATGGGGGGGAGGCATCAGGCTAACCCCAGGTAAACTGCGCAGTTCCAGGGTGAGTTAAGGAGGGAGTTGATGTTATAAAAGGAGAGGCTCTCACCTCATTTGATTCATTCATGATATGATATTCTGATTGATAGTCAGACTTGTCTGCTTCAGCACGCCGGTTGTTTAGTCGGTCTGCAGCACTGTTTAGTGCACGAGTGTCTCCGGTCGGAGATCTCACCCTTAGCCTCGGGGGACTTCGAGTGCCTGCCCTGGTAAGGTTTTTTCTGGTTCCACCCTCAGCTTCGGGGGACTTCGAGTGCCCGCCCTAGTGAGGTTGTTCTGAGTACATTTTTCAGTAGAGCAGCAGCATTTTCTGAAGATTATCTGAGGAGGAGAAAGCCCTCTTGTGGCTGCGCAGAGCAAGAGGAGGAAGGACGCTGAATCTGGAAGGAGAAGGACGCTGTCCCATCTGGAGAGAGGACGCTGTACCTTTCAGGAAGGGAGGACGCTGGCCAAGAAGGACGCAGTCCAGTCTAGCAGGAGAAAACGCTGTTCTAAGGGGCAGAAGGACGCTGTGAAGCCCTAGAGTGAGGACGCTGTCCATTTCTGAAGGTAAGAGTTGCAGATCTGAAGGTTTATTGCTAGATCCAGTTGTGGAAAGGGTAGATCTTGCAGATTGTTAAGAAGCTAGTAGAAGATGAAGATATGGCTGATTTGTTAATGTGAAGCTTGCTGCCTTACTTTGATTGATTTGTGACTCATTGCATCTCCTTGGAGAGACTCAAGCACTTCAGTCAAGAAGTTATCAACAATTTTCGAAACCCAAATTTTAGAAGATATTATTTTTAATACCAAAATACTATAATACTATAAAATATAGGTGCAATAAACTATTATTTTGATCAACAAGACTCTAAATAAGCATTAATTTGCATCCATTTATATAATTAGTTAAACTAAATTATATAGTTGATAATAGGATAGTAGAATATATTATAGGGTACTTTCAGAATGAAATACATTTTGTTCATTCATTGGAAAGCTTCACAAACCACTGTGATAATAGAGTTCTCAGCGCTAATACAATTATTTTGTCGATCTGTGCATATATTTCTCAATATCCCCTTCCCATATGGGAAAGGAGTGGACTAGTCACTTACCTCACAAGGTCCTTATGGAGTTGTTGTTCCAGGCCACACGTGCACACCATTTTACCAACAAGACAATTTAGTAGACAACTCGACAAGGCCTTGGAGCTGGGTGCCCCCAAATCCACACAGCCAACCATCCATCAGGAGAATTTTTCCATGCCTGGATGTTAGGAGAGCTTGCTCAAATTTGGGCTTCCCACAAGGATCATACTGTAGAGCCCTATCAGTCCCAGACACACTCCAAAGGACATCATCCACTAGTCCAAAAAAAATTTTGCGGTCATTGAGGACTCTAGCAGGGAGACCCCCCTTGATCTAATTGCTCGTCCTCACCTGTCAGCACTAGCATACCATGACTAGTTCAAACTAAAGTTCCTTTGGTCCTCAGATATCATACATATTATCTTTTTCTTGTAATTACTTTATCTCCACTCCGAGTCATGTACTTTCTTATCTTCTCTTGTTGTTCTGCTTCTAGCACAATTAAAAATCTGTTTTGATATGATTTTTAGCATCTTTATAGTCCACACTTCCACACTTCCACATTGTATTTTGGCTAGTGATGTACTCTTATAATCCCATTGACCTAACATTTTCCCCAAGGAAAACCTTGTGGGGAAACCCAAGAGATGCTTCCTCATGTTTGTGGATGGCATCCCTAGTAACCCTGTTCGCTAAAGTCATAGACTAGTGTGCCTAACCAGGAGGGTTGAACTAGGCAGATGCCCAACAACATGAAAAAAAACCAGTTGAGCTAACCCTTGGTCTTCCCATTGACATACTCCTTTGATCATTTGCTGGACATTAATAAACTTATATTATCAAACTTTGGTTTTTACAAATACTGCAACAAAAAAGGTGGTTTGACAAACAATGCAACAAATCAGAACTCATATTTTAATAATTTAGACGATAAGAGGTATTCCAAAAATCATTGACAAAGACAGCCATGCTTTTATCTAGATTTGCATTTGAAAAAATTGTCAACTTATCTGTTATATTGTCAACTTGAAATGTGAAATCCAGATATGAAAACTAGATATGAAAGTATTTCAAAAATCACCTCTTGGGTATTAAAATAAGAATGGAGCTGTACAGGATGGCATCAAGGCCAATGAGAAAAATTACAATTAATT